>OX411727.1:8365527-9607870 GCA_948252095.1 Dicycla oo | reverse complement strand
TTTGACAGAATTTTGAATTACGTCGGTATTCTCGTAAACAAGCGATATGTTTGATTTACAAATTATTTTGGTATTTCGTTTGTATGAACTACACAAGCTCCGGGGGCGTCTTAAATTGCAACAAATGCGACTTCCCACTGGCAGCATAAGTAACGAAGATGATTGTTTATGTATTTCGAAATAAACGCGACACGCGAATCAACAAAACTAAAGGAATACAAGCTGCAAAATGATAATAATGAGCCTGTAATGTCCCAGTGCAGGGCAAAGGCGTCCTATTCCTTTTTCTACTCAACTCGATCCTGAGCCAATATGGAGCAATCCCGCCTATGGCACCAGTCCTACCGTCGGCGATTAACAAGAAGAGCTTGGGGCTTGCAACTAAAAATGAGTAGGTGAGCAGTGAGTACGCGACGGCGAAAAGCGATTACTTGCTGATATGTGTGTTCTGCACTTCTGCCCTCTAAGCGAGCGTCGCTGAGCGAGTACTCTCTATGATAGCTCTTGTCGCTGCGACAAACGAGTACACGCTGGCAGTTTGAACCGTCAGCGATCAAGTATTATATACAGGGTTATTGGTAAAACACCAGGAACCTCTTAAGAGGTCATTGTACTCATCATTACGAATAACTTTTACTATGGGACCAAATCAGAAATCGTAAAAAAAAAATCAGCTGTTCAGTACATTTTGACGAATTATGCGAACATAAATACTGAACAGCAGATTTTTTTTCGCGATTTCTGGTTTGGGTCCCATAGTAAAAGTTGTTCATAATGATGAGTACAATAACCCATTAAGAGGTTGCTGGTGTTTTACCAATAACCCTGTATATTTCTATTACTTACACGAGACTACAAAAAAATATGCCCCTAAATTCGGGAAGGAAATAAAAATACAAGAAAGATGGTACTTGCCTCATGTGAACCCTTCAAATCTGATTCCCTATAGAATCCCTTGTCGCAATATTCGCACATTGCGCTGTAATCTTTTGCATGTCTCCTCATATGCAACGCGAAGTTACCTTGCTTATGTAAAATGGAGCCGCAAATTGTGCATACAAATTCCTGAAACATATGTATAAATAGCATAAATTAATGATTGTCGAGCGGTCTGGAGTTCGTTTCCTAGGTCGGGCAGTGCTGGTTTATCCTACAGGAATTGCTCAGTAGCAGCCCAGTATCAGAAAGTTGATGGCGTGACACTCCCATTGATCTATGCTTTCTTGACTCAGCGAATACGTAAAGCCGTCGGTCCTGCATCTGATCTCTCTCCGGTCTATCTGACAGGAAGTGCATCTGCGTTTGCGCACTATTCAATATAATACTTGCCGCCTTAAGAAAAAAGGACGTATCTACAGAAATATTGAAATGGAGAAAAAAAACTTTTTGTCCTGTTTAAACTATAAGATACAAAGACAGATGCGTCTTTTGATAGTAAGAATTTTTGCTGATTCCGAATATGTAAATGGCTATTCGAAAAATGTCAGATACGACTTTTTCCTTATGACGGCAGAATATGTCCTGGCTAGTCTCAGTTGAGATTGACCGTCTTGATCAGAATTCAGTCAGGAAGAATTATTTTTATTGATGGATAACCTCATACTAGAGCATCACCTATACATATTAAGTGATTCATATTACTATTAAATGAAAATTACCTTTCCCGTAGCTTTCTTTCTCTTCATATGTGTATGGCTGATCTTATGCTTTTCTAGATAAAATTTCGTCTTGAATTCTTGCAGACAGTGATCGCATTTGAAAATTCTTTCGTTGGTTTCTTTTAACTGCAAAAAAAAGAAAAACAAAACAATTTAATAGAAGCAAAAAGTAATTCCGATACCGGGAATCGAACCCGAGCCTCCTGGGTGAGAGCCAGGTATCCTAGCCACTAGACCATATCGGATGTTACAAGCTAAACGAAATAGTGTACCATAAACTTTGCATCGCGCTTTGCAAAAGAAACCATGTGATGGTATTCACTCGCACAATAAGCGAATTTACAGCGGCTTTATTATTCAGTATTTATTTATACTGACGACTACACAAGAAATGCTTGAACGGGTTGGGCGGGATGTGATTGTCCATGAACTAATATTATAAATGCGAAAGTGAGTTTGTTTGTTACGCTTTCACGCTAAAACGGCTGAACGGATTAGGATGAAATTTGACACACGGGTAGACCATGACCTGGATTAGGACAATATACTTTTTCACACATCCCACATCTCCCAAAACTGTTGTGTTGTTTCTTGTGTTCTGATTTGTATATTTTGTACTTGTTGTGCTAAAACAATGTATGCTAAGTCGAAGTATTATTGTAATGTTAGTTTTAATTAAGAGCTTAATGGCAGATAACTTTGTTTTAAACCTATTTATGTTTTCTTTATAAGTGAATATGTAATTCTTTTGAGAAATAAATATCTTTAACCGTATACTTTTTTATCCCGGTAGTATGTTCCCGTGGGATAATTTCCAACATGCACGCGGGCACAGCCGCTAGCGAAAGCTAGTTATAAACAAATAAATAGTCTGTGTGTCTGTTACCTTTTCATACCTGACACAAGGATAGACCATGACCTGGATCCAACTTTTATCCCGTTAATATTAGATTGGGGAAAAAGTCTTTTCGCATTATAGTATGTATGAACTTGTAATAAAATCTCTTTGGCTACTATTTGTATCTGGCTGGTTTTGATATCATTGAAAGTTTAAATTTTAAAGAACATAATTCCAAATTCAAATTAGGAAAATGTGTGATTTTCATTTGTTTTTCGTACCGTCAAGATGAGTGAATCTAATGAAGAAATTCGATACATTTTAAAATTTTACTACAAAAAAGGTAAAAATGCAACGCAAGCCGCGAAAAAAAATTGCGATGTTTATGGACCTAGTGTAGTGTCTGTGAGAGTAGCACAAATTTGGTTTAAGCGTTTTCAATCCGGAAATTTTGATGTCAAAGATGCACGTCGCTCTGGTCGCCCTATTACGGATAAAATGGATGCCATTTTTGAAAAAGTGGAGCATATCACTAGTTACGACGTAGCTGAAGAACTGGAAATTGACCACAAAACAGTTTTGGCGCATTTGAAAAAAACTGGGTACACAAAAAAGCTCGACATTTGGGTACCTCACGAGCTCACTGAAGGAAACCTAATGAACCGTGTACTCATTTGTGATTCTTTATTACGACGTAATGAAACCGAACCATTTTTGAAGAAACTGATAACTGGTGATGAAAAGTGGATCACGTATGACAAGAACGTGCGAAAAAGGTCGTGGTCAAAGGCCGGTCAGGCTTCACAGACTGTGGCGAAACCCGGGTTAACTCGCAACAAGGTGATGCTGTGTGTGTGGTGGGATTGGAAGGGCATTATTCATTATGAGCTGTTACCACCAGGCAGGACCATCGATTCTGAACTCTACTGCGAACAACTGATGAGATTAAAGCAAGAAGTTGCAAGAAAGCGGCCGGAATTAACCAACCGAAGGGGTGTGGTTTTTCATCATGATACGCTAGACCTCACACATCTTTAGCCACTCAGCAAAAATTAAGAGAGTTTGGCTGGGAGGTGTTAATGCATCCGCCGTATCCGCCGTATAGTCCTGACCTTGCACCTTCAGATTTCCACCTGTTTCGGTCTCTTCAGAATTCTTTAGGCAGTGTCAGGTTAACATCACGAGAGGACTGCCAAAACCACTTGTCGCGGTATTTTGACCAGAAGTCCCAAAATTTCTACAGCAATGGGATCATGTCCCTACCTACAAGATGGCAAAAAGTTATCGAACAAAATGGTACTTACATACTTTAGTTTAAAAATGCGAAGAAACTTTTTCCCCAACCTATTACCTCAACCCAGGGATGCCAGTAGAGCCAACTTTTATACTGCTGGATCTCAGAAATTATACAAAAAACAACTAAATTTATTTGCGTCCTGTACTGCACCCCCCCCCCCCCCCCCCCCCCCGCTCATACCTAAGGGCCACTTTTTTGATCCGTAGTTACTCAAGCAATGGTTAAACATAGTAACTAATGTTGGAATTTTGGCTAATGTGAAAGGCTGAACATGAATGAGTTATGCCATTAGTTTCTGTTACGAATATTTTAATATGAATGGACATGAATACATTCATGTTTAGCCTTTCACATTTTGCCAAAATTCAACCATTAGTTACTATGTTTAGCCATTGGTTGAGTTAACTAAAGATAAAAAAAAACCGGCCTAAAGGCGCGGTGCAGCGGTAACGGTCAAACTATAGTAACAAGTATGAAGTAAAATGACGAGACGCACAGTACGATGTAGTTGTAAAATAGTTTACTGTGATACAAAGACTACCAAATTATATAGATTTTGTATCCAATTAGGTATACAATGGCAGCCCAGCGGGATAATTGCGTAATACACCTTAAAGTAGTAATGGCTTTCATTATTTGCTTTGTTGAGCAATCAAATTTTTCGAGCATGAAGCAATAGCCTTCAAAATCATTTAGTTTGTGATCGAGTGTGTTACGCAATTAGGATGCTGGCCTAAACCTCCGGAAAAATCAGGTGTGGAATGTTATGTTATTTACCTATAAGTACTTAGCTCCTATTTTATTTAGTGAGGTTGGTTCCTTTATAGAACACTTTTCATTTCATACTTTTCAAGCGTGTTAGTGGGCGTTACCGTTTTTATTTACTTACTTGTGATAAAACAAACCAGAATTTTGTTTCTTTACTTAAATTCTTACAACAAGTCACAGCACAATGAGGCATTTCTATTGCTTTTTTATTATTTTTACTCTACAGCGTGCGATGACAATTAGTGCGAAAGCCCAATGCAAAATACGCGGCCCGTACATTAAGGCGAAAGCTTCAGGGTAGCCCGTGAATTTAAAATTTTCTTACGTTTTTTGCAATTTACAAGTCAGTATTAGGTACAACCTAAACGTTGACCAAAATGTAATTCGCGGCCGTAACAAGTATGTATTTACATAATTATAATCATTAAAGTGATCAATACAACTCTTTAAGATCAGGTAATCCTAATGAATGACTATTTCATGCAATCTTGACATTTGAGGATTGTACTAACTTAAGGAGTTGTATCACTGATTCTAATTATTATAATTATTTATATACATATTTGTTACGGCCGCGAATCATACTTTATTTAACACATAACTTAATACTGACTTGCAAATTGCAAAAAACGTACGAAAATTTGAATTTCGCAGGCTATCCTGACGCTTCCCCCTTAATAGTCGATGCTGGCGCGGCGATTCCGTGCTCTGTGATGTGCAACCCTTACTTGAAGATTAACTAGAATAAATTTTCAACTCACCTGGCATTTTTTCACATGTCTAGCAAAATTTGTAGAATCCCCGCATTTCATTCCACAATTATTACATAATAAATTGTTTCGGATTTTTCTATCGTATCCTGGTTTTACGATTTTAATCTTATGAGTTACTGACAAATGTATGCTTAATGCTCTACTACTTTTGTACTTCTTATTACACAATTTACAGTATGATTTTTCTATATCAAATTTGTCATTAGATGTATCCGAAATGTTAACAATCGCTTGGTTGTTAGATTCTGTTACAGTTGTATCATTTATCTCGCATTTCCGGGATTTCCTATATTTGGGTTTTTCGATTTTAATATTATGAGTTTTGGAGAAATGTACGCTTAATGCTCTGCCAGTGTCGTACTTTATGTTACACAAATTACAGTATGAATTTTTCATATCAAATTTGTCATTAGATGGTATTTCCGAAATATTAATTATCGCTTCGTTCTTAAATTTTGTTCTATTGCCGTTCCGGGTTTTTGGTCTTACAATTTTAATTTTATGAAATTTTATTAAATGTACGCTTAATGCTCTGCTCGTGTCGTATCTTATTTTACACAATTTACAGTATAAATATTGTATATCAAATTTGTCATTAGGCGATGTGTGAGAAATGTATATTATTTCTTCGTTTTTAGGTTCTGTTACACCTGTAACGTCAGTAGATATATCCATATCAATATTCTTTGAATCAGTTTCTTTATTATTAACTTCAACATCATTAACAGCTACAGGTTCTTTCCAATCTCCTGATATAAAACCTCCATTTTCTCTTATAATATCTTCTAAGTCAAATTCTTTTGTATCATTTTGGAAGAACTCTTCAAATATTTCGATATCTCCTTGGATATCGTGATATGGTTCTGTGCATTGTTCCATTTTAGTATTGCTATCAGTTGTACCAAATAATATGTTTGTTATAGTAGGTGTGGAAGCTGCTGACTCGGCTGGGAATACTAAAATTAAAATAAAATATTTAGTGATATTAGAGTTACAATTCAGTTACTATTTTTTAGTTTCAGCATAAATAACTATAGATATGAACAATATGAAAATTAATGCGATACAAGTGAATGCACCATACAAAGTATTAAGTTTGCTGATATTACCTGGTGGCGAAACCAGTAAATCTTCCAATGAAAATTGTTTACTATCAGTATTCTTCAAAGCCTCTTCTAAATTTGTATCTATTGTACATGGTTTATCTTGTAACAAAGCTTCAATATTGATACTGCTGTTACTGATATCGTTATTAGACTGTATGGAGCCAATTACACCTTTTGGTATGTCAAAGTCTGGTGTATCTATTTTGTCTCTTTTTAAGACATCAGACAGGGATGGTAAATCTAAATGACTTTCTGATTTCTCAGTTCGTTTAATGTCATCTATGCCAAAATTACAAATTTCTTTTATATTTGAATCAGTTTTGAAGGTATTACTTACTGAGTTTGGTATGTCATCAAAATCAGTTAAACTCAAATCAAGTTCTTTTACGTTTTGATCAGTGTTAAAAGTATTACTCTCTGATTTAGCTGTATCATCAAAATCAGTTAAACTCAAATCAAGTTCTTTTACGTTTTGATCAGTTTTAAAAGTATTACTCTCCGATTTAATTGTATCATCAAAACTATTTAAACTCAAATCATATAATTCTTTTAACCCTTGAACATTTTTGTGGGTTTTGCTTTCTGCTTTCTCTTCACCACTAAAATCATCTAAACTAATATCACACAATTTTTTAAGATTTCGTTTACTTTTGAGATTATTACTATCTGATTTTCCAAAAACTTCAATTGCGCCTAAGCCAAAATTACTTATTAACTCTTTTTGATTTTTATTACTTTTAATAGCATTGGTCTCTGATTTTCCCATTCTGTCAATTTCTTCTATGGCCATATTACTTATTATTTCTTTCAAACTCTTATTGCTTTTGACAGCATTACTCTTTGCATATTCAATACCATCAACTTCGTCTATGCCGAAATTGTTACCCAATTTAAAATTTTGATTACTTTCGAGGGTATTATTTTCCGTTTCATTTATACTGCTGATTACTTCTAAACCAAAATCACAAAACTCTTTCAAATTTTGATTACTTTCGACAGTTTTACTATCAGATGTTTCCATACCATCGATTTCATCCATATCAAGATTAGTTACTAACTCTTTTAGATTTTGTTTATTTTGAAGAGTATCGATTTCTGATTTTTCCATACCATCAATTTCATCTACATCAAATGGACATATTTCTTTTAAATTTTTAAAACTTTTTGTTTTCTCAATACCACTAACGTTCCCAACAAAAATACTAAGTTCTTCGATATTTTCATCAGTTTTGAAAGCATTTGTGAAGTCGTTAAGGATTTTTGTTTGTTTCTCTGTGTTTATTGTGTCGAAGGTTATCTGGTCCTCTTTTTGCTTAGGCGTATAACAGTGATCATTATTTACCGTGCGTGGCGTCGAGAATGAACTGAAACTGTAGATGTTAACATAAAGTAAAACCACAAGTAACACATCAATTATTAACATCTAAGACAAAACCACATGTAACTAATTGTACAGCATAGTCAAGAAATGTTTATATTTATGGTAGAAAATCAAATCAGCTCTGTTGATTCAACAATCAGATCAGTTCTTTATAAATCATGCAGTTTATGATTCTATTACTGGGTATTGCCAGCACCTCAGTACTAGAGTCTGGCTTTATTTATTCTTTATTCATCTGGCGAAGCGCAGCGCAACGCATTCGACACTGCCCAAAAATATCGACCTCGCATCAGTGGAAATAAAGTTTAAAATAAATAAACTTCCATTAGCTTGAGAGCGCGACGCAACGGAGAGGCGCGCGAGTCATGTTATTTATTTTCAACTTTATTTTTAGGCATGCAAAGTTGATATTTATTTGGCAGTGACAACCGCGCCGCGCTGCGCCTCGCCGGGTGAGTGCCGTCCCTAAAGGTAGGTGTAGACCAAACAAACACGGAACCAAAACAAGAGCGTTCTAATCTTGATGTTCTGGATAGACCAATGAAAGAACGCTCTCTGTCCCTGTTTACACAAAAAGAATTTGGTAGAGTGGCGACAGATTGTCTGTTTGCTCGTTTGATATAAACTTACTCTAAAATTAAGTTGTTAAAAGTTCAAGATACCTGAAATCCAATCTGAAGTCTGTATCAATCGACATATCATCCTGCAGCCAATGGGAATCAAGCGAGTCATCCAGTAAGTCAGCCTCCTCTTCTATAACCTCTTTAATGATGCGTGCTTCTGTGTCAGGCATCTCTTCACCTTGGAGGATGTCCGTCATGAAGTTACGGATACTTGTGCATGTTGATTCTGAAAATGTTAAGCGCCTTGTATTAGGGCCAATTTGTATGTGTTATAGGTACCAGTAACAACTAAGAGGCGATGAAATTGTTTTTTATCGATGCTTTAAAAAGGTTACAGCAGTAATATTTTAGATTAATAGTGTTGAATTTATTAAGTCTAACAAGACAACCAGTCTGTATATCGGGTATCATATTACCCAGTAACTGGGTTGTGGAGGTCAGATAGGCAGGCGGTCCATGTAAAATACTGATATCCAGCTGCGTCCGCTAAGTCTGGAAGCCGACCTAAACATAGTTGGGAAAAGGCTAGGCAGGCAGGTAGTGTTGATTTTATTACAGGGGGTGGGGGTCAAAACATTGCTTATGGCCGGATTGAGACATAGACATTGTGGAAGAATAATCCTGTAGGTATTTGTTTTATTAACCCTAGATAACTAAACTATTTTCGTTCTTACA
Source organism: Dicycla oo (assembly GCA_948252095.1). NCBI lineage: Eukaryota > Metazoa > Arthropoda > Insecta > Lepidoptera > Noctuidae > Dicycla > Dicycla oo. The sequence continues at coordinate 9,598,751 of OX411727.1, read as the reverse complement.
TGGTTACTAAACATTCGTCGAACCGACTACGCTAAATAAAATGCATTTTTTGGAAAAAGTATTTATTAATCATAGGAACTTCTGACATTGGTACATTCTTTGGATCATAATTAAACAAAACATAATCAAAACAGTAACTAAGAACTATTCCACACACCCACAGCATAGATCGATGTTATGAGGTCTACAAATGTATCGCTTGCATTTGATGCACCGGTGTTTGGTCATTCTGCGGGCCTTAGATGGACATAAGAAGCAAACTTGACGCACATTTGACGCAGAAGGAACTGGATCATCTACCGGCTGTGTTATACCGAGAGTGTCCTGAATCATGACCTTTTAGGAAGATAAACAAAGAGACGCGGGGAGGGAACGGACGAATGTTTAGTTATCAAGGGTTAAATATGTTTTTTGCAATATAATGAATGTACATTACCATTGTCATCATCTCTACATTTTTGGGCTGCTGGTGTACTATTCCCACTTGTCATGGGAAGTCTGGAAAATAATCAAGTGAGTTGTTATTTCAAGTGCAGTATCTGCTTCTTTCATATACGTAAACAAAACAGTCTGGAGACAAAATATTACTACCAAGTGAAAGCCATTATAAAAAAGAAACACAATTTTCCTGATAATATTGAGGTTTCATTAACAAAACTGGTTTCATAACTAAATTGATCATAGTTACCGGAATGTTATAGTATCATCAATATTCTTGAGGAATGTGCAGAAATCTACCGAATCCCCTATTTCTTTTAAAGCTATATAGTCTCTAAACCGTTTTTCTGAAGTGCGACAATTCTTCTTGAACTTGCAAGCTTGCTTCATGTTCAGGAAACAATCCTTACATAGCTGGAATGTGAAGGTATCATTTTTTTTCACCTGAAAAATTTAAAAATATTGTGTGATAATGTTTTTTTTTAATTAAACAATGCATGTGGTAAACTTCTACTCACTTCTAGAACTCACATCTAGGATTTGGGAAGCGCATAATTAAATGGTCTAAGTTGAGTCTATTTTTACATCTACAAAAAGTTGTCCTTTACCATTTCAGATGTGTTTATTGGGAATCTGCCTCTTGGCATAATATTGTTTGGCATAACGTTTTTGCATAACTTTAATTAGCAAATTATCATTTGGGGTAAGTAATATTTTTTTTATTTGTGATGGGTTTGCTCTTGACTCTAGTCAAGGTCAGAGACAAAGTCGACGATGGAGTGAGCTTACCCAGAAGAAGCCTATTCACTCTCACTTTGAAGAGATTAGGGTTGTATGCGTTCGGAAACACAGACGCAGGTAGTGAGTTCCACTCCTTTGCTGTGAGCTTTATAAAAGACATTTGGAAGCGCTTAGTGCGAATTGGTGGAATAGCAACCAGGTAGGGATGGTAACTGGCAGTGCGTCTAGATGTCCGATGGTAGAAGGGGGCCGGTGGAATGAGGTCGTGGAGTTCTCGGGCACACTCTCTGTAGAAGACCGACAAGCAGGCAACCTTGCGGCGATGAGCCAAGCTATGAAGCTTGGCATCCACCAGTTTTACGTCGCCAATGAGCCTCTTAGGTCTGCGTTCCACCGAGTCAAGCGCGGCTAGTTGGTACTTAGCTGATCCATCCCAAAGGTGACTGCAATACTCCATGCAGGATCGGACTTGCGCTTTGTAAAGGATTAAAAGCTGTCCAAGTGTAAAGTATCGCTTCACCATGTTTAGGATGCCCAGTTTCTTGGCCGCAGTTTGGGCCTTGTACTCGATGGTGGCGCCGAAGTTAAGACCAGATGTCCACTCCATGCCTAGGAGCTCAAGTCGATCAGTTACAGGAACAGATGTACCCCGAAAAGTAGGAGTTTGGGCGACACGACTCTTTTTAGCGGTAAAAAGACACGCCTGTGTTTTGATAGCGTTAAAAGAGACCAGATTATCATCACCCCACTGGGAGACAAAGCTTAAGGTCAAATCTGTCCGCTCTACCATGGCCTCTCTCAAGGAACGAACTTCGGCCCCGCTGGTTTTTGCGCTGGACAAGTATCTCTCTGAAACTGTACTGTCATCTGCGTACCCAACAATACCAGGCCGAAGCAGGTCATTGATGTGCAGCAGGAAAAGAGTTACAGAGAGAACAGACCCCTGAGGAACTCCGGCATCAATAGCCATAAGGTCAGAAGAGCAGCCGTCAACAACTACTCTGATCGACCGTTCACTAAGGAAATCTGATATCCAGCTACAAAAATCAGCTGGGATGCCATAAGCAGGAAGCTTGCTGAGCAGAGCAGCGTGCCAGACCCTGTCAAAGGCCTTCGAGATGTCAAGCGATACAGCCAGTGCTTCGCCGTGTTTCTCGATGGCTTCGCCACAGCAGTGCGTGACATACACAAGAAGATCGCCAGTTGACCGTCCCCGGCGAAAGCCATATTGACGGTCACTGAGGAGATCATTGTCTTCAAGGTAGATCAGCAACTTATTGTTCAGTACCCTTTCCAAAACTTTGCACAGAATGGAGGTAATGGCGATCGGACGGTAATGGGCATTTTTTGGGCACTGATACATTTGCAAGCTTCCAGGATTTCGGCACCGTTCTTTTTTCAAGAGAGAGGCGGAATAAACGTGTCAATACATCTAATAATAAGGTCGAATATGATAAAAACTTGTAATTAAAAACGCTAATTATGCCAACAGAAACCCTAGCGTCAACTCGTCACATGAAACATGCAAACAAGTATACTCCATGCATGTAGCAAGCAAGCATGCAGCAAGCAAGCAGTAAGCAAGCATGCAGAAAACATGCAGCAAGCAAGCAGCAAGCAAGCATGCAGCAAACATGCAGCAAGCAAGCATGCAGCAAACATGCAGCAAGCAAGCAAGCAGCAAGCATGCAGCATGCAACATGCAGAAAGCATGTAGTATGCAAGCATGCAGCATGCAACATGCAGCAGGCATGGTTTCTGTCACAGTTCCGGCGCTGCGGGGCTCCGGCGGTCCCACGCTAGCTTATATCGTCGCAGAGGGTTTTAACGCTCACCACCACAGCTTCGGCTTGCTGGCCGGCGAAGCCTCAGCCGCGGCGGCGGGCGTTAAAGCCACCTGCTCCTCGGCTCGCGGGCCGCCTCGGCCCTCCGCGCCTACGCGGGCTTAAATTATACTCTAGGGGTAGGGCATAAAAATCTATGTGGAGTCAGTATATCAGCGATGCATTTTTGTCACTAAATTTGAGAAATAATATTTTAAACGATGGACCTAATGATTTTCGATTAAATAAACGTTATATCCAATAACGATAAACGAAATAAGTTTTAGAGTCTATAAATATTATATGTAAAGAAATTATATCAACAGTTGGTATATCTCACATTTATTACATCCTGTGAACATTATTGAAATGGAAATATACTAAAAAACTTTATATGATATGAGACGCACTCTGTCTTTTAATTTGTTTTGGCATAATTTGGAGTTGCATATTTTTTCTAGGCATTATACTTATTTGTCTAATAATCATGATCCATAAATATAAAGTTTTCTTTTTTATGTTAATCTCGTGAATTGTGTACACAGTATACTAAACCTATAAGTATGCTACACATGGGTGGAGGTTGGAGTGTATCAGTGACCAGCCGTATTAGGAATAGATTTAGTTCAAAAACTGTCACAAAACCGAGCTTGCCAACCCTGACTCCACGTGGCTCGTTTTTTTAGAGCCGGAGGCGCGTAGGGAGGGCAGTTTCCGCCCGCCGTAATAAGGTGCACTCATCATGCGAGCCGTAGCAGCCGAGGCTGGTTTCGGCGACCAATATGCAGAGGCTGCGGAGGTGAGCATAGGTTGCACCTTATTACGGAGAAGACACGATTCTCAAATTGAGGTCAAGGTCAATAACCTTGAATCAAGTCAATAATCAATAATGCGAAATAGTGTCTACAACCATTAGGAACAGGAACATTATGTGTAAATAATAATACGAATTTTTAACAGCTTTAAAAAAGTATGCTTCATTTTTAATCCAACAGTATTTATGGCAATAAACATTATGACAAACAATTAATGCCTAATAATATTATGCGTAATGATCATTATGCTTAATTTCGTTATGCCAATGTAAATTATGACATAAACTGTTTTTAATATCGCCATCCCCAGAAAATAAAATGGTAACTACAAAAATGCAACTTTTCAGAACAAAAAAAAAAAATGTTTTCATCGATTGCTCATTAAATACTGGATGTAGACCGATGATTGTCAGCTTTTAAAAAAGGTTATTTTTTGTTTGTTGTAAATGTTTTAGTGACATGCCTAAGTATAGAAAAAATAAGAAATTAGTCATTGTCTATGTTAAAATTTTAAATCTTTGAATACTATTGTAATATTTTGTAACTTCATAAATAATTGTATATAAATTACGAAAAAATTGAGAGCTCCCTCAATTTTTTTTGTAATTTAAAACTAAGATAATGGCAGTTATCATTTTATTCTCTGGGGACGGTGATATGTTGAACATGCTACTACATTACACAGGACCCATCTGCACACGTCATTCCAAATATTTGTTTTGAAGCGGGGATCGAACCTGCGACCCTAAGTGCAGCAACCAGTTACCAAGCAACTGTAGGTAAATAGGTACTTAAAGAGCTGACAAGAGATGAAGCGTAAGTATGAGTTATTAAGTTTATCCACCCCAAAGAATTCGCGGAAACGCAAGTCCGAGAATCCACCCTAAGCCTATAAATTCCGTCTATCCAACTATGCCTAGGGTAAATTCTTGGATACGTTTCCACGTATCCACCATAAACTGTTTGTCCGTTCTCTGTCAGATACAGAGAACGGACAAACAGTTTATCGTAGACGTCCCGTTCCCGGTGCGGTGGACAAACAGTGTTATGGCGGATAAACAATAACATGTAAGTATATTTAGATATCTTTGGAAGAAGCTAATATTCATCTATAAACAAACCTGTGCCTTAAAGCGAGAAAGCTTACCTGTAAACCGGTGGAATATACAAACAATCTCCTGTTTTTCTCGGTATATTGTAGCAGCTCCATCGGTTCGTCATATTTTATAAGACAACCCCTGCAAAAGCCTTCCATGATTTCAATTTAGATTGTTTTTATTTATTCCTTCTTAGTTTAGTCAGTTTTTCATTAGAAAAGAACATAGTTTATTTCTCTCTTTTCGCGTCGTTTTTCTACTGACATTATGTCATAATGTCAGTGACATTATTTATGTCAGTTGATTTTTTTTTTTTTTTTTTTTTCTTTCGCCTGTATTAAAAGGCAGGCATCGATCTATAGACCATTCAGCCTCGTCATATTTTCTTATTCTTCTATTTAAAATAAAAGTAAGGCCAAAGCCAAGTCATCAGTAAATTCTTAATCAAGGCATATGCCATGTCTTCTTTTTTTCATGTTTGTCAATCCAATTTTTTTTCTTTGTCAAATCCACATTTTATCGTCATTTCCATGTAGTGTAGTCATTTCCAAGAGTTATGTCAATTCAATGTCATAGCCATGTAAGCCATGTATGTAATTATATGTATGTATGTAAAATTATATATCCCAATCAAATTTTACACCCACTAGATGTAATAAAATTAAATAAAGGATTAAATGTAGAAGAATTTTCCAGCAATCCTTGAATGTCGCGCGGGAGGTTTGCCGGTGTTTTGTAAATCTCAAGCAATTTGTCAATCAATATTAAACGATTCACATTGTGCGCTGGGCATTCAAAAGTAATGTGATTAAGGGTTTGATCTTTATCGAGGTTGCAATCAGTGCATTTAGGGGAAGTTATTAACTTCATTCTGGCCAGATGAGCATTAAAACGTCCATGTCCAAATCTTAGCCGATTAATTAAAGAATAAAACTGTTTGCTTTTGTGAAATTGTGCCTTCGTAAACCAAGGAGCTAAACCAATAACTGTATTTATTTTTGCATACCAAGTGCCTTTTATTTGCAAAGTCTCCTGCCAATTTTCAAGCCAACATCGAATATTATCTTCCTTGATCATAGGTAATAAGTCTGAACAAGGTATGGCAACACTTTTAATTTCTGCATTTCCTATGTCAACAATGGCTCTCGCTAAAGTGTCTGCATTTTCATTGCCACTGACTCCGATGTGCGAAGGAGTCCACAAAAATTTGATATCAAAGTCTCTTGATTGAAGTGTAAAATACTTTTCTTTGATGCAATATATAATGTAGTTTGTAGAAGCATCCAGTTTGTTGTTATCCAATGCCTTAAGAACACTCATGCTGTCCGTTACAATAAGCCAAGAAATGATGCCAGAGTTATTTTCACTTATGAAATCCAAAGCAGCTGAAATAGCCATCGCCTCAGCAGAAAATATAGTTAAAACATCAGGCAACCTTACACCATGACCAGTCTTAGTAGAAGGTATGTAAATAGCCATTGCGACATTTGTACTGCTCTTAGAAGCATCAGTGAATATACATCGATAGCCAGAATGTTCCTGTAATAACTGATACACCTCTTCCTTGGTTTTCAAATCATGCTTTATAACAATATTCATATCTATAAATTTACTATTGTACTTGCCAGAATAACATGTCCAAGTGTCATTACATTTGTAAAGTTCATGTTGCTGAATAGGTGTAATTGTATTAGAGAAATCATGAAGTAAATAGGGAATGTTAATATTATTTGAAGGATTATAAACTGTATGATAAAATAAAAGTTTTCTGTAAAGAGGGTGGTTATGAAATGACAAAAGCTTTAAAAGGAATTTAGATTTTAAGTACTGAAATCTAATTTTCAGTGGAGGAATATTACACTCTACTTGTAAGGAGTTGATAGGTGTTGTTTTCATGGCACCTGTAATGCAACGCAAGTTATGATTCTGTAAGATATCAAGTTTACGGATAAGTCTCTGATCAGACCCAAAACACAAAAAGCCGTATTCAAAATGACTACGGACTAAAGATTTGTATAACATTAACAGAATTTTAGGATCAGCATGTACTGAGACAGATTTTATAAAATTGTATGCTTTATTTGCTTTACCAAGTATGTAATCAACATATTTATTCCATGTAAGATTGGCAGAAAAAATTACTCCTAAGTACTTAAATTCATTAACAGTGGTAAGTTCAAAGTTATCATAAAAAATTTCTAAATCAAAATCTATTTCACTAAAAACAATAACTTTTGATTTGTCTGGACTAATTTCTAAATTTAAATAGTGAAAATATTTACTCATATTTTTCAAAGCCCCATTAATATTACTCTTAATCTCATCCATATCTGGACCGGATGTATAAATAACCAAATCATCAGCAAATTGTAAATTCAGTACTTTACTACCCAAAATCATATTAAGTCTATGCATATAAAGCACATAAATCAATGGACTCATAATACCACCTTGACACACCCCTTTATATGAAAAACGGGGTCCAATTAACTGCTTATCCACTTTGACATAAACTTCTCTACCATGCAAAAAATTAAAAACCCACGAAACTATTTTTTCAGGTATGCCTAGTGAGCGGAGTTCAAGTGACAAAATGTGATGATTGACATTATTGAAAGCACCAACGATGTCAACAAAAACAGCAACAAACTCATGTTCCATTTTACGAGCATTAAAAATATCAAGATGCAAATGAGAAATAGTTTCATGTGTTGACCTTCCTCTACGAAATCCAAGCTGATTGGAAGGTAATAAATTATTACTTTCTATGTAAAATTCTAGTCTTTGCTTTATCAATTGCTCATAAATCTTTCCTACACAAGAGGTCAAAGCTATAGGTCTGTATGAGTCAGGTTTGTTTTTGTCTTTATTAGGTTTTAAGATTGGAATAAGACAGTCCATTTTCCAGTCTAGAGGTATAGTTTCATTAAGCCAAAGTAAGTTAAAAACTTTTAAAACCAAAAATAAGGCTTGCAATGAAACATTCTTAAGCATTTTATATGGTATACAATCTAGGCCAAAAGCTGTATCACGCCTGGAAAAAATTGCAGCTTTCAATTCTTGCATAGTAAATGGATCGGTTAAATAATTTGAGCATGCTGCTGTTGGTAAATGGTCATGTGAATGAAAGGGGGCCTCTACAGTATCAGGTGTGAATTTTTTAAGAAAATCAAAAATCCATGGATATACATTATTGCAAGATGGTACATATGTTCTATTAAACTTTCTAGAAATACCCCATATTTTACTTAAAGGAGTTGTTCTGTTAAAAGACTCACACAAAGTTACCCAACTCAAATACCTCTCTCTTTTTAAAATCAACTTTTTAACAGCTTGTCGCCTTTTAAATTCAACATAGTTTGCTTGTGAGGGGTCATGTTTAAACTGTATATAAGCATTCTTAGCATCTTCTACAACCCTAGTACAGTTGTTATTCCACCATGGAAGTGGACTGCGTTTTTTCTTTTTATGAGTTCTAGGTGTATTGAGTGAGGCACTAGAGGTACTTTGCATATGAGAAATATCAGAACATGGAACAGAATTCTGTACAGCTTTATTTAAGATAAGAATAAGTTCTTTATAAGTTTGTAAAGGGTTTTGATGAATAACCACAAAATTTTGTAATAGATTATCTACTTGAGCTGTGTAAAGTTCCCAATTAACTAGTTTGAAATTTACATGAACAGGCAGATTTGAAAGATCATTGGATGAAGAAATAAAATTATTAAATACTATTTTTGTAATTACAGGCAAATGATATCCACCTAGAGGAACATCATGCACTGACCAGTGACAAGACAAAGCCAACGAGGGTGATACTAAGGTTAAATCAAGGGCGTTTCTCTGCCACCTATCTGAGCCTAATGTAGTCATATCTCCGTTATTCAGCAACACAAGATTGTTATCATTGATACTTTCAAGAACGTCAATACCACGACTGCACTGTGCACTACAGCCCCAGGCCGAATGATGGGCATTGAAATCCCCACCAATCAAAACAGGACCAGGAATACTTTGGATTAAATTATCCAGCTTTGATTTAGAAAAGGATGGATGACAATTACCAGGACTATAAAATGACACCAAAGAAAGCTCCTTAGCACCATATTTTAAACGTATTGCAATATTTTGTATAGAGTCATCATATGAAGTATCAATTTTTTTGAACTGTAATGAATTATGTATTAATATAGCTACGCCATTATGACTATTACCAGAATCTAATCTAACAGTGTTATAATATTTTATATTAAAACGCATCTCAGGCTTAAGCCAAGTTTCACAAAGTAAAGCTACATGAATATTGTTCTCAATTAAAAAATGAGAAAAAATATGTTGATTACTACGAATACTCTGAGCATTCCACTGTACAATATTTAACTGATCCATAATTAAGATTGTTTAATGTTATTATCACTCTGTATTGTTGCTAAGAGAACTTTTTTAATATTTTCATTTGTAATGGAACTTTCTTTGTTCCGATTTTGTGAAATTAAAGTAAGAAGGGTCTGAATTAAAATGTTTTGTATTTGATCTGTTTGTATTAGAAATTTAAGTTGTTCAGCAGGGTTTTTGTTAGTTAAAGGAGGGAATGACTTCTCATTTAACACGTCAGCATATGATCTTTTCTGAATTTTATTTTTATTTTCTTGTATCTTAGCTTTTTTGACAGGACATTCTGCAGAAATAGCAATATGATTTCCTTTACATTGGCAGCATGTAGCTTCTTTTGGGGCAATCGTACATTCTTTATAGCTGTGATCTTTTCCGCATATAGAACACCTGATGCTGTTTTTGCAAAATTTAGCAATATGTCCATACCTCAGACACTGCAGACACTGCTTTACCGGCGGGATGTACGGCCGTACCTCAAACCGCCAGCTGTTTAGATCCACGCTGTCGGGCAAGGAGACGCACGAAAAGGTGATGCTCACTGTCTTCATAGGTTCAAAGGAGACTTTATTTCCTGTAATAGTCCGACGCATAAATCTTTTGACCGATATTATATTTTTGGAGCTGGATATAGCTGAATAGATTTGCTCATTTGACAGATCAATCGGGACATGCTGTATGATTCCAGTAATTTCTGTAGCCGAGGCTGGAATGCTGGCTTTGAGTTTAAAATTATCCAAAAACTTTTTATTTATGAGCGCAGCATTGGCAAATGACGGACGTTCGAAAATAACGCCAACTTTGTGCCGATTCATTCTAATTAGTTGCTTAACCCCTTTGTTATACCTCTTGAAGTTAGTGGCTAACGACATCATATCGCGGTCACCGATCGGGACTTGATTCAGACTTTCGATGAAAACAATATATTCATAGTTTCCACCAGACTCTGGATAAGACCGGGTGTAATCAGATACTCTATATTCAAGGTACTTATCCGTATCCTTTTCATTTACAGCATCTGATGTGGCCGACTGCATGGAGCGCAACGACCCATTGTCGGCATCATCTTCGAGGGGATCCGTCCCACTTTTCTTCCTCTTCTTAACCTTCCCCATCACAACAAACTACCATTAAGTAGTTATGTAGTATTAGTATTAGTTATTATGCAAAAGGTAGCAATAAAATAAAATAGATTTGAAATTTTTTTCAAGAAACGCGCCTTTCCTTAACTTTCCCGCGCTTTCCTCGCTATTTTGCTAAGCAAATTACACAATGACATTATGACAAAGAAAAATGACGTCTCCTCTCACAAAGTTGCCATTTTATTTAGGAAAAAATGAAAAACTGACAAAAATAATAACCCTTGACCATGGCTATGCAATACTCAAACGAATAAAATGTTGTGAATGAGGATTAATACGTCAACACTAAAAGAAACCTGTAACAAAAATCAATGCATGCATGGGGACCAATGATGGGGGCTTCAAAAAATCAATAAAAAAAAAATCAAAAGTCATCTATTCAAACTAGGCTGAGAATCAGCACTTTTCGAACGTCAAAATTACATAAGACAGTCCCCCAAAACGCCCGCCCTTCACAAAATTTCTCGCATTACGTCAAGTACGGGCATTCATCTTCACGGTATGTTAAAGCAAAATGCACTGAAACACCATAAAATAGGGTTTATTATTGTCTTGACACAGACTGGCGTTTGCTTCATGATACGAAAGAAATTGAATAGCTCAGTGAAAAACAGAAGAATTTTGGACAAGCGACAGTTGCATGAAATGTGGTGAAGGCTCACGCATGTTTGAAAACGTGTGTTCTTTTGTTTTCAAAGTTTTGAGTTTACCACACTCATCTGCAAATGTGGAAAGAATATTTTCATCTATTTTTATAAAAACTAATGATAGGTCTTTTACACACAAAAAAATGTATAGGAGAAAACAATCAAAGTTGCTACCATTTTAATATAGATGAGAAAATGTTCACAAAAATAGGCTAGTAAGAGGTGGCACTAAGTCGGAAAATATACAATATATCAATCTTGAATAATAATATAATAATAATATCCTGGGACATTTTCACACACGTTCATCTGATCCCAAACTAAGCCGAGCTTGTACTATGGAAACCAAATAACTGATATACTACATATACTTTTTTTTTTGTAAATACATACTTATATAGATAATTACACCCAGACTCAAGAAAAACAGACATGTGAATAAATGATTGTATGTACAGACGCCAGCACATCAAGCTACTACAATCTGTCAGATTTCTTTAATAGATTTTCGACTTTATTGCTAAAGCATTAGGTTCAAGGTTGATTGGGAAAATCTGACAGTTTCGGGTAGGTTGACCTGCTGGCGTCTGTACATACCTACCTAATTGAACAAATTATTGTAATTGAATAAATGAGTGCATTATTAACATAAAATACTTTTGTTATATTCCGATTAAAAATCTTCCGATTTTTAGCTGGCAAATTCATGGTAGTCTGTGGTTAGGTTCATGTCAGTCATTCGTAATCATTATCAACTGACATAAGGGAAAAGCGCGGGAAAGTTAAGGAAAGGCGCGTTTCTTGAAAAAAATTTCAAATCTATTTTATTTTATTGCTACCTTTTGCATAATAACTAATACTAATACTACATAACTACTTAATGGTAGTTTGTTGTGATGGGGAAGGTTAAGAAGAGGAAGAAAAGTGGGACGGATCCCCTCGAAGATGATGCCGACAATGGGTCGTTGCGCTCCATGCAGTCGGCCACATCAGATGCTGTAAATGAAAAGGATACGGATAAGTACCTTGAATATAGAGTATCTGATTACACCCGGTCTTATCCAGAGTCTGGTGGAAACTATGAATATATTGTTTTCATCGAAAGTCTGAATCAAGTCCCGATCGGTGACCGCGATATGATGTCGTTAGCCACTAACTTCAAGAGGTATAACAAAGGGGTTAAGCAACTAATTAGAATGAATCGGCACAAAGTTGGCGTTATTTTCGAACGTCCGTCATTTGCCAATGCTGCGCTCATAAATAAAAAGTTTTTGGATAATTTTAAACTCAAAGCCAGCATTCCAGCCTCGGCTACAGAAATTACTGGAATCATACAGCATGTCCCGATTGATCTGTCAAATGAGCAAATCTATTCAGCTATATCCAGCTCCAAAAATATAATATCGGTCAAAAGATTTATGCGTCGGACTATTACAGGAAATAAAGTCTCCTTTGAACCTATGAAGACAGTGAGCATCACCTTTTCGTGCGTCTCCTTGCCCGACAGCGTGGATCTAAACAGCTGGCGGTTTGAGGTACGGCCGTACATCCCGCCGGTAAAGCAGTGTCTGCAGTGTCTGAGGTATGGACATATTGCTAAATTTTGCAAAAACAGCATCAGGTGTTCTATATGCGGAAAAGATCACAGCTATAAAGAATGTACGATTGCCCCAACAGAAGCTACATGCTGCCAATGTAAAGGAAATCATATTGCTATTTCTGCAGAATGTCCTGTCAAAAAAGCTAAGATACAAGAAAATAAAAATAAAATTCAGAAAAGATCATATGCTGACGTGTTAAATGAGAAGTCATTCCCTCCTTTAACTAACAAAAACCCTGCTGAACAACTTAAATTTCTAATACAAACAGATCAAATACAAAACATTTTAATTCAGACCCTTCTTACTTTAATTTCACAAAATCGGAACAAAGAAAGTTCCATTACAAATGAAAATATTAAAAAAGTTCTCTTAGCAACAATACAGAGTGATAATAACATTAAACAATCTTAATTATGGATCAGTTAAATATTGTACAGTGGAATGCTCAGAGTATTCGTAGTAATCAACATATTTTTTCTCATTTTTTAATTGAGAACAATATTCATGTAGCTTTACTTTGTGAAACTTGGCTTAAGCCTGAGATGCGTTTTAATATAAAATATTATAACACTGTTAGATTAGATTCTGGTAATAGTCATAATGGCGTAGCTATATTAATACATAATTCATTACAGTTCAAAAAAATTGATACTTCATATGATGACTCTATACAAAATATTGCAATACGTTTAAAATATGGTGCTAAGGAGCTTTCTTTGGTGTCATTTTATAGTCCTGGTAATTGTCATCCATCCTTTTCTAAATCAAAGCTGGATAATTTAATCCAAAGTATTCCTGGTCCTGTTTTGATTGGTGGGGATTTCAATGCCCATCATTCGGCCTGGGGCTGTAGTGCACAGTGCAGTCGTGGTATTGACGTTCTTGAAAGTATCAATGGTAACAATCTTGTGTTGCTGAATAACGGAGATATGACTACATTAGGCTCAGATAGGTGGCAGAGAAACGCCCTTGATTTAACCTTAGTATCACCCTCGTTGGCTTTGTCTTGTCACTGGTCAGTGCATGATGTTCCTCTAGGTGGATATCATTTGCCTGTAATTACAAAAATAGTTTTTAATAATTTTATTTCTTCATCCAATGATCTTTCAAATCTGCCTGTTCATGTAAATTTCAAACTAGTTAATTGGGAACTTTACACAGCTCAAGTAGATAATCTATTACAAAATTTTGTGGTTATTCATCAAAACCCTTTACAAACTTATAAAGAACTTATTCTTATCTTAAATAAAGCTGTACAGAATTCTGTTCCATGTTCTGATATTTCTCATATGCAAAGTACCTCTAGTGCCTCACTCAATACACCTAGAACTCATAAAAAGAAAAAACGCAGTCCACTTCCATGGTGGAATAACAACTGTACTAGGGTTGTAGAAGATGCTAAGAATGCTTATATACAGTTTAAACATGACCCCTCACAAGCAAACTATGTTGAATTTAAAAGGCGACAAGCTGTTAAAAAGTTGATTTTAAAAAGAGAGAGGTATTTGAGTTGGGTAACTTTGTGTGAGTCTTTTAACAGAACAACTCCTTTAAGTAAAATATGGGGTATTTCTAGAAAGTTTAATAGAACATATGTACCATCTTGCAATAATGTATATCCATGGATTTTTGATTTTCTTAAAAAATTCACACCTGATACTGTAGAGGCCCCCTTTCATTCACATGACCATTTACCAACAGCAGCATGCTCAAATTATTTAACCGATCCATTTACTATGCAAGAATTGAAAGCTGCAATTTTTTCCAGGCGTGATACAGCTTTTGGCCTAGATTGTATACCATATAAAATGCTTAAGAATGTTTCATTGCAAGCCTTATTTTTGGTTTTAAAAGTTTTTAACTTACTTTGGCTTAATGAAACTATACCTCTAGACTGGAAAATGGACTGTCTTATTCCAATCTTAAAACCTAATAAAGACAAAAACAAACCTGACTCATACAGACCTATAGCTTTGACCTCTTGTGTAGGAAAGATTTATGAGCAATTGATAAAGCAAAGACTAGAATTTTACATAGAAAGTAATAATTTATTACCTTCTAATCAGCTTGGATTTCGTAGAGGAAGGTCAACACATGAAACTATTTCTCATTTGCATCTTGATATTTTTAATGCTCGTAAAATGGAACATGAGTTTGTTGCTGTTTTTGTTGACATCGTTGGTGCTTTCAATAATGTCAATCATCACATTTTGTCACTTGAACTCCGCTCACTAGGCATACCTGAAAAAATAGTTTTGTGGGTTTTTAATTTTTTGCATGGTAGAGAAGTTTATGTCAAAGTGGATAAGCAGTTAATTGGACCCCGTTTTTCATATAAAGGGGTGTGTCAAGGTGGTATTATGAGTCCATTGATTTATGTGCTTTATATGCATAGACTTAATATGATTTTGGGTAGTAAAGTACTGAATTTACAATTTGCTGATGATTTGGTTATTTATACATCCGGTCCAGATATGGATGAGATTAAGAGTAATATTAATGGGGCTTTGAAAAATATGAGTAAATATTTTCACTATTTAAATTTAGAAATTAGTCCAGACAAATCAAAAGTTATTGTTTTTAGTGAAATAGATTTTGATTTAGAAATTTTTTATGATAACTTTGAACTTACCACTGTTAATGAATTTAAGTACTTAGGAGTAATTTTTTCTGCCAATCTTACATGGAATAAATATGTTGATTACATACTTGGTAAAGCAAATAAAGCATACAATTTTATAAAATCTGTCTCAGTACATGCTGATCCTAAAATTCTGTTAATGTTATACAAATCTTTAGTCCGTAGTCATTTTGAATACGGCTTTTTGTGTTTTGGGTCTGATCAGAGACTTATCCGTAAACTTGATATCTTACAGAATCATAACTTGCGTTGCATTACAGGTGCCATGAAAACAACACCTATCAACTCCTTACAAGTAGAGTGTAATATTCCTCCACTGAAAATTAGATTTCAGTACTTAAAATCTAAATTCCTTTTAAAGCTTTTGTCATTTCATAACCACCCTCTTTACAGAAAACTTTTATTTTATCATACAGTTTATAATCCTTCAAATAATATTAACATTCCCTATTTACTTCATGATTTCTCTAATACAATTACACCTATTCAGCAACATGAACTTTACAAATGTAATGACACTTGGACATGTTATTCTGGCAAGTACAATAGTAAATTTATAGATATGAATATTGTTATAAAGCATGATTTGAAAACCAAGGAAGAGGTGTATCAGTTATTACAGGAACATTCTGGCTATCGATGTATATTCACTGATGCTTCTAAGAGCAGTACAAATGTCGCAATGGCTATTTACATACCTTCTACTAAGACTGGTCATGGTGTAAGGTTGCCTGATGTTTTAACTATATTTTCTGCTGAGGCGATGGCTATTTCAGCTGCTTTGGATTTCATAAGTGAAAATAACTCTGGCATCATTTCTTGGCTTATTGTAACGGACAGCATGAGTGTTCTTAAGGCATTGGATAACAACAAACTGGATGCTTCTACAAACTACATTATATATTGCATCAAAGAAAAGTATTTTACACTTCAATCAAGAGACTTTGATATCAAATTTTTGTGGACTCCTTCGCACATCGGAGTCAGTGGCAATGAAAATGCAGACACTTTAGCGAGAGCCATTGTTGACATAGGAAATGCAGAAATTAAAAGTGTTGCCATACCTTGTTCAGACTTATTACCTATGATCAAGGAAGATAATATTCGATGTTGGCTTGAAAATTGGCAGGAGACTTTGCAAATAAAAGGCACTTGGTATGCAAAAATAAATACAGTTATTGGTTTAGCTCCTTGGTTTACGAAGGCACAATTTCACAAAAGCAAACAGTTTTATTCTTTAATTAATCGGCTAAGATTTGGACATGGACGTTTTAATGCTCATCTGGCCAGAATGAAGTTAATAACTTCCCCTAAATGCACTGATTGCAACCTCGATAAAGATCAAACCCTTAATCACATTACTTTTGAATGCCCAGCGCACAATGTGAATCGTTTAATATTGATTGACAAATTGCTTGAGATTTACAAAACACCGGCAAACCTCCCGCGCGACATTCAAGGATTGCTGGAAAATTCTTCTACATTTAATCCTTTATTTAATTTTATTACATCTAGTGGGTGTAAAATTTGATTGGGATATATAATTTTACATACATACATATAATTACATACATGGCTTACATGGCTATGACATTGAATTGACATAACTCTTGGAAATGACTACACTACATGGAAATGACGATAAAATGTGGATTTGACAAAGAAAAAAAATTGGATTGACAAACATGAAAAAAAGAAGACATGGCATATGCCTTGATTAAGAATTTACTGATGACTTGGCTTTGGCCTTACTTTTATTTTAAATAGAAGAATAAGAAAATATGACGAGGCTGAATGGTCTATAGATCGATGCCTGCCTTTTAATACAGGCGAAAGAAAAAAAAAAAAAAAAAATTAGCAAAATAGCAAATGACGTCTGCTATTAGAATACTTGAGTTGCTAGTAAACAGTGTCGAAATCACTGTAAATATATATTCGTTTAATTAAAAATGGAGAATAACACTGAAACTCAAGTAACTATCAACAAGCCAGGGAGAGTTCTACATTTTAGCGATGGAGTTGACGAAGAAATAGAGGAGGTGGATGCTGCTGAATTGGCTACAGAACCACAAGAAACAACAAACGTGGATCCGGTGAGTAAGCGATGCATTCTTTGTTTTATTACCTTCAGCTAAGGAGAGACCTTGGTGGAATTCGTTTCTATTAATATCCATGACGATAATGCTTGAGTATTACGCTTAAATTATTTTAGGAGCCTTAAGTAATTAATAAGTAGGTATGTATTATGATGATGTTGATAATCGGAGAAATCTTTTGTGGTTTCCGTACGTACTTCTTTTACTATAAATATTGTAGTTAGTAGTTTGGTTCAGCTGTATTAATTGATTAATTTGTAGCATATTATGAGCAATAATTATTAAAATGCAATATATAATAATAATGGCAAAGCAAAGAGAAACTAGTTAACATTTCAATGGCATTGTAGATGATGATAATATTTATTACCTTGAATTTTATTGGTTTCCAATCATTCATTTATAATTTACATTGAAAAAGATTTACAAGTACATATATCAATGACAGTGATAGAAATCAAGTTTTCTATTATTGTATACCATTGGGGATAATAAACAAAGTAAACAAAAACATTGGAAAGTGCAATCAATAGTCAGAAGGAAATATGCATATAACATAAATAAGTATGCAGTATGTATAATTTTCTATTAGTCTCATGTTCATATTTTAATGTTTTCAGAAAACTCTACCTTGGGGCCCTTGGTTCTCCCACTATGCATGGAAATCCGGCAACAAAATGTTGAATGCTGTTGATTACGCCGGGGAGTCACTTGCTGGTTTCTTTGGCATAACCACACCTAAGTATCAAATAGAAATTGACGAATATGAAAGAGTGAAAGAAGACAAACGAAAACTGGAAGAGGATTCCGCTGGGTGGGTACCGAAGAATGCTGGTGGGGATATACCTTTAGTTCTAAACGAGCCTATCAAGGACTTGGACAAACCAGCGGAAGTGTAATGGTGATAATATAAAATAGAATTAATTCCCTTACAATCTCTGTATGACTAGTCTATTAATTCCGTTTGCAATGATCAATATTTTATCTAACAGTGACCTTATTATTATTAGACATTGTATTATTTGTCATAATATGAAGAGACTTATTCCTAGAATTTATATTTAACAATTCACTCAAAAATGTTCATTTATGTGTATGAGGGGGAAATGGGTACTTTTTGTATTATCTAACATGTTCTTAGCATTTCTAACATAGTGTTAATGTGTAAATCTATAATGTGCTAATGTAATTTGCATAATATAATAGTATGATAGTTAAAGGAACTGAAACAATGAGAGCTTTATTTTGTAACATGAATGTATAATTTAAAATAATATAATTAATATATAAGGTGTAAAAAAAAAACGCGAAAAAAAGTCAGCTGTTCCATGCTAGTCCTGAACTGTATGGGACAGCTGTTTTTTTTCGTGATTTCAAAGTTGGTCCCATAGTAAAAGTTGTTCAGTTTGATGGTATAAAGCAGTCCTTAAAGTTTGTAAGTAAATTTTTGAACACCTTTTTAGCTTATTTTTTCAAACAATTCAGGACGATTGCTTGGATTGGTTTAAAGCCATTCTCAAAGCTAATTTGTGGTTGAAAAATAATGTTATCTTATTAAATGAATTTAGAATGGGACTAAAATATTGGTAGAAGTAATTTAATTTATTTATGTACTAATAAATATACAATTTTATTGATCTAAGCAGGATGTTGTTTTAAAATTGCTTCATCTACTACTGTTGAAAAGTTCACAGATTCTAATAGGATTATTTGTTTAAATGTGATACTAGATGTCGCTACAAGTGTAGGTTAGTTTTGCGAATAGCGACATCTTTTGTGCAGTAGCTAAAACTAAATAAATTGCTTAGCCGCCTCAATCGTTATACCATGTGGCAGTAGATGGCAGTGTTAGCGCCGGGCAAGTTTTTCGGAAATTCAGGATTCCAAGAATTACAAGGCTGTAATTTAAAATCAGTACTTTTTATGATATTTTGATGTTTAAAAACTATCATCATAAGTCCTATCCAGACTAATATTTTCTAGCACTAAACACAATGTGCTAAGATTTTGTTATTATTCAAGTACAGTACTGAATATTCAGCAAGGTTTGAATATTTTTGGACATATTTGCCTATCTATAATATTGGCCACTTTTTGTAGTTTACTTCTAGGTCTTACTAATCCTAAATTGGCTTGATCAGCTTAGTTACCTTATATTCTGAGGAACAAGGTCCACTATCGCTCGAGATCCTCGCACATTATAAATTACACCCCTCTGAAAACCTGAAAGGACCTATGTGACATCAATTTCTGTACTTGATTTTAGACCTTAGATCATTATAATAGAGTTAAATATCGCTTGGCAAGTGACCATATGTTATTGTTTGTCGGTGTTTAGCATGTGATATGTCGAAATGTAAACGGTTCGAGCGTTGTCCGCAGATCAATATGCGTGTTGCGCGGCCCGTGAGGGTGTTCGCCCCGTGCGATTGGCCAGCGTATGGGGGGGCGGGGCGACCGTGTGTGAGGCGGCGCGCGTTCTAGCACGCGACGCGCCGTTTTGGCGCCAAATTGGGCAATAGGCATTCCATTTTCAAGTATCGCGAATGAGTATTAGGCCGCAAGCCACTAAGATAAGCTAAGGCCGTAGACTAGGGTAATACTTTTTGAATTTTATCGTCTATGGTACGACCCGTACGACTTGGAATATTAGAGGTTTGGGAGCTATTATAACTTTATGTTTTGTAGGACAGCTTCAAGTTTTTTTATTTTAATTTTGTTATAACGTTATTGTTGTTTTAATATTAAATGTTGATAGCTACTTTACACGGCCACGTTGGGCAGGTACCATTAGGTAGACCTACCTTTTATATAAAATATTGGGTCCCAAACCAAAATAATTTTTAAGTAGGTAACCGTACCTACCTACACAAAATCTTAATCATTCAAAACCGAAGTAAGATGCCTAAAACAGTAGAAAAACTTAAGAAATTCTAATTATTAGGTAATGTGTCTACATTCATTGTGGGGACTAGACAGGGTGTCGGTTCCTTATACCTACTATACCAACCTACCATTGTAGGTACCTAATAGGAACACCTATCACCAATGTTGCGACCACCACCAACAATAATACTAAAACAAGAATTATGTCTTCCTCCTATTTACAGCAAAATTTACGACAAACGCATGTACCTAATTATTAACTAATTCAATAATTCGTTAACAGTACAGGTCATTCCAGACAATATGGCACGGGACAATAAACACGCACCAAGGTTGCCAGTTTAAAAAATATTGCGAATTAAAAAAGGCGCGTGGATCGCGGTCTAACTGGTTTTAAAAAGTAAATGAACTTGAAATTCTGGTTTTTTGTTCGCGTTTTCTATTGTGATAGAATTTTGCGCAGATTTGCCAAACATAATGATTTTCTATGGAGTTTGAACTAGTTTGCTAGTGCATGGTTTTGAAAAGGTGTTAGTTTTGTAAAGGGAATTAGTGCAGAATGCAGTTTGTCAGCTGTTTTTGAGCTCGCGAAGTTTATCAAAGAATTTGTAAAAAAACGGGTTAATGCGATGTACGCATACCTAGGTACTACGCCACGTGGACATTGCTGGGGACTTGTTCTATTTATTTAAAAACAATATTGAAATGTTAAATTAATACGCAAGTAAGTATTTCAACATACCTATAATAAGTATCTATGTAATAGAGGATTTTTAAATGACTTATATAATTTAATATTCTTGGGCCCATTTTCTACATTCCCTAGAAATAAATAATTATGTAGGTATCTACGAAAGCTGGTTTAAAACTGCGGATACCGAGCGCGCGGTGGCGCCCTCTTTTGTTTGGTTAATTCTTTTATTTTAGAATGAAAATGCACAAATAGTGCAAAAATAGTGGCCACTTTTTTCCGTTTTAAGGATGACAATAAACAATATAAAACTACTGTTTGTAATAATAATAACGTAAAGGTAGTCTTGTGGAGCACAACTTAACGTGCTTATTTTCTGCATTTTCATTCTAAAATAAAAGAAATAACCAAACAAACGATGAGGGCGCCACTGCGCGCTCGGTACCCACGCCTGGGCCTGTACTGTACCTACACTGTAGTGTACACGGCTAGGTACATATCGAGCTATACATTTCCAGTAAGCATAAGAGATCAGCTTATACTGGAAATGTATAGCTTGATATGTAGCCGTGTACCTACCTATCACAAGATATCGATAAGCGAGCGATGTTCCAAGTTATGACAGACCATTACTTTTACGATCCAACTTTTAAGGTGCGTTTGACTGACGGAGTGAAAAGGAGCGGACCGTGAATTGACCAATCACAGTGCTCGAAATCTCCACTCGGCGTCAGTGGAAACAGTGTAGGTAGGTAAGTGGAGCGTAGCGGAGCTGAGCGGACTTTCAAATAAAATATATGAACACGCGGCCCCGAGCCGGACAGAAGTCGGAGTCGAGCAGGGCGTTGGTGTCGAGCGGAGGGCAGCGAAGCGGAGGGTAGCGGGGCGGTGCCGCGCGGCGGCGGAGTTAGACTTGTCAGGACAGGACTCACGCGCTGCATTTTTGTTTACGATATTATGTCAAGCTTCACACGTCATCAACATTGCTTTTTTACCGACAACATGACGAATGATCTCTCCAAGAGATTGAATTTGAGTGATCGGAACACGGCTCAACGCAGCTCCGGTCCGCTCAGCACCGCTCCACTCAGCTCCGCTTCAGTGGAAACACTTGCCACTTTTCACTGCTCTTCCCGGCTCCACTCCGCCCAGCTCCGCGTCAGTGGAAACGCACCCTTAAGAAACGATGAGCTGATGTGTGATAGCAAGAGAAAATAGGGGAAAGGCACCGTTTAGCGGATAGTTGAGAAAATTCGCTTAGTCGACTGTCAAGACACTCTAAAATAGTGATATCTGTTTATAATTTCATATACCTACCTACTTATTGACAATCGTAAGATAGCGCCAAGGCAGAAAATCTGACAGTCTATCTAGCAACAAAATTAGGTAAGACTAATTTTATTTTTTCAAATTATTTCAATATGTTTCTACTTAATCGAAATAAACATAATCATTACTGTAAGGTAATTAATACAATGTAAAGCATTAGGTAAATATAATGCGTTAAATAGTTAGATACTTACTGGTTTCTTATATTACCTGCATAAAAAGCAGGTAGTAAAAATATCGATTTTTAAGGTCTGAGCCTTTATTTACTATTTTTTTTAAATTTAAAACAAAGTAGGTAACCGATAATCGGTTCCCCTCCCCTACCACCGGCATTTTTTTGAAAAATGTCCCCACCATACCTAAGTAGTAGTTTTTTTTCTAAAACTGTAATGGCTGTAACAGCATATCCGACTCACAGGACCAAAATTTAAAATTAGTTCTGTGAAAGAGTCTGTTAGTGAGCTTTCAACTTTGAAACACGTTTAGGTACCTAGAAAGCTACCTACCATTTGTAATAATACCAGTTGTTGCCCGTGACTTCTTTTGCGATCCAGGATGAAAAGTAGCCTATGTCCTTCTTCAGCTCATGATCTACCCGTGCGCCAAATTTCATCCAAACCCGTTGAGCTGTTTTACCGTGAAAACAACAAACAAACTCACTTTCGCATTTATAGTATTATGAAAAACCGGTCTATCGACACTCTAGAGTCTAGACTCAAAAAATGTATTAGGTACTTAAATAAAAAAAATAAGTTTCTATAATAATATTATTCAATAATGATTGAATAAGTTTCTATAATGAAGACACGTGGCGCCATCTATTATCATAAGAACGTTATTGTTGTTTTCCTCGGGAACAGCATTTTTTTCGGGATGAAAGGTACCCTGTGTCCGTTTCTGTACACGTGCTAACGTATATGCCAATTTTCAGGATGATCGGTTCAGTGGTTTAGGCGTGAAAAAGTAACAAACAAACTTACTTTCGCATTTATAATTTTATATTAAATTATGTTATATTATATTATATTTAGGATAGTTAGGATACATGAGGATTATGTGGAGGTTCCTACCTACTTAAAACCTTGGTTGGTGTTGTAAAATCTAGGTTCTTAATATGGGCCGGTTTTTTAACCCGTAGTTAACTCAACAAATGGTTAAACACAGTAACTTATGGTTGGATTTTAGTTAAATGTGAAATGCTAAACATGAATGAGTTAACACGAATGTATTCATATTAACTCATTCATGTTATAAATAGTAAATAATGGCATTTTGGCAAATACATTAAGCCAAAATTCAAACAGTAGTTACCTACTATTTTTTAACCTGAATGAGTCAATAAAAAAACGTTCATATTAACTCCTTGTCGCTTTTCACATTTAGCCAAAATTCAACCATTAGTTAGTTATGTTTAACCATTGGTTGAGCTAACTACGGATCAAAAAACCGGCCCTTATCTAATTTTAGCACTTTATGTCAACTGAAAGATCTTTAAAAATGCTGACTTATGGCTATGGCATTGTTTGATTGATACTTGAACTTTGGCGTCGTTTTTGCATTAAAAACGTTTTGGTTATTGAACTAGGTAACTGTTTTATTTACTTTTTATAACAAATTGATGCCATTTTTTGCCTTATCTAAATTATTATTAGGTTCGGCCGTAAGTCTGATCAAACTGGCAAACTCTGGTTACAGGCATTTTCAATAATAATAGGTAGTTCAACTCTACTCTTTTCATTTAATTTTATATTTCAAGTTGCTATTTTAAATAACAAATCCGTGATGCATTTAATAATATTTATTTATTCAATCCACACAGGTAGAATGCAATGCTAATTCTATCGATATTCAAATTTCTGCGCAAGCGGTCTTTTCAACCCCACACAGCAGATGTTCTACTTTTAACTTTGCATGCATTCGCAGTGTTGTTTATTAAAAAAAATCTTTTGTGGCCATTTACAAAATAAAGCTTGCAACACAATACCTCATGCAAATTAGGAACGAACCTGATACTGTAGGCCGTAAATGCATTTGATTTCTTCGCGAATTTGAACTGTATTATCGTGATACAAGCTTTCAAATTAAATTGCATAACTTCGTCTTATTATTGTAATACTCGGAAAAGTAATAACCAACTTTGTCATTAAAAAAATAAAGTCTAAAATCTATTGCCAGAGTGACGATTAGGAAAGAAATTTGCATAAACGACGCACACCTTTCGCGTTGATCCTTTTTATGCAATTTGACTGACAGTTTTTATTGAATAGTAGATATTATTAGAATTTTATGTATTGGCTTTATATACCTACTTCCGATTTGATACGGTTTATATACAGTTTGATTAGAAATTCACCTTTTTACCAAAGTTTTATATATTATGGTTTCCGGCAGGTAGGTATATGCACCAAAAAACTTGCAAGTAAGGCTTCTGAAGGAAAAATTGAACTTTTATTTTCACTGATAGCTTTGAGTTTTCTTCACTTTACACTTTTCTCCTTAATATTATGTTGACACGTTGGAAAATTAGTTTTGTGATTTATTTGCCTGATAGTCGTGGCTAGGTTTTCTTTGTTTCACCGGACAAACGTACCAATTTTCTTACTATAGGTATATACTTACTTTAGTTTAAATTGTCTTAACCCTCCAAAGCTAAGTGAAGACCAAAAATATTTCGGCAAATTTGAAATTCGATTTTGAAATCCTATTTCAAGGAAATTCTAATTTTAAAACATTAAACATAAAAGGAACACAAAAAGTTTCGTCTTCCCAAATTACAGCCAGAGCTAACATCTTAAAATATTAGTAGGACCTTGGCTTGCGTAAGTTCGTCGGTCGTCCCAAAGCTCATCCAAGATGCACATCTGTAGAACCGCTAGTTACACACGAGGGGAACATTTCCGGTGCATAAATAATAACAATAAATTGTTAACTATTAGAAAAGGGTGTGTTCTGTATGCAAAATAGTTGAAGTTCGTTGTTGCTGTCGGGTTTTTGCAAAATGCGAGCGTGCTCACCGGTTGGCTTTGTGGCGTGCATTCTTTGCTAGAACAAAAATAATTTGTTGATAACTTGTTTGTTGCTTAGACAATCTGTCAGATTTATTTAATAGATTTTCGACTTTATTGCTAAGGTATTAGGTTCAAGGTTGATTGGGAAAATCTGACAGTTTCGAGTAGGTTGACCTGCTGGCGTCTGTACCTAAGCCTTTAAATAAAATTTTGAAGTTATATTTGTCTTAGGCACTATTTTAACAATATATCTTAGAAGTGAAAAGTTTGCTATTAGGTACCTGAGGATCTGGAAAAGAAGTACCTATCTATTTAATTTACCTACCTGTTCTTCAAGTTCTTAAAATGATTTTTATTTGTTTCTAGAAATAATGCAATATTTTTTGACCACACCTTGTATGAGATTAAATAACTATAGCCAATGCATTATTTGCTGAATATCAAAAATAGATAAACTGATAGCGTTCAATTCAAAACAAAACCAGTTTTGACCGCTGCACGCGAAAAAAAATTGCAAACCAGTTTCGCAAACCCTAAACTGCGAGGGGACACTTAAAAACTTTTAATATAAACACAATGACCGACGAACGAATAACGGGTGGGCAGTGTCCATACAATGGGCATACTAGCCGATTAATTCGCTACACAATGACCAGGGGCTAGGCCGAGAGGTCATATTTAGGTAGATGGGTTAAGGGTCAGTAAGGGTTATTGGTAAATAGGAGCGTATGCCTGAATGCCAGGGGAGTGACGCGGCGGCCGAGTTTTGGAAAACATGTCGCCGTTGACGGGATACAATTTATGTGTTTTCGTGTTTGGTTTGCAGTGCAGATTTTAAAATTTATATATAATTTTATGGTCGAGTGGTTTTAATAATGGGTAAATACTTAAACAAATATTGTAGATTAGATAGATTAGATATATCTGCACATAATTTTTGGAATTTTGAGCACTGTTAATATGCCATGAAAGAACATATTACTTACTAGCTATATTTTGAGGTTAAATAATACCTACGTTAATATACAAATTATTTTTTATTCATAAATACAACAACAACAGTATTTTAAAGTAGTTCTATTTTATCTTAATTATAAAATCACGTAAAAAGTCAATGAGACCAGCATACTTGAACATAATGACATCAGATGGAATCAGGAGCGATATTTATCGTACTAAATAAAGCACTCTTCTGTCAAATTGAAAATATGTGACGCATGCGTACCAAGTGTGAAATTGTTGATGATATCTCTTAGAGCTTTTTGTCTGATAGTTTTTGTGTTTGGTACAATAGACCGTATTGTAGCTTTTAAAGGGTTAGTGGTACACTTTCTAATAAAGACGGTTTGAGATTTATTGGACGTTCGATTTTATCAATGATTCTTGATACTCTATAAATATAATTTGGTTCATAAAATATTTGAGGTTCGGGTGCAATTTTCTTTAGTTTGTCACTTCAGACGATTAGTAAATATTTGTCTTTATCAGTTTTCTGTTAAAATTGAAGTCGTAAATAGTATTTAAGTTTAACTTCATACAAAAAAAAAAAAAAAAATCGATGGGACAAAACCGACAGTTCGCAAACGCAAATTCAACTTTAACACTGATATAACGAACCGTCACGAACCGCATACGCAGGGATAACTCTTTGTACGTCACATTAAAAAAATATATTCAATGCACTACCGACGTGTCTAACCCTTTCGCGGCACACAAAAAGACCAATTTTATATGCGTACCCGGTGTCTCATTTCAATAAAGTGTAATAAAAAAAAAAGATAGAACTTTTTTACCCACGATGCTTTGGGGTCACATTTTTTATAAGGGTTGAATCCTTAATTTGCAACAAGGTGCATCACAGGCAAAGTGGGGTGCATGGAGAGATTTAAATGAGTTCTATAGTGAAAAAGTCGATGGGGTACAGTTTGGTTCTCGGTTATTTTTTCCCATAAGGGATATGACAAAAGATGTTATGGTGTTTGACGTTGATGTGTCGAACGTTAATAACATTGACCTGTGGGTAGGTACCTTCTTTCTCATGATCTCTTTAGAAAAGAGCTCTGATGGGTATTATTTTTGGATGAACACTAAAAAGTGAAAAATAACTATAATTTCAAAAGTCGGTGTCTTCGGATCAGTACTTTTATTTTTTCCACCGACTTCCGAAATTAAAGTTATTTTCCCTTTGTGGTCTTTTTTTTGTAAAAAAAGACACCAATTCGTATACCACTACTTGCTATGTAAACAACAGTGACAGGAAGTATTAGAACATCATCAAGATACAAAAAGTATATTAAATACGTATTATCAAAGCTAACTCAAAAACTACTCAAACAAAGTTAATACAATTTATATGGGACCTCTGAAGTATGACCTACCAAATAAAAAAAAGAGTCATCAAAATAAATTCAAAATTGGCGGAGTAGGTAATCGCGTAAGAAACATACGAAAAAAAAACATAGAGTCGAATTGAGAACCTCCTCCTTTTTTTGAAATCGGTTAAAAATAGTATGGTACCTACTTTCAACGGTTTTAGGCCCTTCATAGACCTAACTTCAATCGCGAATGATATTCATAAAGGGCAAGACTGATACTGGCTTGCGATGTCAAAACAGTGATTGACACTTTTTTCGTTTTCTTCCTTTTTATGTCATTCCTGAACTTCCAGGGGCCGTATTATGAACAATTTACGCCATCATTTTTCCAGTGTTAGAGAGAGACGGAGCTATATATGACCACCATCCCTTTTTTACAACGGAATCATGATGGCGTTAATAGTTCGTAATAAGGACCCTGATGTGCGAAGTAGCCTACATTCGCACCTATCAATCAACCTGCCTAGCCTTTTGCCAGTGTAACCGATTGCAACTAAATACCAGTATTTTACATGAAGCGACTGCCTACCAGACCTCTACAACCCAGTTACTGTGTAAAACGACACCCCTTGATAAGACTGGTTGTCAGACTTTCGGGCTTCTGACGACCCGTAACGACTGTCAAAGATCCACGAGTTACACAGCCGGGACCAACGGCTTAACGTGCTTTCCTACATTAGCACCTATATCCACGATAATTACCTATACGTTCCACTTAGTACTTAATTATTGATACATACAACGTATATTACGATGCCATTTACTTAATTATCTATGTACCGCGATCCACGTTCGTCGCTCGCACAGGTTTACGTATTCATGGTGTCTTAAATTATTAACACGTCCATTACTGCTTCGTTTCAATCAATACAGCTTTCAATTTTGAGAGGAGACATATTTTGGGCATATAAAGTGTCGTATACAGAATACAAGTAGAATTTGAAGCGTGATCCTTTGACACAATTGGTCGTAGAAATGCCGAAAAATTCAACATTTGAGCACCTACAATCATAATATCAAGCTTTGGCAGAGAATAAGCCGCCTCTTGAAACGTGGGTGTCTTAAAAGCGTCAGGGATTATGTTAAGAGGTTAGACAGTAGCGTCCTCCGTATGGTAATGGCGAATCTTGCGATTTATTATCCCCAAGTGTGGATTATGGGAATGGCCAAGGAGCACTTCTTGTAACGGTCAATTGAAGGACCACGTTTATAGGTGGAATTTGAAGGTATGATAACTATGAGGAATAATCTTGCTTAAACATAGTGAACCTGCTCTTGACTTCGATCTCGCGTGATGGAAAGCGATGGATGAATTCTATGATACCAAAATCAGATTGCGATAGGTCCTATACAACTCGAAGTACTTACCAACTTACCTACCTAAAACATACCTAGTTGTCAAAACAAAGGTGTAAACGCTTTTTAAACTGTTATAATTAGAAGCAGAGAACTCTTTAAACATATTGCTACGCAACAAAATACCATCTTTAAATAATCTGCCTCCGTCATAGTCCTAGATACCTGCCTACTATCGCAGCGGGCAATTTTAGCGTTCTGTCCTGTACAGGATTTCCCTTTGCGACGTGTGCCTTCATACAGGAAAACGTTATCCCCCACACACCCGTTGAAACACCCTCCACCCTGCTTAGTTGACGAATAAAGTGAGGGTTAGGACATAAACGGGTAGCGGAGAATTTAACCGACAAAGGATACATATTGTTTATAATAGAATTTATTTTATGGAAATTAAAAATTATTTTATTGAGTATTCTAAGTGATCTTATCACACCTCAACTCATTGGTTCTTACCTCATTGGCTTAGGTGTTGACATGAGCGTATCCAGACGTATCCAGACGTTAAATAGTTTACCATTATTATTTTTTTTTAAATATTTTTGATGAGTTTATTATGTTAAAATCAGGTACTGTTAACTGCCTGAACAATTAGGGGGAAAAAAAACACATTTTTAGTGCTACGTTTTCAGTTTTTCAGAATCTGAAGTCACAACGTTATATATTTAACGGTGTTACGTTATTTTGACGTTATATATTTAACGGCGCAGGATAGCCTTTACCAGTAGTGGTCATTGCATTAGTGGTTCAGCTGCTTCAATATCATCAGGATTGTGCTGGAATATAGCAGTTCGTCGTAGACGTGGTATGACAGCGGCTCCCTTAGATTATATATATATATATATATAGCCGAACATAAATGGATTGAATGGATTTTTTAACGGTGATTAAAGTTACACCATATATATGCGGCTCCCCTGACGTCAATCTCTTTCATCAAAAGATAGCCGCTACGCAACCAGCGATGGGACGCTCCTGCTAGAGTGACTGTCACCAGTGCCATTGTCACTCACCGACCTTTTCGGTGATTCCAGTAACTTCGTAGCAAAACTAGACGGCGCTCCTTGTTGCGCCGCCATATTATATTTCTCATTAGGTATAGTCAAAGAGTCTAAATCAATCTGCCTAGCCTTTTCTTAATCATATTGAGGTCGGCTTCCAGTCTAACTGGATGCAGCTGAATACCAGTATTTTACATGGAGCGACTGCCTATCTGACCTACACAACCTATTTGCTAGGTAATACGATACCTGAAAACTGGTTGTCAGACTTTCGGGCTTTTGACGACCCGTAACGACTTTTAAGATCCACGAATGACAGCTGGGACCAACGGCTTAACGTGCTTTTCGAGGCACGGAGGAGTCTCGGTATGAAAAGATGACCAACCCGGCAAGCGTAGCTTAACCTGATGGATCAACCCGTGCGGCTGTTATTACTTAGCCACGAGCTGGAAGAGTCTAAATAAGCAAGATAAACTCTTTCGGTATAATAGTCCTCTGTACGTTGCTTTTTTTTGTTGGTTGAGATAATTGCAGAATCAAAATCATTGTTTTGTTAAACATCCTAACTTCCTAACTAATATTATAAATGCGAAAGTAAGTTTGTTTGTTTGTTTGTTTGTTACCTTTTCACGCCTAAACTACTGAACCGATCATCCTGAAATTTTGCATATACGTTGTCAGGTGTACAGACACGGACATAGAGTATCTATCATCCCGAAAAAAAGTACTGTTCTCGAGGAAAACCACAATAACTTTCTTATGATAATAGATGGCGCCACGTGTCTTTCGAATCATGAATGAATTATTATTATAGAAACTTTAGTAGTGTGTTAGGAATTTTATTTTAAATGACAGGCCAGCTGGCGTGGTTGGTTAAGATACCGCCTACCATGTCGCAGGTCGTGGGTTCGATTCCCATCCAGGACAAACATTTGTGTGCATGAACATGTCTGTTTGTCCTGAGTCTGGGTGTAGGTAATTATCTATATAAGTATGTATTTACAAAAAAAAAGTAGTGTATGTAGTATATCAGCTATCTGGTTTCCATAGTACAAGCTCTGCTTAGTTTGGGATCAGATGACCCAAATGATGAGATGTGTGTGAAATGTCCCAGGATATTATTATTATTATAATTTAAGTACTTACCTAACTAATATATTGTGCGAGTCTAGAGTGTCGATAGACCGGTTTTTCTTCCTCCTAACTATCCTAACTAATATTATAAATGCAAGTGTGTTTGTTTGTTTGTTTGTTGATTATGCTTTCACGCTAAAATGGCTGAACGGATTTTGATGAAATTTGGCACTTAGGTAGGCCATGACCTGGAGAAGGACATAGCATCCTGGATGGCAGACGAAGTCGCGGGGAACAGCTAGTAGGTCATAATTACATACAAGATCTTAAAATTAGGTAGTGCGCTATGTTTACAGGTTTCCTGACTTAGAGGTTTTGTATAAACTTAGTTTAGGCACCAGTCTTCCACAAATTAGGTACACAATTGTATCTGTAGACTATTAACTTTAAGCTGTAATTTGTGGTAAGAAAAATAATTCTAGTCTATTTTTGGCTGTTGACATAAAAATGATTAAAAAAACGACTATATAATGAGTAGGTACTATTAAATTACAATATTTTGTTACAATATAATTTTTTACGTATTTGAGTACCTGATTGTATTAACACATGCATGAAAGTTAAATTTTAATATTCATGGTCAATTTCATGTCAAAATTTTAAGTCAATTCAATTCGAAAGATTAAATATTAAGATATTAATGAAAAATATTAAAATTTATGTCAGCATGATATACTTATAGAGATTCGTTATTAAGAAACTCGTCTAGAGTATAATAACATCTTTCAAGCAGTAACCCGTTAAGCGTTTTTTTTTAAACTTCTGCAATGGCAGATCTAAAGCAATAATCTAGTACCACGAAACATGGTTGCCGAACATAAGATCTTCTATATAATCACAAATATGTTACGGCAGAAAGTAACTTGGCCTTTTTCGTGGTCTTTCCTTACTTGTACCACCCACCTAAACATGCGTTACAGGGCCACCCTGCTTAGGCGACCAAACAGCGGGGTGGGTATGTACCGCCATCGCATGATATATAGTGCCCCTTACACTTAAACGGATTACCTTTGATATATTACGTGGATTCGCAATTCAATCTCGGATAGTCGATCTCTCGGTATATGTGATTGCTTTTTGAAAGACATTCGTTGTAATTACGTGGCGAGACGCGTGATTCGAATAGAGAGGTTTATGGATACTTATTTTGGCAAGTTAAGTTTTAAATAACACTTTAAGAATCATTATCGAAATTAAAGAGACTACATGAAGAGGCGAGTGTTTCTGAATAGTAGAAATAATATGTATTTAGCGCTTATTTTTGTACCTACCTAACACGTTTCAAGTAGGACACGTACAAGGACCTATAATTATTTGGAACCGATATCTAATTAAATGATAAACAAACTCGCGTTGTACTCTGATATATTTTAATATTTCTATATTTAATATTTCTTCGCCGGGGCTCTGACATCTCCCTAGAATAAATGCTAGAAATACGCCTTTTATAAAAAGTGACCGTTCGAATATGAAAGATATTACCAGCGTGATCTAAATAATATAGATTGGGAGACTTTGAATGACCTTATGCATTGGAATCAGAGTTTTAACGGTATTAAACAGGATCTTAGAATTGAATACAATCAATGGTAAGTAAGTGGAAAGGAAAGAAAAAAAGTGGAAAGGATCATAACTGTCGTATTTCATAATATGGTCATATAATCTTTAAACCAACCTATATACACAGCTCATATTCCCTTTTTCTCATTAGCTCAATATTGCTTTCCGTTTCTAAGTATACAAACGTCTGTATTCTTCAAACAATCTTCAATGTTCTGCGTACTTTTAAATTAAAATCCGTGGCAGGCATTGCTTGGCAGGTGAGGGTGCCCACCGTGTGGTTTCTTCCCCCTGTACCTCAGGTTGGTTGCTGTGAAACAAACCACAATGGAGGGGCACGCATCACACATCCTTTCATCACTTGCCAAGGAGTGAAGGGCATGTGGAAACGGAGTTGAGAACCGATGGGTTTTGGATGTGGTATTTTTTATTTGTAGGTACTTACTTCTAATTTTAATTATGAAACTGATATCGGATGAACACACTAACAATAGTCGATAGTGTTACTTAAGCAATTATTATATGCTATTGTTCGTCGAATCGTTGAGCTCCTTAAGTTCTGAGTTGAGCTGCGCGATTACTGACAAATGCGTGCACTGACTGGACAGGTCCTCTCAATCTGTGTGGTTCTTTCCTCAAAAGACCATTTCAGACACCAATCTACATGGTCTTCACATGAATTGACCAAGATTATGTCTGGACTTTATAAGAGGCTGTGACCTCTGAGTTTGTTTCGGACTTTCTTCTCAGAGTAGTCAGATAGGAAACGCCGACCTCATCTAGTTTAAAAAAAAAACATGATTGACTTGTAAAAGTGTTTGTACAAACCTACTTACAGAAATAAAATCATTTATCATTTATTATTAACGCTAATTAAACTGAGCGTAGCACAAAAATCCAGTTTGTCGTAGCTGGTCGTAGCATAGCTCGTAGCACTCGTAGCGGTCTACGAGTAAGTAATCTTTGACATTTCGTTGATGTCTTTTTATCAAAGTTCCGCAATCTAATCCCCGATTACGCAATTTTTCAGTTCCGTTTTTCCGAATATTCCATTTCTTTTTATTTAAGAATAGGAAAGACAATTTTCTGCACTTTTCATATATCTAAAATGAAGCAACAAAACTATACTACAAAATATAAGGCAGTCTCCTCCAAACTACAACATATCGGCGGGTTCGTCGTTCCCGATAGGGCGTGTACACACGGGGGTAGCGCGGGACGCGCGTGGACAGGCATTCGAAATGAAGAGTGCTCCACAACTACGTCTGTCTGCCCTCTGATGTTATGTTGTGTGGAGAAAGATTCTGTACTGGTTTTGATTGTTGATATTTTTTGAATTTAAGATTTTTAAATTGTGTGTTTTCACTTCAGCTCACGTTTATGCTTCTTTTATCAAAATATTCCTTTTTATCGAAGACTTTTAAAGTGGCTTCGTGAATCGAACAGCGCTGTTCGATCCTAGAAGTAGTTTTAGGGTGTTTTTTTTTTTGTAAACTGGCTATAGTAGCGTCTTCCTATAACCTAAAATAAAGGTAAGATTACAAAACAGCGTTGATCACTGTGTGGTTTTTTATAAAGTAAGTTCAGTTCGTTTCATTATATTTATATAATATACATATTTTATATTTATTATTTCAACTTGAATCAAAACTGTATCTATACGTATGTATATAAATAAAAATCAATTGCCGAATGTATGCAAGCGCCTTCAGAACGGTAACACCTATTTTGCTAAAATTTATTTTTTGTTGTGTTTGTAATTGTCAGGACAAGGTTTGTATGACAGATTATTTTTTTTTTTGGAATTTTCACCGGAACCGTCAGACACTTTGATGGTATTTTTGTATGAAAACAGATAACACACAGCGTAAATCACTGGAGATAGATACATAAAATTCACCGGGCGACGCCGGGTACGAACAGCTAGTTTTTAATAAACAAAGCCGCTCTCCACACTCTCCAACATCCACAAGGGTAGTTCTCCACTCATATCTTGAGCCGCAACTCCCGCTTGCTAATGGCGACCAACGTTTATATTGAAATACTCCATCGAATTGCTGTGTAGCACTGCTGAGGAATCCCGAGATGAGGACGATGCACTCCTTGTTCTACTTTAATAGGGCCGAGAGGTTTATGACGGGGTTGTGAGAAGGAAGTGCATTCCTGTGAGTAGGCCTTAAGGAGTGGAGAAAAGAAATGAATAAAAGTCAAGGGACATTTTGCAAGGGGTGGAGGAAAGAGGCCTGCTCATGTGTTTTTATACGCATCTATAAGGAAAAGATCACACAATATCTGCGTACATTTTTTGTCTAAGCATGGGGGATCCTTTCTTGTCAATAATATTTTTAGAAGAGTCATAATAAAAGTTACGATTGGCAAACAAACCATCCCAGATTTAGGCTGCAATCCGCGACTAAAATAAAAGCTCGGGGGGAGTAACCCTCATAAAAATTGTTCAATGTCGCTGCGTCCGCCGTCCATCCATCGCTTTATTTTCATTATAACTGTCATCCACGTCCACAATATTCTCATAAGCAATACTGAACAACAAACCGTGAAGCTATTTACATTTCAGGTAGCGAGCAGACAATTCGCGGCCGGTTGTCATGGTTACTCCAAGATGGCGGCCGTCTGCTGCGGTTTCAAACTTCGCCTCTAGTTCCAAATTGTTCCAGGAGTATTTTAGAGCGGCGTATGTATGTACGAACGTGCATAATTACATTATGTACGCCCAGCTATATACCACGGTCCCACTAATTACTGGTACGGTTAGCAACGGAGTTTGGATCGTGTATGGATTAAGGCGGAATTTGTCGCATAGATTTTGAAAGGAGATAGAGGGTGAAAATTTAACGAGTACATCGTTGCCCAAAGTGTTTACTGGAGAATAAAAAAACAAAAAGAAGTAAGAAGTTCTGTGTTTAATTTAATAAAATCTAAGAATATTGCTAGTCATGGAAATGATCAGTAATACCCTAAAATTCGAGCTAAAAAGGTGGCATGGGGATGCGCAACCTGTTATTATATCATGGATTCAGTACAATACATGATTCTGGTCCTCGTGCGTAGAAATTTTACGTCGGTTAAAAAAAATAATGCTGTTTTATACATTTTGACCGCGTATTACAGGTAGGAAACAGCTGATTTTTTTTTATTTTTTCCCAGCCACCAGCATTGTATACAATTTAACAAAAGTTTTAAAATTCCTACTGATTAAATATTCACAATATAGAGGTGCTCGTGGCTAAGTAATAACACCCGCACGGGTCGATCCATCAGCTTAAGCTACGTTTGCCGGGTTTGGTCTGTGGATGGGTGACCATCTTTTCATACCGAGACTCCTCAGTGCCTCGGAAAGTTGTTGACAGTCGTTACAGGTCGTCAGAAGCCCGAAAGTCTGACAGCCAGTCTTACCAAGGGGTATCGTATTACCCAGTAACTGGTTTATGGAGGTCAGATAGGCAGTCGCTCCATGTAAAATATTGGTATTCAGCTGCATCCGGCTAACCGGATGCAGCTGAATACCAATATTTACTTATACTGGAAGCCGACCCCAACATAATTGGGAAAAGGCTAGGCAGATTGACTGATTAAATATTTACCTATAACTTACACGTGCCTAATAAAATTAAATACTCCTAAAACACACTTTATTCGTGGAAAACCACATTGAAAAAAAAATCCGAACCTAATTTCAGTTTTCCTTCCCCACTTTTCTGCTGCCAGTACTCCTGAAGGATTAGTTAAGGAGGATTTAATAAGAGTTCCTTAGATAAGTGTAGCGAGCGCTCTTCTATCTAATGCTCATCAACTTAAACACCTCTCGAGGACGAAGCTTCGCAGGTCACCTGAACGAAGAGATTTTAGTAATATGACGTCATACAATGTTCTTAGGTAGAAGGTTGGTAGGTTCTTAGGAATACTCGAATGGGGTAATTTTTGTAACTGTAAGCGTAGTATGAAGCTTTTTGTACCTTCATGTGTGGTAATGGTTCAAAGGAGCTCGTGGCTAAGTAATAACAGCCGCACGGGTTGATCCATCAAGTTAAGCTACGCTTGTCGGGGTTGGTCTATGGATGGGTGACCGTCTACATACCGAGATTCTTCCGTGCCTTGGAAAGCACGTTAAGCCGTTGGTCCGGGCTGTCATTCGTAGATATTTGACAGTCATTACGGGTCGTCAGAAGCCCGAAAGTCTGACAACCAGTCTTACCAAGGGGTATCGTATTACCCAGTTACTAGGTTGTGTAGGTCAGATAGGCAGTCACTCCATGTAAAATACTGGTATTCAGTTGCATCTGGTTAGACTGGAAACTGACCCCAACATAGTTGGGAAAAGGCTAGGCAGATTGATTGATGTGTGGCAATTGTAATAAGACAATGGTCATTGAAGTCTGGTGTTGAAGAGTTTTCTGTCAGAGCTTAGCTATTAATCACTATTCTAAATAAATGCACAGTTTTTTTGATGAACACTCACATGTAAATTAAAGAATTTTGCTATTGTACCACAATTTCGAAGACTTGTGACATCTACCAACCCACACTGGGCCCGCGTGGTAGATTACAGCCCTCTCACCGAGAGGAGGCCAGTGTCCCAGAAGTGTGAACATTACAAGCTGATTATGGAAGTTATTAAGCCGAAAGCGTCATGATAGCCCGCGAAATTCAAATTTTCTTACGTTTTTTGCAATTTACAAGTCAGTATTATGTTGTACGTTGATCATAATGTGATTCGCGGTTGTAACAAGTATGTATTTACACAATTATAATAATTAAAGTGATCAATATAACACTTTAAGACCAGGTAATCCTAATGAATGACTATTTCATGAAATCTTGACAGTTGTGAATTATACCAACTTAAGGAGTTGTTATACTGATTTTAATGATTATAATTCTGTAAATACATATTTGTTACAACCGCGAATCATACTTTATTTAACATACAACATTGATTGATTTTTTTAATACTGACTTACAAATTGCAAAAGACGTAAGAAAATTTGAATTTCGCGGGCTACCATGACGCTTCCCCCTTAAGTTTCTTTATTTTCCTGTCGAATAAAGAATTACATAATTATTTGCGGGTGTTGTCAAAATAATCCAGGAATTCAGAAAGTGTTATTCAAATGTAGGATTTTGGAAAGTTGCCAATGCTGTGTACGTATATGTTACGGTAAGTGTGATTAATTGAAAATTATTAATAGTTGTCTATCATTATTAATAATTACCGAAAGTCAAGGTAAAAGTAAGAAATTAATAACATTTATCGGTGATTATTAATAATGTAACCTTAGTACAGATAATAATAATATATAATAATAACCTGGGACATTATTCACACAAGGTCATCTGATCACAGATAAATGTAATATTTGAAAATAAGTACGCTAAGCGTCTTTTGGTCGATAGAGCAACAATAATAACTATTGTTATTAGGATTTTAATGTTGATTTTATGATGAGTTTTTGATTGACTGATTGTTTGTGACTGTTTCATTTTAATTTTCTTTTATTTTATTTAGGATTTATAAGTATAAATGCTGTTCAGTACATTTATGTTCGTTCGTCAAAATGTACTGAACAGCTGATTTTTTTGCGATTTCAGGTTTGGTCCCATAGTAAAAGTTGTTCATAATTATGAGTACAAAGACCCCTTAAGAGGTTGTTGGTGTTTTACCAATAACCCTATATACAAGGGTGGAGGTGATAGAGAGAAGTGGTCAAAACTACACGCATCACTGCTTAGGTACCTATGTCATTCCCGAATGAACCGATTTTGTCTACCTATGTTAATAACAACAGTCCGGCCGTCGAGAGAATGCGTTCCTGACACCTGCCAGTTAGACAATTTCTAGTAGTAATAAGAATCAAATTCGCAAAACACATATTCGTCAAGAACGCATTCTCTTGACGGCCGGAATTTATGTGTAATTTACAACACTGGCAAGTATCCAAAATCTACGAACGTTAAGACACTCTCTTAACTAATCTGTTCCTGATCACAACTACGAAAAACCTACAATATTTTATCATTTTTCAATGAGACCAGTCATCACGATATAAAACGTGCATGGTTTCTTGATGACCCTCGTAAATCATACGCTGTCACCGGTAACATAAACCGGTTTACGACCTATATACGAGTAGGACGAAGGTTCAGAACGGACAGGGGTGAAAAATATGAAAATGCTATATCTGGGGCATAGCAACTAGGAGTCAAGGTGAGATAAATTGTAGTTGTGATAGTGTACTGGGTAGATTTAGGTATCTGAACTATTTTGTATGATCTTAAATATAGTTGGGATAAATGGGATCGTTATGCAGACGGAGCTATCTAATCCACCTAAGATTTTCGCACTGCTCATTTTTTTCGAACTAGGTATCCGAAGCCATGTATTTTTTACGAAAGATAACTGACTAAATCACTCATCCTCGAAACCCCACATTTTAAAGCCTAAAGCATTAAAAAAAAACTGAAAAGTCTTCATCTATATATTATTTTTATCTGCAAAGGGCGATAATCGGTCCTCAACGGCAAAGTTTATTGAAATGCTTTATTAGGTTTCAGAGTACCTACGTATCTATTCAACAAATTACAAGAACAGCTAGTAGGTCATCATTTGGCAAGCCTTTTCCCAACTACGTTGGAGTCGGCTTCCAGTCTAACCGGATGCAGCTGAATACCAGTATTTTACATGGAGCGACTGCCTATCTGACCTCCTCAACCCAGTTACTGGGTAATACCCCATGGTAAGAGTGGTTGTCTGACTTTCGAGCTCCTGAAGACCCGTAACGACTGTCAATGAACCAAGAATGACAGCCGGGTCCAACGGCTTAACGTGCTTTCCGAAGCACGGGGAGTCTCGGTATGTAAAAATGGCCACCCATCCACGGACCGATCGAAGCTTAGATTAACCTGATGAATCAACCCGTGTGGCTGTTATTACTTAGCCCCTCCACCAGTAGATAAAGTATCTAATTACCTGTCAAAGACTGGATTGCTGTGGATATTACGTAACATTTATACTAGACTAGCTTTTGCCCGCAGCTTCGCCCGCGTGGTTGTGGGAAATTATCCCACGGGAACGTACTACCGGGATCAAAAGTGAAAAATGTCCTAGTCTACCCATGAGCCAAATTTCATACAAATGAAGCAGTTTTAGCGTAAAAGCGTATTAATTCAATCATGATTCGAAAGACACGTGGCGCCATCTATTATCATAAGAACGTTATTGTTATTTTTCTCGGGAACAGTACTTTTTTTCGGGATGACAGGTACCCTATGTCCGTTTCTGTACACCTGACAACGTATATGCAAAATTTCAGGATGATCGGTTAAGTGGTTTAGGCGTGAAAAGGTAACAAACAAACAAACGAACTTACTTTCACATTTATAATATTAAGTTAGGATTCACAGAATCACTAATAGATACGGCTAATAAGCTTTATTGTTGGTTTTGAGAGCTGTGTTCTATGATCCATGTCTAGATCAAGACAAAGCTTTATTCGCTGAGAATGATGTCAGGTAGAAATTATTAGTTTTCATCGGAACGTTATGTGGGACAGACAAAATACTACAATATTATGTACAAAGTTTTAAGGGCTGTACGCTAGGGCATGCAATATCGGAAGGTTCTCAATTCCGGAACTGAGTTCCAATACTGGAGATCTGATTCCGGAATTCCGGAACTGGTTCCGGAACTGGTAACTTTTGAAATTTGTTTCAAATCAAACAAGATTTATAATTATATCAGTCTTTTAATCATTTTTAGTAACTAATTAAACATATTTGGTCATTTTCTCCCTTGTTACTCTAATTAAACTTTTTAAACCGTAAAATCAACAAGGCTTATTTATCACACATTAATAATATGAATAAAAAACATAGGATATTTAAATCGTAGTATGTATCACGTTAACGTGTCACGTACATAAAATTAAAAAACAAAATAATATTGAGATTGAGATCAAGTAAATCACGAAAATAATTATTATTTATTCCTTTGAGAAGGCTCGTTGTTCTTGATAATGTGTTCTCAAAAACAACAAAGCATCTAACATTTTGTCAGAGAGTGAACTGCGTATTCGGTTACAAAAGTAACCAGCACAGGAAAATACTCTCTCACTCTCCACACTCGTTGGTAGAACGCATAAAATGTACTTGTAAGCTTCTGTCAGATACACGCCTCGGTCTCCTCCGTTATCATACAATTACAATTACAACAACATCAACAATTTATGAATATCGGAATTCCGATATTACTCCTCTCAATTCCGGAATTAAAATATCAGAAAAATTGTTACGGAATTCCGGAATTGCGAAATTCCGGAATTCCGGAATGCACGCCCTACTGTACGCACCGGGACTTACAGCTTAGTACGGCCGTTATTCCAAATGCGTTCAGTGCAGCTACGTTAGAAACAATTGAGTCTGGTACGAATTACCTAAGACCCTTCTG
Source organism: Dicycla oo (assembly GCA_948252095.1). NCBI lineage: Eukaryota > Metazoa > Arthropoda > Insecta > Lepidoptera > Noctuidae > Dicycla > Dicycla oo. Next base: position 9,557,520 of record OX411727.1, on the reverse strand, counting down.
ACTCTAAACCTAGCCCTATAGCAATTACCTAGCACCCTAGTTACCCTAACGCCCTAGCCTATCATACAAACCACACCAAACGTAAGTTACGTTGGTTTTACGTGCGGGGAGTCTGTCACAAGGAGACCTACGGTGACAGACGGAATTTGGGTAGGAATAGGGGTTTGTGTACGTCGTGCAATGTACACAGGAAATGGTTTTCTCACTGCCGATCCCACAGACTTATAGGACCGATGATGGCTAAAGGTGTCTTGGCCACAGTGAGAGGAGTTACGGGAGATGAATCAAACTCGACTCCAGCTTGATAACTGCTTTATTACAATAGTTAACTTAATTATATACAAATTTTGTGGTCAATACACATTGATACCTATTTACATGTGTGTTGTGTGTGTATCGAGCCGATGAAGCGAAGATCTCAGCAGGTCACTTCTTAGTGCTGACGGTGTGCCGGTGTTGCCGGCGGAACGAATGTATGTCGCTCTTAACGCTGATGCTGTAATGATGTTGCTGGCTCGTGTAACTACTGTTCATGGTTGAACAAGGGCTTAAGAATTATTTTCTTTTATATCAGGTCAGGCAGTGGAAAATAAGGTGAACTTAAAGTCAAGATTGAGGCCGAGATCTACAGGGTCAAATTAAATCCCACCAAAACATTTTTATGTAAAATGTTGCCATGAAGACCATATAGCTCGCACTGTCAAAAAGTTATCAGATCTCATGTAGAGCCAAGCTTCTAACTCTACAAGACCTAAATTCACAAACTCTACTCCTTAGTCAAAATATGAGGCTTGGCCTTTTCCTTACTACAAGAACTATTGTATAACAAAAAAGTAATGAATAGTGAATAAATATTTCACCTTACGCCCATGTAACGGTAGCGAAACGGCCAAGCCACATATTTGACTAAGGTGTAGAGTTTGTGAAGTTAGGGCTTGTAGAGTTAGAAGCTTGGCTCTACATGAGATCTGATAACATTTTGACAGTGTGAGCCATATGGTCTCGTCTTGGCAACATTTTACATGAAAATGTTTTTTGTGGGATTCCACTTCGTTTTGTATGAAAATCCTGAAATATATATTTTATTATATATGTATCACAAGGAGTCCCTATATCAATTTTCAGACCTTTACGTCGTACCGTCGACCGTCTCATACAAACTTCCATCCTCTAGTTTATGGCGGGAGGGGGGCTGAAATTTCCAAGTTTTAGATTTTTTTTTTATTGTTTGTGTATTAGTACTAGCTTACATACAAATTTTAGCTTTCTAGGACTTTGATTATCAGTGAGTCAGTGACGAAATCGGGGTTTTTTAGATATCAATAAAATCTAAAGTATAAAAGCTATGCAATTGAAACTTTATATAATAGGTTGGGGAAAAAGTTTCTTCGCATTTTATAAGAAAATTCAAAACATTTTTTAATATAGTTTATTTACATTTAACTAAAGTATGTAGGTACCATTTTGTTCGATAACTTTTTGCCATCTTGTAGGTAGGGACATGATCCCATTGCTATAGAAATTTTGGGACTTCTGGTCAAAATACCGCGACAAGTGGTTTTGACAGTCCTCTCGTGATGTTAACCTGACACTGCCTAAAGAATTCTGAAGAGACCGAAACAGGTGGAAATCTGAAGGTGCAAGGTCAGGACTATATGGCGGATGCATTAACACTTCCCAGCCAAACTCTCTTAATTTTTGCTGAGTAGCTAAAGATGTGTGAGGTCTAGCGTTATCATGATGAAAAACCACACCCCTTCTGTTGATTCATTCCGGCCGCTTTCTCTCAACTTCTTACTTTAATCTCATCAGTTGTTCGCAGTAGAGTTCAGAATCGATGGTCCTGCGTGGTGGTAACAGCTTATAATGAATAATGCCCTTCCAATCCCACCACACACACAGCATCACCTTGTTGCGAGTTAACCCGGGTTTCGCCACAGTCTGTGAAGCCTGACCGGCCTTTGACCACGACCTTTTTCGCACGTTCTTGTCATACGTGATCCACTTTTCATCACCAGTTATCAGCTTCTTCAAAAATGGTTCGGTTTCATTACGTCGTAATAAAGAATCACAAATGAGTACACGGTTCATTAGGTTTCTTTCAGTGAGCTCGTGAGGTACCCAAATGTCGAGCTTTTTTGTGTACCCAGTTTTTTTCAAATGCGCCAAAACTGTTTTGTGGTCAATTTCCAGTTCTTCAGCTACGTCGTAACTACTGATATGCCGATCTTGCTCCACTTTTTTAAAAATGGCATCCATTTTATCCGTAATAGGGCGACTAGAGCGACGTGCATCTTTGACATCAAAATTTCCGGATTGAAAACGCTTAAACCAAATTTGTGCTACTCTCACAGACACTACACTAGGTCCATAAACATCGCAAATTTTTTTCGCGGCTTGCGTTGCATTTTTACCTTTTTTGTAGTAAAATTTTAAAATGTATCGAATTTCTTCATTAGATTCACTCATCTTGACGGTACGAAAAACAAATGAAAATCACACATTTTCCTAATTTGAATTTGGAATTATGTTCTTTAAAATTTTAACTTTCAATGATACCAAAACCACCCAGATACAAATAGTATAGCCAAAGAGATTTTATTACAAGTTTATACATACTATAATGCGAAAAGACTTTTTCCCCAACCTAATATTTATTAAGTCCACTATTGAAATTATTGAGAATTTTGTTTATCTGGTATAATCTTAACCCAAGTTATCAGGGTTCAAAAAAAAACGACGAAGTGCTTCGAGAAAAGGAAGGTAGTGTCCTTGCGCTTCGCTTGGCTCGTCTTGGCGGGCGCACTACCGTGCCTCCAGATAAGCTAGCGAAACTCTGCAGATGTAATGGGTATTGATATCTAAACACGATAAAATAAAAATAAAAAGGATTGTACGATTTTTTTTGGGGTCAACGACCTCTGGAATTGTTGTTACTTGAAATATGAATTGAGATTTTTTTGTTTTGTTTATCGTGTTTAAATATGGATACCCATCACGTCTGAGAAATTTCCAAAAAAAAAGATTTTTTAAACAACTGCGGTTGATGAACCAAAAATATCATCAAATTAATTATTTTTTTGCTTTATCATGTTTAGATATCGAAACCCATCACGTCTGCGGAGTTTCGCTAGCTAATTTAATTTGACCCCGTCGATTCCCGTCTCGGCCTTACACTTGTACTTTGACAGTTATGTGATACCTAGTGACAGGAACAACGCTCACCCTTAGTGACGTTTTTAGATCTCGACCTGAGAGTAAAGCCAAAAAGAGTTTTTTTTAAAAAAAGATCAGTAGAAAGCCAAACAAATTTAAAGAAAGTGAAATATAGTGCTGCTCGGTCTTTGTTTTAGTGCCTCATCTTCAATCTTTTATTATGAATAGCCGAGTCGTAAAAGTGACTTAAGAGCTTAGGTCATGAATTCTGCACAGGATTTTTATATGTTTTATGGCATACATGCTCTGCTGTAGGTGACTATATGACAAATTCTTGGGCGTTATTAGGCGAATATTTATTTTTCTTTTGTCGGTACCTACAGTATAAATGTGAAAGAGATGCTGTATTGGTCCTATTTTCACGCCTCTACTAATCACATCTGTTTGAAACACGAATAGATTGTATCTCGTGTCCCGGGCAGTCTATTTATAAACCTAGCAGTGCCCGGTTCCTATAAACAAAAACGGATCGTTTTGCTTACCAATGGTAGCATTTTTTATTGCCAAACTGGGCATATAAATAGATTCGTAAGCTAATTTTACCTGTGATAGCTACTTCCATATGGGAGGGTCTACTATGCAAAGCTATGAGGTATTTGTAATTATTAGTCTTAATTTTAACCAATAACGGAACGTATGATTATATTACGTATAGCTAGACAAGCAGTTTCCAGGTAAAAATATTACACAACTTAATGTTATTTTACATAGTATTGCTGTTATGAAAATAGCTTTTATCTTCACTCATATCGTAAAGTTCTGATTATGAATTCAAAAATAGTACCATAATGACAGACTTTATGCATGTGCAACTCAAACAAAATTAAAATAAAAAATATTTTGATACAGATTTCTTAACAACGTAAAGTGCACTTCGGATTGACCAAGGAGTTTTCAATTCGATTTTTATCATTGTTTAAGGATGGGGATTGCGCTAGGGTGCATGCGCGGTTGACCGATGATAGCTCCGTAACCATAGTAACGTAATCCACGTTACTAAGGTTTCGGAGCCATTTTTGTGTTTGTTTACTTTTTGCTAAATTTGATTTTTTATTTAAATATGTAACTATCTATTGCATGAGTGTTGATAAAGTAATGTATGAAACTGTACATAACTAGGTATTAAAACACTTGTGTGATACTATTAAAAAACTGGTGTTTTAATAACCCTCATTATGCAACAGTTTCATAGAATCTGGTAATTTTTCTCCACATATACTTACTTAATATTGTTCGCACTTCGACTTAAGTCGAACACACACACGGTCACGGTTTCAGATGCCTATAAAATGATCGTAAGTCATCATATTCTAATGATAATTCGAATCTTAACGACAATGAAACCCACGTTCGACTTTTTGTCGACACATGACTTCAAGAATGTGACCAACACTTACCTTGTCACAGTTTCTCCATCACACAATAGCTTCTATACGAAAGGTTTCACATAAAAGATACCTACGTCCTTTATATTCAACAAAACCCCTTACATACACGTTAGGTAAGCAGTAGGCCGAAGTAATATCCGTTCAGTATCGTCGGGTGTCAGTTTATTTATGTGAAAACATGTGGAGTTGGAGATTCTGCAAGCAAATAGCGACAGATGAGTATCACTACGTACCTGTGTAGTTTATTATGTGATGGGTAAGGCTGGAAATATTTCCAAGTTTTTTTTTTAATTTTTTGTAGCTTAGAGTTCTTTCTGAAAGGTATTTCTAGTAAACGTCTCGTTAAACGTCAGTTATAGATATAAAGAACCGCATAGGTCTTGTCAATGTGTGCACGAATGTCTACCGGAACTCATAGGTTCACAACTTCTGTAAGCCCGCGGTGATGTGTTGAATGATGGTTTTTTACGTTTATATATATATATATATATATGATATACGATTATATATATATATTATATAAAGATTTTTCTTATACACACATGGTATGTAATCGACGTTTGCAGAGTTATGTGTAGGTATGAGGTGAATTGGGTCATGGGTCCATTATTATGAAGACGACTATTATAAGCAAGTGTGTTTCTGAGCATACAAAGCATGCATATTTTGTGTTCTTTGTTACAATATTGTTACGTACCTAGAAGGTACTATAACTCATATTCTTTGTGAAGGTTTGAAAGATGGGAAAATATCTAAAGCTTGCATTTTTCAACGATTTCAAAATGTTTCAAGGAGATCTTCTATTAAGTATTTAAGCTTTCAGTAAATGCATGCCTATAGACCTCCAATAATCCGCACAACACACATAACCCTAGTACATAAAGCTACCATACTCCAAACTAATTTGTTACATCTAATTCGATCCTTAACAAGACGATACTGTAAACTTACTGTACCTATATACCTCCACGCACACACTAACATCGTATATATTCATTTAAGCCTTCCTAAAGTAGCTCCACACTGTAGGAGAAATACACACACACACACACACAAGCCAAAGCCGCAAGGCACGTAACATAAGGAGCTTGGAAATTAATTTAGCTCGGAACTAGCTGGCAAATGGATAGACGTGTGAGCCTGGGGGGGCAAGGTGCCTCCCCAAGGGGGTGAAAGGGGGGGTGTGTCGGGAAAATTCGGCGTTTAGGTGAGCCTTTGTGGTGAGACCGGTTGCGCTTAGCAGTAATTGTATTCCGTTGTATATGGGTAGAGAGTTTGATTATAATTGATATTATTATGTGAACTCACCAAGAGGGGATCGTGGCTAAATAATAACAGCAGCACGGGTCGATCGAAGGTTAAGCTACGCTTGCTGCAGTCGGTACGTGGATAGGTGACTATCCATTATACATCGAGACCCCTCAGTGCTTCGGAACGTCAGTGCACGTTAAGCCGTGAGTCCCGGCTGTCATTCATATATCTTTAACAGTCGTTACGGGTCGTCAGAAGCCCAAGTCTGACAACCAGTCTTACCAAGGGGTATTGTGTTACGCGGTAACTGGGTTGTGCAGATCAGATAGGCAGTCGCTCCATGTAAAATACTGGTATTCAGCTGCATCCGGTTATACTGGAAGCCGACCCCAACATAGTTGGGAAAAGGCTAGGTAGATTGATTGATGTGATATGTTCGATGCTTCTGTTCTTATGGTTTAATCAGTTTCTTGTAGAGGTCTTTGGAGAAATGGGAGCGTTAGATTATCCGTACCCGTATTACGTATCTTACAGAAACCAAGCGATAGCAAAATTTGCGCAATAATTGCTTTTCAATCGCAAATCGGTAATATATATTAGTGATACGTCATACTAATTTGCGATTGACAAGCGATTGAAAGCAGTCAGTCGGGTTGCTTTTGAAAATCTTTTTGTCACTATCTCTTATTATAAGAATATGCTAATACAAGACGGACATACCTTATTACTTTTTAAAACGGATACGATAGACTTATAAATTGCCGAAATAAGAAACAGTTTTTTACTATTACAATAATGACTCCGATTTCTGTAACTTATTCTTAAATTTTGAGTTTATGAGCAAACTAAATAATTAACTGTACAATGCTCGCTAGTTACTAATTTTCAGTATCACTTAACGTTACTATGGAACACGGAAACTAAATTAGGAGAGACGTCCTGTATCAAATTCAGGCAACTCAAATTATGTTCTAAACACAACCACACAACACATACAAAGTACAGTCACGAGCAGAATTATGTAAACAGTTAACGAAACGTTTTCTTCTTCAAAATTTTTAATTGCTACTGTTTTAGTTAATTATCTTGTTCTTTAGAAGAAAATCACTTTTGAATTTCGTTACAATTTTTGGTTAACCTCCTACATGTCCTAAGTGCAACTAGTTCGTCTAATAACATAACACGTTAGGATCAAAACATATTGTCTAAGAAAAACCAGTGAGTGCTATCTTTTGTCACATAACTATATCTACCAACCACCGACATCAAACATTTAACTGTATCTAATGAAATACGCGTCAATATCCCCGCGTCAAAGGCCGCACAATATCCGTGCGTGTCACACAAACACTCAGACACACATACACTGTCGTGCATGTTAACATTCAAGTACTGCGCCGTCACTCCGGGCGATTGCCGGATAACCAGCTTATTAATATCCGGGGCCGTCTCTTGTGTATGTCTTTGATTTATATTTTATATATGTACATAGTAACTGTGGGGTGAATTGTTGGGATTTTTAACAGGATGAGTAGGTAGGTACTTACATTATGGAAAATTGTGTTGTCGACTAGACATAAAGACAGACAAATTGTCCATCGGGTTAGGTAGTTAACTAAAAAAAAAGTCCACGTGACGTGGTTAACCAAATAAACGTCACTTCAGTTGTCATGCTACGACACAGTTGTACTCTTGAATTTAGCAACGTTATAAAAAGAACTATAACGTTGCTAAATTGAAGAGTCATGATGACACTCAAGTGACAGGTATTACGTTTAGTCGGTAACCACGTCACGTGTTTTTTTTTTAAAACTTTATTTAACTATCTAACCCGATGGACTAAGGGCCGATTTTTTGATCCGTAGTTAACTCAACCAATGGTTAAACATTACTATGTTTCAACCAATGGTTAAACATTACTATGTTTAACCATTGGTTGAGTTAACTACGACCTTTAGTTACTACTAAAGGTTGAATTTTGGCTAAATGTGAAAGGCTAAACATGAATGAGCGTATGCATATTAACTCATTCATGTTATAAAATAGTAACTAATGGCATTTTTGGAAACACTTTTAGCCAAAATTAAAGCATTAGTTACTTTGTTTAAGGTTTAGTTGAGTTAACTACGGATCAAAAAACCGGCCCTAAGTATAGTTATCTGTGGACTGTGCATGTGGCTAAATGCAGAAAAAGATTCCATAGGTACCTACTTGCTTTGATACTATGTATTTCCACAATATTTTTTTTTCTATAAGTAGGTAATATTTTTTAATGATTATGCTAAGTTAGCTGTAAGGAACATTAATAGCTGAACCTGTAGATTCTTGGTAGCAGAGGCGATTTTAAGACTAAAGCAATATTGTGAAGTTTTCCGAGAATCCGTTTCCATTCCGAGAAAAATAGATTCCTAATTACTGATGCGACGTTCGGTCCAGACATTATTTACTAAGTGATGTTCTACAATAAGTTCTATAATTATATAGAAGGTCTAATGTGCGAACATTTTTTTTTTAATACTATTTAGATAAACCGTAGAATATGATGTTATAGACTTTATATAGCACTAGCTTTTGCCCGCGGCTTCGCACGTGTGGATGTCGGTAAATATCCCACGGGAACGTACATGTGGAGAACATAGAGCCGTCCGATATAACTGTGCAAACTTAAATCGCTACGATATATCGTTGCCCTTTATGATGGGCTTAAAGCACCCAGTCAGCGTGGATTTTTTCGACATCTTCAACAATCATCGGCATATTTCAGCCAATTTACACAAAACCTTAACTAATTATACACTGAGACCTTCCTTATGAATCACATTGGCCATTGGTGACAACCTTATGAGAATTTTTTCGGTAGTTTTTGGGTTTATCGCGTTCAAACAAACAGACAGACAAACACGTCGCGCGGATTTTGTTTAGTTAAAATATATTATGACGGTCACGCTCTAATAACAAATAACTTATGATGACCGAGTGTCCACTTGTTCAAAGATAATTTGATGAAATAATTTCGTCGTAAAAACGTCAATTTTAGATAAAGACTAAATGTTGCCTCAAGATACGAACTATGGCTACATTTCCAATACCTACATTAAATCTCTTAAAAAGAGGTACACATATTTTTTTATATTATTTGTGAGTTTTAAAAACAACCCCTATTTTCCCTCCTTAGGGGATGATTTTTCAAAAACGCTAAGCCACATATTTCTTTATTTTTTATCAAAAGCAAAAATTTGAATTTTCATATTCAACTTTCTTCCCATACAAACTTTCATCCACACACACAAACAAACACAAACATGGCCGGTTTTATTTGTTACATTTATTTATTATGAATTAATAAACATGCATGCCTAGTTGCCTGTCTATAGGTATTTAGTGCTCGCATTTTTACTTAGATTACGCCGGCTATCTCCTAGTCAGAATCTGATTTCTGATTCAAGACCTCTATCTATCCCTCTGTAATAACATCAGGCATTCGTAAAATACCTTTTAATTCTACGCTTTTGTATCAACAGTCCTTAATATTCATCACACGACAATTAAAACTAAAATAAAAGTGATGTCACAAAACGGTCGACAGTTGACCTACACTCAATGCGCATTCAAATAAAGAACAAAAACGTTCCATTTACATATCCGTCACGTCATGGTTTGCTGACATCTACGGCCCTTTCAAATATCACGATCAAAGAAATAAACTGAGATTAATTCGCGCCCTGTGAAAACAATGAAAGATCTCGCCCTAACAAAGGGTTAGGACAAAGGCCACGAATGGAGTTTAGTCTATAACTCTGCATGTGACTTTTAGACTTATTGTTTTAACGTTTGACAGACGAAAACAATGCTAGAGAAATTAATTCGATGCTTGCTGTGTATTTTTTTAAGTTTTGTATTTGGAACTCGGCTATTTTTAATCCATTTTGAATTTATTTGATTAAACCTTTTGTTGCCTGTTGTTCTTATTTAGAATTCTGACTGAAGTCCGCATCTCATTAAGCATAGCATTAATAGTAGTTATGACCACATTGACAACTTATAATGGGTAAATAATTTAATTTAATAAATATATTTGATTCCGTGAAAGATTCAATACCTTTCTACAATCTGCTTTCTACGTCTTGTTTGTAACTGCTTGCAGAAAGAAAGAATACAAGAAAATAAATTAGTAAGAGCAATGATTATTAATATTCATACAAAAATAAAAAAATAAAAATAATTTCACAAAAGTAACCGACACCAATCAATCACAATCCCAATAAAGAACTGTACATGAGCAAAAAAATAAATACTAAGTAGACATAATTTTAAAAAATGGCGGCAATTTTCTTTCTTTTTTCTGTGCCGCTGAATTGCAGACTACGGCATGGCTTCAAAAAGTCTATCAGAGCGGAATATTCCGTTCGTCAAATGGTAATCAGAGAGAGGCATTATACGGTATGGTTCAAATATCACAAGCGTAGTCTGTACCTACCTACGAGATTTTACTTTTACGAGAAAATAAAAACACAGATATCTTTGATTGAAGATAATAACCTACTTTAATATTTTTATATGTTGAAAAAAATGTGTATACTTGATGGAAAAAGAAAGTGTATTACATATCATGAAAAACACATTTTCTCATCAAGGGAAAAAACTTTCAGTTCCCGGGCACGTAAGCCTACTCGAAATTATTTTATTTGCGTGCACGCTCTTAGGGGCCTTATGTGTTTGTATTAAGGTTGAGATTAGTTTGTGGAGAGTCGACAAAGAGTTAAAGGTTTAATACACGTGACTGTGAGAACGCTAGTTGTTACGGTCGTAACAAGGCGAGCGCATCAAAGGACGTTTTTCAAAGAGAACGTGATTCTCGACCGATGCTCTAACAAGTCCACCCCCGGGTGACTCGGGGGAAACTCGACAATATATTTTTAAGAATTACAATTTTATTTGAAGGATTGTGCGGGCAATGTGTTTTATGCAATGCATGCTTGTTGTTCTGTTTCGTTGGGTTTTATTTAGAATGCTAATTTAAGAATGTGCGCAGGTTTTGAAGTTTTCGTGGATGATAAAGGAGTTTATGGAAATAGCTGAGTATAACAATTTGTTGATGAATGTGTTGTGGTGTGTTTTTCCACTTGTAATGTTTCGAATAAAGTAGACTATATATATATATATATATATATATATATATATATTGTACTGGCTGACATTTTATCACCCATGCTGTGTTATAGAACTCCCTTTTTTCAAATAAATAAAAAGGTGGTTCGTATGTTTTTCCAGGTCGTATTTTCGGCTTAACCTAAGGGGTTAGGCGGTGTAGTTTTAAGAAGTGCGCGATTTTATCCGAAGATTGTATTGATTTCCTTTTGATTATAGTCAAACTATTATTCTGCCCTAAAGTTATATTATTTTGTAGAATAACCACCCTTCTGTGGAATCAGAACTACCACATAGGTGGAGTCTGAACTTCCACAGTACCTACCTACCTAGTACTTATACTTAATTTTAAAAATAACTCCGCTTCCATTAATTCGGTAGGTATCTACCTAATCCTCAAGCATACACAGACATTAGCTTTTCTTAGTTTGGCGTGCTTATTCTGAGAAACTGAAAGACTTCAACAACTTTGTCTTATTGATTGGTGAAGAATAGTTATTAGCATAGATCATAGCGGCCATTCTTTACGAAATCTTTTCTTATCTATATAAATAAAGCTGAAATTCCGAAACACGTTTTTCATAAAATACGCGTATGCTTTTTTCGAGCTCGTGGATTGACTACTATGTACTTACATAAGCAAATTAAAGGACATAATATATCATAAAAACCTAGTGGTTTAGTTCGTAGTGGCCTCAGAAATTTGAAATATGTATGGAATATCTATAAAAAAGTCCCATTCAAACCATAAAACTACTAAAAACGCTCAGAATGAACTGTACATTTCTGCTTAGTTACTACATTAATATTATTACTTAAAATAGATTACAGAATAAACGTTAGTTCATAAGAAATTTAAATTTCATATTTTAAACAAAATAAATATATATATATATAAGATTCAAAGTAAACGTAATTAGGTACAACTGCCAAATTGCTACATAATGCGATGCGTCGTTTGCTTCTATTTACCTAATCTGTCCAACTGCAATTTTGTGACAGGCCTCTTAAAAAGAGTAAAAAATCACTGCTGGCGTCTTCCTTTCTAAATAGAAAGACTTCAATGACCCCAAAAATCTCATAACCTACTCATTAAAACAAAACACAACACTAATCAGTTACAAATTCAAAACATCACATAGCTCCCACAACTCATTCCCTTCACCCCCCTTACTCCTTCTTAGCAATTGCAATAGTTTCGATAGTTCCCCGGTTGGGATTAAACAGGGAACGGATAACATGGGGCATGTGTCTTCGACGTCACCTCGGCGATACTTCACCCCGCTACAAAGGTTGGGACTGATTGAAAATCCGAGCTGTATGCGGTGCCTAGTGTATTAGGCTTAATGCTTTGAATTGTAGGTGTGCTGCTAGGGGCTTTGTTCGTGTATTGTTTTTGTTTTTGTTATTTGTAGGTGAATTTGTTATAGGTGTAAAACATGAGATAGTTTAGCTCAGATGAATATTTAGTTAGCTAGAGATTGAAAACGTCAAACAAATTATCCCATTGAGTTTATTTTATAGTCAACTAGCTTTTGCCCGTGGCTTCGCTCGCGTTAATTTAGAATTTGACAGTCAATTCACAATACTTAACACACGAAACTTTAGTAGTGTGTTTAGTAGTGTGAATTCGAAAGACACGTGGCGCCATCTATTATCATAAGAAAGTTATTGTTGTTTTCCTCAGGAACAGTTCTTTTTGTCGGGATGAATGGTACCCTATGTCCGTTTCTGTACACCTGACAACGTATATACAAAATTTCAGGATGATCGGTTCAGTGGTTTGGGCGTGAAAGGTAACAAACAAACATACTTTCGCATTTATAATATTAGTTAGGATAGGTAGGCGATATATTACTGAAGATGAAGCCTCGAATTGTTTTTTTTTTTTTTTTATGTTGCCTACATTGTTCCACTGCTGTGCAAAGGTCTCACCCAAATCCTTCCAAGCATCCTTTTCCAGGGTCACCTCGATTCATCCTTTGCGGTACGCGTTTAGGTCGTCTGGCCACCTCTTCCTGGGCCAATTGAATATTTTTTTTTAATGGCTACTTTGCTTTGTTATTTAATTTTTTTGTTAATCAGTTGGATAATAATATAGGTGCCTAACAGAAACATTATTTTATTTGCATAAATGTAACAATATTACTTTTAATTCGTCAACATGAATAGGTATGAATCTCTCATGTTAAAAGTTTGAGTGCGATATAATTAGATCACATTTGTCACTATAATTAAAATTCGCTCAGACTTTAACAAACGTCGTTATACAGAAACCTTCATATACATACGTATCTACACTTCTACATAGGTAGATACCGTAGCTATACATACCATTGTGTACCTATTACTTTTGTGGCGAAGGTAAGAATGCTAGAATTTGTCTCTCTCTCATTGTGACAGAGATTTATAGTGGTCGTGTTCGGTCGATCTCCCCCCGACAGCGTTTGGGCACCGATCATACATTATGGCGGTGTTATAATTTAAATACGTTTTTGGAACTGTATAGAACCTTAACTTAACTTAACCTTAGAGACAAGAGCAAACCCATCTCAAATAAAAAAAAAAGGTTGTCTTTATGTATGTAATTTTAACGTTCTAAAAGTGCTGATTCTCAGCCTAGTTTGAATAAATGACTTTTGATTTTGATTTTGGTAAGTATGTGTCTCGTTATAAAGGAAGAAATAAAAGAAGTTGTATTTCAAAATCAGTTGGTATCATTTATTTAACAATTCATAAAATACACAAATACAATTGGCATGACAAATACAACAAACATCAATTTAACAAATGGCTACATTATTTTTAACATTTACCAAACTAGTGAGGGCTTAACTTAATTTTACGCAACATAAAATAAGGGTACAGCTTACGACCTGTAGACATACAACTCGTTGGTAAATGAACCGACCGAATGTTATGGGGACCGAAGAAACAAATATATGGGAGGAGGGAAGTAGTTCCTGTATTAGATTTATGTTTTGTTTGCATTGTATTTGAGTTACCGCCTATAGTGAATTTTCTACTGAAATTGTAATGGTGTATTTTGTTATTTGTATTGCAATGCACAAGTAATTTTTTCTAGGTGCGTCGTCTTCACATAATTATGATGATATAATTAATTTATTTCAGGAATCAAAATTACAATTAAATGAACAACATACTAATTAATTAATAAAAATAACAAAATTATATCCTAACTTTACTAAAACTATTCACAAACTAAAATATGGCGTCGAAAAATTCTTCCGCATCGCTGTCAACTTTTAATGTACCCCAGAGACTGGCGGCATTGCCCCGTTGTATGGAAATCCTTAGCCTCTGGCCAAAGTAAAAGTCAGCCCTTGGGTCATGGGAAGTGTCAACCAGCCATTTGGAGATTTCTTTAAAGAGACTAAGAGCACTGGGACCCCACGGCCCGAAGGTTTCAACCCCAAACGGCTGGAAAATATAATTACCAATATTAATATGCCGCTTGAAGTTTTACGCAGCCACAGCAGCAGCGCAAGAACAACACGTTGTGCCAGGAAAATGGGATTGCGCAAGAGTATTGACACTAAATGCCTACCCACCTTCCATGGAAATACAGACATGCGGCCCGGTCTCTTGCCATCGTCGCGTGCCACCATTGGGTTCTCATGCAGCTGGAACGCTGACGGTGACAAGAGTTCATCGGATGATGTCATTAATGTTCGCGTGCTGCGCTAAGCGACCAGCACTTTGGCTGCAAGACAGGCCGTGGTGTCCGAGGCGGTTGACAACTTCGCCACAGCGACAGCGATGAGGAGAACAACATGGAACTCCTAGCCGTACGGAAGCAGCGAGGCGGAATGTATATGTTCGACGACGATAGCGCATGAAGCCACAGACCCGACTTTCACTTACCCACAGCCAGCAGACGCGCACGCTCCGCAGTAGTAGCAAAAGTGTTAAGTAAATTGTTCTGTACTACTCTGCAGAGCAAGTAATAAAACTTGCTTCAATAGTCAAAACCATTCAAGTCTTTTTGAATAATTATTTGTGCGTGTGTTCATTAAAAAGGACGCAAAATTGTTGTTTCTACAGGCTTTGTGCAAATTGCAGAGTTAGAAATATTTATAGTGGAGAAGTGTGGAGAATTGACCTCAGAAAACCTCAAGTGTGTTTAATAATTTTGATGATGAGTTTCCTTGTTTTTACATCATTCCCACTATGCTCTTCTTAGCTAAATCCCCAAATGTGTAAGTCGATTTTCATGTTTCGCAATAGGCTGTCCTTAAAAGGGTAGACTTCTAATAGAATATTATTGAGTATATTCGAAACACGTGTAAAGAAAGTACTGAGAATGTTACACGGTGAACCCGAATCAGCTAAGTATTTGAATACTTACCCACTTTCGCAGTTAATCTAAAACATTTTGTATTAAAAACCTATTATAGCCTAGTACGTTATAATAAAGTGTTCTCTTTTGACAAAAACCCGTGCGCACAGTATTTTATTTAAAGAGACCCAATTTAAAGGCTTTGAAGCGTAGGGAGGCCTCTATATCACATATAGGGTAAAACGCCCACTCAAACACACACATATTATTATACGTATGTACATAGAGAGCATATAGCCTGGGGGCCCGTCAAACGCCCTGAAAGTCACGTATGCCTGGTGGCCTCGCAATGTTATTATCCAACACTTACGCACGAACATACACTCACGCATCTATAGATATCTGTGTGCGCTATAGATGTGCGTAGGTAGGCGAGCCCGGGCATCGCGGCCCACACGACCCCGACCGAAGGGACAAAGCGAAACGGGTTTGTCCCAAGGGAAATTCAATATTCGGGACTAAACCTTAACTCCCCCTTAAGACACCCCGTCTACCACCCCCGGAATGCTTATATGGCCACGACGTGTATCGATTTTCTTGCCAAATGGAAGATTGGTGTCGAACCGTTCTCGGCGGACGAATGAATGATGTATTGGAGTGGCGAGTGAATATTTCAAGTGTGTGTGTGCCACCTTCGGGGTTTTGTGTTTAGCCACCGTATCAGCTCTGATGGAAATCTCCTTTGGAAATTGACGTGAATTTTTTATTTCGGTAATGCATTGCGGGGTGAGGGCGGGGGTGTTCAGTAACCGCGTATTTCTTTGAGCTCGACGCCAATTATCTCTGAAATGCTCTTTGAGGTGACTGATTGGATCGCAACTTACTTTCAGGCCTCTGTTGCTCACTGTTATGAATATTGAGATTTCTGTGTGGAATATCGTTATACCGTGGATCATGAAAGGTCGCTTATTATCTAAATGGATCGAATGGCATTACCTGAAGTAATCTCACTTCTGTAGGTATTGATATTTACTCTACTCATTTAAAATGTGTGGCTTAACAGTTACTCTTAAGCCACACAGTTCTAAGAGTGGTTTATCTTATTTACTTTCCTTGTGGATGTATAGAACATATACACATTATACTAATAGGTACTTATAAAAAGGCTGAAGAATTTGTTTGTACGTTTGAACTCACTAATCTCTGGAACTACCAGTCGGTTTTGAAAAATTTGAATGCACTTGATAGCCCAATTATTGAGGCTGCAGGCTACTTATCATCACGCTAGGATCCTTAGGAGTCGAGCAAAAGCTAAGCGAAAACGAAGTAATACCGCGGGCAGGGGATGCGATGCAACGGGGGGGGGGGGGGGGGGGAACAAAAAATTTCTCTCGAACGAAGTCGCGGGCAGAAGCTAGTATTCACAATATATAAACTGGAGCGGTCCATGCATGACGTACTAACTTATTCACAAGCGAATCCTTTAAGGGGAAATCTCGTCTTTTATGTACGTAACATGCCATAAAGCGTTGCCATAAACTTTCCTCGTAAAATACGTTATAACCAAATTATAAATATTTACTCTATTTGTTTATTACTCGCGACAACATCAAATGGCTATGAAATTAATCTTAGTAAATGGGAACAAAGGTATTCATTTACCAATCAAAGCGTAGGTACCTTATACCTTAACTTAAATCTATATTGACAGGATTTTATTAAAACTTTTGAATAACACAAAAAGGAACTAAAAGGAAATAGTTTTTCAGGAGGTTTACCTACCACTATTTTCTTTCTTTTTTGCGCATTTTTTGTACTAATCTTAGTAAATAGGATCAATGGAATTGATTAACTAATACAGCGTAGGCACCACATTGTCAGGAATGTCTTAAAACTTTTAAATATCACAAAAAGGAACTAAAAGGACAGGTCAGGAGGTTTACTTACCACTATTTTCTTTCTTTTTTGCACATTTTTAGTACTAATCTTAGTAAATAGGAACAATGGAATTCGTTAACCAATAAAGCTTAGGTACCACATTGTCAGGACTTTCTTAAAACTTTTAAATGTCACAAAAAGGAACTAATAGGACAGGAGGAATAGGTCAGGAGGTTTACCTACCCCGGTTCTTTTTTTTTTTGCACATTTTTGTACCAAGTTAAAAGTGCTTATTCCTAATTATCGTATTTGATTTATCAATAGGTCCTTTAACCTTAAAAAAAATCTAAAATTATCTCAACGTGTATAAAAAGAACCGTCATGTAAGCCTGTGGATTAAAAAATACATAGCACAGTAACAAAGCCTTTCAGTCTCAATAAAGTACGTAAATCAGATTTCTTTTATAGGTTAATAAACGTTAAGGAAAATATAGCCTTTTACGTACAAAAGTAACAGTTTTATTTTTATCCGGCTCTACTTTGTTCTTGTCCTTCACATAGGTAAGATATACAAGCTGACTTTGAAAACATGCGACAAAATTTAAGGGGGTGTTCTAACCATCAATATTTACTATGGGACCAACTCGGAATTCGCAAAAAACTTCGACCTTCTTATACAAAATGGTCCATTCGGGTACTTGTACAGTCACGAACCGGGATTGTTGAGCCACTAGCTATCATCTCAACTTGGTTGTGTTACACGAATGACGCCCGTTTTTCGTTATTGAAATGTCACATGTCAAATTTCACGGACGGCATTCGTGTAACACAACCAAGTTAAGATGATAACCTAGTGGCTCAACAATCCCGGTTCGTGAGTGTACATGGTAAGATTGGTTTATTTTTGTTGCGAATTCATAATTGGTCCCATATTAAAAGTTGTTCATATTGATGGGTAGAACAAACCTTTAAATTTTGTCGCATGTTTTTAAAGTCATCCTGTATAGAGTATTTCACCCTTTTTTACTTTATTTATATATTTAACACTTTGTAGCAGTTATAGCCTAGTGGTGTGACCGTCAGACTACCACGGTCTCAGGTCTCAGTCAGACTGCCTCGTCAGTACCCGAGGCACCTCTGACTTTTCGGATTCTTGTGCGAATTGTATAATTATCACTTGCTTAAAAAAACAGTAAAGGAAAACATCGTGAGGAAACATGCCTGAGAGATATTTTATCGACGACATGTGAAGCCAAGTCATGGGCCGCAAAAATACTCTGACCCACCCCAGGTTAGTCGCTAACTACAAGGATAAAAAAACACACAAATGTGCAGAGGCGGAATTAATGACATAGGCATTTTCTACCAGTTAACCTTTGGGTGATGCTATGACAAAATTTGTGGAATACATTATTTAGTTATTTAAATTAAAAGATACAACATATCCTACCATATGCATATATATTTTAAAAACTATAAATATAATATACCTAATTATATATATATATATAATTCGAGGGTTCACTGGCTATTTGTATTAAGCGACATGTTTGGAACTTTACAGGAGAGCATTTCAGTTTCATTATTCGGAAAAGAATATTATAAAAAAAGTACCTATCAATATTTTTTAGGAAAAAGTGGCCTATCGACGGTTAAGAATCAATAGTATCTATCTCCGTTTTTTACTTTTTAATGCAGGTAGATATGATTATAACTCAATATCAACCAGGATGTCGCTTAGTACAAATAGCCCGTGAACCCTAGTATATATACACATCAATGAATAAATTATTATATAAAATGAGAGAAACAATGGGAAAACATTACCGTTGTGATGATACTGCCACCTACGAATGTGCTCACGAACTTACTGAACTTGTTCGCGCGCTTTAGTCGAGTATTACTAGTTCCAATTATTCCAGGCAAATATGTATTGTGTTATTGTATCTTTAAGTACCTACTACAAATTGTGTAGACGTAAGTAAGATTTGATTACTTTTAATTTATGTAATATGATAGGATAATTTAAACCATTTGCGACTCAAAAGTAATTAAATCTTTAAAGTGAAACGTTATAAATCTGGTATTTTTTTAATTGATGACGGAAAAAAAATATGTAAAAAAATCGTTACAATTGATAGAGGAGCTAAGACATATGATCACGATCGTTGACGAAACAATCATCACGAAATTCTATCCACTCATTACAAACAGGCACAGCAAACAAAAAACAAACGAAAACCAAATTGAGCGCAAACAATTTAAAGCAAACACAACCTGTGTGTTCTACATTAAACACACACAGACACACGCTCATACGTAGAGGACATTAGTATTAGTGGGTTTCGGCCTTTCAAAGGCCCCTTAGATCGAGGGGGCATGTTTGGGGTAAGATTGAGCGTGGGTGAGATGCGGGGGAGGGGGCGAATTCCAAGATGGCTGCGGACCGTGCCGGCCATAAGGGTAAAATAGGAGCCTTTATATATTTATATGTAGTTTATACTTGTATTGGTCAGGCGGCCTCCTGGATTTGTTATCGATTTCGCTTACTTCTGATGCGGATTCGTGCGGCGGGCGTTTGCGGCGTAAATTGCATTCGTGTAAAGCTGTGGTGTTTGATTGTTCTTTGTGATGTTGCTTGGAGTAGATTACTGCTTTGTAGAATTGAGTTATTTATTAGATTAGATATACTTAGCTGATGCTTTGAGCATCTATTTATTATTGTGAGCCTGTTGCGTTCCACTGAAGAGCAAATACCTCCATTACATCCGTCTATATTATGTTAGTTGTTTAAAATTATTATAATGAAGGTAATCTAATCAATTTTATTAAATCAAGTTCTTCTAGGGAGATTAGGACTATCATTTATACAATTTGTTACGAGTTATCTTTAGGTATTATCAAACTAATAATTATTATTTAACCTCTCAAACATCTCGCAAAAATCTTTATAGGTATAATATGTAAGTATATAAAAGTATATAGTATATCATATATATAAACGTAAAAAATCATCATCCGATGGCGACCGCGGGCTTACAGTAGTTGTGAACCTATGGGGTCTGCTTGACATTCGAGCACACATTTCCATGACCTATGCTGGTTTTTTATATATATATTCCGACAGTCAAGGGGTTAAAACCACTTCAGTTAAAACCAACCAACGGATTTCTTGTGTTTAACCGCCACTCTACCGTAATTAATAAAGAAAATATAAAGGTTTCTCTAAAGAGCTAACTAACAAATACGTGTTCAAGCCAATAGAATAAGGAAACAAAATGAACAAAATTAAAGAATCGGATCTGTGGTTAGCCATTTCAAAGTAAATAAAACGCCTATAAAAACTTGGAGATCTCATTATCAAGTGGCGTGAAGTTTTTTCCTTTACGCACGCCAAGTTACGAGAAACTTTGTGAATATTTATTTCGTGAACTTTTAAGATAGCACTTCTTGTACTTATTGAGTGATGTCAGTGTTTGTGTGTGTGAAAGGGCTTGGGGTTATTCTAATAAAAAAGGGATGATGACTAAATTTTTTTTTGTCCGTCATGTAGATTATTGAAAAATATTACACACGTATTTTTTTTTTTTACGTAGGTGGTTGAATTTTGGATAAATGTGAAAGGCTAAACATGAACGAGTTAATATGAATGTATTCATGTTAAAAAAGAGTTACTAATGGCATTTTGGTCAAACACATTTAGCCAAATTCAACCATTATAGTTAGGTACCTACTATGTTTAAACATTTGTCGAGTTAACTACGAATAAAAAAACAGGCCCTACATAGCATTTCTTTTTTTTACTCAGGCATCATCCCTACTATATTGTGTTTAACGTCTGATTGGATAAGCAAAATTAGTTCTGGCGATAGCTCCAGGTAGCCCGCGAAAATCAAATTTCCTTACTTTTTTGCAATTTGCAGGTCAGTGTCAGGTTGTATGTTGATCTGAATATGATTCGCGAATATTTATAGAATTATAAGTATTAAAATCATCAATAAAACTCTCTAAGTACATATAATCCTAATGAATTACTATTTCAAGAAATCTTGATATTTAGGATTATACTAACTTATGGAGTTGTATTGTGTGAGAGTATTTACAAAATTATAATGATTCTAATCATTATAATTTTTTAAATACATATATGGTACGGTCGCCAATTATAAGCTTTAAGCAACATACAACCTAATACTGACTTGAAAATTTCAAATAACGTAAGAAAATTTGAATTTCGTGATTGAATAAGTACTTACCTGCTATTGAATGCAACGACTACAATGTTTAATAATGCAGTTAAATGAATTAATTAATTTATGATTACTTCTACTTTGCTGCATTATACCCATATTTCTATGGAATTGCATGCTTTGGTAATAGGTTCTACTTATTCTTTGCGATATGCCACAGTTTATTATGCACAAAATACAGGAACAATTACAAAAAATACAATATTTTTACAATAATTAGTTCTACCGATCAATTTGCTCCAAAACCTTTCACAAAATGGGTACCAAACGAAAACTTTCCTGATCCATAAACAAGTTAGGAGCACAACATCCACTTCCAACCTCTCAATGTCCATTACGGGCAGACGTTATACATAATTCAATAACCTCACCACCTACATACAACAAAATGTACCTAACTTTACCCGGGTCCATCCGAAGAAGGGTTCCACTAGGTGTCATAAATTACAGCCCTGTTTATCGGGCCGGAGGGTAGGGGGGACCCTCCCGTGGTTTTACAGTTTATCGTCCCTCTGTATGGGCCCTCCGTAAAGCGAAGGGTAGTGAATTACAGAACTGTTACTCAGCGGAATGTACCCTCTGAAAGTTTGAGAAAAAAGGGACCCTTAAGACTGTCCATTGCGTGGGGTGGTTTTGTGTTTAGAATGTCCTGTTGGAGGTTTTGAGATTTTACCGTTTTTTTTATATATTTTTCTTCGATGCTAGTAGTATAGTTATTTTCTAATGTGTCTTGCTCACGTTAAACTGTGCTATTAATTAACCATACATTAGGTCAAATAATGTATGAATAAGATCAAAAGAATATTTCCCAATATAACATTGCGCATACCTAACCTAAAACTTCTACTTTAACTTCTTCTTCTAGGGTTCTATCTCTAGCCTACAAAATAAATATCATACAACACACTTTCCACTAACATCTAAAGATATACATTTCCCCTATACATAATTAAACCAATATCAAAATAATTTAACAGCGAAGTTGCGAAAGTATCAAGTTGGTTCGGTCGGAGTCTCGCTGCAATCCATACGCGCGGTCAAGCGGATTTCGAGTCATAGAATCACAATTTGTGTAGAAGGGGCACGGGGAAATACTTTTACTGCAGTTTAAGTAGAGTTATGGAAATGAAATATAACTTAAAGTTTCTATAGGAAGTAAGTATAGTGTACTACATGGGGGTGTACAGGGGGGTAGTAAAATGTTTTGTTACAGGACAGCAGTATTCTTGTGTTGAAAAAAATATTTTTTTTATCTCAAATTACATATTTTATGGTGAATGTTCTGTTTATTTATTTGAAGGGGCCCGTGGCTATATAATGACAGCAGCACGAGTCGATCGAAGGTTAAGCTACGCTTGCCGCGATCGGAACGTGGATGGGTGACCATCCTTTACATATCGAGATCCCTCCGCGCCTCAGAAAGCAAGCTAAGCCAAGGTCAGTAGATTTTTTACTGTTCTTACGGGTAGTCTGAAGCCCAAAAATCTTTCCAAGGGGTATTGTGTTACCCAATAACTTGGTTGTGGAGGTCAGGTAGGCAGTTGCTCCATGTAAAATGCTGGTATTCAGCTGCATTTGGTTAGACTGGAAGCCGACCCCAATATAGTTGAGAAAAGGTTAGACAGATTTACAGATTTGATCTGTTTATTTATTTTGAACTTCTAAGAAATGTATATTTCTCTAACTAATCTTTAGTTCTACGCGGCGGGAGTTAGTAGGAACGTAGAAATGTAATTGTTTGGAAGTTGTAATCACATTAATTATTTACACTTTATTTTACTTCAAAAAATCCAAGTGTTAGTAGAAAGACAAAGGCATGGCTCCTTTATGAATATTACTAGTAGCGCCCCGCGGTTTCACCCGCGTAAGTCTCGAACCAAATTTCATCAAAATCCGTTCAGTAGTTTTTGCGTGAAAGATTAACAAACATGCATCCATCCTCACAAACTTTCGCATTTATAATATTAGTAGGATTGTCCTTATTTGCACTGTTCAATTAACATGAACGCTTTGGAACTAAATAATAACAAAAAGAAACATAATAAATTATTTAAATAATCCTTATTTCTTTGGGTTTCATGGTGGTGCAATTTGCAGAAAAAGGGCAATCAGTTTCTATTGAAAGTAAATTACTGTGTCGGACTGTTGTAAGTTTTACACTATAAGTTCACACGGCTACATATCATCAAGCTATACATTTCCAGTATAAGCTGATCTCGCATTGTAT
The DNA here is from genome assembly GCA_948252095.1 of Dicycla oo. Classification (NCBI taxonomy): domain Eukaryota; kingdom Metazoa; phylum Arthropoda; class Insecta; order Lepidoptera; family Noctuidae; genus Dicycla; species Dicycla oo. Next base: position 9,533,862 of record OX411727.1, on the reverse strand, counting down.
AGGATTTCCGTACAATAAGAGGTCAGCTTATACTGGAAATGTATATATTGATATGTAGCCGTGTGTACAAGAAAATCTTTTGTAGGCCATTTTATACGAATTTAAATATGTTGGCTACAAAATAGGAAAAAACACTTTCTAGATGTAGTGAGATCGCGTCGCGGTTAAAGCCTTTGTTAAATGTAACTAACTGACCATCGTTTATACTTGAAATTCAGTTCAGTGACTGTTACAGTATAAAAAAAAAAACAAAAAAGGAGAGAAACACCAAAACAGTACTTCAACAAGAACAAAGTTTAGATGTTATAGGTTGGAGCCACGCCATGTTAACACAAACGACTCATGCATAAGTAACACGAGAAGACGATACAAGACAAACATATTGTGGCAAAAAGCACATAATACCAGTGCCATAACAATTTTGGGAGGTCTAAATTACTCTGTGGCAGTTGACAATGTAGGTGGAGGCGTGCGGTCTGAAGGCGCGGGGAGGGGCGTCGGGCGGGGGGGTAGTGACACAGGCTACCGGTCACCACCGCTCGTATTGATTTGTTGTATCGCTCGTCCTGCAACACCCATCCCTTTCTTGCAAACCTATAGCACAATGGTTCTCTCTCTGTCTTACACGTGTCCCTCCCGCGCACACGTGGGCACATACTCCGCGTATGTGAACGTGTATGCCTGTGAGGATTACTATGTGTTTCGCGTATGTGTGCGTTGGGGTCCGAATATTATGTACCATTTTCAACAGTTTTCCTTATACTTGTCTTACGCACACCGTGTTTTTTTGTGTATAAATATTCTTTTCACCTTCAATAAAAAGTTTGGTAAAATTAGTTTGTTTTACTTAAAGTTTCCCAGTTTTATTATATAGGTACCTATATATTCTTAGCTTTTCAGTAACTTTTAACTTGATGGCATTTAAAATTGTCATCTACGTTCACTGTTTGCCCTAATACCTAGGAGCCGTGCATGAATAGAGTCTATGCTTTTTGGGACACAATACGAGTAGGGTAGTTTATGTCTAAGGGAGAAACTCCAGATAGCCCGCGAAATTCAAATTTTCTTACATTTTTGGCAATTTGCAAGTCAGTATTAGGTATTAAAGTATGATTCACGACAGTTATATGTATTTACAAAATTATAATCATTAAATCAGTAACACAACTCTTTAAGTTAGTATAATCCTAAATGTCAAGATTTCATGAAATAGTCATTCATTAGGATTATATAAACTTAGAGAGTTGTATTGATGATTATAATTATATAAATACAGATTTGTTACGGTTGCGAATATTCAGATCAAACATCGCCCTGTAAATTGCAAAAAACGTAATAAAATTTGAATTTCACGGGCTACCTGGAGCTTTCGCCTAAAAAATGCACTGGCGATGTTATCAAGACAGAAGAAAAAAAGGTACCTACGACACTTAGTGAACTTTTGTTTAATATTGGAATCATAAAGCTCAATAAAAAGTAAGAAAAACTTAAAACATAAATAGCGTCTTATTCACATTGGCAACATAAATTCTACTGGACAAAAAAAAAAAACTAGAAGCTCCAAATTCGAATTCTATAAAGACTCACACACGGGGCGTCCCGACGTGACTTTGTATACAGAGGTCCATATGTGTGCTTCACAGAGATTTACAGAGTTCAGGTCACACTTATGTACTTCATTACAAGTACCTAAGAGCAGAAAAAGGGCAAAACTGTGAAAGCGAGTTCGTGTAGAACCTTGTGATGTATGAGCGTTCTTATATTTAGCAGTAGAGATTAACTTCGTCTAAAAGTTTGTAGACAATTTTTTTCGCTATGGTATTTTTACTTCTTTATTTAGACTGAGCAAAGGTGTAGATTGTTGATTTTTACGTGTTCAGGTAGATTAGGAAAACGACGCATACTGGCTTAAAAGTTTTAGTGGGTAGGTCGTAGAGGTCCAATACGTACCTTACTGATTTAAGGTTTTCTGGTTGCTGGGTATGATTTTCAGCAATTCTTTTTAAGACTTTAATATTTTATTAGCCTGGTTGTATCTAATAGCTTAGGTATACTGGATCGGCTACCAGTCTAACCGTATGCAGCTGAATACCAGTATTTTACATGTAGCGACTGCCTATCTGACCTTCACAACCTAGTTACTGGGTATAATCTACAATACCGCTTGGTAAGACTAATAATCATAGATTACCTACTAAAATTAACGAATGATGTTTCGATTACAATTTTGTCTATCATAAACTTAATTACCTACCCACTTTTTCTTATTTTTCAAATATATTTATGTTGACCAGTGTTACGTGGACGTATTTACCTTTACCGTCACATTGGCCAATTTGACAGAAAGTATTTTCGTTGAGGAGAGAAATGAATAAGACCACGTTATCCAGTCAAATATATTAAAAAAATAAGAAAAAGGGGGTCACGATTGAGTGGCTTGAATTAATATATATACCAAAGGTGCCTTTTATTTCTTGCTAGGTTGTTGGCACTGCACCTGGCATTGTGTAAAGCCTAGACTTTTGTGAAATAGAACAATAATGCTTAAATTACTCTACCTAGAAGTAAGAAACGGAATTTTACTTTGACGCTGTGTGATATTTTTAATAAATTATCACACAGCATTTTCAGCATAATATGCTGAAAAATACAACACAATTGACAAAACCTTTATTAGGTCAATTATAAAACTACACTTGGTACATAGGGCTAGGTAAGACAGGACTCAGAGGCTCCTTTTATCTTTTTTTTTTTTTATTTTTTTTTATTTGTGATTGGTTTGCTCTTGACTCTAGTCTAGGTCAGAGGTGACAGAGACAAAGTCGACGATGGAGTGAGCTTACCCAGAAGAAGCCTGTTCACTCTCACTTTGAATAGATTAGGGTTGTATACGTTCGGAAACACAGACGCAGGTAGTGAGTTCCACTCTTTTGCTGTGCGCATTATAAAAGACATTTGGAAGCGCTTAGTGCGAATTGGTGGAATAGCAACAAGGTAGGGATGGTAACTGGCAGTGCGTCTAGATGTCCGGTGGTAGAAGGGGGCCGGTGGAATGAGGTCGTGGAGTTCTCGGGCACACTCTCCGAAGTACAATCTGTAGAAGACCGACAAGCAGGCAACCTTGCGGCGATGAGCCAAGCTATGAAGCTTGGCATCCACCAGTTTTACGTCGCCAATGAGCCTCTTAGCTGGTTATCTTCGGAAAAACCGAACTTTTCCAAATTAATGTGATGGGTCCATCAATGGAGTGATGGAATTAGTGAATATTTATGTATCCTACCTAAATAAATCAATTGCTGTGCGTTAGTCTCGCAAAAACTCTGATTTTGATGAAGCTTTGATAAATTGCGTGCGCGCCGGAGAAAGAAACAAACTAACGTCGTTAGTCTATAATAATTTAGGTGGGAATTTATTTGGAATGGATTTTTATTATTCTATAATCACATTTAATTCGCTATATTTTGGTTTTTCGGAAGATAAACTATGGAGTCCTGTAGTACTGTATGTTGATTAAAATGTAAAATATGGTAAAATTGTATTATTTTTTGTATTATGTTATGATGAAAAAATGTGTTAAAACATACTTATTGATTTATTTTCTAGAGAACATTACAAAACATAAATAAAAGTGGTATAGGTAGGTATCTCCTTTATATATCGACCGTCCCTATTAACAATGTCGGTTCTGCAGGGAGACTAGTGTTTAGTCCCTACTGTGGTCTTTTTCGCAGAACTGACATGGTTAATATCATAAAGATTCTTTTTTATCGTTAGGGCAAACTTTGAACTGCCCTCAGTTCAAAGTTTGTATTAACAGTGAAGAATTTTTTTAAAATTGTAATTCGATTTATGTAAAAAAGTGAATATTGGTAAAAATGTATAACCGACATTGTTTATAGGGACGGTCGATATAATTTCTGAAAATGAATTTTCACATATTTTGTATTAAAAAAAAAATCCTTCTCATTTGTAACCAAATAATGTTGCCATAACTAAATATCTTCATTCTGCCTATACACTAAACGTCACCGCTCCATGGGGCGTATGTGCTAATTACAAGAACACAGGACCCGCATACTAAATAGCCAGCGAATGTCTTACGAATACTAAGTGGGTAGCATACTTAATTACTTACAACCATGTACTGGAGGCATATAGACATACTGGATAAATCTATATGTATTGAAAAGTGTGAATGTGTGAAATAAATGCGGTTTTAGTTTTAAAAATGTGTGATGAAAACTTTTTTTATCACACATTTTTTTTTAAATTTCTGGATAATACTGTACTTTTCTTTTAAAGAGAAACAATATTATTATAAGTTCCTTTTTTTTACTGTGAAAAAATGAAGTTATAATAATATTGTCTCTCTTCTATATCTACCAATGTTAATGAAAATTAAATGATATTAATGTTCTTATAATGTACATATAGGTACGTAGTTCTGATTTTCATGTATCTAGCTTATTATTTAATATTTCTACACCAGCAATGGTAGTATGTGTACCATATACTGAGAGATAAATAAATACTTTACTAAACATACATTTCATGCGTTTATCTAATTAAGTATGGAAATATATTTTTGAAATATTTTTTCTGTGTTGCAACTAAATTGTTCATTTATATCAAGGACTAGCCGACCCGTCAGACGTTGTCCTGGCAAAATTTCAATTTAGATTTTTGGCTGCTCTTTTGGGTATTTCCTAATTTTCTTTTTTTTTAAACCACCCCAGTAAAGAGGCGAACAAAACAAAAAAAAAAAAATCAAATCGGTCAAGCTATTTTCGAGTTTTTGCGAGACTAATGCAAGGCAATTGTTTTTTTTTTTATATACAGACTATTTACAAAAAAAAAAGAAAAAAAACTATTTATTCTCGGTACAAATTCAATGTTTCCAGCTATTTTTATAAAAAAATACAGCCTTATTCTAAAGCCCGCATCGTAACGATAAAACATCAAAATAATCATGACATTAGGGATTCTTTCGCGTCACGCCTAAGAAATTGTTTCGAACCCCACATTTTTACATAACTAGTGCAAAAGTAAACAAAGTAACGCAGAGAGGGAAAGTTTCCTCGTTTTTCATCCCCCAGGACCCTCGCGAAGGGACGTAGCTCAAATTTCCGACAAAATAATAGCGTTTGAATTTAATTTCAATCTCGTTTTCTATCATGTGGGTTGAAAAATAACTACTTAGATACATATATAGTTCAAAAGTAATTTTCTTCATTAAAGTTAATAAAAAAAACATTCATAGTTCAATAGCAATAAAGACTAAACTTGCATTTTCATCAAACCTTCGTCGTTTCGTCTGCATTCATTTTACTCAACGATCTTGAAGAAACGCAGTCGCTTGAACTTGTAACCTTTTCACCTTTGAAAAGACACACGTGCCTTCAAAATTATAAATTAAACGTAAAATTTTCAATAAAACGCTACCCTCTGTCGAGAAAACCGGTCTGAGAGACCCAAGCTGCGAAAATATTAAAAGTTTTGTATATAATGTAGCGAACACGAGGGTCATTCGGCCAATCAGTCCCCTTTTGAATGACCGACGGCGACCCGAACGCGCGTCGGTCAACTTCGAATAATGAAATTCTAAAAAAGGAACAGGCCCGCCAATAAACAAACCGTATATCATTCGTTATTCAAATATATTTTGGTGAATGGTTGACCCGAGCCCACGCGACCATTTGATGGTTAAATATTTTCAGTGGGCAACACTGACCGCCGGGTATAATTTATGACTTGTGAAGTTGAAACAAATATGTAACCTTTTTAGAACTGATTTATTTCCCAAAACATAAAGTATATAAATATTTATTACGATGTTAACACTAATAAAAATTGACATGAACAGTTTATTAAATATTAAAAATGCAACAGTGTGCAAATTAAATGGAATCGCCCTAATTGTAACGATCTACTTTATTAATAAAATGACTTGTAATTAGGCGGGGGAGAAAAAGGCGGTAAAATTGTATTACTTTGCCAGTTGCCTTTTAACACGGCCAAAACAGTGTTTTTGCTCCCCCACATTTATAATTGTATTAATTGTTGAGACTGATGCCTTTTTAATTTATTTCCTCTTCGTCTTAAGATATTATCTTCATGTTTTAGAGGTTACATTTGCTAGATGATTGCGCAAGTTTTGGTTTGAATTTTTCATTAGGAATAAAATTAAGTCTGATAATGGTTTGAAGCGCATTTTCAATAATTTTCAAGTTGTTCTCAGTACCTTCAGTCCGGCTGTCGAAAGAACGCGTTCTTGACACCTGTCACTTTCATACTAAACGAATATGTGTTTTGCGAATTGGATCCTTATAATTACTACAAATTTTCCAACTGACAGGTGTCAGCAATACATTCTCTCGACGGCCGGACTGTAAGTATGGACTTACAGTCCGGCCGTCGTATAATGATTTTTGACTTTTCATGTCTTGAAAAGTCTTGAAAAGTCCAATTTTATTTGTCACAGAAACATGTACATACAAAAAGATAATTAATTCGAACATGACAAAAAAAAACAAAGCAATATGATATAGTTAATAATTATGTTTATATAAAATAATATCTTAGAAACACGATGTAGACAAATCTAAAGTTAGTTCCCGCAGGAAATCTAACTTTAGATTTCACTGACAATAGTGACCAGACGCGGCTTCCTTGGTCTGAAAGTTTCATGCATATAATAATGAATACAATATGCATTGCCTTTCGTATTTATGTTTAGGTACTTAGGTATCTTCTGCTATCAAGTTATCCATAGGTAAATTAACTGAAAATAATACCGAATTATTTCTTTGAGCGGTATGTGAGAATCCCGTCGGAATAGGTTTAGGAAATAGAATTCGTGTCAAACTTGTATTAATGAGTTTTTATTTTGTATTTCATTGTTCTAAATTAAATTAATTAGAATAAGAAGAATAATAACAAACTCACTAAGTATTTTAAAATAATATTTTATGATCCAAAATGCACAGATATTCAAAATATTTTTATGTATCAGCAATGAGAACCATAAATAATACGGGATGCCCGTCATGTTTCGCAAACCATTGGTCCTAGCAATAAAATTATATACGCCTACAAAATAAAGCGTCCCCCTAGCAACGACATTCTGCATGCAAAATTTAATTTTACAATCCGAGCCGTTTCAATATAGGTAATATTAGAAATTTATGTCCCGTGTTTGACTGTCCCATCGTCATAAATTTATTTTGTCTGGGTAGTTTAGTTAGGTAGTTGTATTATGTATTAATGTTTGATAGATAAAAAATGTTTTTTTTTTTCAAATCTTCATCTGTGTGAAAAATAAGAGTTAACACTCGTAATTACAGAAACAATTACAAAGCCATTGTGTCTCGTCGATATATGTACAGTCACGAACCGGGATTGTTGAGCCACTAGCTTATCACATTAACTTGGTTGTGTCACACGAATGCCGCCCGTTTTTCACGGACGGCAATGGTGTAACACAACCAACTTAAGATGATAAGCTAGTGGCTCAACAATCCCGGTTCGTGACTGTACGTTCGGCATACGAAGGCCGGGTTAAAAAAGATTCTACGTTAGATCCGTCCAACTGTGATCCCAACTTTGAAATCGAAATAATTTAAATACCTAGATAGGTAATGGTGCTGATTCTGTGTGCACAAACTAAATTTAGGCTATTGCTAACTTTATCTCTCTAATAAAACAAGACAGAGACGGACGTAAATTAGAAGTGTCAAATTTAGTAGAACTAATGTTTACATACTATAGACGACACGTAAACACAATGTCGGCTAAAAACACGGCGAAGCGCCTTTGACATCTGTTTGTTCATAGGTATAGCCGTCCTTTTCTCGCAGTGCGTGTTAGTAAGAGATAGCGATTCTCTAATATTAGTTTAGTTATTGAACAAGAGAATCAGCACCAATGTGTTATTTGATACAACGAAGCGACCCTAGATGGTTTTTGGTTGTTCCTAAACTAATTTAAAATGTGCGTATGTTTGTAACATACAAACTGTGTAGGTTTAAATATTTTAATTTTGATATTACGGTTACACGTTGTAGAAAAAGGGTTAGTTTGTTATTTTTACAAAAAATCTTAAGTAACTATATTTATATAATCATTTCGAAATACGATTAAAATGAAATGGTATAATAAAACTGTAAATGAGAACAATGCTTCATACGTTGGGTAATTCGAGTGTAGTGAAATAATTTGAAATTAATAAATAATGTAAAACGACTGAAATAATTTCAAATTAGAAAACCGATTGAACAGAAAACTGCGTTTTCTTTCCAAGTCAGGGGCACCCAACCTATAACAGCCGGTCTATTCTGTAAAAATCTCACCGTGAAAATTTAGGTGAAGTGAGCTTGAAGAGAGCTGTCATTTCACCTGTTGCTAGGGATTGACACTATTGACAGCTCACTCCACGCTCACCTCACCTAATTATTAACGGTGAGATTTGTACAGAATAGCACTGCAGCTCACGATAAATACCACATACACATCTTCGAAAAGAAAAGAAAATCGAAAACAAACATCACATCGTGCACTCTAAAAATAATAACATATTATGTCCCTTCAAAGTGCTCGTCTTGAAGCGTACCTCCTTGCCCTCCCTCCCTCTTTAACCGTACAATAACTTCACCCTCACATGGTCATAACGAGGCCCGATAAGGGTCTCGTAGACCCGAGATAAATCACCCTGTATCTGGGGTGACACCCCGCCTCTGGCTATGTACGACAGCTATGTACGTTGGACATTAGATTTTGAAATGGCTGAATATTTTTGTAATATGAAGTCGTGTTTTGGGTGGCTGGTGGTTCTGAAACCCAGCAAAAGCTAGCTTCTTAGTGCATTTTAGAGTGTAACTATTGGAACTTTACGCAGTATTCAGGTAACCACGTAGTGATCTTTTCAGTAAAAGAGAAACCATGATTAGCTTCTGCCGTGTGTTCAGATAGGTTCGTTAGGACTATTAGTCTTGTCCTATAAGATTCTATTATAGCAATCGTAGTATGTTCTCAGCCACATCAACAAACAAAACAGAGACTTCGCTTCCGACAAACAGCATGCATACCATATAATATCCATATAAAAAGCATACAACACACACATTAAAGATTAATGTCGAAGCAAAAATCAGACCTGACGTGCCCCTTCAGGAAAATAAAAATATCTTAGAGGAAGGCTTTCCCTCGAGGAAACTGGTGAGTCTAATGTTTTCTTTTTATTCCATCACGCGGGATGACGGCGTAATCCATCAGGGGTGAGGGGTAAGGGGAGGGTGATGATCGATTTTCTATACGAAAGGGACCCCCGTAAAACTATGGTTATTGGATATTTCGGCCGAACATCATCTTGGGACGCACTTGTTTGGTTTATGCGCTGGGCTTTGCGGAACAAAAGAGGCGGTGGAGACGCTGGTAGAGTTGATTTTTGATGACGTTGATTATTCTAAACACAGGGGCTCGTGGCTAAGTATTAATAACAGCCGCACGGGCACGATCGATTAGGTTAAGCTACGCTACGAGACCGTTCCGTGCCTCGAAAAGCACGTTAAGCCGTTGGTCCCGGTACCCGGTATCGTATTACCCGAACTCAGTTACTGGTTGTGGAGGTCAAATAGATCCGGTTAGACTGGAAGCCAGCCCCAACATAGTTGGGTATAGGCTAGACAGATGATGACATAATGACGTAGCCTAAGTTGTTTTCTATTTCCGAATAAAAGTGTTAAATGAACATTTAATTGTTTATAATTTATCTATAGTTTCCCAATTTGACTTATGACACGAGAGCTGTTGCCGCTCAGTTTTGTTCCTGTAAGACGGGATTTTATCATTAAGGGCGAATTTCAGCAAAGAAACTGATCGCGATCAGCGCAGCGCATAATATCATTATTTTCTATGGAATATTGACACTGACAGCTCTTGAACGCGGTTTAAATTGCTGATCGCATTCAGTTTCATTGGTGAAATCCGCACTAGGTATATATTTTAATTTTTATGTAGTAGTTTTATAAACGATTTTATTAATACTAATATTTACAATATTTTTCCCGAAACAGTTCTAAAGAGGTTTTATTTATGCGAAAATCAAACTATCTTCTTTACGAAAAATCGAACCCTAATTACCAAAAAAATAATATTCCACAGTCATCTTCATACCTTTCCCAAAGCATTGGTGTTCGCTCCAAAATAGGGGTGGATTTATGGTAACAGGAAGTGCCCCGGCGAAATGGCGTCCTAAGCCTTCAGATACGGTTTATGTACCGTACGGTACAATACGTGCTGTGCTCGTACACGTTATTAATTTCAGGAGAAATCAGTTTGCGAAGCATTTCAGTATGTAGGTTATAAGTTTGGCTTATATTTGTAAGACCTACATTTTCGAGAGCACTATAACGAAGTCTACTGAAGGACTCAGATGACTCTAAAATTGAGGAAGATGTTTTAAGATTAGGCCGCTGTGGGTATCACAAATATGACTAAATATTGAACTAATTTTGAATAAAGGGATGGTCGTAGCAATAAGTGTTTCGTTTTCAAATCCCATTTATTTTAAACTAAAGAAATACCGGCCAAGTGCGTGTCGGTACACGCATAATGAAGGTTCTGTAGTTGAAAAGAATTTATCCCAAAAAAAAACAACATTGTAGTTCAAAAACATGTTCTCCCATACATTGATATACTATGTAACGGTCAAATTCTCCAAATGCAAAAAGTTTGTTATAGCAAATAAAAAAGGTTATGTGATAAAACTACAAATTACTGATTTTCGGACTTTTCCTTTACTTGTGCTGTGAAACCTTGCTTCTTGCTGAATTTCATGATTCTAGGTCAACGGGAAGTACCCTATAGGATTTGATTTATTTACGAGAGTCAAAATATGTCGCTTATATGGCTGTATTTTTTATTGCTTTGACTTAGAAGCTTCATTTTTTTACAGCTCCAAGGGACCGTAAACCTACGTATTTGTGATATTATTTTTAACTTGATACCTCCACGCGTTTCTGAGAAAAAGCGTCTTGACAGACTGACACTGACAAACAGATAAAGAAGTGATCCTATAAGGGTTCCGTTTTTTCCTTTTGAGGTACAGAACCCGAGAAAAGACTTTAAAAAGTGCCTGTGTATAGGTTTCCTTTTCTGAAAGGTATTAGACGTTGAAACAAATTCTTCCACATGAATTTCAAGTCGGTAGGTAAGTACAGACGCCAGCACATCAAGCTACACGAAACTATCAAATTTTCCCAATCAACCTTGAACTTAATGATTTAGCAATAAAGTTGAAAATCTATTAAAGAAATATGACAGATTGTAGTAGCTTGATGTGCTGTGTGTACATCTTTGGCTAAACAACCTTCAAGTTCCTTCCACGTTCTTTGTAAACAGGGACCAAGGGAATATTCACTTGTGTGCCTACTAATTACACCGTTCACCCTTGGCATATGAAGTGTTCTCTTAGGGACATTTACGGGCGGGCTGAGAAACTTTATTTAATAGGAGAAACCCTGCTTATTCTATGGACCATCGAAAGTACTTTGCTGATTGTTAGGATAGTCCCGAATCACACTACTAGGCCGAATGTTTATGAGGCCAGAGGATGCAAGGAACCCTTGGTCCTTTATACTTATACTAATATTAAAATATTACCTTTCTTCTGAGTCAGTCAGGTAATAATAATAATAATAAGAGAGTCCGGTCACTGCTGACCGCAAACCGGATGCATCACCCACGTTCATCTGTCATGAGGCTGTACATTCCGAGGAAGTGCGGGGGTCGAGGTTTTTTAAATGCTAAGACCCTCCACAACCGCGACGTGTGCAGTCTCAGAGAATATTTTCTCAAGGCTGACGTGGGTATGCACCGAGATGTGGTCGCAGTGGACAAGCGACTCATCCCGTTGTCCTTGGCTAAAGAGAACTGGCGCAAACCTGTGGTGCTTAGTACCAACGATGGATGAAGTTATACTAACGAATAATTACCGGAAGTATATAATGAAAGACGGGACGATCGACATATGTCGGGCATGCCATTGTCCCGGTGAGTCTATCAGACATATTACCTCTGGGTGTTCTCGTTTGGCTAACGGCGAGTATTTGCACAGGCATAACCAAGTGGCCAGGATTATCCATCAGCAACTTGCTCTGAAATACGGCCTTGTGGACTCTGAGGTACGTTATTACAGGTATGTGCCCGACCCAGTTCTCGAGAATGACCATGTCACGTTATACTGGGATCGATCTATTATCACTGACAGGACTATTGTAGCCAATAAGCCTGATATAGTGGTAATAGATCGATCAGTGCGCCGCACAATGATAATCGATGTCACTATCCCGCATGACGAGAACCTCGTGACGGCTGAGAAGGAGAAACAATTGAAGTATCTCGACTTAGCCCACGAGGTTGTCGCTATGTGGAATGTGGACTCGGCAATCATTGTGCCGATAGTCGTTACGGTCAATGGCCTTATCGCTAAGAGCCTCGACCAACATCTCAAGAGGCTCTCGTTGGGTGGCTGGGTGAAGGGCCTGATTCAGAAGGCAGTCCTCCTTGATACGGCGCGTATTGTGAGGAGATTCCTGTCTCTGGGGCCCTAACCACCGGTAGCTTGGACCCTGCACTCGCTACCGGCGGATCACTATTTTGTATATTTTTAAATGTTTTTTTTAATGTTTTTATAAAAATATTTAAAAATGTAATAAAATAAGTTTAAAGAATAAATAAAGGAGATAATAATAATAAAAACGGTTAATTCTGAATCAATCCATAAAGCATAATAAAATTAATAAAATAGTCATCTACACATATAAAAATTAACAAAAACAAAATAATTCAATTAATAGCAAAAACAATAGAAATGAAGATATATAGTAATTAAAGAGGTAAAATTTGTTTATAAGTTTGTATGTAGCAAAAAAAAAAAATCACTGGTAGAAAGCTACATTATCCCTGCGAGTGTCATAAGCTATATTAAAAAAAAAAAAAAAAAAAAAAAACACGCGGTCGAAGTCGCGGGCAGAAGCTAGACATTATAAAAAGATAATTTTGTGAGTTTGTATGTAGGGGTAGTCTTCGGATCTACTGATCCGATTCCGATAATTCTATCATAAATGAGAAGCTACTGTATTGCAGAGTGTCAAAGGATACATTTTATGTTAACACAAGAGGAAATTTCACGCGGAGGACGTACGAAGTCGCGGGCTGAAGCTACATAGTATCCAATGTTTAGCTATGTCTTAGTAGTAGAATTAGATGTGTGTCAATCAATCTGACTAGCCTTTTCCCAACTATGTTGGGATCGGCTTGCAGTCTAACCGGATGCAGCTGAATACCAATATTTTACATGGTGAGATTGCCTATCTAACCTACGCAACCCAGTTATTGGGCAATACGATATAAGACTGGTTGTTAAAATTTCGGGCTTTGACGACCTGTAGCGACTGTCAAAGATCCACGAATGACAGCTTTCCGAGGCACGCAGGAGTCTCAGTATGTAAAGTTGGTCACCCATCCACGGACCAACCTCGGCTAGCGTAGCTTAACCTGATGGATTGACTCATGCGGCTGTGGGCTGTGGGTGTGTATACCTGACTATACAACCAGACCTTTATCAACAACACGGTTCCCCATAACATTCAAGCAGCTATCCTCACATATACATCAAACACATACAAGTAAAATATAATGGCGATGTCTGAGTTTTATGACGTCACGGGATCCGTTGAAAGCTCACGGCTATTCGGGGATAAGGCGGTCGTTAGAGGGATGTGCTAAAAACTGATATGCCGACGGCTATAGGGGCTATAAACGCTATGGAGACCCGTTATGGGGTCGCGGAGGTTGTTTGGCCGACATTTATCGTAAATTGCCGTTTTCGCTGTAGGTATATGGGAAATTGATTTTGTGGTTAGAAAGGGAAGTGATTTTCTGGAGTCATTCTTAGATCTTATTTGGTAGGTTTGTTACACCGGGGAAGATATACAAGGTTATTGGTAAAAGACCAGCAACCTCTTAAGAGGTCATTGTACTCATCACTATGAAAAACTTTTACTGTGGGACCAAACCTGAAATCGCAAAAAAAATCAGCTATTCAGTACATTTATGTTCGCATAATTTGTCAAAATGTAGGTACTGAACAGCTGATTTTTTTTTTTTTTGTGAAAATGTACTGAGCAGCAGTCGGGTCTGTGGCTTCATGCAGTACCGTCGTCAAACATAGACACTTTGTTCGACAACACTACTTTCCACCTCGCTGCTTTCCTACAACTAGGAGCTCTATGATGTTCTCCTCATCGCTGTCACTGTGGCGAAGTTGTCAACAGCCTCGGGCACCACGGCCTGTCTTGCAGCCCAAGTGCAGGTCACCCGACGGGCTTTTGTCACCGTCGGCGTTCCAGCAGCATTAGAACCCAATGGCTTGGTACGCGACGATGCCAAGAGCCCGCGGACGGCATTTTTTGATTTCCATGGAAGGTGGGTAGGCCTTTAGTGTGGGATGCAACGTGTATCGATACTCTTGCGCCATTCCATCTTCCTGGCACGGTGGGCTGTGCTGGCGCTGCTGCTACCGAAAACCTCAAGCGGCGTAGAAATAATAACCTTATTGGTAATTATATTTTCGAGCCGTTTGGGGTTGAAACCCTCGGGCCGTGGGGTCCGAGTGCTCATGGTCTCTTTGAGGAAATCTCCAAACGGCTGGTTGACACTTCCCATGACCCAAGGGTTGGATTTTACTTTGGCCAGAGGCTAAGCAGTATGGCAATCATACAGCGTGGCAATGCCGCCAGTCTCTTGGGTACATCACCAGTCAACAGCGATGTGGATGAATTTTTCGACGCCAGTTTGTGAATAGTTTTAATTAACTTAGGATATAATTTTGTTATTTTTATAGATCTTCCTAGATTGAAAACAAAAAAGTACTATATTAAAATTAAAATAGATAATTTATAAAAATCTTAATAATAAAAAAAAACCCAAAAAGCTGATTATTTTACACCTGACACCTGATAACTCAAATTTTTACACTTGGTTATGAAATTCCTGACATCACATCACACACTATCACGTAAAACAACTTTACACAACAAACGTCAAAATCAAACTAATCTTGCTTGAACGCAAATGTTAATAAATGCAAGCTCTATTGAAACTGTGAATAAATCTAACCCCTTCGCTACCTCTGCGCGTACGCATGGAAATTAGATCAGTAGGTAGCGCACATTTGAACAGCGATTGTCAAAGTTTTAGGTCGCCGAGTTTAAATTAATTTTTGATCAGATTTTCATTCGGGATTTAAAAAAAATACCGTCTTATTTGTAGCTTTTTGATTAAATATATAAAGATGATATAATACAAAAAAGTATTATAATTGCCGTGGAATGTTAATCGTGTAGTCCAATTAAGAGACGTTCTTTTTTTGTAAAAGTGTTTCATTTGTATAAATTCTAACGAAAATGAAATAAGACGTAAAGATTTGTTTAATAAAAAGAACCACGTACTTGGATGAACTTTTAACCGTTTCTTTACCAGGCTACCTGCGCAACTTTGAGCAACATTTTAAGAGATCGTATTTCGTGATTGTGCAACATTTTTTGCAGGCGCTCATTAATTTGGAGTTGTATGTTACAGACAATAGTAACCCTTCCGGTGCGCGCCGCGGTCTCTCCGGCCATTGTGGCATTATCACTGCATTTGTGTTTCCGGACGCTTCTTTTTATTATGCAGATTAGGGGCTTTATCAGACCCGGATTTAGATAATACTGCATTTGCGTTTCTAAGCTTCGGATTCGCATACGAAATTCACGCATTTAACACTTACATTTTATATTAGTTTGGGTCTTTGGGTACAGAAAAGTTTCAGCTATGCGGGTGGTTTATTTAATTTAATATCCTATCTTTCACCCTCATTGTAAAGTCAAATAATAAACACTGACTGCCAATTGACATGACCAATCATGCGTAACGCGAGATCAATGGAAAAACAGCAGTCAAATAAATCTAACGAGGACTCTTACATCTGCATGTCATTGGAATAAATCAAATCACCATTGAATGCATCCGTAAAATATTTTTGAACTATTTTGAATGTACCATGCGTTTGATAGTACTAAAAAAATCATCCCTCGTAAGTCAACCCGTTCACTGACACGTATTGCACGGATATAAAAAAGTTACACCC
Organism: Dicycla oo; assembly: GCA_948252095.1. Taxonomy (NCBI): domain Eukaryota; kingdom Metazoa; phylum Arthropoda; class Insecta; order Lepidoptera; family Noctuidae; genus Dicycla; species Dicycla oo. The sequence goes on along the minus strand of OX411727.1, from coordinate 9,517,673 downwards.
ATATTTTGCACTTCCCGATATCGAATAATAGGGTCTATTTATGCATTCTCGATAAATGAAGAGTATTTTTTTACTTCTATTATAAATCAAAATGTATTATTTATCTTTAGAGAATCAGAATCTACATCCTATTGTTATTCGGGATATGCGGTGTGTCAAGGGTGTAATGTTTTTATGGATTGTAGAACGTTATTGATTTTTAAATAATAATAGCACAACACAACATAGCAAAGCAAATCTTACTACAGCAATAAAACTGCACACATAACTCCAATATTACGCCGTTTCGGGTTTAGCAGATTTTATAGCTTGTATAAATTGAAAGGAGAGCAGGCCGCCATTTTGAATATTTGAAGGACCGAGGGTGTATTCGACCGTAGGGCAGTAATTACTTGATTGGAGTCAAGAGGTGGCATGCCGAGATACCGGCTGGCTGCATTGTTGTTGCCGCGCCTTGGCGGGGCTCGAGTATTGCGCTCAAGTGTTTTATAAAATGTACGGCATGTCAGATTCACACCTACAGCGTTTAAGGGTTAACCGTTTATTAATATATGCTTTTAAATACAAACGAAAATTATTATTCAGCTATTTCTGTAATAGTGGAATATAATTTGCATAATATACATAGGTATGATTTTAACAAAAGCTTTTTGTAACCCTGTCGAATATTTCAATGAATCGGCTTATCAATTAGTAAAATATCGGCAACATACAGCTTGCACTAACGCATATTATTAAATCTAAACGAATTCAAAGAGTAAAAAGTTCAAAAAACATCCGACACTGGCAAGGTGACGGGAACAGAAAAAAATGTCACACACAGAAAATACGGGGCCTATAATCCGTTCTATTATGCATATAATTATTATTTCCGATACTTTATCAAAGAAAATAACAGTTCTTTTTGCATATGCGTTTTTGACGGAAGTGTGAATAAAAAATGTCACCCTCAGGTAGTAGAAGGGTGACCCAGAGTGTTTTTTATGAAAGTAATACGAACAGAAATGTATTGGAGAGTTTTATAAGATGATTATTATGCATGCATTCTCAGGAAGATTTAGTCGACACGTTGCCTGAGGCATGTTTGAAGGACTTCCTTAGGGTCTAGAGTTGTGGGGTAGCATTTGAGGGTTAACGGAAAAATTACACAAAGTGGACCCGGATTTATTATAACAAATATCAGCGCATATTTTATTGGCACTTGTCCTTAAAAATTCTATTGTAAAACCGAATCCTTCACTAAAAATACACTACTTTTAAATTAAGGCGACGATAACCAACGTTTAATGATTTTAAAATGAAGATCACGTATAAACGAGTAATGTTAATTATTAAAAAAAATATATACATATGTTAAATTAGAGCATTTTTAAAATAAATTAATCTGTGAATATTTTGGATTATATTTATATACGTAGTGTAATTAAATTGTTATGTCTAACAAGGATAAAACACTGAGAATCACGCAAAAACTATCAAGCGTATTTTTATGAAACCTTCACCATTTTAAAGATAATTTAATTATTTATCGTTTAGTGTTTTCATAAAATATCATTTGTTTTATGTATGTATAATAATAATAATAATATCCTGAACATTTTCACACACGGTCATCTGGCCCCAAACTAAGCAGAGCTTGTACTATGGAAACCAGATAACTGATATACTACATATACTACTTTTTTTTTGTAAATACATACTTATATAGATAATTACACCCAGACTCAGGACAAACAGACAGGTTCATGCACACAAATGTTTGTCCTGGATGGGAATCGAACCCACGACCTGCGGCGTGATAGGTGGTATCTTAACCAACCACGCCAATTGGCCTGTCGAATTTATTAAAATTATTAATTTATTAATAATAAATTAATAAAATAAAATAAATTAAAAGACAGCGCTCAGCCAGTAATAGGGCGAGTCCTATTACTGGCTGGACGTACGACGCGTAGCTTGAGCTCAGCACAGAACATGCAAGCTAACCCATTCAGCCACTCAAGGCCATTGGCCTACGTCTTAAAAGGCCACTGCTTACATTCTTGTATTAATTATTGACTTGTCCCTGTAGTTTGGAGGCCTGGAGTCCTATAACACAGGTATTCCTAGTACATGCTCTAGTGTCCACAACATCAATATTATTGTACACACAAATTATGTATTGTATCTACTAATTTATCATGATGTGGTGGAGAAAATAAACGTTTATTATTATTCCTTTATTTCATTTCTTTACATATATAAATATAAAAAATAGTAGCCCACCGGTATCGGGAACAGGGTCCGAGCTACCGGCGGTCAGGGCTCCAGAGAGAGGAACCTCCTAACAATGCGAGCCGTGTCCAGATTTACCGCTTTCTGAATCAAGCTCTAGATCCAGCTGCGCAACGAGAGCCTCCTTAGGTGTTGGTCGAGGCTCTTGGCACAGATTAATACAGATGGGACACTCCGCAAAATCATTTAAATAAAAAGCGACTCTTGCTACGACACAATAAAGTGCAATTCAGGTCGCACAACGCTTATTACCTACAATAATATTCACCTACAAGTTCCCTCTCTTTATATCGCATAACTCTTATACCTTCTGACTCGTTAGTGAGTATCGAACTGATCATGCGAGCCGGCCGGTGCGCGGCAGCTCGCACTGAATTGGCCTGGCAAGTCGAGCCGCCCCGTACATGTAGCTGCGGAGTGTCCCATCTGTACTAAACTGTGCCATTGGCTGATACGACTATCGGCACAATGATCGCTGAGTCCACATCCTACATGTTGACTATGTTAGTTATTATTCTTGTATTAATGCTGATTATTTACACAAAGTTGAGATGCCAGATTTGACTTTATCACACACCAAGTACACAAAATTCTAGAGATACACGAACCAAAAACTTCATTCACATTTTTTTTTCTAACCCTAAAAAGCGTACCCACCTTGTATTCAGAGTAACCCTTTGTGCTACCGTATGTTTGTCAGATTTTTTATGGGTTTTAGTCCAGGTAATCCCGTGTCCTCTCACAACGAATGGGTTGTGACGTATAAAAGGATTATTTTTTAATAGATAATTAATGATGTTAGTGTTACGGTTTGGTTGGTAAGAGCTGTTTGTACGTATTTGCTTTTGGATGAGTTTTTATGATGATCGTTGTAGTTACAGTTTGGATGGTAAGTAATTAAGTTTGATAAATTATGCTGCGTGTAGCTGATAGTTATAAAATGTCATTTGAGATATTTTACCAACGTGAAAACCTTAGTACAGACGCCAGCACATCAAGCTACTACAATCTGTCAGATTTCTTTAATAGATTTTCGACATTATTGATAAAGCATTAGGTTCAAGGTTGATTGGGAAAATTTGACAGTTTCGGGTAGGTTGACCTGCTGGCGTCGGTACCTACGCAAATATTGTGTGCATGAACGTGTCTATTTGTCCTGAGTCTGGGTGTAATTATATATGTACATATAAGTATTGTATTCACAAAAAAAGTAGTGTATGTAGTATATCAGTTATCTGGTTTCCATAGTACAAGCTCTGCTTAGTTTGGGATCAGATGATCGTGTGTGAATAATGTCCCAGGATATATTATTATTATATTATTCTTACCTTACGGAGTCTGGATTTGTGCCCTTCATTGCAATAGACTCGCCCTCTAAGGCTCATTTTCACCACACATCAATAATCGTGGTTAACGCTAAACGAGTTTAAAACATCATTTTGTCTCATCTTCAAACGATTGAAAGAAACAGAGCGATGTTTTAAACTCGTTCAGCGTTAAACGCGTTTAGTGATGTGTGGTGAAAATGAGCCTTAGCCTTACAGGGTACTTTAAATATAACTGATGAAATGTGGGTGTACTGTAATTGTGAAATGTGGGTGTGATGTTGTTATTAAATGAATATGTAATTTTAATTATTTTGTTTCTAGAGTTGGTGATCAATCTGCAGATTAACAAATGAATAAAGAGTTGATCAATTACATGATTCATATCCAGCCTACACAGTCGCGACCTAGAAGCATTTCCGTGAAGAAATGAATTATTTAGTAGCGTATACAGGTCAGCAGTTCAACAGTTCAGCACATCGACCGGTAGCTACTGAAAAATGCAGAATCAATACCTACACTCTGAGCTGAGCAGGCAGTTGCATTGTAACTGCATTCATCACAAGCTACGGCTAAGCCTAGCAACAAGGCTAGCTTGGTAACAATCAATGATGGACGATGATAGAGGATTTTGTTATTATCAATATAAACAAAAAACTATCGAAGCTATCGTCCTTCATAATTATCTGCCTAGCCTTTTCCCAACTATGTTGGCGTCGGCTTCTAGTTTAACCGGATGCAGCTGAATACCAGTATTTTACATAGAACGACTGCCTATCTAACCTCCACAACCCAGTTACTGGGTAAACAACACTCCTTGATAAGTCTGGTTGTCAGACTTTCGGGCTTCTGACTACCCGACCGTCAAAGATCTACGAATGACAGCCCGAATCAACGGCTTAACATGCTTTCCGAGGCACGGAGGAGTCTCGATATGTATCCTATGGTCACCCATCCACGGGTGGTCGGTCTCAGGAAGCGTAGCTTAACCTTCGATCGAACCGTGTGACTATTTTTATTTAGCCATGAGTTCCAAAGCTATCATCCTTATAGATCCTTATCTGGTGTGACAGAAAATCTCAGCCATCGAAGTCGCGAATGACAAAAACAAAAGACAGCTGTTCGCGAAAGTTCATCGCCCTACGGCAACGTGGCCGTAACTTTCATTCTTAAAGCGAACCAAGTTAGTAACCTACTTTTCATTAATAAGGCAAGCTAAAAAATGCAAGAAGAAAGTATCAAAGATTGAGCGAGCGAACTTCGCTAACTGCGGACGTGAGAAACAAGGGGATACGTTGCAGGAGTTTGTGTTTGCAAGGATAAATTATTTTCGAGGCAGGAATTTTAACAGAAACTTGAAACAAGTGTGTGGCTGTGTGTGTGTGGATGTGTGTGTGTGTGTGTGTGTGTGTGTATGGATGTATGGATGTATGTGTGTGTGTGTGTGTGTGTGTGTATGGATGTATGTGTGTGTGTGTGTGTGTGTGTGTGGTGTTTTAGCGCTTGTACCAATTGTCAAGGTAAGTTTTACTTACTATTTTTTTTCTTCTGGTAAGCAAAGGGTGAGAAGTTTACTGGTAAATTTTTGTTATTTTAATTAAACGACGTCAGTTGCCCTGATCTTTATATCGACAGATTTAACGATTTTATTCCATAAAAAATACATAAGATATGGATAAAACAATCGACCCTCATTCGCATTTTTTTTGTGACACGTCACAGATACGTGTTTGCAGTGCAGGTTTAATCAAACCCAACAGGCAAAAATCAACCACTACTGTTTTCCACAATACACCACTATCAAACAGCGCAATCCAATAAGTAAGTAACCGAAATGAAAAAAAAAGATAAACGAAAACGTCCACCATAATGTCATCCTCAATTTTTCCCGGAGTTTCCCGCCAGACGTCGAGACGTTGAAAAAAAAAATAATTAAAACGAGCCGGCGGCGAAAGTGAAAGCACGCCGTCTACCACGTAATTAGTACAATGGAGTTTCCTGACTTTGAACTCAACGATATCATTTTTGTTCATCTTTAAATTATCGCCCTTTCAGTAAAATGTTTGCCCTATTTTTGTTTGTAAGTTTGTTGGCTGCGTTTTGGAGATGAATGCGTTTTGGGTGTTTTGTTTAGTTTGGTAGTCTGATGTAATGATATTAGGATATACATAAGAAGTAAAATGTACCTAATAATATTTTCTAGTATAGATTAGTGCAATGATGCTGTGGTTTCTTTCAGTAGACTGTATGGTGACACTGTTGGAGAGCAAAGGTATTGTGAGTTGAACACTGGTAACTGCATTATTCAAACCTCATTTTGATAAAACTTTTTTTTTTATTGGTCTCACGCCGTCTGCCACGTAATTAGTACAATGGAGTTTCTGACTTTAAACTCAACTATATAATTTTTGTTCATCTTTAAATTGTCCATAGTTAAACGAAAAGGATCCAACCCACATTATGTGTAATGTGGGTTGGATCTTTTTCGTTTAACTATGGACAATAATCGCCCTTTCAGTAAAATGTTTGACCTATTTTTAACAGACTTCAAAAAAAGGAGGAGGTTCTCAATTTGACTATGATTTCTTTTTTCGTACATAATGTTTGTTACGCAATTTCTCCGGTAATTATGAATTGATTTTGATGATTCTGTTTTTGTTTGGTAAGTTCAGAGGCGGTCCCATATAAATTGTATTAACTTTGTTCAATTAGTTTTTGAGTTAGCTTCGATAATACGTATTTATTCAACTTTGTCAACGTTATATCTTATGTTCTAATAGTTCCTGTCACTGTTGTTTACATAGCAAGTAGTGGTATAGGAATTGGAGTATTTTTTTTTTTGTAAAAAAAAAAAACTGTTTTTTGGTGTGCGGTAGGTATCATAACTAAAAAGTGAAAAAAAAACCTTTTTAGGTAAAAAAAACAACCGACTTTCAAAAAAAAAAAAACACTACTAAGAGAAAAATAACTTTAATTTCGGAAGTCGGTGGCAAAAAACAATACAGAACCAAGGACACCGACTTCCGAAATTTAAGATATTTTTCACTTTGTAGTGTTTTTTGGAAGTCAGTTTTTTTTTTGTACAAAAGTTTTTGTTTGTAAGTTTGTTGGTTGCGTTTAGGAGACGGATGCTTTTTATGTTGGTAGTTCTTGATTGACGTAAGTGTGTAAGTGTAGTGTATATGTGTGTGTGGCCAAGGTAAAAAAGATCAGAAGTGGACATTGCATAGGCTGATCTATTGACATTATGACATCGTTCAATTATGTTTACAGACGGATTTGTATGCAGATCTATTTTGTTTTATTTTTCTTTTTGCAAGACTCGAGTTGATTATCTTTTTGTATGCACGTGTTTCTGTGACCAATAAAGTTATTTTTCTTTCTTTTATTTATTTTTGAGTGTTTAATTCTTATCATAATATCCTTACACTTTTCTACTGTATTGCTGCAGTCTTTTCCAGTAGATCGTGTTAGAATCGTTGATTAGCATAATATGTTGCTGATAGATTTGAACTTTAACTGTAACTAACTACCTGTTAGTAGTTTAAATTGCATTTGGCCAAAAAACATTGTTAGTGATATATATTTATAACCATTTTTTTACTTTCATAAAAATTGCTACACCTATTATTGTGTAGGTAGGTAGATAAAATAAAATAACTCAAGTTTCGTTTACAGGGTGCAAGTTTCTGGAATATACTAATAAAGCACATTCAATTTTATTGCCATTGAAGTATTGCATGCAAGTGCAAGTTTTATTAACACGCGTGCGATTCCATCAATAAAATTGCAAGGCGATTGTTGCATGCAAGTTTTGCCTCGTCTGAACACAGCGTTGCACGTGCTTGTACAATTGATTAAAGTATTAACCATATTTGCGCTGCCAAATATTTCATTAAACTTTATTGAACGTCTTGTTTCGTTCGCTCATGTGTGAATGTTAGAAAATTTTCGTGCCAGAATTGAATGCAATTTTATTGGACGTGCAATTTTATTGTTCGTGAAATTTTATTGTATGTGCTGTTTAAGTACACCTATACCCGGTTTGGTAGGCAACTAATTTGCCCGAATTGTGCAACGATATTGCACAAGTTGTTTAGACGGTGCGGATCTTTGCCCTTCAATTTTATGGTATGCCACAGGCAATACACTTGCGCCGCGTAAATTGAACTTTAATCACAAAGGTATACCTTTATCCTACTAATACAGTTACTGTTTTATGGCGTCATACTAAACGGTAACAGTACATTTTCCGAATACATTTTTTCCATTAGCTTAGAGCATTACGATTCAATTCAGAATGTTACTTAGCCACATGAGAAACATAAACTCGCCCATTCAATACACCAGATAGGGAGAAAATGGAATGGTCTAGACTAGACCGGCTATCGGTACCTTTACTTAACGTTTGTTCGAGTAGGTACCTATCTCTGCTGTAGGTACCTACATAAGTGAAAAAATAGTAACCACTTTGTTTTTTTGTTCAAAGGTAGGTACTAATGTTCCCTTACCGAATAGATAAATGTTTTTCTATTCTATTCTTATGCGTTAAAAATGTATTTTACTTTAACATAAAACGTTAATATAAAATTAGTTAAAAAAATTAGACAACCTTCATACACTTATCTCACAGAAATCCAGGTATACTGACATGATGTTATAATTAGTCACAACTGTACCTAATTGCTGATATATATTTAAGTAAGGTATTCAATGAGGAACCAAAAAACCTGAATGTACCTGTGAAAACCTGAAATGGCTTCTTCCAGCTGGTCTATCTAAGGATATTTTCCCAATTCTCTTCAACAGCAACTCACATAATAAAAATAAAATTGTATTAAACTGTCAAATGAATCACGTCAAAAAAACGCCCTACTCACAAAGTCAGACAACAAAACGACAAACGGCTAGCAAAAGTAATTTCCATGCGTCATCAAAAAGGACGAAATGAATGCCTGAAGCCTTACCTGCCTTTAATTTGGCGACGAAGCCCTAAGAATAACCATACGGGCAGAGCCAATTTTTCCTCTCTATATTGAAAACTTGAAAATTAATTCCTTCATCTAATTTCCTCCACGTGAAATATGAGGCCATGTTATACCTCGACGCACACAGGCGTGCGTGACGCAAATTTCGTAACGTAGCCATAGGGTTGCCGAAACTACCCCCCCGCCGCCCCTTGGCATCAATCTTCTCCCCCGCGCCACCTACGATCGTATAATACAATAATATATGTCTAACTTTCGGACCGGCCCTGTAGGTAGCTCCATCCCTGTCTCCCTCAAAAGATAAACGGATGATAGAGAGGGATGTCTATAGGTGTGGGGGCGTCCTAAAGGGTGTAGGGAGTATGTAGGGGGTGCTATTGAAATTGAAGCGGGGTTTAGGCGCGGATGACGCCTGGCTGGAGAATGGATGGAAATTTCCTCAATTTAGCGTTTTCGCCAACAAAGGAAGTTGTTTAATTTTTGGTTTTTGTCAGACATTGAGGTGTGCTGATTGTTGTGTGGGCAGGTGGATTGGTAACAATGGGGAAATATAACTTTGTGAGGGAAACGGATTTTTCTCTTTTTCCTTTAGCGGAGTTTTATTGTTACTAATTTTACTTTTGATTTGTTATACGATAAGGTAATGTTATGTTAACGTTTTAATTGTTTCAACTATTATAGGTTTGGCGATCGTTACGCTAATTGGAATAGAAGCCTTTTAATTGTTCACTCTTTATTTCCAGGTGAATTAAAACTGGGACTCCAATATCCTGCAATTTAATATACTGAATGATATTTTTTACCGTCTTGAAAAAAATAGGGTACAATAGGCGAACGGAGTAGAAGCAGCCTCGTTGAAGCACTTTTTTAAATACATAGTTACTTATCTGAAATTCGTCTTCTTGTTTGGCCGAGATTTTATACTTGGTACCTATACCGGATGACCTTTTTTACCGTTTTGAAAAAAATAGGTGAATGGAGTAGAAGCCTATGGCATACCTAGTTTTTTTTTTTTTTCAATTGCTTAGATAGAAATTGCTTTATCAATAACACTAAACATTTGAAGTAAACTACGTAGAACAATAAAAACAGAAATTTTGAAAAACTATAGATCGTTAAAAAATATCGAAAATCAATGCGTAGTGCGTATGATTTGTATTTAGATATTATTAAAAAAAAAACTAGGTATGCCATAGGCTTCTACTCCATTCACCTATTTTTTACCGTCCAAGTTTAAAAGTTGTTTACCTACCAAGTATAAAATCTCGGCCAAACAAAAAGACGAATTTCAGATACCTAAGTAACTATGTATTTAAAAAAAGTGCTTCACCGTAAACGTCCTTAAATATGAATCTATGACATTCAGGTCTATCCGTATAAAGGGGTACACAAAACAAGGCGTCTACGTCCCCACGTAATCCGAACGCAATTAATTAAGAGGCACAAAGTTTTACAACGCCGATTTATATTCGCGTCGGGTGCCACCTATTTGTGTGTGCCTTTATCTTTGTTTAGAACTAGCGGGGCTCCACAATTATCAAGGGCTCAGTTCGTGTGTGCGGAGTTTGGTTTTGCAGACTTTATGTACTGTTTTTCTCGTATAATTGCGAGAAACGTATAATTATGTAGAAAATTATATTCACTATGTAAATAGAAAAAGAAAAGAAAATAATAAAATAAAACACACTACTAAAATATTTAAAAACTAGTAGCGCCTCGCGGTTTACCCCGCGTAAGTCTCGAACCCGTAGGAATATTGGGATAAAAAGTATCCTATGTGTTAATCCAGGTTATAAACTATCTGCTTGTCAAACTTCATCAAAACTGTTCAGTAGTTTTTGCGAGTAAGAGTAACAAATATCCATCCATCCATCCATACTCACAAACTTTCGCGTTTAGTATGATAACCTCAGCTATCAGGTAAGTAGTAAAAAAACGTCATTGTTCACATCGCTGTCAACTTGTGATGTTTACAAAAAAGCTAGCAACATTAATTAAAAGAAAATAGTAAAATAATTGTATTAGGTAATACATTTTCAAACTTGGCTGGGGCACTACTATCTCAACTAAGTGCTAAAGAATTAGTTTTTCGGTAATATTAAATAAATTGTTCAATAAATAACAAAAATCAGATGAGAACTATCCGATTCTGACGCGACCTTCAATGTAGTCTAAAATAAATACCTACCTTTATGAAAGAAACTTTGTACCGAAGTTGAGAGCGGATTTCCGTACAGTTTTCAAGGTTTTACTTTTTTAAACGATGTCAAAAGGTTAAACAATATCCATTTTTTTTTTTGTATATTATTTTAAATATTTTTGTATATTGTATACCACTACTTTTAAAAGAAATGAAATATAAAGGGCAAATACGGTTTCAAGAAGATTTGATCTCTGCTTATACTATTTTTTTATTCTGATGGTAGGTACTGCTTTTAAGTTGTTATTATTTTTCACGTCCAATGCAATGATAAACATATTATTATACCTGATGTTGAATAGAAGTTATATTCTATTCTATTTTTAATAAATGGCAAGTAAAGCCGATGCCGACTATTCTGCCAGTGTCTAAAGTGAACTAAAAAAAACAAGTGTGCATGGATTTGAATAGAAGTTGATTTGAAATTGAGTGATAAATCTGTCATTCGTAATACCCACCTAACTTTCTATCGATTTCGTCACTAGCTATTTAAGATGGAATTCAACTTGGCACTATGTATTATACTGGGTGATTCTTTTACCGTCTTGAAAAAAAAATAGGGCATAATAGGTGAACGGCCTATGGAATACTTAGTTTTTTTTATTTGTAATCATACGTACTACCAAGGGTGCGTAGTGCGTATGATTTGAATTTCGATATTTTATAACGATCCATAAGGTTTTTTTTTTTATTTCTGGTTTTATTGTTCTAGTTTACTTCAAATGTAGTGTTTATTGATAGAGCAATTTGGGTCTAAGCTATTGAAAAAACACAAAAAAAACTAGGTATTCCATAGGCTTCTACTCCATTCTCCTATTGTACCCAATTTTTTTCAAGACGGTAAAAAAAATCATCCAGTATAATACTAGGTTGATCAAAAAGCAAAGGTCCAGGCTCGAAGTTTCTGGGTATTAAACTTGTGGACCGGGTTCAGAATACAAGAATCCGTTCCATCACTAAAATAAATGATGTCACTCGGAAAGATGCCACGCTTAAATAGAATTGGGCTGAACACATCTGCCGCATGTCAGACTATCAATGGGCCAAACTTACGACCCAGTGGGTTCCGCTTAATGGCAAACGACATCGCGGCAGGCGCAGACGGAGATGGTGAGATGAGCTGGACTTCTTTAATAAAGATTGTTCCTTGGCAGCTCTGGACAGAGAGAGGTGGATAGAGAGTACGGAGGCCATTGCCCAGCAGTGAGACAATAAAGGCTAATAATGAAATAATAATGATAAAAAAATAAAATTATTCAAATGAATGTTCCTCCATGGAATTGTGGTCTATTTCTATGATTTTTTATAGTGACTTAGTGACAAAATAAGCAAGCAAAAAAAAAAAAATTTACAGATAATCATAACTTTTTGATCAACCCAGTAAGCGCGCCTTATGTCAAGTTAAAATCTAGATGAGCCTTACATCTACAGCTGACACGCTCGCTCTTCATCGCGTACGGTGTACCAATCGTGAACAAAGATTTATTCTTGAGTTTAAACAATTTTGTCTTAGTGTTGCCTGTGTTATCTGGCTTAAAACACTCTTTCACGTCATGCTCCTTCAGACCGAAATTGCTAAGATGTCTTCCATTGAACTTTCTACCGAAAAATGTTCCTCCACTTCTACAGCTACACAACATACCTATATTATCCAAAACCACCGTCAAGCACATTCAACCCTTATCAGCAACCATCGCCAGAAGTACCCACACTTACGTCCCATTTATCTGTTCACTACACCTATCAACTATACATCTTATAAGGTATATAGGGAGCCTTATCTCCCGCGTCAGGCCCATACTTAAGCTCGAGGGGTAACTTGAAATAGGAATAGTCGCATTAGGCCCAAAATTACAGGCGACCGTCACTGCCTAACGTGGTAAAATTGCCCAGCCACCTGGGGGGTTTAACCCTCTAACACCCTCTTAGTTTAGCGTCGACTTGGGACTTTAAGGACAAGACTACTTACTTGAAAACCAACCTAATCTCCCACCATATACGGTCTACTCTCGATTGTGTTTAAACTTTAAGATCTTGGACTTTGGAATAGCAAGTAAACGTTAGCGTTTGACCCCACTTCGCATTTGGGTCCACGCGGCCCTCAGAGGGGGAGGGTTGTTTTAGTCATCAATAATGTTTGAGGTAAGCTTTAGTGGATACGTGTGCTATTCGTTATGTGGACTGCTTTGTACAGGATTTATTTAAAGTAGGTACAATTGGCTCTTAGCATGTTCCATGTTCGCAATGAGAAAGGTTTGTATCTAATAAAATGTGTTACAAAATAATGCTTCTGAAAGAAATACTAAAATATTTCGCTAACTACATTTTGGGTGTAAAAGGTTTTACACGCAATAATAAAACTGAAAGATCATGATTTTAAAAATAAACTTATCTATATATGTCTAAAAATAATACGACTGTAATGGGTCATAATTATTATCAGATTTGTCACACATTCTATAGAGCTTCATGGTAATATTATATTTGTACTTTCTTTATTCAATGTAAATAAAATAATAAAACAAAACGAAAGTTTCGTGACGGTCAAAATGTTACACTTTTTAGGGTTCCGCAAAAGGAAAAAAACAGAACCCTTAGGATCACTTCGTTGTCCATCTATCTGTCTGTCAATACCCTATTTCTCAAGAACGCGTGGAGATCTCAAGTTGAAATTAATATCAAATACGTAATCTACGGTCCCTTGGAGCTTTAATAAAATCAAACTTCAAAGTCAACGCAATAAAAAATACGGCCATTTATGCGATATATACCTACTCGCAAATAAATTAAAACCTATAGGGTACTTCCCTTAGACCTAGACTCATGAAATTTGGCAAGAAGCGAGATCTCACAGCACATGTAAAGGAAAAGTCCAAAAATAGTTCATTTGTAGTATTATCACATACAATTTTTTTTTTGCGATAATATACTTGTTTAAATTTGTTTGGAGAATTGGGCGTGATGTTGTATGTAGTACATGTTTTTCAACTACAATGTTAAGTTTGTTTTTGGGATAAATTTATACTACGGAACCCTTCATTGTGCGTGGTACGACAGGCACTTGGTCAGTTTTTTCGGTCTATCTTAAACTCGCCAAGTGGCAGAGTACGATACTATAAAACGATGCGATACGATAATATAAAAAATTACCAATCACAAGATTTTTAACTAGCATAAATCACATATAAAATCACACCACAACAACTTACTCCGTCATTTCATTTCGCTCCTCAACGCTCAAACAACATCTCTCGTCTTATCCTTACTAAGGCGTCACGAGACGACCACGTAACGACAATCTCACGGGGCGCGGCTTATCAATCACCGCTGATGGAAAACCGCTAGACCGTGGGGAGTATACTCCTCAAGGACTTAGATTTAGAGAGGCGCACGCATCGAGAGGTTTAGGTAATGGAAGTGTAGGTAGTGTGTGTTAGTAGCTTTATGTTTTGGGCTGTTCTTTTTTTGAATTACATTGTCGATACACATTATGTTGCTTATCTATGACACATTGAAGTAGGTAATTGATCTATGTTTTTTTTATCTGAAATATTTTCATTGTTTCATAAATTCATGAGGATTATTAATGCGTTAATAAAATACTCGTAGCTACAGCGATGTGCTACGCCGTAGCACCGTAGGCGTTGTAGCTGTCAAAGTTATAAAATTAAAATTAGAAACCAAATGGTAGTACATATTTTGTAATTTATTTGTCGCTTTAGGTATCTATTAACTTGGTATGTGTTTTATATTGGCAATTTATTGATGCAATGAACTGTTTAAAAAATAATCCGAATGCATAATGTTAACGGTAATGCAGTGCCCTCTACCTTCGCGAATTTGAATTAGAATTCGATCTCCAATAACGATTCTATTCGACAACAGATGTCACTATGATCTTCCAGTCGTCTAATTAGAATCACGTACTCTTGTTCTCTAGTTAGAATAATGGCAGTATTAGAATGTTTATTAAATAAAAAACCTTATTTGAACAATTAGAAGAATAACACTGGTCTCTTAATAGTCCTAAATCAAAGCAAAAGAAGAGCACTCAATTATCATTGACTACCATGCTAGTTTACCGACTGAGTTTTTGCATTTTATTTAAAAGAGTGTTCGTCTTGCTCGTTCTTGTTCATAGGAACCTACTACACTTTGTAATGGGCTTCATCTTTCTGACTGACCTTTCTGACTTTCTAACTTAAATAGCTATATGTAAGTGGGCACGCCCTATATGCCTGGAGGATTTTATTTAAGTATAAAGTTCTGTTTACTTTTTACTTTTGTATTTTTATTTCCGCTTGAGTATAGTTTTCAAATTGTTTTTGTTGGTATATTCGCGTGTGCTAGCTGACTTATGGAAAAATAATTAAATTTAATTTAATGTTTTTTGTTGCGTAATGTACCTACATTATTTTGCGTACAGAATCATTTTTTTTTTAACGGAGCAGACAGCTGTGCTGCTGGGGAGTTTGTTGCGCCACTTCTTCTTCCCAGCTAAAGCACTAGGAAGTGGTGAAGAGCGGACGTTTTGGGGGACTGTCTTATGTAATTTTGACGTTCGAAAAGTGCTGATTCTCAGCCTAGTTTGAATAAATGACTTTTGATTTTGGTTTTGATCGACTCCTTGACATTTTAAAAGTTTCTATTTAACTGAAATAAGTGCTTTTTCTTTCTTTTTTATAAAAGAAAAGAATGAGTACCTCTACAAAACTCTAAAAAGGTTAACATAACAACCAATCACAGTGTACTTTATTACCTCAACAGCTAGGTACTACTCAATTTGAGCTTAAATACACAGCACCGACATTCCGGCGAATTTACTGTCGGAGCGCTGTTCCCCGACTTCCCCGCAGGTGAATACCAACTGTCAGCGTTTCAAGATGGACGGGGTTAAAGGGGAGAAGGGGGTGGTATGGGGTAAGAAGTACCTATTTGTCTTGTAGGAGACATGTGATCGTTTGCCGCGAATGTTTGTTTATTTGTCTTAAGTATGGTGTAGTGGGTTTCATGTTGTATTGAATGGCTAATGCTGTTTGCTGTTAGGTTTGCGTTGTATGTAAGGTTTAATGTTTGATCAAGAATAGGTGATAAATAGACTTGAAAACACAGGAACAAATACCTATACGTTTGAATTGAGATTCTAAGAACGTCGAAATCTTCGAATTTTGAAAAGCGTTTAAAAGTAAGTACTGCTTCTTTATAATAAGAAGCCAGTTATAATATCGTATTACAAGTAGTACCGAGATATGCTTTAGTTTTTACTGTATTTAATTACAAGCTGTGCTAAAATGTGACAAAATTCTATACACTCTTACATGCAATGTTTAACCCTTTTATGGGATGAATTTTCAAACATCCTTCTTTAGTGCTCACCTTCGTTACAAAAGGAACTTTGGTACAAATTTTCTTGCTTCTAGAACTAGCAGTAGGTATATGCTATGCGTTGTCTGTCAGTGAATTTACGAATCTAATTCAGTAGATTTTTAAACAGTTCTATTGTCTCACAATATTTTAATCAAAACAAAATCTTTTAAATAAATGCTACACACGTTACGCTACATCGCCAAACAAAGCTATATTAACCCTCTAAAGCCGACGTGCCAAAAACTACAGCCATGCATCCAAGCTGTCGCCTTGTACCCAACTTACGTACTTGCCATGTAACCTGGCATAACTCACCTAGCTCAGCGATAACTGCCCAACTTTTACTGCAGCATAAACCACGGCCCAGTAATTAGAGGATTATGATTAAGAGTTCAAATTCGCAGTTCAGCTGTTTTGAATATTCCACATTCAAATATAAATGAAAAAAACAAAACAACAGTGATAGTCTTATTAGGGTTTCGTACATCCGATTGAAAAAATGGGACCCTTATAAGAGCACTCGTGTACTAGACCAATTAAGTTGAAATTTGGTACACACATGAATTTCTGCGACCCAAACACGAACGCGTAACGTAAATAAATAAGTTTTGAATATGGGGTTCACTTTTGGGGGGAAAATTTGAAAATTAAAAAAATAAAACTTTGCAAACTGTACCGTGTGACATATCAAATGAAAGGGCTTGTTATGAGAATTTCAAATATTTATTTTTAATAATTTTAAAATAAAAAGTTACACAGTAACAGTTACATTTATTTTAAAATTATTATCTCCGAAACTGCTGAGCCTAAAATTTTGGAAGAAAAAAATAAAAATTGTTCTATATACAGATATTACCTACAGGTAAACCTATAAGAAGTCTATGGTCTTAAAATAACATGGTTAATCACTCAATGTGAACATGTTTTTCAACTACAGTCTGATGAAAAGTTAAAGGGGTGACCAGGATAACCATCACAGACCTAGGGACGGTGTTGGACACTAAAATATATTTTGGATTTAAAATCTGCTGAAGTCTTAGTGTATTATCGAATATAGTGGAAGGAATAGCGGAGGCCTTTATCCAGTATTGAGCCACTAAAGTACATATATTATACAGGGTTATTGGTAAAACACCAGGAACCTCTTAAGGGGTCATTTTACTCATCATTATAAACAACTTTTACTATGGGACCAAATCTGAAATCGCAAAAAAATCAGCTGTTGTGTACATTTTGACGAATTATGAGAACATAAATGTACTGAACAGCTGATTTTTTTTCGAGATTTCTTGTTTGGTCCCATAGTAAAAGTTGTTCATAATGATGAGTACAATGACCCCTTAAGAGGTTGCTGGTGTTTTACCAATAACCCTGTATAAGTGTTTTGCCTGATGAAGAAGTTTCACGATACTTCAATCTATATAACTAACCTATTTTCCCAAACCACTAAAAATACCTATACATCTCATAACTCCGATATCCAGAATGGTCTATCAGTATGAGAAACGGTGCGTTCAGAAAGAAACGACATTCCATTATCTCTGCTTACGGCACTACTATACAAGACGAATAGTGCCGAAATATGATTGATAAGAAACACTAGGTACCAACATATACTCCTTTTCGATGCTCTTAGCTTTAGCTTTAGTATTCGTTGTTCGTTTGCCTAAAATACTGGAAGATAACTTATTGAAAACATGTCGAATGGTAGTAAAACGTCAATAAATGTTGTCGCAGGTTTTATTTGTTGAGGGATTTTTACTTCTATGTAAGTAAATGTCATGTTTATGGTTGGAGTCTTATAATTATTTGTAAATAGTTATGTTTAAAGCTGATCTCAAGCTGTTGCCGGTTTAAGACTCTTTACTTTCCCTTTGTTAAACTAGAGATCATCTAGGTTAGGCTATATGCATTATAGCTTAGCTTATTTTGTTGAAATTGCGTGTAAGACGAAATGAAAACACGCAATACAAGAATTAAAGTCTCAATCAATGAGCGAAAACAGAAAACTAATTGATATCTATTGATACTCAATTGGTTTTTGCATTATACTATAGATAAAGATCTATAGCATAATACAAAAACCAATTGAGTATCAATAGATATCAAGATGCTGTTTGGTGGATTAGAAATATATAGAAAAATAAATACATGAAAATAGAAATAGATACGTTATACTATAGATAGAGTGCAAAAACCAATTGAGTACCAATACCTAGATATCAATTAGTTTTCCGTTTTCGCTCATTGATATTATTTCTAATTCACCAAACAGCATCTTATGAGAACCCAATGTCCTACTTAAAAACATGAAAAATCCGACTCAACCCTTTGCTATAATTTAATTTCTCCCTAGCCAATATTTACACATTTCAAAATGTAAAAGATCGGTAGCTCGGTTTGCCGTCAATGTATGGACGAACAGACTTACCAGGTATAAGCCGGATCAGCCCGAGTAAATACGCCGGGTACCCGGAACCGGGACGGATATCCCGTAAAGATACGGTTTTAAGCTGGTAGGGATGATTTTGTAGTTTTAAAGAACCTTTTCTGAATTCAAACGCAGTATCTACTCAATAAAATGTGTGAGTATCAATGATAGAATTTTCTTTGTCTGAAAGAAGTGAGTTTTGCCTTGCAGCAGGACTAAACTAAGGTTAGTTGTTTTTTTTACTGCTGAGGAGCGCTTTTGTCCAGCTAAAGCACAAGAAAGGGGTGAAGGGCAGGCGTTTTCGGGGACTGTGTCATGTAATTTACTGATTTTGACGTTCAAAAAGTGCTGATTCTCAGCCTAGTTTGAATAATGCTTACTTAACAGCTTTTATAATACCTAAACTGATATTAATACGACTATAAAATACCATACAGTAACAAATACACACTTTCAGTTCAGAAACACGTAAAATTCTTCTACATTGTCGCTTTACTCACATGTTTGTCAACATTTCACTCGATTTACTGACAAATAAAACTATGAAATCGAACTGTCCTTTGTAATATTTTTATCTTTTTCGGAACAATACAAAGTTTGACATGAGAAAGACTGTCTAAAATGAGAAATAATGTGTTGTACTTAGGTACAGGTACTAAGTGTCTTTAATAATAATAATTTATTTATTTATCAGTACATGGTACATTAAGTTCTTAATATTAACAAACCGTTTCACATATGCGACAACCGGTAACCGTTTGCGGTAACCGTTGTCGGTGTAGAAATCCTACTAATATTAGTAATGTGAAAGTTTGTATGTTTGGATGTTTGTTACTCAATCACGCAAAAGCGGCTGAGCGGATTTGGATGAAATTTGGTATACAAATAGTTTATAACCTGGATTAAGACATTTTCATCCCGGTAGAAGGTTCCCGTGGGATAATTTCCGACACTCGGGCGAAGCCGCTGGCAAAAGCTAGTATTAAAATTAAAGTGTGTATAATTATAAATTGGTTTTATACCTGTCTATCTAAGTCATCATTCTCTTGCCCTTATGCCAATTTATTTGAGGTCGGCGCAACATGTCTTTTTCTTCCATATTTCTCTATTAGTCGTCATCACGGTGGGAGACTACCGTGATGATGACCTTTCTAGCTCTAATTATCATCTTTCACACTGTCCATCCATCGTTTCCTTGGTTTTGCCCTACTCTTAAAGCTATCCACATTCATACTCAAAACTCATCTCATGACATATAGGTGCCTGCGTATCTCTGTATGAAACATTAAACAAACCTTGTAGATAGATGATGTACCATCGATAAAACCAGGCCTTTCCATTTTGAAACAATTTTGCTTTGCAAATGTTTAGTGCCGTTCCGATTTTCTATTGTTTTACGAGAACAAAGCACCATAGGGGGCAGGGTTTCTTCTCAATGAATCAGTGTATACAAAAAGCAATTTTAAGATGTAAAGGCGTCCGTTTTTTCGATAGTACATACACGTATACACGTAGTACCTATTTAAATTATAGTTTCCAATTAGACAACTCCGTCTTATCCACTAATCTTTTCAAACAACAAACTTTGATCCTTTATACGTCTTAATTAAATTTCCCCACATCCTACACATCAAAGAGGTAGTTTTTGCCCAATCTCCCCTATAATTAGACCGCGGGCGAACCCCGAAGTTCCTTCATCAAGATACGCCTCGCGTTAGTTTAGTCTTAGTTTAATGTATGCACATTATCTAAGCAAGTTCGGTACGCTTCTATTTCACCCCTGCCTCCCCCCGTTCGTTACGTGTGCTCAATTTAGTTGCTGCCTCACATAATGTTGTGTGTGTGTGTGTGTGTGTTTTATGTACTTAAGGTAACGTATATAGGGAGTGTTTATTGAAATTGAACTATTATGTTGTGCTCCACGCCGTCCAAAACAGCATTGATGAACAAGGGCCATACTATGAACAAATAATGCCATAATTTTTCCAGTGCCAGAGAGAGACGGAGCTATACATGACCTATAGCACCATCCGTTTTTCACAACGGAATCATGATCGCGTTAATAGTTAATAGTAAGAACGCAGTAGTATTTTTTGTACGGCGCCAATTGTCTTTGACCACATACCAGAGTATACTAAAATGTTAAGCATACATTTATTCAAAATTCATTTAAATAAATTTCTATTAACTAGATCATACTATACAATTTCGGAGTTCCTAACAAAAAAAAAAAAAAAAACTGGTCAAGAGCGAGTCGGAGTCGCGCACCGAGGGTTCCTTACCATCATATTTATAATAAAAAAGTGTGCTATTTAGAGACATCATTTTATTTTTCTTGTAATCTTTACATAAACTTCTATCACATAGAATATTTTCAGATTTTCCTGTATGCAAACTTCGAAGATAAGGGGGGAACGGATTTTTTTTTACGTTTTTCATCAAAAGTCGAAAACTATGCGGCTTAAAAAAGAAAGATAAAATGTTTGGGAATGTGCTAATGGCGCTCTTTCATATGATACCCCACACCCCCTAGTAGCCCCACTTCAATGTTTATGACGCCCTTTCAGTCCCCGTTGCAAAAAAATATCTATATTTTTATTTCTTTCTTATTTGCAAAATAGTTGGGCAAACGTCATCTAAAACTATTTCAAAATTCAAGTTAATAGCATTAGTAGTTCTTGAGATATCCAGCTGTGACAGACAGACAGTCAGACTGAGTCGCACCATAAGGGTTCCTTTTTACCATTTTGGTACGGAACCCTAAACATTGGTGTAATTAAAATGTTTTTTTTTTTAATTTTTATCTACTAACTTTGACATCCAATAGTAATTTGTGGCAAATCATTAGTTGACTATTTTCTTAACATATCTTGTAATTTATTGTGTAATCCCAACGGGTTTTTGAGTGCTTGTTCTATTTATGACTGTACCAAAAGCCACACATTGATTTGATTTGATTTATGGTTAGGGACTACATAGCCATTAGGTCTGTAAATAAATCCGTAGAAGGCGTGAGTAAGTTGATAAGTCGACTTGCACGAAATTTTGAATTGTATAAAAATGGCATCTGGAATCTAATTCATATTAACATACACAAGTGCAGTTTGCCGAGAATTATGAACTTATCGACTTACTCATTTTTATTCACCATATAAATTAGGCATTCCATGCCATTTTTATACAATTAAAAATTACTTGCAAGTCGACTTATCAACTTATTCACGCCTTGTACGGAAATATCGTATGGCTTTTCGGCATACCCATGGTGAGTGACAAAACTCTGCCTTCGTCATGGTCAGTGACCCATCAATGCGGATTTTACCGAAGTGAGCTCTGACAAGTTCTTTTTCAGAAAAACACTGACGCATCGCTTCTGTGACTAGAAATGGAAGACTGCGAACTATGTTACTGCTAAAACATTGTTGTTGTAGTGTAAAGGTGCCTTGTTGCAATTATACCTACAATATTGTGGTAATGTTTCCTGAAGAACCAAAAGTAATCTTTTTAGAGCTCCGTACCTCAAAAGGAAAAAATGGAACCCTTATAGGATCACTTCGTTGTACCTAGCGACTTGAAATTCATGTGGAAGAATTTGTTTCAGCGTCCAATACCTTTCAGAAAAAGGAAACCTATAAATACACTTACAGGCACTTTTTAAAGTCTTTTTTAGGGTTGTGTCCCTAAATAGTAAAAAAAAAAAATGGAACCCTTATAAGATCACTTCGTTGTCCACTTGTCTGTCTGTCTGTCAAGACCCTTTTTTCTCAAAAACACGTGGAGGTATCAAGTTAAAATTAATATCAAATAGGTAGGTCTACGGTTCCTTGGAGCTCTAAAAAAAAATCAAGCTTAAGTGAAATTTTGATACTGTCATATAAATCAAAACCTATAGGGTACTCCCCGTTGACCTAGAATCATGAAATATGTCTAGAAGCAAGGTCTCATAGCACAAGTAAAGGAAAAAGTCTGAAAATCGTTAATTTGTAGTTTTAACATTTTTTTTTTTGTGATTACAATTATATACGTTTTCCATCTACAATGTTAAGTTTAAGGAACCCCTCATTGTGCGTGGTCTGACACGCACCAGGCCGGTTTTTATTTTGGTTCATATAAAAAAATACAATAAGCGGAGTTCGAACTCACGTTTACTGGCTTAGCAACACCCTAGGCGTAATTCATGATGCACAAAATCATTAACGAACTTTTATCGGACTAACTAACTAACAATACGATGACGTAAAAGACTTCAAACTTCAACCAACACTTTCAATACATATAATACTCTCTCAGTCGTCTGTAATCGGTTCATTCGTCATTCCCATACGTAACTCGAATGTTAAAGTTCTGAGAGCAATTGGAATTCACTTTGTGGGCAATAGTTGAACACTACAAGCGTTATTATTGAAACCGCTCGAGATTTCAACTGTCGCACGCTTGTGGGATGTCGCGTGATTACCTATAGATAATATAGAATGGTGGGTTATTTTGTCAGTTGATGTGTTTTATTTAAAAAAAAAAAAGTGAGAGAGACAATACAATCAATGAGAAAAGAAAGGAATATCTAGTATCACATTTTGTGAAACGATTCAGCAAAGTTATATTTGAGTGTTCTTTTTTTTTAAAAAAAATCTTCTTAAATAAAACTATTTTCTGCCTTTTTAATGTTGCATCTGGAAATACAGTTTTTTTTTATTTTCATCAGCTACAATATTGAACTGCATTGAATTTGATACAAACGTAGACATGCCAAAAAAATTTCTAAGACCAATACGTTCCAATTAGTTTATATTTCTTACTCACACAGGCATATTTAAATAATTACCATTTACCTACACATTCACCGTTGACTGTTTTTGTAGTTCTTAAAAAAAAAAACTATTGATTTTTTATTTTAATTGTTTACCATAAACATATTATTGTACATACCTGTTAATTCCTACGAGGCCCCTAAGTAAGGCCTGTAACACAGATTCTTTCTATCAGGCATGTTCACACGTTCACGAACAAAAATATCGACCAATATTCACAACATACCCTGAGAATGTCAGATGTCAGAAATTGCTCATAACAACTATCGACATGACGGGTCTCCTGTAATTTTGATGTTCCTTTGATGTTTGTAAAGGAGGGGAACGCTCGCTGTTTGTCGCAAATTAATACGTGAATTATTATTGTTTCAACGCGGTGAGCAAAGGTTTGGCGAAGTGTAGAATAACATATAGGCAGGCGCGTATCTGCGGTGCGATGCTGAAAACTGTGCTAAGGTGGACGAAAACAGTTTTTTCACTGACGTGGTTTATAGATGTGTAGTGAATCTTATAGAATGCTTTTTCTTTAAATAAGTGTGAATTTATTTAGGGTTTACATTGTAGCTACAAGAGTTATTTAGTGTTCGGAACGTCTGACTTTTCTTGTTCGACAGATACAGACGAGAATGGCGGCTCGAGATTGACATCTGCGGAAAAAGTTTGGCGGATACTTGCACGGGAACCAAAATTTCTTTGATCAGAACGAGCGCTCTAAAAACAGTTTACTTAGGCATCGAGTACTTGTTTAGCGTTGCAGTGAATCCTCCTTTTGAGAGGGGCCTCATCTCATCTCATCTGCGTAGCCTTTTCCCAACTATGTTTGGGCCGTCTTCCAGTCTAGGCGGAAGCAGCTGAATACCAGTATTTTACATGGAGTGACTGCTATCTTACCTTCATAACTCAGTTACTATGTAATACAATACCCTTTAGTAAGACTGGTTGTCAGACTTTCAGACTTCTGATGACTCATAACGTCTGTCAAAGATCCACGAATGACAGCAGGGACCAACGGCTTTCCGAGGCACGGACGTCTTGGTATGTAAAGATGGTCATGACCCATTCATGGACCAACCCCAGCAAGCGTAGCTTAACCTTACTTAGCCACGAGCTCCTACTTAGCAACGAGGACCTATTATATATTGATTAAATTACTCTACCATGCTAAAAGAGCTAATTCTACCAAATCAAGCGAAACCTTACGATCAAACGTAATTCGAAACACATTACTTCCCTACAAACTAGCTTAATATGCAATACAGTGTTTATAATACAACAAAGCAATAAATTATTACATAAGCCGAACCGCGGCGTACATAGTAGGTACATACGTAGTTATGTACACAGCTTGCAGACAAGTCCACGACTGAATACATTATGTAAGGGTAACAAAGCCTTCGTATGTACCTATTGCCCACCAAATTCTAACTCTTGATGTGGTTTAAGCCATGAGAGCTTGCGTGAAAGATTCATTGTCCTTAAGCCATTAAGAAATCTATATCTATGATATATGGCTTGTTTGTATGTTTGAACGCGTTAATCTCTGGAAGTCCCAGCTGTATTTGAATAAATCTTTTTGCATTTGATAGCCAAATTATTGAGAAATACTATAGACTATTTAACATCACGCTAGGACCCTTAAAAGCCGATCAAAAACGAAATAATAGCGCGGGTAGGTGATGCAATGCGACGCGGTGGGTCGGGAGAGCAAGAAAGTTCACGCGGACAATGTCGCGGGCAGATGCTAGTAGAGAGAATAATCAGGTTCAACGAATTAATTTACCTAGAGCATAGCTAACAAAATAATCACCGCAAGCTAGAATGGAGGTGAATTCAAAGTTGGCGACGAATACAGATGTATGAAAGAAGAAGGCTTGTTGCGTCGACCCCAAATAAATAAACTGGGATAGGGGCAGAAGGATGTAGATAAGCATCACCACCACAGGCGATTCACAAATTTATAGGTTTCTTGTACGTAACAAATCCTTCAAATATCCTATAAAAAAGTGCTTCTAAATCACGAGTAGATCCTGAATGAAACTGGAGCGTAGAAATTGACACATGCAGAGATATGCCTATGCCCAGCAGAGGGCTGAAGTCGGGATGAGATCATGATAATAATGCAATCTCTTGGGTAAACCATATAACCAGCAAAAATATACAAATATTAACATTACCATCTTCGCAGGGTGGTTAGTAGGAGCTGGATGAAGGTGCTCGAGAATCGAGATGCGTGCGACTGGAAAGGCGATCCAGCAGTGGACTGCTCTAAGCTCTCCCACAAGTTTATCTCATAAATATGATTTTCCTTGATTATCAAGTACAGTGTGCTGCTGATTCTCGCTACCGCTCATGTCCTACACTACTTCCGCGCGGGTGGGTAAGCAACAAAGGCGGAATTTCGCCAGAGCCATCCACCCACAAACAAACAGCCAGCCGTTTCGCATTCCGTCCACTGGAGTCTCTCGTGACGTGCCGAATTCAACCCTGGGATGTTGGCTCAGTCGCTACATGTAAATATGTATGTGTGACAAGTATAGGCTTGGAGACAGTCTGTGGTATGGATTCGTGTTTGCTGTAGTGACAATTTGACGAAAGGGTTTTAATTATAAAACATTTAGGCCCGGTTACATAGTATAATATCTAAAAGTATTCTATTTTCGTTATAACCGTTTGACCGTAGTCAAAAGACCTAATGTTTAAAATACCTAAAGATCGTTTCACAGATTTTTGTAAAACTAATGAACGAAATCCATACAGGAGTATTCACCTACGGTTTATCCAACTACAAATATTTGACATAAGGTTGATTGAAGTAACGGACGATTCAACTACTGTTGATTTATCTGTGGTCAATATTTGTAGCCAAAATAAGAAAAAAAAAGTTATTGAATCATTTTTTATTTACATATAATTAGGTCAGTATGTAAAACAGTACTTGAGTCGACCAATATGCGTAACCGTAGTTATCTAGAAAATAGATAGAATACGTTTAGATACTATAATATGTAACCGAACAAGGTCACCAAACCTAGCCCGGTGGTGCCCTTCGCCTGCTCTTGCATCCTATGTCGACGAAGCCCCGCTTCGCGGGGCTCCTATTTTCGTTTAAAGGGTTTAACCTAACCAAACCTAACCTCGGGGCACCCTTCGCTCGCTCTTGCATCCTATAATAACTGCAAACTGTAGGCGAGTCGTCCATTAGGTATTTCATACATTTAGTAGAAATATCCAATATCTTAAAAAATCATTAGATTAATAGTTCGTTAGTGCGATTAATTTTAGTTTAATTAAGTAAAACAGTACTTGAGTCGACCAATATGCGATATGAACATAATATATGTGAATCTACCGTAGTTATCTCGAAAATAGGTAGAATACGTTTAGATACTATAATATGTAACCCACTTAAGCCCATTTGTACCACAAAACACGTTTACTTAGCACTAAACCTATTTATAATATCGTTCTGTTTCTATCAATCGTTTGAAGATGACAGGAACAGAAGAAAAATATGTTTTAAATATATAAACGCATTTTGTGATTTGTGGTGCAAGCGGACCTTTATAACTGAAGATTGTTAGAGTTCCGTAGCTCAAAAGGAAAAAAACGGAACCCTTATAGAATCACTCGTGTGTCTGTCTGTCTGTCCGTCTGTCAGAGCCAATTTGTTCCAAATTTAATTAATCAATTAAGTTGAAATTTGGTACGTTTCCTATTCTGTGACCCGAACGAAGACGTGTAACAGAAAACAAATAAGAAAATTGACGTGTGGCAAATAAGAAAATTAAAAAAATAGTTTTGCAAACTGTACCGTGTGACATATAATTTCTTTTTTAAATAATTTTAAAATTAATTGTTTTAAAGTTATTTAAGAAAATAGACGAAAATTGACCTTCCCCCTTATCTCCGAAACTACCAAGCAAAAAAAAAAATACAGAAAATAGTTCTATTAAGTTTTCCTGTAATACGTGGATTACAGGAAAACTTAAAAGAGGTCGATGGTCTTAAAATAACATGGTAAATCTCTCAATATTCTGCTTACAAATTTACATCT
The DNA here is from genome assembly GCA_948252095.1 of Dicycla oo. NCBI lineage: Eukaryota > Metazoa > Arthropoda > Insecta > Lepidoptera > Noctuidae > Dicycla > Dicycla oo. The sequence continues at coordinate 9,490,226 of OX411727.1, read as the reverse complement.
CCAGTTGGAATGTTTGGGAGAACATGTTTTTCAACTACAATGTTAAGTTTGTTCTCGGGATAAATTCATCCCAACTAAGGAACCCTACATTGTGCGTGGTCCGACACGCACTTAGCCAGATTTTTTTTTGTAAGTAGTATTTGTATTCACATGGTCAACCTCCGCCTCCAATCTCTGACTTTCGATCTAGCATTTATGATCGAATATAGCAGCCTATTTTAATTGGCAATCATATGTGTTTTTTTGGCCTGTAAAATGTACCCTTTTCATAGTAATAACCTCATGGAAAGATAATGTTGATATATAGGAATAACAAAATGTATAATAATAATAATAATAGTTTTATTAGCAAAAAAAAAAAAAACAGGTTTGACACAATTAGAGTAGGTATACATAGTAGTCAATAGTCGTGGGTTCGATTCCCATCCAGGACAAACATTTGTGTGCATGAACATGTCTGTTTGTCCTGAGTCTGGGTGTAATTATCTATATAAGTATGTATTTACAAAAAAAAAAGTAGTGTATGTAGTATATCAGTTATCTGGTTTCCATAGTACAAGCTCTGCTTAGTTTGGGATCAGATGATCGTGTGTGAAAAATGTTCCAGGTTATAATTATATTATATTATATTATTATATATAATTAGGAGACAGAAATTCATAACCAGTAATAGTGTACAAAAGATGGGTATAGTACAGTCAATACAAAATTTGAGCCCTGACTCCTAAACTAGGAAGATCCTGTATCTTAGGAGGCAGTCTTAGCATAAATAGTGGACAAGCAAATTATGAGCGTACTAGCAGAGTCGAACATACAAAATATGAACTAAAAGGTAGTAGTATAAATACAAACAGAGTAAGAACTGTCTTCTAAAATCACTCGCAGGCACATAGAAAGCTGGTACAAAATCGTATGTTGTACCATATAGCACCAACATAGTAGATGTTGGAGGGTTATTTACCCAACGTATTTGCCCCGGGCGGAGCGTGGACCGACGGGTTACAAACGTTTGCATTACCAACTGGATATCAACTAGTGATGCTGTGCTATCGATAACATCGATAAAATGAGTTGTTTTTTGTGAAGAAAAAGCAGTGCAAAAAAACCGGTCAAGTGCATGTCGGACCACGTAAAATGAAGTGTTCCGTAGTTGGGATGAATTTATCTCAAGAACAAACTTAACATTGTAGTTGAAAAACATGTTCTCCTATACATCCCAACTGCAAATGTAAGTTTGCATGCATTGTGCGTTTGAGAGATTTACCGTGTTATTTTAAGACCATAGACTTCTTATAAGTTTTTCTGTAATCTATAGGTATAGAAATATATTCTGTATTTTTTCAAAATTTTAGGCTCAGTAGTTTCGGAGATAAAGGGGGCATAGTCAATGTTCGTCTATTTTCTTAAGTAATGTTAAAACAATTTATTTTAAAATAAAAATAAATATATATTTGAGTCCCTCACAGTAAGCCCTCTTATTTGATATGTCACACGGGACAGTTTGAAAATATTTTTTTTCAATTTTCTTATTTGCCCCCAAAATTGACCCTCATATTCAAAAATTCACTTATTTACTTTTCGTATTTGGGTCATAGAAATTCATACGTGTACCAAATTTCAATTTAATCAGTAGATTAGATTCGAGGTACGGAACCCTAAAAAGGAATATAACAAGTGAAGAGGTCATCAGTCATTAGGTATTTGTATTTGTAAATATACGTCTTCGTCTTGTTAAGAATAGAGAACTTTGTTGGTTTCGCCGCCGTCCGGAAATGTAGATGTCCCGTAAAAAATCGGTGGAAACTAGAACTATTGATTGTTCCAGACCTGTTTAAACCAGTTTCAGGATTCTGACGGAAACGTAGTCACTTTTAAGTAAATCACGCAAGAATTTTGTCGATATTCGGCATTAGAGCCAACCCTTCCCTACTGTCAGCGTAGCCCGTGGTGCTTGCGGGGCGAAACCGAATTTCCGAAACGTCTAATAAGTTGGATGTTAAGCTGACAGCACCATGTACTATGTACATGACAACACCACTCCAGCAAGACCTTCCAACCCCGCCCCTGTGCCATATATTTCAGTAAGACCTAAGAGGAATGCAGGGAGAAATGATAGCACATGTTAAAATGGTCGGTTTCAGCGTGTGAGTCTCATTTGCCGACGCTAGTTACTACGTAGTTGAAGATTCAAAATTAGGAAATGTTTAGATAGACGTTGCTAAGGGTGAGGTTTGTACACATTGCATTTTGGGAAATAATTGCTTGCTCGTATTTAAGTATGTAGTTATTTAAGATACGTGCAGTGGTGGCCCAGTGGTAACGGCCGCGATTTACGAGTTGTAGGTCGTGGGTTCGAACCACGGTGAAGAAAAACATCGTGAGGAAATCTGCATGTCCTAGATCCAAAAATTCGAAGATATGTGACATACATCAACTCGTCTGGGCCCGTGTGGTGGATTACGGCCCTCTCCCTCTCACAGAGGAGGCCTGTGTTGCAGCAGTCGGAACATGGAGACTGATTACGATGAATTTAAGATACAAATTCTTACTTAAGAATCTTGAGAACCTGAAAGACTTATTACGAAATATTTTGCATTGCTAAAAAAACGCGTGTCGTTGAATAATTTTATACGAGCACATACCTAATATGGAAACATGGTTATTAAGAATAACGTTCACAGATATGTTTGCCCTTTAATAATTTATTTTGGGAAATGGTTGTACCTAAATAAAAAGAGGTTGATGCGGAGGTGGTGGTAATTCCAAAACATTCATACATACCTGCACAAATTATCATATACCTACCTACACATTCATATTACACACACACATATGTCGCCGTATGAATATGAACTTCGTTAGTTTATAATGTATCTCGCGAGACTATAAACTATCGAAAAATTGTGAATTGCAACACACCATTTACAATTTAACGCATTATTTTTCGATAGTTTATAATCTATCCATAGCAAACCGACAAATTGTGAACTGGGCTTGCACTCTCGACATTCGTAGCGATCGCTTTACCACTGAAATCGATCGCTAAGTCCTCATGGGGACCCTAGATGGTCAAAATTGCTAGACAAGTACGAAAAAACATTTTCAGTTTCAAACCAATTGCGACGAGAACCGTTTTGATATCTAGTTTTCGTTCTAAGGAAAACGGTTGCGTTTCGTAGTCAAAATAATTGACCCACCACAAAAATCACGTGTTTGTCGCAAATTCTAACGATCCGGATGTATCGATCTCGACACTATATCGATTGCCGTAATGTGCGTATAATAATAATATTAAAAAAAAATCTGCCTAGCCTTTTCCCAACTATGTTGGGGTCGGCTTCCAGTCTAACCGGATGCAACTGAATACCAGTATTTTACATGGAGCGACTGCCTATCTGACCTCCATAACCCAGTTACTGGGTAATACGATACCCCTTGGTAAGATATAATAATAATATTAATACGAATATAATAATACGTGTAGGTATAGTTAATATTTTAGCTTAAGTCTTCGCATATTCATATTTTTCTCTTCTTGTTCTCACACACTATTGTCTACATTTCTGTTTCATTTCTCTTTTCGCAGGTCTGCTGGAAGAAATTTCTTAAGAAATAAGCAGTACCTTTGTACTCCTAAGTATAATTATGTATTTTATTATGTATTTTTCTGTGTGTACATAAATGATAAAATAAATAAATAATTAGCGACCTATTTTGAGAGCCCGCTAAGTCATTCGGCAGAATCGTACTTACAATTTTTAGATTTTTAGTTCATTATTATTCATTATTAAAATTATGCGGAATAGACTCGAAGGTGTATTTGTAACTCTGTACTTACTATGGAGCTTTTAAGTCCACCTATAGTTTCGAAACATACTACGAACGAAAGCGTCGCCGATAGGTATTCACCGCATTAGAGGGAGCCAAAGACATTTTCTCTTTGAAGGTAGCGAATCGTGCTATTTTTGTATATAAACATGTTTTCAACAGCAAATCATGTTTTAAACTTTATAAAATCTCCATTATTACAACCATATCCTAGTTTATACATTCTTTTAATCTAGACACTGTTTACAGAAGGCATTTTGCGTACCTATTGAAAAATCTTTCAACTGAAATTTTAAACTTTCACTAGTAACAGTTCAACATGTTTTTTCTAGGTCGTTCCTTCAACTTCTACAGGACTTCTACAGGAGATAGCGACCACAAATAAAAGAATGAAAGGAAGAAAAATAAGTTTATTTGTCACAGAAACACGTGCATACAAAAGGATAATTAACTCCAATTTTACAAATAGAAAAATAAAACAAAATAGATCTGCATACAAAACACGAGCACAAAACGAAAGTCGGCAGCTGCTGGCACGTCATGACTGTGACAAATTCAAATTAAAATTCAAATTCTTTATTGCGAACTAAGTGTACAGAGTTTTGAAGATGTTAACAATAGGTAGGTTCTTGAAACTTAGTTGCCTGTTAAGGCACTGCAATTGAATACATAGTATTACAGTTATACAGTTTATATTATATTAATTATCATTAATCATACATTTTATTTTATATCATACTATTCTTATAATTTATATCATAGTATATTACAACATTAGGTATCACATCATTTTAATATTAGATAATTATTTTTCTTCAAGAAATTCTTTTACAGAGTAATATGCCTTTTTAATCAGGAAGTCTTTTAGCTTCCTTTTAAAAATACTAATTGAATGTAGGTTCCTAATGTCTATGGGTAACTTATTTAAATATTTGGATGCCCATACAAAAAAAATACTGTTGCTATATACTACAGTGTGGGATGTTTTATTGCGTAGTGTATTTTTAAGTCTACTGCTTGTTAATGTGTCATAGCTACTGATGTTTGATTTAACTAAAATTGAGGCCGCGTAGATATATAGAGCAGGGAGGGTTAATATCTTGAGGTTTATGAAATGAGGTTTACATGCATCTGTTTGGTGTATCCCACATATTGATCTAATACACTTCTTTTGTGCCTTGAACGTAATTTCTTTATCAGTTGAATATCCCCAATATAGTATTCCATAAGATAGAGTGGATCCCACATAGGCATGATAAGCACTAAGTAAGAAGGCTTCCACTCTGTATGATGCTGTCGCAATGGCGCATCTCCAAGCTATGTATGTGGCCTGCTTGCTTCATGCTGCCTCCAAGTCCTCGGACACCCTTGATGTGGTTGAGACGGCAAATCGCACAAAACCGGCGCGAAATTGAAAATCCCTAGGACTTGTTCATTTCTGTACCTTTACAGAATAACAGGAGACGTGATTACCGAGATCTTAGGTGAACGTTAGCTTTTTCTTCAAATACAAAAGCCTTACAAACTTGTAGAATACCAAGTATCATTACGCAGCTATCTGTATTTTAGTGAGAAACTATACAGTGAGGTCACCGCTTCAGCTAGAAATGAGGCCGAGAAATAATAAAATATGCTGTAACCTTGTTTATCAATGAAACATTAATAAGAAAATATAATTGAAAATAATGAAAATATTAATAGTTTCCAATGACAGACCTTAATGACTTCACCTCGAATTTTGACAAGTTTGAAGTTTTGGCATTAGAGTGAGAAATTTCTAAGTCCTTAGATATTTAACAAGTTATTTTAATTCTATAAAATGGTTATTGCTACTTATAAGTTTCCATGAACTTGCAAGATAAGGTTTACATAGGTTGTCATTTTACAATTTTCAAGAAAAACAATTATTTTTATTAAATCGTGTTCTCTAATTTTCCCCGTGTTCAAAGAGATTTTGAAGTGTTCGTCTGTGAAAAAACCGAACTATGATCTTTTGCCCGTCTAGGGACCCTATAAGGAGTTACCGACTGAATTTTGTCGTAAAGCGATCGCTATCTAGACGCTATTTATGTCGACTACTATTTATGAGACTTGTCCCTGGTATTAAACTTGCATACGACGAACGCTATTGCTAAATAGCCAAGTAATTGCGACCAACTTGGAAGAAGCTAGTACCTACAATCTCGTGTGATAGATTATAAACTAAAGGTGTTCACAATCTTACGGTGATGAATACACAGTAAGTTAAGCTACGGTTTTCTAGGAAAGGCGCTGTCATGAAAATCTGTCATTTTCACCAGTATTCGACATTAAGTCAAGCCTTCACCGTACATAGTCACAAGAAAAAGTGTCCATACTGAGAAGAGTGAGCTCACACATTATTAAACAACGTTTTCATGATAATCAAGTGAAGTTAGATTGCGCGTCAGAGGTGTCAAAATTAAACAGAAATTCGACTTTTTACGTGGTAGGGCGAATCTAATGATTTAAATCTTTGCCGCTGTCATCATTTTCCACTGCGACCGTTATGTGGCGGCCACCGCTCTTCTAGGAAACCGTAGCTTAAGGTTTGGGTAAATGGGTAATCAAAATCATACTAGATTATCAAGACACGTGATGGTCCAGGGGTAATGACCCCATCAAACGACTCTAAGGTGATTGGTGCGAATCTAACCGAGCAGAAGAATTGGTCTGACTGTACGTGCGCATTGTTTATAAGGACGTACTGTAACAACCGTAAAGTAAAACATCTAGAATCATGAAATTAATCAAACTAAAATTAAATATTGCTAAAACGCACATACTCCACTATATAACATGGAAATATAAACCTGTCCATCTTCATGTCGTGTACCTATAATAATATTAATGCAAAGCAGGTACATAACACAAGGTTTCTAGGGGTAACACTTGATGAGCACTTAGTATGGAAAATTCATATTGAGATGCTCTACAAGAAAATCAACCAATTTGTACTTGCGCCAAGAAAGATCAAAAATGTAACGTCGAGAGAAACCACCATAATGGTGTATCATGCATATGTCTGTTCAGTCATTCGCTACGGCATAGTTGTGTGGGGAAACTCCTCAGAAACAGATCGAATTTTCAATGCTCAAAAGAAGTGTATCCGCGCAATTTTAAATATGGAATGAACTGCTTGGTGTAGACCTATATTTAAGTCACATAACCTTTTGACTGTACCCTGCATCTATATATAATATTTGAAGTTGCCAAGTTTCTGAAATCCAATCTTGCAATGCATGAATTGAACGAAGGGATAATACAAAAAAAGGAAAGCTTCACATTTAGATTAACACTTTCGCTGACGTCACGACCAGAGGCGTATTTTTGTTCGTGTTTGACATCGCGCTACGCCCACAGGCGGTTAACTTTCCTAAGTCAAAACAGACAAAACGCCTATAGCCGTGTAAATTTGCGTACATGACTAAGAAGCCACGTGATCTAGTGTCGTATTGCACTCATTTAAATTTTTCTAGTGTCAAGGCAAAAGATACTGGTATAAAAAATACCATATTACAGGTACCTTGACTTGTTTTTTGACGACAGTACGGCTGTAGGCGTCGTATTATTTTGTATGAATTTTTTTAGTGTCATTTTTAGAATGTGAACTTCATCTCAGTGTCAGGGAAAGTGTTAAAGATTTAAATCTTATAAAACGGGTCCATGAACGAAGGAAAATATCGAGATTACTCAAAGGTTATAGGAGTTCAACAGTTGGAACTTAGAAGATTAATAAGCCACTGCTTGCCACTTCTCTAAGCTTTTTGCGAGATACCTGTTCCTACGTTGCAACTCTTCCGAAAGAGTTGTATCTACATGGCTCCCCTAATTTGTCTATCAAAATCTAGTATGACCTAAAAATAAAAATCTTATAAAACGGGTCTATGAACGAAGGAAAATGTCGAGATTACTTAAAGGAGGAGTCCAACAGTTGGAACTTAGAAGATTAATAAGCCACTGCTTGCCACTCCTCTAAGTTTTTTGCGAGATACCTGTTCCTACGTTGCAACTCTTCCGAAAGAGTTCCCCTAATTGATCCATCAAAATCTAGTATGACCTAAAGATAAAAACCGTATAAAACGCGTCCATGAACGAAGGAAAATGTCGAGATTACTTAGGTTATAGGAGTCCAACAGTTGGAACATAGAAGATTAATAAGGGCCGACTTTTTGATCCGTATCTCAACCAATGGTTAAAAATAGTAACTCATGGTTGAACTTTCGCTAAATGTGAAAGGCTAAACATGAATGAGTTACGCCATTAGTTACTATTTTTAATATGAATGAGCTAACATTCATGCCTTTCACATTTAGCCAAAATTCAATCATTAGTTACTATGTTTTACCATTGGTTGAGTTAACTACGAATCAAAAAAGCGGCCCTTAGCCACTGCTTGCTACTTCTCTAAGTTTTTTGCAATAATTTACCAATATTATGCATTTGTCTTGGGTATCCTGTCTTAATGAAGTCTCCAAAAGGTAAAACAGGAGAAAACTTAGGTAGAGTTTACTCGGAAAAGATGTTCAGTGATGCACAGTTTGCGGAATTGGGATACTTAATTATATATTTTTTTAATAATACAAAATATTGTAAAACATTTTAAAAGTCGAAGGACAATGTTTAGTTTTTATACTTTATATTTAAATTTGTTCTCATGTAAGTGAAATGTAAATTTCTTTATGAGAATTATATGTCTTTAACCAGAAAAGAGTAACGGTGAAGTTTTTGCAATTATGTCAAAAAAATAAAAATTATAAACCACCTAAAATTAATTTAATATTCACTAAAAAATCACAATGAAAATTACAATTTCAGATTTCTTATTATGATACCTACTTATAATATTTCATTTTATTTTTACTTATTCTAAATAAATTTTCATTTTTATTGTAGTACTTTATGGTACACGATATTTTTTGTTTGTTTTGCCTTCCCGGAACCTCTCCACTAACACTTAAACTTTATGGTATGGTATTAAAGTTCAAATTGACTTTTAAGTATTATTACGTATCGATTGTATGGGAGTATAGCAAAGTGTTGGTTTTAGACCTTTTCAGGCAATTCTCTCCGTAAGAACCATCCTCGTACTTCAAGGAATATTCTAAAAAAAGAATTAGTAAAATCGGTTCAGCTGCTCTCGAGTTTTACGCTTAGCAACACATTCAGCGATTCATTTTTATATTATAGATTAATAAACACTTTTACTACTTACAAAACTTGTCTCCCTGAACAAAAATATTCTCAAACAAAACTTCATTCAAGTCTTCCATTCCTTAGATCGTATTATCATAAAAACGACGTTCAACAAGTGTTGCGAACAAGAATCGAGTGTCGAACGTTAATGAGTTCCCCCCATTTCCCCCCGCGGATTAACGGACTAATTAAGGGAAAAACGGGAGAAAAACTCGGCCAGTCTCTCAGACGATCTACTTCCATTTGAGGTAGGTCCGGGACGATTTTTACGTCAGTTTTCAAGTCGTCTTTTAAGAATTGTTTGGTTGGATTGGATTGGCCGTTGCAGATTATTTTTTACTGGTGAAGTTTTAGGTTCTTCATATTATTTTTATGAGTCGCTATTTTAAAAGCATTTCATACACAAATATAGGAATTTACAAGAAATTTTGGCTATGGAGGAGCAGCGTACTATATTGTTATCCTAACTTCCTATCCTAACTATAATATTATAAATGCAAAAGTAAGTTTGTTTGTTACCTTTTCACGTCTAAACCACTGAACCGATTATCCTGAAATTTTGCATATACGTTGTCAGATGTACAAACACGGACATAGAGTACCTTTCATCCCGAAAAAATTACTGTTCCCGAGGAAAACAACAATAATGTTCTTATGATTATAGATGGCGCCACGTGTCGTTCGAATCATGATTGAATTATATTATTATAGAAACTTTAGTAATGTGTTAGTAGTTATTTGTTTTTTTTTAATTTAAGTACCTACCTGTAAGTCTAGAGTGTCGATATACCGGTTTTTCATCCTCCTAACTATGAATATTATAAATGCGAAAGTGTGTTTGTTTGTTTGTTATTTTTTTCATTTTTTCACTTTCACGCTAAAACGGCTGAACGGATTTGGATAAAATTTGGCACATGGGCAACCATGACCTGGAGAAAGACATAGGCTACTATTCATTCTGATAGCTAGCTAGTAAGCAATAAAGTAATATTGTTATATATGCCATCTACCCATGTTAAAGCCAATTGGTAAATGATTTGATTTGAATAAAATCAATTCCGCCTGAATTTCCCGGACCAAAAAAAAAAACCCATATGAATTCCATGAAATTTATCATTAGAAGCTCAATTATCTGAATCAGTTCTACAGCAGTGTCTATTCTACAGAAGTGCCTATTGTTTCAAAGTTTCATATTATCAACTAGCTAGGTAACTCAAAAATACGATCCTGTGAATCTGATAAGAAATAATTTACTTGTCGTAGCATCATTCTATTTCATTTTAGTCAGTTAATTACTAATATTTTCTGTAGGTAGGTACTTTCTAATAAATCAGAATTTAATTACCATATTGGACCTGAAAATCTCTTCAGCGGCCAAGACGCGACAGCGCGACTACCCGTGCTCTCGCGAACATTGCCGCGTTGAGCAATCATAATGAATATTTTATTTTATCATAGCGCGCCCCGCACCCCGCGCCCCGCGCCGCCACCCCGCCCCCCAGCCATGAACTTGACACCGAGCGAAAAATTAGTTCACAAGGCGAAAGTGAACTTTGTACAGAGTTTGCACTTTTTGAGCGAACCTAGACTGAAATAAAAGAAGTTCGAGACTTGCCGAGCTCCGAGACGCTTCCACAGCCACTTCACCGTGTCATCGCGACACCTGCCCGCATTGCCAACTTAGACAACTATCCGATACCTTCAAGGTGATCTCACTTATAGTTTTAAACACATAATATTCTCTCTCTCGCTAATTAACATCTCAAAGCTCAAAGTTATCAAATTAGCCTTATCCACGGAACCCTTTTTTAAAACAGTTCAAAAAGCAGCCGAGAGCAGGCTACTTGTGAATTAACATACTTTACTCAAAGCTACCAAACTAACCGCGTATGAGAAAAAAAAATCTAACGTATTTCACGCATTCACTCAGTGTATGAGGCTAATTAAAAAAGTACAGAGGTTGGTTCTGCGAGTGGTGTAGTTCCGCTACTCTCCGGTAGGTGGAGCTTTTCGCTTTGACGAGTCTTGGGGGCTTTTTGTGGGCTTATGGCATGTTTGTGAGGTTTCATTTTTAATGAGGTCGTGTATTCGGGGCTCGGTGGGGGATGGCGGTTGCCCGGTGCGGTGCTTTGTGCTACCGATAAGCTGAGAGAACATGCGCCATGCAAAGGGAGCCACACGTGTGTGCGTTTATGAAAGAGTTACATTAAGGCTCGCTGTTCACTTATTCATGGCGTACCGCAGATGGAAAGGCAATTAGGACGGGACTCTTGCGGTGACAGATACTAGATTTCTTTGGTGGGAAAAGAAGTGGCGCAACAAACAGCTATGGGGAGTTTGTTGCGCCACTTCTTTTTCTCAGCTAGAGCACTAGGATGTGGTGAAGGGCGGGCGTTTTGAACCTTCGTTCATATAATTAGATATGAAGAAGGTACGCCTTATTTTACTTGAACATAACCTCTTTCTATTTATTTTACGGTCATGTATCTTTTTCTCTGTTCTAATACCAGCATAGGTTTATTTGTCTTGTACTTCTTCTCCTATCGCATCGATGTGAACAACATAGCAGACCGTTTAGTTATTTCAACTCTGATTTTGCAAAATTCTCAGAATCACAGTATTCTTTATTGATGTTATTGTTGAGGTTGCTTTTGTCTTGCTACCATTGACAAGTCTGTCAAAATCACAGTGATCTTTATTGTCGTTGCAATAAAGTTGTTATTGGGTTGCTGCTGTCAGAGCTGTCAGAGGTAATAACTGTGAACGGTCTGTATACATAGCTCGTTCAATTAAAATGGCTCATAGAGCGCGGTACGCATATACGTTTTAATACAGTCAACCAAATGAAGCTATAATAATAAGATTTATAGAGGAAGAATAATAATAATAATATTCTGGGACATTCACACACGGTCATCTGACCCCAAACTAAGCATAGCTTGTACTATGGAAACCAGATAACTGATAAACTACATACACAATTTTTTTTTTTTGTAAATACATACTTATATAGATAAAAAATAAAGCTATTTCATTGCACCGCCTTTCATTTATTTACTGGTCTATTCTGATTGACTGCTGAAATCATAAAACCAGAGAAGGATACAGCTTGATCCTTGTATATGAAACATACGACCAAAATGACATTAATGGAATAATAATATCCTATGAGACAATAAAAAAAAATAAACACGGACAGTGTTTATTTTTATCAATATTAGTATAGATATATAGATAGTATACTTTTATTATGTAAACCAACATCCTCTTAATTTCCAAAAGCTGGCCTTTAAACTAAGTAAAAACTTAGATACTACTCGTACTACTGTACTTGTGGGCATTTTAGGAGCCATAGTTCCTCATATTATGACGACTTAAATACAAGTAAAGTGGCTCAGTAAAGACATGTAACAGTATTGGGAAAGGTAATACATGTGGTGACAGTTAAAATTTTGTATCGAATGGAGTATGGAGTATGGAGTTTCTTGCCCGTTCCTCTCCATAGGAACCTGCTACGCTTTGGAATGGGCATCTAGCTTCATCTTTCTGAATGATCAACTCCTTTTAAAATGCACTAAAATACCTGTAAATGGTTTAATTGGAATAAACGCTTTTTTTTTTTTTTTTTTTTTTATTTGTGATGGGTTTGCTCTTGACTCTAGTCTAGGTCAGAGGTGACAGAGACAAAGTCGACGATGGAGTGAGCTTACCCAGAAGAAGCCTGTTCACTCTCACTTTGAAGAGATTAGGGTTGTATACGTTCGGAAACACAGACGCAGGTAGTGAGTTCCACTCTTTTGCTGTGCGCATTATAAAAGACATTTGGAAGCGCTTAGTGCGAATTGGTGGGATAGCAACCAGGTAGGGATGGTAACTGGCAGTGCGTCTAGATGTCCGGTGGTAGAAGGGGGCCGGTGGAATGAGGTCGTGGAGTTCTCGGGCACACTCTCCGAAGTACAATCTGTAGAAGACCGACAAGCAGGCAACCTTGCGGCGATGAGCCAAGCAATGAAGCTTGGCATCCACCAGTTTTACGTCGCCAATGAGCCTCTTAGCTCTGCGTTCCACCGAGTCAAGCGCGGCTAGTTGGTACTTAGCTGATCCATCCCAAAGGTGACTGCAATACTCCATGCAGGATCGGACTTGCGCTTTGTAAAGGGTTAAAAGCTGTCCAGGCGTAAAGTATCGCTTCACCCTATTTAGGATGCCCAGTTTCTTGGCCGCAGTTTGGGCCTTGTACTCGATGGTGGCGCCGAAGTTGAGACCAGATGTCAACTCCATGCCTAGGAGCTCAAGTCGATCAGTTACAGGAACAGATGTACCCCGAAAAGTAGGAGTTTGGGCGAAACGACTCTTTTTAGCGGTAAAAAGACACGCCTGCGTTTTGGTGGCGTTAAAAGAGACCAGATTATCATCACCCCACTGGGAGACAAAGCTTAAGGTCAAATCTGTCCGCTCTACCATGGCCTCTCTCAAGGAACGAACTTCAGCCCCGCTGGTTTTTGCGCTGGACAAGTATCTCTCTGAAACTGTACTGGTACGCTTTCTGGCAGTTTCGAGTAATTTATGCGGCCTTGATATTGTTCGTTGAATAGTTGAGCTCATAAGTTCCGAATTGACCTGCACGATTACTGACAAATGCGTGCACTGATTGGACACATTCTCTTCGCATGATTTTACCAAGATTATGTTTCGGGACTTTAAATGCGACTGTGAGCTCTGAGTTTTTTTCGGCCTTTCTTCTCAGAGTAGTCGGATATGAAACGCCGACCGCATCTAGTTATTAAAAATATGATTGACGTTTATAAGCATTTGTACAAACCTACTTACAGAAATATAATCATTGAGTTTGATTCAACCAGTAGGTCAATCTACCTGTAGGTACAGTCACGAACCGGGATTGTTGAGCCACTTGCCAATCATCTTAACTTGGTCGTCTTGCTGACCTTGTTTTTATTTTGTTATTAGTAATTTAACTCGTTGTTTATTTTACTTCGATGGTCCTAGTTTATCATTTGTGACTTCGAGTTACGACTACATATACGGCTATATGTAAGTGGGCACGCCCTTTATTACTGGAGGTTTTTATTTAGATATAAAGTTCTGCTTACGTTTTGTATTTTTGTTTCTGCTTGAAAATAGTTTTAGATTTTTCGATTTTTTTTCTTTATTTCTTTTTTTTTGTATATTGGCGTGTGCTAGCTGACTTATAGCAAATAATTTAATAAAATTTTATGTTTGTGTTGCGTAATGTACTTAGATATGTTATTTTGCGCAGTTTTGTATACAATATATATATATTTTTAACCGAACAGACAGCTGTGCTGCTGGGGAGTTTGTTGCGCTACTTCTTCTCAGCTAAAACACTAGGAAATGGTGAAGGCCGGGCGTTTTGGGGGGCTGTCTTACGTAATTTTGACGTCCGAAAAGTACTGATTCTCAGTCTAGTTTGAATAAATGACTTTTGATTTTGATTTTATACGAATGCCGCCCGTGAAATTTGACATGTGACATTTCAATAACGAAAAACGGGCGGCATTCGTGTAACACAACCAAGTAAGCTAGTGGCTCAACAATTTCGGTTCGTGACTGTACTATACTTTTTGTCTCTGTGTGGGCTCACGGCGTTTTCCTTCTCCATGTCAGTTTCGTTACGTTATTCATCATCATCATCATTTAGGCCGAAATACGTCGACAACTGGACATAAGTCTCCTCCAAGCGCCGTCACATGTTATTTTGTTTATAACTAATTAATTTGCAAGTCGAGCAATTAACGGTATTAACTACTAAACTAGTGCAGCCATTCTCAATTAAATACCTATAGTATGTCCCAAAATTATCAGATGAAAGTGTAAACAAACCCTGTTCAGGTTAAATTCTTACGCAATCACTCACTAAAGAGAATTATTAACCGATATGTCTGTTTTTAAAAGGTAACTTTATCTCAGAACTTTTCTCAACGATTGTTGTTTATATAACATTATTAAATTGTAATTGGAAAATTGAGGTTATAAACTTCGCGCTAATTGTTAAATGAAAAATACCATTACGATGAATTAAACTTAGAATGTGCTCCTAATTTGTAAGAGACCCTACAAATTAACATCCACAGATACGTTTTCGGATTCATTTGTTTACATTTTCTTCAAATACTTTTGGAACAGACCATACCTATATCGTCGCTTCTCCAGAATAGTGTTGTAACAAAATATAAGCAAATTATACAGGAAAGCCTTAATATGATACCCTTCAAACTGAAAGTTATAATATAAATTATATAATTAATATTCCCTACTAATTCCATTTTGCTAGGTATAGATGAGACACAATCTCTTCAGATCTTCGTAAGGTTTTCCTGTACAATTTACTTATTTTTTATTATTTTATTTTATTTTTTATTTTCTTATTATTTTTTATCCCGGAGAAGCGACGATATAGTCGTAGTAGTACCTAATCCACATGTAGTCAACTTTGATATTACTATTCCCAGCCACTCCACCTCTATCTCTGAGTGGTTTTTTCTTACTAAAATCAGGATCAGGAGTTCCGAAGGGCCCAACGATGACTCTAAGGAATCTGTACACGCAAATTGCGATAACATTCAGAGACCGTTCAATACGGTTTAATCAAGCTTAATGTACATTCATGCGAAACAAATAAGGCCCGGTGCACATTAGGACGGACCGACTGTTTTACCGGAACGACAAAAGTGTCGGATGCATATTGACATATCTATTTCAAAAGCGCTGTTCACATTAGGGCGACCTGACAAAACCGTCGGCGGCGACACATTTACCGGACGTTCAGCCATGGTTTCAATCGGGTCAGATATAATATTGGCATACTGCTTTGTATTGCCCGGTTCGGCAGCTTATAGTGTGAAGAGCAAGATCCGACAGTGGACCAACGGTAAAACTGTCGGTCCGACCTCATGTGAACCGGGCCTTAGACGACTGTGTGTTGTGACAAAGTCGTAGTCTGAGTTTGTGAAGATGTGAAAATTGGTGAAAAGGAATTGATAATTTTTCAACCCTCTTTCAGACATGGCATCTCAAGGCACGTAGATAACACTTGAAATGTTGTAAAAAATGTGAATTTTATACCTATAGCTAGCACATGTTTAAATCTTAAATTGAATGGTTTAAAACATAAGAAATGCGCTCGATTCTTGAAATAATGGGAGTCTTTGTCTCGGTAGGTATTTCACAACCACGGTAACAGCACATGTCGCAATAAAAAAAGAAACCAGTCAGTTATAAATTAGGAAGTGAGCCTACCTACCTACTCGGACCCTACGCCAGCCAAGGAGGTTCTAATAAACCAAAACAAATCTAAACAAGTGTATTATTAAAAAAAGTTAAACCAAGCTTTTATTAGTCTGGACATCACCTAGGACCAGATTCGAGTCCTTGTCAAGACGAATTATTAATCGAGCCCAAACTCGATAGGGTTACGTTCCACATGGCCACTATAGGAAATCAGGTTACGGGCGTGAATTAAAAACAGAGACTTTGAATTTAAATAAATTTCTTTATATAAGTTTTATGTCTGTCTCCTAGCTCAGCGAATAGAGAAAAAAAGGAACGAACTGACAGCAGTTGTTGGTTTTATTAAATCATTTAGTGACAGTGTTGCTATTATTCAAAAGTAAGAATCGATTAATTTTTGCACATTTAAATCGACTAAATACCAACAGCCACCTTCCAGCTCCATCATTAGATCAGCCATGTCATAATAATATTGCATTGTCATTCTATTTACATATGCATGTAAAATTTCAGCTCAATCTGGAAGTGGGTCGAATTTTACCTGGAAGATTTGATTACAGACAGACAGATACCGGTACAGGTGAAACTAAATAAAAGCTTGTAAAATAAACGAGAAAAGCATTCTTAATTCTTCATAACCATGAAAAGTAGCCTAATTGTTTTGGTCAAGTAGTACTACTTGACCAAAACAATTAGGCGCATGACAGCTATGAAGTTATTGGAACTAGGGAGGAAACACCGGAACGGTGATTGATATTATACATACGTATTATCATCGCTGCCGAAAGCGAGTATACGACTGCACGTCACTACTGGAAGCGTAGAGATAGGTGTGGGGTGCGGGCGCCGAAAACGAATTCCTGTCATGCGCCTAATTGTTTTGCTTCTTGTTAAAATAAGGATATTTAAACAAGGTTTAATAAGTAAACTCAGAACTAACTCACATATTTTCATTCAGTATTTCTGCTTCAATATCAATTTTATCTACTAAAGTGATTTAAGAAAGACCAAATTATCATTAATTTTTAATACAAGGTCTTCATTTCTTCTCTGGTATTTTTGGATATCGAGTTGTAGAGCTTTCAGATAACCTCGCTTGGCTGATAGAATCTTCATGAGCCTATTAACTTTTGCTTCTTTTTCTTTTGCCAAAGATTCTAGTAGAATTTTTTGTTTTTTCAAATTGGCTACATCACTGGCTTTTAACTGCGCTTTTACATCTGCCAGTTGTGGTCTCCTATAGGAAAAATAAATAAAAAATAATAATAATAGCATCACGCCTGTAATCCCCGAAGGGTTTGGCAGAGGTGTACCTATAGTACACGTCCCATGTAATAGGGGGCGAGCCTATTGCCATCAACCAGCACAAATCCAGACTCCAGGCTGCCACTGAGAAATTGCAGATAAACCCCGACAGTTTGAGACTGAGATTAAAATGAAAACGTTTTTTAAAATGCGGGAATCAAATGACATTGTGTAGTAAAAATTTATTATACAAAAAATAAATAGAAATATGCTGAAGAGAAAAGCTGAAAGGAAAGGTGCTATGCAATTGCAATTTATAGCCTTAACCTTAGGCCATAACACTATGAAAATGAAACAAATAAAAAGAAGGTCATTGTGTAATAAACCACCTAACTGTCAGCTAAAATTGGACACAGTAGGTGCTGTGCTTTAACACGTTATGTAGCGCACTGTACTTTCTTGACTTTTGTCTAAAATATATAGGGTCAAATTAAATTAGCTAGCGAAACTCTGCAGACGTGATGGGTATCCATATGTAAACACGAAAAAATAAGATTAGATGATTTTTTTGGGTGAACGAGCGCTTGTTACTTGAAGTATGTGTTAATAATATAAGATATACAACATACAACAGCTATACATATTCAAGACATGCATTTTAATAAGAAAAATTATAACACAGGAAACACACTCTCAACTTACTTTCAAAAAAAGAAATCATAGATACCACACCCGAAATCGCAACAAGTTAGAACTCAAGCCACCCAGAACCAATTACGGAAGGAAAAACATTTTATATGAAGGAGCAGTGCTATATAATAAACTGCCAGATGATATGATTAATGCAAAAAGTACAAATATCTTTAAAAAAATGCTAAAAACTTATATATCTAAAATTTTATAATTAACCATGTGTATTTAATTTCTCTAGAACCCAATATGTATATATATATCTTGTTATCGCTTTCAGTCTATATATTGTCGACTCACGGAGTCGTGATGTAATAGTATAAGTGCATGATCTATTTATAATCTCATATTTTATGTGAACTATTTGTGTTCTTTATGAGAATAAATATCTTTAAGCCGAATAATAATATCTTTTTAATTTTTATTAAGTATTAGCCTTTATTGTCCCATTGCTAAGCAAAGGCCTGCCTACTTTCTTTCCACCCCTCTCTGTCCATAGCTGCCGAGGACCAAACTTTATTAAAGGAGTTTAGTAATAATAATAAGCATTTTATTTCAGAAGAAAATCCATATAATAATATAATAATAATATCCTAGGACATTTTATGTCTGTTCGTGGATAACTTCGTCGTTTATGAACCGATTTTGATGATTATGTTTTGTTGGAAAGGAGATATCATAAGGGTGGTCCCATATAAATTTTATTAACTTTGCTTCGGTAGTTTTTGAGCGTATTTTGCTCACTTAGTTTATGTGAATGATGTTTTAATGTATGCGGATGATGTCTTAATAACTTCCAGTCCCTGTACACAGCAGGTAGTGGTATTCGAATTTTTGTGGGGTAGGTACCACAAGTAAAACGTGAAAAATAAAAACTTTTTAGCAAAAAATAAAACCGACTTCCAAATCAAAATACTACGAGTACCAAGTGAAAAATAAATTTAATTTCGGAAGTCGGTGGCAAAAAATTAAAATACAAAACCAAAGATACCGACTACCGAAATTAAAGTTATTTTTCACTTTGTAGTGTTTTGATTTGGAAGTTGGTTTTATTTTTTTGCTAAAAAGTTTTTATTAATTTAAATGAGCTTTTATATCAGTTTTAGATTTTAAGCATACTGAAAACAAATCTTCTGATGAAGAAGTTTTATTTCATTTTGTCATAATCGCTCATTACTTATGTGACAACACAGTATTTTTTGCTAAAAAGTTTTTATTTAGTAAAACTTAATAACTATATTAGTAAAACATGTAGGTTGGACGAATAATGGACGAGCGGGAAATCATATGTCCCCGCAATGATATTCAGGAGGCTGTTCTAGCTGCTCCGGACCCTCTGCAGCGGCGACGCGGCACGCTTACGTCTGATCGCTGCGAAGCCATCAGCGTGCGCATCAGCAAACATTCCCGACGCACTGCAGAAGCGTGGCATTCCCAGCAGCTTCCTGAATGCATAGTTGTATTGAACTCGAAGAACATTGATAGCTCACGACGTACAACTTATCCAGAGGCTGCACGCATAAAATGTCTGGCAATATGCTTTAAAAAGCATCACTTTTGCTTCATACGTGCAACGAGCAAACCTACGAACAATCATGTTGCATCGAACCGCCAATGCTCTTCGCTCTCTTTCTTTTTTTCTTTCCGTTATCCAGATCCTCTTTGATGCCTGCGGTTGCAATATGACCGAGATATTTTAATTGTTGAACACGATTTAAGATCTTAAATTACCTGCTAATTCAATGGAAGGAAAACTTTCTGAGGAATTTGCTCCAAATATAAGAACCTCACTCTTTTTGGCTTTGTATCTTAAACCGGGTCCCTCAACATACCGCTCACACACATCCAACAGTTTTCTCAAGCCTGAAACTGACGGGCTCAATAGTGCCATATCATCGGCGTAGCTGATATTATTAAACGCTATTCTATATATACAGGGTAAACTTTTAGGGTTCCGTACCTCAAAAGGCAAAAACGGAACCCTTATAGGATCACTCGTGTTCCTGTCTGTCTCTCCGTCTGTCACTCACAGCCAATTTGCTCCGAAACTAATGAACCGATTAAGGTGAAATTTGGTACGTTTCCCATTCTGTGACCCAAACATGGACATGTAACGTAAATAAATGAAAGTTGAATAAGGGGGTCAATTTTGGAGGCTTTAGGAAAATTAAAAAAAAAAAGTTTTGCAAAATTTACCGTGTGACATATTAAATTAAATGAAAGGGTGAGAGTCTCACATATATATTTTTTATAATTTTAAAATAAATTATTTTAAAGTTATTTAAGAAAATAGACGAAAATTGACCATTCCCCCTTATCTTCGAAACTACAGACCCTAAAATTTTGAAAAAAAAAAATACAGAAAATAATTCTGTGCCTATAGATTACAGGAGAACTTATAAGAAGTCTATGGTCTTAATATAACATGGTAAATCTCTCAATATTGAGCGTACAAACTTACATTTGCAGTTGGAATGTATGGGAGAACATGTTTTTTCAACCATAATGTTAAGTTTGTTCTTGGGATAAATTCATCCCAACTCAGAACCTTTCATTGTGCGTAGTCCAACACACACTTGGGCGGTTTTTTCAAGTGGGCGTGGATGACCAAATCCGAAACTATGAGGAATTGCGAAAAGTACTCAAAAGAGTCTCGAGCTCGATTTTGATGAAAACTAAAACTGCATCATTGGATTTTTGAAAAATCAATATCAAGGTTTAATACTCGTAGGTAGCTAACATAATAAAAATAAAAAGTATTTTGTTAAAAAAAGAGCTCTTTTCCTTTAGTTTGCCGTATGTCATTATTTCCCAGAATTCGATCCTTATTAGCGACACCATCGAATGGTGTATTTTTTTTTTTCAAAATCAACGGGTTCGATTCCTGGCTAGAAATATTGATTTTTCAAAAATCCAATGATGCTGTTTTAGTTTTCATCAAAATCAAGCTCGAGACTCCTTTGAGTACTTTTGGCTATTTCTCATAGTTTCGAATTCGGCCACCCAAGCCCACTTGAAAACTTCAGCCTGTATAAAAGCCCGCCTGCAAGCTACTGAGTTCCTTAATGAGTCCGTCTATGTATAGGTTAAACAATATCGGAGAAATCAAACCACCCTGTCTGACCCCACACTGCAACATATACTCATCAGAAATGGCCTCCACCCAACGCACATAGTTCAGCTGATGACCATACTAGTACCTAAAGATCTTTATAATTTCTAATGACATATTCGATTTGCGAAACTAACCCCATATCTTGTCATAATTCACCATATCAAATGCCTTTGGCATATTAAGAAAGCAAGAAAAGACAAGACTCTGATTATACACAGACCTTTTTTGGACGCAATATAGCAGTCTCTATTTATAGCCCCTGGCTAAAATCTTGTTGAGCATCATGTAAACAAACATTCTTCTTTAGGAAGGTGTCTATCAAGGAGAAGGAGACTATCAAAAAGTTTTGTGACAATCGTTGCAAGAGAGATGGGTCTGTAGTTTGATTTATCCGATATGTCATCAATTTTATTTTTAATAATAGGCACCACAACAGTTTTCATCATATCACTAAGCAGATATAGGAATGCGAGATACAGAAGTTATACACCAATGCTAAGACTCGCGGCAAACGCTTACCAGCGTATGTTAAATGCTCAACACTGAGCCCGTCGTCTCCGGGTGACTTACCACATTTCATCTGACTAATTGCATTTTCTACCTCTATAGCTGTAAATCTTATGGTAAGATTTTTCGGTATTGACGACGCGGTACTGAATTCAACGTCATCCAACGACGTCGGCGGTACCAGCGGTGAATCAATTACAAAAGCATCTTTGAACATGTTAGATATGTCTGTGATGTCAGACAATCTATCGACACTCACCGGGAGAGTATTTGCATGGTTCATGTTTTTATTGCATTTCCAAAAATTCCGAAAATTATTTTTGTTGTAATGT
Organism: Dicycla oo; assembly: GCA_948252095.1. Taxonomy (NCBI): domain Eukaryota; kingdom Metazoa; phylum Arthropoda; class Insecta; order Lepidoptera; family Noctuidae; genus Dicycla; species Dicycla oo. Next base: position 9,468,026 of record OX411727.1, on the reverse strand, counting down.
GATGCAATCCAACCTATAATTATTTGAATACTTTTTTGTTTTCATGATATTATTGTAAAGGTTACACGTAAAGGTTTACCTGCTGACACCCATAACAGAAAACTAAGTCAGGCCTCCCGATGAGCCCCGCTAACATAACTTTAATATAACCTCCTTTTTTTATGATCCCTTGCTAGACCATACATTACTTTTAGATGATGGATGAATGGAATAAACGAAGGTAAGTACTAAAACACTACTGTATTGTCCCAAAGGTATTTAAAGGTAAATTGAGTTTAATGGACTGATGGTGTGGAAATGAAGCGAGTGACGCGCCCCTTGTTGGTTGTAACGAGAACGCCTTGATAGCCCAACGCGAACTAAACTACTTAATTATTATGCGTTGAAATGAATGTGTGGCGTGACCTGCTGAATTGCAGACTGTGAGGTTGCACCATACGCTTGCACTTGCAGGGCGGTCCATCAAATGATGCAGCTACAGCGTTGCTCAGAATCATCAACTCCTAAACGGTGTTCAGTCATCAGAAAAATCAATAAATTTTAAATATTCATTACATATTTCATTATATATGGTCATCTGCTGCAAATCTCTAATGCATCATGAGATTTTATTTGATTTACTGTCAAAGTTATTCATAGGATATAAATTCGGATTAATAACATTCAAATTACAATCCTACTATTATAATATTATAAACGCGAAAGTTTGTGAGGATGGATGGAAGTTTATTACTCTTTCACGCACAAACTGCTGAACGGATTTTGATGACACTTGGCACACAGATAGTTTATAACCTAGATTAATGCGTAGGGTACTTTTTAACTCAATATTATTACGGGTTCAAGAATTACGCGGCTGAAACCGCGGGGCACTGCTAGTAAACAAATAAAGGGAAGTGGTCTGACCATGTCACATCATATTTTTCATAGCAACTGACTGAAAGGCTGACTCCGTCACCACACAGTGGTCGCGCCATCTTATACACCCATGAGCCTCGCTCACGAACGTATACGTACCAGAGTCAGTACCTAACACATTTGTCCGCACACACCCATTTTTGTTCTACGCAAAAACTGTGAAACTCGTTACCCAAATAGTTCATTAGGATGGGAATCAAAATCACCGAGAATATATGCAGATCCCGCCTGCTGTTCCTCAATGATTGCGTAAATTCGACCCAAACAGTCTGTGACCTCACTCAGGTTCACTGCACAGTTGGTTGGCTAATAAACACTGAACACCAAGATCGATCTATCTTAGAGCACAATTTTTATCGCTGATAAACGCACCGAATTACAATCAATCAATCACTCATACATTCGAAAACGCGCTTTTTTTCCACAATAGTGCGATCCCTCCATAAAGCCTGCTGACGTGTCCACAGCCGATGTTCCGGTGTAACTAAAACCAGACTCAATTCCACCAATATATGCCAGGTCATGAGGCATAAGCCAAGTATCTTGCAGCGCTGTGATATCTGCCGATCCACATAATATCTTCTCAATAATTATTTCTCTATAGATCGTTTGAATTATTTACAGTTAAAACTAACGATAACACACTGTTTGTTATGCATTGAAATAATTTTGTAGTTTCGTTATCGCTAATCGTTTTATTCGCAATGTGTACAAAACGACGCACGGAATGAAATTCCATCGGGCCATAGTTTTACATCCATGAAGACATTTAACTTTATTCTAGGGACAAACACTATATTCGCGTCATAATTTCTTTGCCTTTTCACATTTGTCCTCTCTAAGGAGATTTGTACACCCGTTTTCTGCCGAATATAGCCAGAAATATCATTTGGTGTTGCGTCTTTGGCAACATTATTAATGAACAATGGAATTTTAATGTCCGCCGCCTTGAATTTTTCCCCTGGTGGCTTGCCTCTCACCTGGAACTATTTATTTATTTATTAAAGAACACCAACTATATCTTTTCCTCTTCTTTATTTTCCATTCACCTTTTTCATTTCCCAATTTCCATACACCTTCTTCACTTACATTTGAGTAAAGGATTTCGTCTCGGGATGGGGTCTGTGTTCTTGATGTAATCGTCGTCTTGCTGACCTTGGTTTTGTTTTGTTATTAGTAATTAACTTTTTGTTTATTTTACTTCGATGGTCCTAGTTTATCATTTGTGACTTCGAGTTACGACTTCATATACGGATAAATGTAAGTGGGCACGCGCTTTATTACTGGAGGCTTTTATTTAGGTATAAAGTTCTGCTTACGTTTTTAGTTTTGTATTTTTTTTTTTTGGTATATTGCGCATTGTTGTATAGAATCAAATTTTTTAACTGAACAGAAAGCTGTGCTCTGCTGGGGAGTTTGTTGCACCACTTCTTCTTTTCAGCTAAAGCACAAGGAAGTGGTGAAGGGCGGGCGTTTTAGGGACTGTCTTATGTAATTTTAACTTCGAAAAGTGCTGATTCTCAGCCTTGTTTGAATAAATGACTTTTGATTTTGATTTTGAATCCCCTCCACCGCTTGTAGACATTGTTTGCACTGGTGCCGCCACTTTTTGAACTACCCTCAAGCAGAAAATCTGTTTTTTTTTGTTTTATTGTTTAGATATCAATAACCATGAAGTCTGTGAATTTACACAGAAAAAAAAAAACAGATTTTTAAAAACTGATATTTTAAGTGACTTACTCCCCAAAAAGAAAACTCATCAAAATAAATTGCTTTTTCATTTTATCATGTTTAGATATCGATACTCATCACGTCTGCGGAGTTTCGCTAGCTAATTTAATTTGACCCTGTATGTCTGCTTTAGGTATCTTTATTGATACAATAAATCAAGAAAATATAAATGTGATAACGAGCCAAGAGTTCTCAATTTTAAAAAAGAGGCCTAAAGTGAACTTTGTACCCAGTAATTATTAGAAATGATTCTATTTTGAAAAAGACCCTATGTTCAAAAACATTTCACAGAACTTACCACAAAACTTTGTCAGTTTCCAAGTCCATGAATTTTTCTTTCTGCTTTTCAAGGATTTCAAGTTTTTGGGGCATGTTCTCGTCCTCCCACAACGAACTAAACTCTTGAACCATCTCGTCCAGAATGCCTTGTTTCAAAAAGTTGAACATGGGCATCCATTTCACGTGCCTTATTTTTGCTTTGGGGACAGTTTCAAGAAAATCTTCATTCCTAGAAATAAAAAGTGGTTACAAAACATGTCAATTTTTTTGGAGGTTCAGGTGAGAATTGTTTGTCTGTCTTTACTTTTTGTTACGACGTCGTGGTTAAATATAACAATAAACGTCGACTACTTACCGGACAAGATTTACAATATTTCCGAATTCCTTTAGAATAGTAAAATTGTCAAAAGTTATTTCGGAGTTGTCCATCTCCACATCATTTACTCTATTTAGATCTTCCACTTTTTCTCCCATTACTCTAAAATAATCTACAATGTACAAAGAACAACAAACAAATTACTGTAATTGAAACACAGAACAATAATACTCTCAAAATTGAAATTTTTAAACAGTAACCTGAGTAACGTTCCTGATCTCATCTTCATTAGTCTATAGCCTGCCTGGGCACAGAACACTATTATCCTCTGGGCCTGCCATAGGCTTAGGTTTGACCATAGACTACTATTATTATACTCATACTTGACTTTGTCGGACTTTGTTGTTTGTTGACAAATGAGCCAAAATGACGCTACTTTCAGGGTGACTCGTTTTTATGTGACTAACCTAACTGACCGACTGCTAACTGCTGCCTAATTTTCGCTTGTTGATGTTGCAGTAAGATTCCGCCTTATAAGTGCATCACGTATAGGTTATAATTGGCAAAGTGGCTTTAGTCGACGATAGAGTGAGCTTACCCAGAAAAAGCCTGTTCACTCTCACTTTGAAGAGATTAGGGTTGTATGCGTTCGGAAACACAGACGCAGGTAGTGAGTTCCACTCCTTTGCTGTGCGCTTTATAAAAGACATTTGGAAGCGCTTAGTGTGAATTGGTGGAATAGCAACCAGGTAGGGATGGTAACTGGCAGTGCGTCTAGATGTCCGATGGTAGAAGGGGGCCGGTGGAATGAGGTCGTGGAGTTCTCGGGCACACTCTCCGAAGTACTATCTGTAGAAGACCGACAAGCAGGCAACCTTGCGGCGATGAGCCAAGCTATGAAGCTTGGTATCTACCAGTTTTACGTTGCCAATGAGCCTCTTAGCTCTGCGTTCCACCGAGTCAAGCGTGGCTAGTTGGTACTTAGCTGATCCATCCCAAAGGTGACTGCAATACTCCATGCAGGATCGGACTTGTGCTTTGTAAAGGGTTAAAAGCTGTCCAGGCGTAAAGTATCGCTTCACCCTATTTAGGATGGCCAGTTTCTTGGCCGCAGTTTGGGCCTTGTACTCGATGGTGGCGCCGAAGTTGAGACCAGATGTCAACTCCATGCCTAGGAGCTCAAGTCGATCAGTTACAGGAACAGATGTACCCCGAAAAGCAGGAGTTTGGGCGGAACGACTCTTTTTAGCGGTAAAAAGACACGCATGTGTTTTGGTGGCGTTAAAAGAGACCAGATTATCACTACCCCACTGGGAGACAAAGCTTAAGGTCAAATCTGTCCGCTCTACCATGGCCTCTCTCAAGGAACGAACTTCAGCCCCGCTGGTTTTTGCGCTGGACAAGTATCTATCTGAAACTGTACTGTCATCTGCGTACCCAACAATACCAGGCCGAAGCAGGTCATTGATGTGCAGCAGGAAAAGGAAAAGAGTTGAGAGAGAGAGAGAGAGGAGAGAGAGAGAGAGGAGAGAGAGAGGAAAAGCGAAAGTGTTCCCTACATTTATGTTCACATAACTCGTCAAAATGTAGGGAACAGCAAATTTTTTTCGCGATTTCAGATTTGGTACCATAGTAAAAGTTATTCATAATGATGAGTACAATGACCGAGGTTCAGGGGAGTTTAAGAAGTGCGTTAGTAAAGTTAGACCTTTTGTTACTTGAGGTAATTCAAATGTAATAATAATAACAGTCTATCATTGAACGCACAGTTCAATGGTTCTTTAGTTGTTTATTTAATTTAATACTAATAAAATAAAATATTTGAATTTGAATTACTGACAGGACTATTATCGCCAATAAGCCTGATATAGTAGTGATAGATCGATTAGTGCGCCGCGCAATGATTGTCGATGTTACCATTCCACATGACGAGAAACTCGTGAAAGCTGAGAAAGAGCAACAAAAAGTAGTAGTAGTGAAGTATCTTGACTTAGCACACGAGGTTGTTAAGATGTGGAATGTGAGCTCGGCTGTCATTGTGCCAACTGTAGTAACGGCCAATGGCCTGATGGCCGGAAGTCTCGATCAACATTTCTCGAGGCTCTCGTTAAGCGGTTGGATCAAGGGCCAGATTCAGAAGGCAGTACTTCTCGATACAGCTTGCATTGTGAGGAGGTTCCTGTCTCTGCAGCCCTAACCACCGGTAGCTTGGACCCTACTCCCACTACTCTATCCGCTATAACTATTTTTTATATTTTTAAATATTTTTTTTGTAATGTATTTATAAAATTATTTAAAAATGTACTCAATAAGTTTAGGAAATAAATAAAGGACATAATAATAATAGTGGTGGAAGGAATAGAGCAGCGCGCAATGATTATTGATATAACGGTCCCACCTCGTGAAAGCAGGAAAAATAAACAAACCCTTGGCTCGCGAGGTTGTCGATATGTGGGCTGTGGACTCAACGATCATTGTACTGATAGTCGTATCAGCCAATGGCTTAATTGCCAAAAGCCTCAACCAACACCTAAGTAGGCTCTCGTTGGGCATCGTTGGGCATCGTTGGATTAAGGGCTTGATTCCGAGAGCGGTATTTCTGGACACGGCTCGCATTGTTAGGAGGCTCCTCTATCTGGAGCCCTGACCGCCCGGTAGCTTGGACCCTGTTCCCGATATCGGTGGTGGACTTTTATATTATTTATTATTTTTATACTATTTTTATATTAATGAAATAAAGGAAATAATAATAATAACCCAACTGCCGTATATCTACGTCGACGTCGTGGTGGGGCGGGAACAGTACAGAACCCGATATCAGTGGGCTACTATTTTTATATTTTTTATATTCTAATATTTAAAAATATAATTTATAAATGTATATAAATGAAATAAAGGAAATAATAATAACCCCATCGCCGTATTTCGTGGTGGGGCTTGTGCACTCCAGAACTCTGTGTCTATGCTGGTAGAGTTTACTTTGCCGAAACAGGTCTAAGGTAGGGAGTCAGACCAAGAGAGATAGATAAACCCGCAGGGCAGCAACTAGCGAGCTGTTGGGCAGTAGCAACCCCACGGACCCTATCTCGCGGGAGAAGTCTTGTTCTTCACCTCTGGCTTGCCATTTTTGGCCGGATACTAACGAGAAACAGAACTCCCACCTCTATCTTGCCGGCTTGAGTGGAGATTCGCAAGAGCAAATGTGCTCGGAGGAAGGAAAAATTCCAGTAATATGCTGGTAGGGATCTTGACCGTACTTCCGGGATTGTCCTGATAGCCGTGCAATACCTCTCCACTCCTCAAGCACCTCAAGAAGTGTTGCCACCTTGTCGCTACGTCACTATGTGCTAGCGACCATTTCCGGGGGCCCATTGTTGAGTGTGAGTTGAGGGGGTGACTTCCCCTGCCATTTTGTCCGTGTATAATTATATAACTTTGATCAGGCAGGGGACCTTCCATAGTTCTATGTAACCAATCCACTATAGCCACCCAAACCCATACCTCAATATGTTTGTTTCCATGTTTTGCAATAGTCCTGCACCAACAGCAAACAGGGAATAGCGTCAGTTGGTGCCTAAACACTTAAAATTGTCTAACGGTCTTCTAAAGGTCTGGGACCCCAAGGTCACGAGAAATGTCAAAGGCAAAATTAAATGTAATGATGACCTATAATTTTACAAACCATAATATTTGTACGCCGAAAACGGCAAAATATTATGATCGTAATACATAATGCACATAATAGCTCTGTATGTACAATATTCTGACAAATAAATGCATTCTATTCTATAAATAGTAATATTTATTTCTTCCAAAGTAACATAGACACAGGTTGAGCACAGTTGTAAATATAGATACTAAAATGATATATAATAATATTGTTTGTATATACAAAAGTTAAAAGGCTACAAAAATCTATATAAACAAAAATATAAACCTTGTTTCTCAAACTAGGAGGCCTGTGTAAGAGACAGTGTTCGGCCAGATGGTTGCGTAAATTAAGTTGTACACTTTAAGAGTGAAATTGTGTCGATTTATCTATCATTACATGGTGAACAACAGTATATTCTGTAAATTAAACATTTCTCATTTATTTTTATTGAGGAATACTTTTTGTATTTCAGTAGTTTAGTACTGAGGCTTTTAAGGAGATTGCTGGACTTAAGTGGTCCACTGTTAGCAGCTCAGTATTGAATGTTGATCAAAATATAATTCACGACAGTAACGAATATGTGTATAAAATCATATGGTACAACACTCTAAGTCGGTCGGTATGAACTCAAAACGCAAACTCAACATTTATTTCAAATAAACCAATTACAGACACTTTTGAATTGTCGGGTCTTCGGTGAGTCAGAAAGATGAAGCCGAAACTCCACGGACACTTTTAAGGCAACGATAACTACTATACCGCGTCCGAAATAAAAATGTCCGTGACAAAGTAAGAAAGAAAATTTTTTCAACCCTCTTTCAGACATGCCAAGGCATCCCAAGGCACCTAGATATTTGCACTTGAAATGTTGTAAAAAAATGTGCATTTTATACCTATAGCTGGGACATGTTTAAACCTTTATGTTTTAAAACATCTTATAAGAAACGTGCTCGATTTTTGAAGTAGAGTCTGGCGAAACTCATAAAATAATAAGGTATCTCTTTTTTTCCGGCAGGTATTACACAACCACGGTAACAGCACATGTCGCAATAAAAAGATAAATCAGTCAGTTATATGTTAGGAAGCGAGCCTACCTACCTACTCGGACCCTACACCAGACAACGAGGTTCTAATAAACAAATAGAAATCTAAAAATAAACAAGAAAACAATTCTTTTGTAGAACCATGAAAAGTAGGTACAATATTTTTCACTTCTTGTTAAAATAAGAATATTCAAACAAGGTTTGATATGGGCCGGTTTTGGATCCGTAGTTAACTCAACCAATGGTTAAACATAGTAACTAATGGTTGAATTTTTGCTAAATGTGAAAAGCTAAACAGGAATGAGTTATACAATTACTTACTATTTTTTAATATGAATCAGCTAACATGAATACATTCATGTTTAGCCTTTCACATTTAGCCAAAATTTAACCATTACTTACTATGTTTAACTATTGGTTGAGTTAACTACGGATCCAAAAAACCCACCCAAACTCAGAACTAATTCACACTTTTCATTCAGTTTTTTGATTTTCCGAATCTAATAATAACCAAAAGTTGATAACAGCGCCATCTATCCAGGAGTAGCTAGTTCCGCCACTCTCCAACAGATGTCTTAATCGAGTTCGTTTTGTAGCCTGCTTGTTACAGCAGCTCAGAGGTTATTGTGAAAAACAAAATGTTATGTTTGATTACTTAATAAAAAAAAAAGTTATAAAATACATTTTGAGTTAAATCTAAGTATTTCAAGTATGATTTCAATATCATTAAGTATAGGTAAAACTATTTAAAGGGCATGTTGTAGGTTATGCAAAGCATACCTACCTATTTCTTTAAATTAATGAAGTTATTAAAAAAATGTGGTGGGCCGGTGATCAATATTTTTAAAGTATCCTCCTTCTAAAACAGTTTTAATTACTCTTTAGTACTCAACTCTGTCAGAAGATTATCTATGGAACCATAAAAAGGTTAAATCAGGAAGCTTCAAACAATGCCAGAAAAAACAAAGAAAATATTCCAAACACGAAAATCTGATGCAATAGGCTGTCAAATACAAAATTTCTGATTATTTAACTCATCTGATATCATTATAAATATTTTTGGTAATTAAAAAAAGGGAAGATGACAAATCCAGTGTGTGGGTGTGCGTAGTAAATGTAAACTTTTGGCCAGGCGGTGATTTGAGCGGTAAAATGATTCGGTGGAGGTATTGCCTCGTGCTGGCAATAGTGTTGCTTCTGCCGGTAAAAACCGGCTCAAAATTAGAAGATGATGAAGAGGAGGAGTAAGTGTTAAACCTAATATTTCAATTTTACAAGAAATACGTCGACAAACTCTAAAAGCATTGTAAGAATGAGGTAGATGCTGCAGCAGACATTCGTCCACCCCGCTCATCATACGTTGTCATGTCAAAATGGCATAAACAGTTGCTTACAAAATGTGGCTTTAAGTTATCAGCACGGAATGTGTATGCCACTGTATGCATGTAATAAACAACCCTATAATTATGTTAGTGCTGATAGATATAAATAAATAAAAATAAATTTTCACAGATAAGTTTCATTGATTGAAAAAATTGCCAACTTATAAAAAATATATATTTAGTACTGGAATTAACCAAGTAGATTTTGTGGCTATGTCTTTATCAATACTTGCTATATATCTGCTATATACCTCGTATGTATGAATTATGAAAATTTTCTACCGCAGTCTCATGATTTGCAATTCAAAACCATTATGTACATACCTAATACTTTTTCTTCTGATTCTAATCTTTTCTTCTCTTCCCCATGTAAGCAGTAGCCGTGTCACCCATATCTCAAGTAATAGATTCAACTCTCGTCTTTCAAGTAATAGATACAACCTTCAACTTTCAAGTAGAAGGGGCGAAGAGAACGAAGAGGATGACGATGATGACGAAGAGGAAGAGGAAGAGGAACCTCCAGCTGCTGGAGATAAAGGGGAGAGAGTAACTGTGGTACGACGACCGCCGCCGATCGTGCAGCCGACGGCGAAAGCAATGACAGTCACACGGACGTTAAAAAAACGGCCTCTCGAATGCTATGTGTGTGCTTATAAAGCCGAGACGCCACTAAGAGCGTGCTTGGATCCAACTAAATACAGGTATTGTCGATTTTCATTTCAAGGTTTAATGATTATTCGAACCGATTCCACATTAATTACAATTTGTGAACTAAGTTTTGGCTAATTCCGCGTAGGTCACTGAATTAGCTTTTGATTGAATTCCAGATCTCTATAGCGGCAGATTGTGTTTATTTTTGAGGTGTTATGTTTCTAGAACCCAACTTGTATAATATAATAATTGTATTAATAGGTATAGTTGGCTACAAAAAAGCGAACGTTAAAAATAAACTCATTCTTTCACCGTCTTCTTCGATCGTAGACAATAGTTACAGGTAGAAGCCAGAAAGTCTGACAACCGGTCTTACCAGAGAGTAAGGTGTTATCCAGTAACTGTGTTAAGGAGGTCAGATAGACAGTCACTCCATGTAAAATACTGTTATTCAGCTGCATATATATAATATGGATATAAGACTGGAAGCCGACGCCAATTTAGTTGGGAAAAGGCTTGGCAGATGTTGATAGAGAAGTTATTATACTTATACTAAAATGGCTATCACAAAATAGCCAGGCCGTCTCATCTTCTTAGTTGTGTATTCTCTTAAATGCTCCAACGAAATTAAAATTTCTCAGAGCTCCCATCAAGCCACAAGTTATCCATAGACACCCGAGCCATTACATCGGCGAATTAATAAGGTACAGTACCTGGGCGTTAATACGGCACATCCAATTTTAATAAAATTGGACACTGTTGTTGTATTCACTTTTTGGTATGTTTCCGCGCAATGTTGGTTATGTACATTAAAAGAGTGTCCATGGAGTTTCCTCCCCGTTTTTTTTTTCATTTTCGCTTCGCGTTCGCTTTGGAATGGGAAACTAGCTTCATATGTTCGATTCCCATCCAGGACAAACATTTGTGTGCATGAACATGTCTGTTTGTTCTGAGTCTGGGTGTAATTATCTATATAAGTATGTATTTACAAAAAAAAAGTAGTATATGTAGTATATCAGTTATCTGGTTTCCATAGTACAAGCTCTGCTTAGTTTGGGATCAGATGACCGTGTGTGAACAATGTCGTAGGATATTATTATTATTATTATTATTATATATCTCTCACTGAGCCGATCACCCGACTCCTTGACAATTTTAGTGCCTGTAGATGCTTTAATTAAAATAAATACTTTATCTTTGAGAGTACCTATGATTGTATTTTTTATTTTATTATTTTCTTCCTTCTTTTACTCTTGCAAAAGTATTGTCTTGTGCTGTTGTATTTTGTTGTTGTCAGATATATGATTTCTGTTTCTATTTCAAGTATATTCTGTTTCTATTCGATGTGCCGTATTAACGACCGCGTACTGTGTATAGTCAGAGATTGCTCCTGTTGGTGTCTTTATCACTTAATATTTATCGTTGTTATTTTCAGAGTACACACGATCACATGTCACAGTTCGGAGGATAAATGCTTCACGTCGGTGATATCAAGGGGTAGCTCTTACGAAGCGGTGGTGCGGGGATGCCGCTCCGGCTGTGTTGGCTCACCAGAGACTACGTGTTGCGAGGTTGGAACTTTATTCTTATTTATTTCAATAACATTTTTTAACCCACATTCACCAATGGCACATGCCTAGTACAGTTCTAAAGAAGTCTTAGGCCGAGATCTATAGACTAGTCAAGTCAAGTCAAATCATATTTCAATCAGACAAATTAAGAGGCGTTTTTGAACGTCACACGTGACTTAGCTCATGCTTTGACTTACCCATGTTCCCAGTTCTATCCTGTACTTGTAGTTTGATATTGGCGCGACAGTGACAGGAATAATTATTAGCTTAAGTACAAAGGCTCATTTTCACCACACATCACTAAACGCGTTTAATGCTAAACCAGTTTAAAACATCATTCTGTCTCTGTCATCTTTAAACGATTGAAAGAAACAGAGCGATGTTTTAAACTCGTTTAGCAGTAAAAGTGTTTAGTGATGTGTGGTGAAAATTACCTAAGTAAAGGTTGTAAGATCTCGGTTTTATCTACTGGTCCTGAAAGACTGTTGCTTTAAATTGTATCTGTTGTCAAATGTCACTACTCTATATCTACTCAAGAGCCTAGTTGGATAGAAGCGTAAAGAAGAAATATGTAGCTCTACAAGTTGATGATCACTGCCTTTTCAATGTAAACATGAGGGGCGTAATAAAAAATGTTTATTCGTGGCTGAAATGTTACGCTATTGGTTGATATTTTGGCACCCCTGACACTTAAGACTGTTTTCTGTGTCAGATCAACCAGGAACATTAAATCCTCTTGGCTAAATATTGTTTTTTTAATAGACACACATAAACTCACGCCTTTTGCCCATTGTTATGGGTATAAATATTGTCATTAATCCGATCTTCTATTTACAGTTGAACCGCTGCAACAACCAAGCGTTCGCGATGCCAATGATACAGCCCCGCTCGATATTGACCGCGGCAAACAGCAAGTCAACCAAGTCGATACCACCCACGATACTTTTTTTCGTCACCGTGTTATTGGTGCTTCAAACAGTAGTCAAAGTAGCCATTGTGTAAACTGAGACGCCCTACCATGAGGCTTGCAAAACCACGATTACTGACATCATCTAAATTTTTAATGAAACTATTTGGACGAAAATTTTGTTGATCTCTTTGAAGCCTTTTGACGCTGCCTTTTAAATTCATATACATTTAAGAATATGGTTCTATTAAAAAAAAGTAACTAAAACTTTTTTTTCTAAAATTTTAGCTTGCTTTGTTCAGTTGTTTGTTTTCATCATCATCATCTGTCTAGCTTTTCCCAAATATATTGGGATTGAGGGCAAGAGAATGATGATATTGGGGTTGGCTTCCAGTCTAACTTACCATTATTTGACATCGAGTGACTGCTCTGTTTGTTATGTTTTTGCTAATGTGCTGGATAGGAGCTTCCCTTTGAGTCTCTAGGATATCTCATGGTAGGGCACCAGTATACCTTCAGCTTATTGTGTAAGACCACAAAGTCAGGACTGAAATCATGGAGAGGGAAATTAACAAAGTACTAGGATGTTATTGTGTGAAGTGACCGTGAAAATTTGTGGTGCATTTATTATTATGCTGTTTTTGTAAAGTGAAATATATTTTTTGAAATTTTATCGAAAATTTCGTATTGCTTTCGTCATCAAAGTAAAGTTAAAACATTCTTAGAATTAGGTCTCTATTATCTTGATTTCCGGAGATTGTAACTTCACAGAAGTAGATTAATTAAAATTCAAAGATACACACGCGTTGTAACCTATACGAGCCAATTCTGAGAGCCACATAATTGTACAAAAGTTCTCCAAATTCCTCAAAGGAGGTGCTCAAAGGCCGCCCTCGTGAAAGGGCTTATGATTGAAAGGCGCAAGGGAAGGGTCACTCGACCTCTGCGGTCAAGCCGCCTTTCCGCCCAATTGAACCGCTTCCGCCCGCTAGAAGGCGCTGATGTGAGAATGGAATGAGTTATTGATGGCTTTAGGTACGCCAAATATTTTTTACTTGAATAATAATGTTTAGGTGTTAAATTAGCCGTTTAGTTTTGAAAAAAAAAATGATTTTGAATGTAAATCCTCGCTTCTTATTACGCACGAGGAAGTAGGTATGACTTGATGGAAAAACAAGCAAATATACAGGGTTATTGGTAAAACACCAACAACCTCTTAAGGGGTCGTTGTACTCATCATTATGAACAACTTTTACTACGGGACCAATCCTGAAACCGCGAAAAAAACTGTTCTACTGAACAGATGATATTTTTTCGCGTTTGATTTGACGAATTATGCGAACATAAATGTACTGAACAGCTGATTTTCTTTTCGCGATTTCAGGTTTGGTCCCATAGTAAAAGTTGTTCATAATGATGAGTATAATGTATAAAACCCCATAAGATGTGGTTGGTGTTTTACCAATAATCCTGTATATAACCTATACCTACCTAGGTATTTTTTCAGTCCATTTTAATATTTTTTTTACAACAAATTATATTGGCGTATTTAATGCAACCTTAGAATCAGTCAAATAACGTTACAATATCACGCGTGTATTCCCCGAAGGGTTAGGCAGAGGTATAGTCCACTCACATTTCATCATTGCATTTTTTCATAATTTTATGTGCAAATAACCAGTCTCGATTCTTTAACTGATTAATATAATAGAAAACTCTTTATTATAGTACACCATACGAATACTGTGATTAACTTATTAATACACATACGTAAAGTCACAGATCATTATCATCTGCCTAGTCTTTTCCCAACTACGTTGCTGTCGGCTTCCAGTCTAACCGGATGCAGCTGAATACCAGTATTTTACAAGAGGCAACTGCCTATCTGGCCACCACAACCCAGTTACTGGGTAATACGATACCTCTTGGTAAGACTGGTTGTCAGGCTTCTGACGACCCGTAACGACTGTCAAAGTCCACGAATGACAGCCGGAACCAACGGCTTAACGTGTTTTCCGAGGTATGGAGGGGTGTCGGTATGTAAAGATGGTCACCCATCCACGGACCAACTGCGGCGAGCGTAGCTTAACCTAATCGATCGACTCATGCGGCTGTTATTACTTAACCACGAGCCCCTTTGATAAAGTTACAGATATTAGATGAAAATAGCATAACATATTTAAATGTCAGTCTTTATTTCATCATTTTCTTTATACGTAGTTTCGCATCACTCTTACCGAGGTGTCGGACCCAAACATATTTTGACTATCATAATCTCAACATTCTCATCCCCTAAGGCACTCACCACGTGTGAAAACCCATAGGAAATTCGAATAAACCCGACGATTTCCCCTTGAAATACCCTCAATTTGGGGTGTCCAGCGTGTTAAGAAGCCAGCTCACTTGTTCTCGACATATGGAGCAAATCACTTGAAATCGAGATGAATGAAACCACAAATCATACAGTTGGTGAGAACTTTAGTGTTGTAGTAATAAGTGTTGTTTTTGTTTGTATTTGGGTTGAAAGAAAAGTTGGTATGAATAAAATTTTTAGGGTGAGAAAACTCGATATCCGGCCGGACTTGTGGGTGATTTTTATTGGTTATAAACAGGGGAACGCGTGTTAGCCGTGATTTGGGTCGGCTGAAGTTCGGTCGAACAATGTGCGAGGGTGGGCCGCGGTCGTGTTTGATTTGAAAGTTAAGAAGCTTGTTTCTTTTAGTTCTTGGACAATGTTACTTTTGTTTTCGGGTTGTTTAACTTTTAGATGTATAGGGTGGATAGTTGTTTGAATTTAAAGTGTATGCTTACACTGTTTTTGTTTAGGTGTGTGAGATTACATTATTAAACTAATGAGCGTGTATTGAATGGTTGTATGTCGTGCTTAGTCTAGTATATTAGCATAACTAATTTCATAGTGCATGTAAATTAGGTATGGATTGCAATGGCGTGCTCTATGGATTAACTTTCTTCCTCCATTTTTGAACCTTAGGGAAAGGAGTAAATCGTCTGATGACGCTACTTATTTATCCTTGGAGCCATCATCATCGTCATCATCAGACCTGACTTAGCAATCTGCTGCTTTATCGTAGGTCTCTCCGATCCTTTGAATGAATAACTATTAGGTTTTCAGGTTTATCAGAACGACGTAATTTTTTATAAGTAATTTATCATTTCTTTCTCTAAGAACACGTGCCTTAACATAACAACCATGTCGTACATAACATGGATCTGCACCTGGTAGGTACATCACAATGGCACGGAGGCAATGATCGATCGAGTCATTTGGCACGCACCATCGGTCAACACTGAGATTTGCACAACACTACACTTAGTGAGGGGCGTGGGCGGAGTTGTCGATATGTATTAATACCTACGTAGATTTTAAGTTATTTCAACAGGAGTCCAATGTGTAAGCGATGTTGGGCAGTATTGATTATCTCTGGCAAATATAATAATGATCCAAGTTTTCTAAGGTTCATTTGAAATAAGATTAGACATTTAAATAAACTTTTTTTACAGTCCGTCCAACTGATTCCGACTTCTATTGCGTTTGTAGGACGACAAATGGCAGCTGCAGTATACACTTGGTATTGTTACCACGTTTTTGCTTTTAGTGCCATTCTTATGCCTACGGAATAGAAGTCAAAATTGGTTGAACGGACTGTAAAAAGATTTATTTAAATGTCTAATCTTATATCAAATAGAATATTTAATATTTAATGAAAACATAATAATAATTATAATTATAACTTAATATTTAATGAAAACATTGGATTCTGATGATCTGATCTGATGATTATTTTATATTATTTTATTTATTTATAAAGGCACCAGGTCCCAATATACAAAGCACAAAGACTTAAAAAAACATAAACATATTTATAGCGGCTGTTTTTTTAGAGAAGAGAACTTCAAATTGAAATAAAACACAGAAAAATGTTTTTAATATCCATTAAATTAGGTTTATTTGATAGATAATTTTATGGCGTTAATGTTTGAATACCATGTACATGCCATGTACATGGCGTAATCTGGAGGACAAATTTTCACACACTGTTTGCAGTAAATCAGGCTGTATTTCGGCATCATGTACCAACATCATCATCTTAAAAAAAAATCACCCGATAGTATTAGTTGCAAAAATGTACGTGAAGGCCAAGTTTTGTTTAGTAATCATATTTTCTCTCAAGCCAGCAACCGCTTGCTTCGCAAAAATATGTTTACAATGCATAGTTTTGTGTAAAGAAGAGCCAATGTTCAGTAGAAAGCAGTTTTTGACTGAGATGACTGATGTTTATGTTATCATTTTCGAATTATTACAGTATAGTAAATATTATCTAAATCTTGTCTACTATGATGACACGCTCTGCTACTTAAATTTGTATACGTAATAACGTACACTACGAGACATGCGGTAGTGGGACGCGTCATTTCAGAGTAGACATGTCTAATTTAGATAGTATCGATATCGATACGTTCACCAAAAACACCACACATCACTACCAAATAGTGACAACCTTTAATACGCATTATTGACCGAATGATCAATGATCTACGCTGATTTGGATCAATAAAATTATGCAAGATCATCGCGTCATTGATTCCCGTATTGACCGATTTACTTTGTTGTAGAAAATATTGCGTACTATGGACGTAATCTTCTTGTCCATGACATTTGCGGGCTGGCTGTGTCATTGGGGGTAATGCTTAGTCATTGTTGTAACGGTTTATTTTTGTGTTAAATATTGACAGAAAGGACGAGTTCGATGTTATATTTATTATAGTTGGTCTTATTTGTAAAATTGTGGTTTGAATGCTGGTCCTGTACCTGTTATTATTAGCAAGTGTCCTAAAAATTAAGTAAGATCAACATGGTGCCTTTTTATGCTGCTGGTGTTAATTGCTGACTTCAAAAACAAAAAGAGAAACGACTTTTTTTGCACTTGTTTTTTTTCCTTCATTCTTGTTTATAGAATTCTAGAAACATCATACACCTGGAAATATATCAGCAATTAGCTAAAAGTAGATTTATTTTCCAGAAAAATCAATGTAACCTAAATCCTTAATTTAGCCGTTTCAGACAGAACAAGAACTAATAAAGCGCTATAAAAGAACGGAGAAATAGCAAGACGTTTCGTTTTACAGACATCACAAAGACTGCAATCCAATCGGACGCCTATGCTCAACGCACGGTAACTGCATTTTATTGTCTAGTACCAAACAGAGATTTTTTCACAATACTTAAACACAATTTTACTCATGATATTAAACAACTTTTACTATGGGACCCAACTTGAAATCGCGAAAAAAAATCTGCTGCTCCCTACATTTTAACGAGTTATGCGGACAAGAATGTACGGGACAGCTGATTTTTTTTTCGCGATTTCAGGTTTGGTCCCATAGTAAAAGTTGTTTGTTATCATGAGTAGGTACAATCATGTGTGTATAGGTCACAAATTACCTTGAAGCCTTCCTCTCGCTATAATGTATAAATTATCCATTCTAATCATGCTGAGACATGATGTAGATAATCAATGATATTTAATTTTCTGTTGTGCTCCATTATTTTAACAGGATGGTTTTAGAGTAGATAACTGGATGCAGCTGAATACCAGTACTATACATGGAGCGGTTGCCTATCTGACGACCTAATAACAACCTAGTAACACGACATCCCTTGGTAAGACTGGTTGTCAGACTTTCGGGCTTCTGAAGACCCGTACCTAACGACTGTCAAAGATCCACGAATGACATCCGGGACTAACGGCTTAACGTGCTATCCGAGACGCGAAGTAGCCTCGGTAAGTAAACGGACCAACCCCGGCAAGCTTAGGTTTACCTGAGGGAACAACCGGTGCGGCTGTTAATACTTAGCCACGAGCTCCTCGCTCGATCCTACCAGTCATTCGTACAGTACAAAAGTACGTAAGCAACCTTTTTGCGGTTTCTACCCTCACAGCCATTTACTTTCACGCAGAAATTGAGTCTACAATAAATAATATTCATTTTCGCTACCTAGTGCTGAAACACAACAGCAGCAATGAGTAATCCGAATACTGTCGGGTTTGTTGGCCGCCGCAGTGACCGGCGGCCGGTCAGACGGACAAACAGTAGATATTTGCGTACGCGCCGTTTTTTGTTGGCACCCGGCCAGGTGACCGCGACTGCACTGCATCTGTATACAGGATGGGGATAATATGAAGTTAATTGGTTTCTGACGAAATCTGGTGATTCGTTGAGATAATAATATTGCCTAGTTTCTTTAATGCATAGTTTTTCACACAATACGAATTATTGTAGGGGCGATGAAGAACAGCCATAACTGATCGAAAGTGACCAACTGAATACGGTGTTTCTTTTCTGCTGTGGCCATTAAATATAGAAAATAATTTGCATACTTAAGTTTCTTCACTGGCTTTAAGAAAGCGAAGGAAAAGGAGGGGCTCGCGTGGTTAAACAATAACAGCCGCACGGGTCGATCGAAGGTTAAGCTGTACTTGCCGCGGTCGGTACATGGATGGGTAAACATTATGTTACATATCGAGACCTCTCCTGACCTCGGAAAGCACGTTAAGCCGTTGGTCCGGCTATCATTCGTAGATCTTTGACAGTTGTTATGGGTAATCAAATGCCCAAAAGTCTGAGAACCAGTCTTACCAAGGGGTATTTTGTTACCCAGTAATTGGGTTGTCCGGGTCAGATAGGCAGTCGTTCCATGTCTGGTATTCAGCTGCATCTGGTTAGACTGGAAGCCGACCCCAACAGTTTGGAAATGGCTAGGCAGATTGAGTCGAAAGCGAAGGATTAGGTCGGTCTAAAAAAATTACCTAAGTTACCTTTTGTTATTTTATTAAAGTTATTCTGTAACATTATTTCGCTACAAAGTCCACCCACTGTTTATTGCACAAAGTGCATTAACATCGTCCGAAATATGTATGTATTTTTGTTCGAACGATAAATAGCCGGAATTCGGTTGCGCGCCGTTGCTAAATATTTGCTGATAACTTCTCTGTTGATGCATTTATGATCAACAGTTATTTCTGTAAATGCAGAAACTGGATTTTTGTGTTTAATTTTTTGAGTATTATTTTGTTTTGTTAGGCTCAAATTAACCGAGACTCACGAAATCAATGGGTCATGATGAACCAAACCATCAAACTTCACTCAATTACTTGAAATAGAACTAAAACAGAGGATTGTCCAGACAGTGCAGACTTTGCAGATGATACACGCAAACGTCTACCTACACACATTTTATAAATGGAAATCTCTGTCAGAAGTGTCGTAGTTTTTAGTAAAGCATAAAACACAATGAGACTTTCTTATTCGACAAGGTAGGTGATCTGTCACAGAAGCACAGCAATGCTATTCTGTAAAAATCTCACCGTGAAAACTTAGGTGAAGTGAGCGTGGAGTGAGCCATCAATAGTGTCAAACCCTAGCAACGGGTGGAATAACAGCTCTCTTCAAGCTCACTTCACCTAAGTTTTCACGGTGAGAATTTTACAGAATAGATCAGCAGTTCTGTCACTGGTTTAAGATATTTTATCTCAGTCTTAGCTATAGTACCCCATCAT
Organism: Dicycla oo; assembly: GCA_948252095.1. NCBI lineage: Eukaryota > Metazoa > Arthropoda > Insecta > Lepidoptera > Noctuidae > Dicycla > Dicycla oo. The sequence continues at coordinate 9,447,996 of OX411727.1, read as the reverse complement.
GGCCTCGTGGGTCACAAGTACAACAGAAAACTGGTGGAGTCGATAGCTATATTTCAATTTTTTGTACAATTTGAAGTCTATCCTTTCTTTGCTAATTCTACGTCCTATAACCTCTACTAGCTAAAAGTAATTAGTAAAAGACACTTCTAATATCTCCTGCACATACGGGCAGTGTCCAACTAAACCAACAACTCACGACCCGGTGGGTTCTGTGGGTAGTGCTAGATAATAAATTCACTTATCTCGTACTTCGCTCGCTCACACGACCAAGTTTTTCGACTTAAGATCTTAGTTACCGCCAGTTTCAACAGGGGTAAGCTAGTATGGATACCTATATATTTTTTGTTTAAAAGAGTACATACGAATGCTCTATTTATTTTCAGCGTTTTTATTTTCAGAATAGAAGGTTATTGTTATTGTATTACCTGAATATGTAAACTTGAAGGTTTTTGTCTAGTCTGACTGATTCGCAGTGAGGGTAAAAATAACGAAATCCGGCCAAGTGCGAGTCGGACCACGTACAGTAAAGGGTTCCGTAGTTGAAAAACACGTTCAGTTCTTGTAATCGCAGAAAAAATATATATGTGATAAAACTATAAATCACCGACTTTCGGACTTTTCCTTTACTTGTACTGTAAGATCTTGTTTCTTGCCAAATTTCATTATTCTAGGTCAACCGGAAGTATCCTATAGGTTTTGATTTACTTGCGAGTATCAAAATATGTCGTATAAATTGGCGTATTTTCTTGTTGCGTTGACTTAGAAGCTTGATGTTTTAGAGCTCCTTGGGACCCATATACCTACTTATATACTTATTTGATGTTAATTTCACTTGATACCTTCACGCGTTCCTGAGAAAAAGGGTCTTGACAGACTGCCAGACAGACAGATTGACAACGAAACGATCCTATAAGGGTTCCGTTTAATATCCTGGGACATTTCACACACGGTCATCTGATCCTAAACTAAGCAGAGCTTGTACTATGGAAACCAGATAACTGATATACTACATACACTACTTTTTTTTTTTGTAAATACATACTTATATAGATAATTACACCCAGACTCAGAACAAACAGACATGTTCATGCACACAAATGTTTGTCCTGGATGGGAATCGAACCCACGATCTACGACATGATAGGCGGTATCTTAACCAACCGCGCCAGCTGGCCTGCCAAATGTGGGTGTAATGTATGTAGAGTGTCAATGTGATAAACAATTACTTTCCCCGACTGTACACAATACACGTCTGCCTACGCTATGTTATTGTTTGAAATTGTAAGCACACTTTGCCAAAAAATAAAACAGAATCCCTTTCCTCTCTATCCTACGGAAGCGGCCAGTCGCTAGGCCGCGAACGTCCCCCAGATCCCGTATACGGGTCTGATTGAAAAGTTCTTTAAACCACAAACTTCACAACTACTCTAGAAACGGCGACTTCACAAGTCCACGTACTGCTTCCAAGCTTTGTTTGAAATTCATGCCGTGTGGGGAGTTCGACCCTACTTACAGTGGAAATATTTCTCAGATTTGGATAGGTAGATAGGTAGAGATAAAATGTTAATTGAATTCTAAGTTACAGTGTGTAGGAGGCAGTATGTTTAAACTTAGATGGAAAGTTTATTGTTTAAGTTTATTTATGATCAGCAATATCATCATCATCATCATCATCTGCCTAGCCTTTTCCCAACAATGTTGGGCTCCGCTTCCAGTCTAACCAGTATTTTACATGGAGCGACCACCTGTCTGACCTCCACAACCCAGTTACTGGGTAATAAGATACCCCTTGGTAACACTGGTTGTCAAACTTTTGGGCTTCTGACGATCTGTATCACCTATCAGAGATCCACGAATGACAGCCGGGACCAACAGCTTAACGTGCTATTCGAGGCACGGAGAGGTTTTGAATTTATGATCAGCAATAATAAAGAAAAAATATGTTGCTGTTATCTATATTTTATTTTTATTATTGTCGCTTAGAACTAGAATGCTGCGCTGCTAGTCATATATACAAAAGTGTGCTATTTACAGACATCGATTTATTTTTCGTGTAATCTTTACAAAAACTTCTGTCACACAGAATAATTTCAGATTTTTCTCTATGCAAACTTCGGAGATGGGGGAGGGGGTATTTTATTTACATTTTTCATCAAAAGTCGAAAACTATGCGGCCTAAAATAAATTTTTGAGAATGTGCAAACAACGCTCTTTCATGTGACACGCCACATGCCCTAGTAGCTCCACTTTGATTTTTTAAGACCCCCTTTCAGTCTCTGTTGCAAAAAAAAAATATAATTTTTTATTTCTTTCTTATTTGCAAAATAGTTAGCCAAACTATTCCAAAATTAAAGTTGATAGCCTTAGTAGTTCTTGAGATGCTGCATAGCTGTGACAGACAGACAGACTGAGTAGCACCATAAGGGTTCCTTTTTACCATTTTGGTACGGAACCCTAATGAACACTAATAAAACGTCCTTAGATGTAAACATCCTTAGGAACACTTAAAAAAAGAAAAAGCTTGCTTACCATAAACTCAAACTATAAAATGTGAATATTATTTACATGAAAGCTGATGAAAACCCGATCACTAAATCAAATACCGATAACGTCCAACCCGTCCAACTAGTGGGTCTCAATTCAACATATATTTTAATATACCAACATTACAATATTAACTAAATAAACTTTAGTGGCCGGTGGGTAGACAAGTAAACAATGCAATATTATTAATGTACATACCGCTCGTCTGCGACCGATATATTAAACAGTGTAATACTAAACGCGAAGTCAGGACAAAACTATATACTAATTGTTGGTGGTTGTGCAACCCAGCACAATGTTGCATGAATGAATTATCATTCTGAATTAAGAGGATTGTCGAGTTTGGAATATGTTAGAGACGGTGTATCGTTGTTGTTGTTTTATGGAAATTTTGATGAAGGACTGAGATCATCTTCATCACCATGAATGATAACTGATAAATGATTTTTATTTCTGTAAGTAGGTTTGTACAAACACTTTTACAAGTAAATCATGTTTTTTTTTTAAACTAGATGAGGTCGGCGTTTCCTATCTGACTACTCTGAGAAGAAAGGCAGAAACAAACTCAAAGGTCACAGTCTCTTATAAAGTCCAGACATAATCTTGATCACTTCATGTGAAGACCATGTAGATTGGTGTCTGAAATGGTCTTTTGAGGAAAGAACCACACAGATTGAGAGGACCTGTCCAGTCAGTGCACGCATTTGTCAGTAATCGCGCAGCTCAATTCAGAACTTAAGGAGCTCAACGATTCGACGAACAATACCAAAGAAAGGACATTGGGGTAGGCCGCATAAATTACTCACTGCCAGACCATGATTAAAAATAACTGACAGAAAAAATAAAACAAACAAAAAAAGCCTACATAGTCTTCACATTCACAATAAATTAAAATAATATAATACTTTACAAAGTAAATATACATTTCATGTCAACAGTATGCAAAAATAAAAAGAGAAAAAAGAAAATTTGGAGCATAACTTAGATTACATCCATAACTTAGATTTAACAGAATCATCTCTGTTTCATCATCTCTAACTAAAAGAATGACTTCCATTCCCAGACGTGACTGAAAATATGAAATACTTTGAGAAGTCTGTCATGTCCATTTCCTAAGGAATATCAATATTTTGAAGAGGGTTTAGTTGTCAGTCCATACGTATATCCATTCTTCTATTCAACATGTCTCGTGCACTTTAGATTCACAAAAACATTGGGATTATTGTCTTCCCCATCCGTATTGATCCAAGTAAATGCATCATTTTATTTGTTAAACTTGGCAAAACCAAGTCCAAAATCTTCTTCAATTCTATTTCGAGAAGACAAATTACATTTATCGATATTATATTTTCTAGCACAATCCGCTACATTACTATGCTGTCGACACTGTAATCATCGTTCCTAATGTATTTAATGCTGGAATTCAGACAATGCCATGAGCCGAGGCCAGCTGTATTATAAATTTGTGTGATCAATGTTTATTGTCTCTTATTGGCTCCGAGAATTACAAGGTGGTCAGTGCAAGATCGTTTGTATGCAATTTGGGATAATTTGACCACCTGGAAATGTGTGTCAACAGCTATTTAGTGGTAACTGATGTGGGGTTTTGTGAACTGGCTGTTGACTGATTTAGTGAGAGTTACTTGTGAACTGCTTTATATTAGGTTGGGGAAAAAGTCTTTTCGCATTATAGTACGTATGAACTTGTAATAAAATCTCTTTGGCTATACTATTTGTATCTGGCTGGTTTTGGTATCATTGAAAGTTTAAATTTTAAAGAACATAATTCCAAATTAAAATTAGGAAAATGTGTGATTTTCATTTGTTTTTCGTACCGTCAAGATGAGTGAATCTAATGAAGAAATTCGATACATTTTAAAATTTTACTACAAAAAAGGTAAAAATGCAACGAAAGCCGCGAAAAAAATTTGCGATGTTTATGGACCTAGTGTAGTGTCTGTGAGAGTAGCACAAATTTGGTTTAAGCGTTTTCAATCCGGAAATTTTGATGTCAAAGATGCACGTCGCTCTGGTTGCCCTATTACGGATAAAATGGATGCCATTTTTGAAAAAGTGGAGCAAGATCGGCATATCAGTAGTTACGACGTAGCTGAAGAACTGGAAATTGACCACAAAACAGTTTTGGTGCATTCGAAAAATACTGGGTACACAAAAAAACTCGACATTTGGGTACCTCACGAGCTCACTGAAAGAAACCTAATGAACCGTGTACTCATTTGTGATTATTTATTACGACGTAATGAAACCGAACCATTTTTGAAGAAGCTGATAACTGGTGATGAAAAGTGGATCACGTATGACAAGAACGTGCGAAAAAGGTCGTGGTCAAAGGCCGGTCAGGCTTCACAGACTGTGGCGAAACCCGGGTTAACTCGCAACAAGGTGATGCTGTGTGTGTGGTGGGATTGGAAGGACATTATTCATTATGAGCTGTTACCGCCAGGCAGGACCATCGATTCTGAACTCTACTGCCAACAACTGATGAGATTAAAGCAAGAAGTTGAGAGAAAGCGGCCGGAATTAATCAACAGAAGGGGTGTGGTTTTTCATCATGATAACGCTAGACCTCACACATCTTTAGCCACTCAGCAAAATTTAAGAGAGTTTGGCTGGGAGGTGTTAATGTATCCGCCGTATAGTCCTGACCTTGCACCTTTAGATTTCCACCTGTTTCGGTCTCTTTAGAATTCTTTAGGCAGTGTCAGGTTAACATCACGAGAGGACTGCCAAAAGCACTTGTCGCGGTATTTTGACCAGAAGTCCCAAAATTTCTATAGCAATGGGATCATGTCCCTACCTACAAGATGGCAAAAAGTTATCGAACAAAATGGTACCTACATACTTTAGTTAAATGTAAATAAACTATATTAAAAAATGTTTTGAATTTTTTTTAAAAATGCGAAGAAACTTTTTCCCCAACCTATTATATTACTTTGGTCCCACGTATAGTCTGAAAACAAAGATATCATACCCAAAAACTTTCTTAAAATAATTAACAGCTTCTGAAGTCGGTGCAAAGTTAAGATGCATTGAAGAATTGAAGACACCGAATTCAGAAGCTGTTAAGTTTAAAATATTATATTTTATTCGTTTTGTTTTTTGAAGTCGGTTTTTACTTTTTTAAAAGTACTTTGATTTTTAGTTGAAAATACGATTACACAAGCCCAAGACGAACAATAAGAAGAATCATCACAATCCGCTTAGAAAGCCGGAGATACAGTAGATTTATGCATATAAGTTTGTACAAAAGATAAATTACCTAATGTTTTATATACTTAAACCTTCCTAAGTATGTAATCACGTTAATGAAAGAATAATCAAAATTGGTTCATTAGTTTTTGAGAAAATCACGGATATACAAACATACAAACGGGTGAATACAGAACCTCTTTTTTTAATTCGGTTAAAATAGTTGAATTTAGCATTATATATTACATAGTTTGTTAGAAGGCAAATGTCAGAGAAAAGTATCTATTTATATAGTTCAAATTAATATTTTTTTTACTATACCTACAGAGTCAAATTAAATTAGCTAGCAAAACTCCGCAGACGTGATGGGTATCGATAGCTAAACATGATAAAACAAAAAGAAATTAATGTGATGATGTTTTTTTTGGGTCATCTACTTCGGTACAGTCACTTAAAATATCAGTTTTTTTTTTAGTAAACTTCTTAGACGTGGTGGGTATCGATGTCTCAACATTATAAAATAGATTTTAACAATTCACACTTCAAGTGACACTAGCAGCAGTCATTGACCCAAAAAAATCAAATCTATTTAATTTAATTGTATCTGTTTAGATATCGTTACCCATCACGTCTGCGGAGTTTCGCTAGCTACTTTAATTTGACCCTGTATAACACTGTTTATGCCATTCAAGTAATTAGGTTCCCTAAGAGCATCTCTTTTGTATTGGTTTCGTTATTGTTTTATTGCTTATCTAAGGATAACAATAAAACCTTGGTTACTGCTCTACATAATCTAGCTCCTTAGCAGAAGAACACAACTAACGAAAACAACATAACCTCCTAGCATAGCAAGGCAGGTCATCCGGACACCACCCCACGCGGCCATGCCTCAGTCAGGGCAAGCGCGCATATTAAAACATTATTCAAGCAATCATTACCATAATAAATGTTAATAAAGTCAGTGTACATGCACATTAGTCGACGGTAAATCATTTGTGGGCTTGCTATTGGTTTTTAGCGGCCTGTATCAATTATGGCGCGGACTATGGCGAGTGTTCCTGGGTTGGTAAGTGGCTCTACTTTGGGATTGTAGGTGTGAAGTAACTTTTATTTTTGAGGTTTAGTAGAGTACCTACTTTTTGAGAATAACCATTTTTTTGTAGGTTTTCTCATCTCTATATGTGTTCATGTTCTTTCTTTGCGTCATGCTTACCGCAAATAAACGTATTCGCTTTCTTTCAAACTTTTTCAAAACTTATTTGCATACTGCATTCAATTTCTTGATCAGTTTGTCAGTTTTTAGTTCAAGTTTTGGTGTCGTACGAGTATTTCAAGCTTTAATATTTCCCTACCAATCCCAACTTCCTCTGACGGCCACGTGAAATGGTTCTGTTCAATAAAATTTTAGAGTGTCTTTCCCGCGCGGGCTGGTAATGTCGCATTTCTACAGGTTTTTCGTGATTATTTCAATACATTTAAACCAAATTACTATTTTTTTAATAGACGATCTAGATCGTTGATTTATAAGTATGTATGCTATTTTTACCGTTATGTTGGTATTTACTCATAAAAAATAACATTATAGACAATGAGTAAATACCAAAATAACTGTAAAAAATAGCATACACACCTACTTAATATATACCAACGATCAAGATAGTCTATTAAAAAAAAATGTAATTTGATTTAAATGTATTAAAATAATAACGAAAACCCTGTATAAATGCGACGTTGCCAGCCCGCGCGGGATAAGCGCTCTTAAACTGGTTTGAGACTTTACAACAGTACCACGGCGGCTGATATGATTCGATTACTTATTTAATTCATTACCTGCTGTTGCAGAAACGACACTCTCTAGTAACTTTCTTGTGTTGTTTTAATTTTGTAGAGCAACATGCAAGCCAATCCATTGTATAGCGGGCGTACATAATTGCAGACCTTACGACTCGCGCCCACGTGATCGTCCTGCGGGACGAACTGCTAGCCGAACGTTTAAGGTGGGAACATACAAACTATTCGACTAACTGTAGGTTGCAGTACCTTTGCCTTAGTCGAGGTCATGAGTAGACGAACTTATTGATCAGCTGTCTATCTTTCTAAATAAATCTTTGTTTGGAAAAAGCTATTTAGCCCAGGCAGGCGCTTTACTTTGTGTAAATAATTTCATCTATCAATCAAACCGGCATGTCCTAGAACCAAAAATTCGAAGACATGACTTCTACCAACCCGAACTGAACCCGCGTGGTACAGTACAGCCCACTCCCTCTCAAAGAAAAGAGGCCCGTGTCGCAACAGTGGGAACTTTATAGGCTGATTGATTATGCTATGCTGCTGAGCTGAACACTAAACGACCATAGCCGTCTTAAAAATAAAACTTCTATTGTGTCAAGTTCAGTGTTCTTTACAGCAGTGATAGCCTAGTGGTGTGAACGGTGGACTGCCAAGTCATAGGTCTCGAGTTCGAACCCAAGGCATCCACCTCGGAATTTTTGGATTCGTGGGTGTATTATCACTTGCTTAAAAAACGGTGAAAGAAAACATCGCGAGGAAACTGGCATTCCTTTTTTTTTGCGTGGATAAATGCTCATGCATACTGCACTACCACGGGGAGATAGTGCAGTTATGTGGGACTCCAACCCACTAAAACTCCACGGTGTCCTCCTCGGCCCCTTGTGGCGGGAACCCGCCGCGGCTGTCCGTCACCGGACCCTCCTCTGGGGAGGAACCCCCATCACCGGCGCACCAGAACACATTGCACGCCGTGATCACCTCAGGGACCTAATCAGCACATGGGCGCTAGACGATCCCATGTCTAGGCAACCTTGGTCCTCCTGCGACTGGTCAGGTCAGTGGCGCGGCCGCCTACGAATTTTCGGTCGCAGAGGATAGGGAGAGCGGCCGGCGTCATACGTACACTCCTCCTGCCCTGCTGCCTGAGGGATATATTTTTCTGGCATGTGAAGCCAAGTCAGACACAAGGTTAGTCACTGAGCACACGAAAAATAAAGAAGAGTTGTCCTTCAAAGCGTTGGAGAATGATAAGGGTAGGTGCAGTTTGTGTTGACCTGATGCCTCAGTCATTTACTTTAAAAAAAGTGTTTTTTTAGCGGTGTAGGTACTATGAAGTAACTGTAAGCAGCTCTTTCTTTTTTTTAATATTCGCGTTACACATGGTTTAGTTATAAAGGCTCTTTGGAAATGTCTTTGGGAATGTCACGGTCCCAATTTGTAAACAGAACGGATAAAGAATCTCCATTGATACTCTTTTTAACACGCTTTTATTATTAGCTTAGTCTGTATCTATGTACTTATCTATATGTGTAATGGAATCTTTGAACGTGAATTTCACCCACTTCAAAACGTCGGATTGAATTGAAACTTGGCACACTTATCTAGGACCGATGACAATACAATAATTTATAATAATAAGTTTATCCGATTATCCTGATCAGGATCTTCAGAATTAACGATATTTTCCATATCTGAAAACACCGAAGTGTCTTGTGCCACGTACAGTCATGAGCACTAATATGTATTCACTGAGCCACTTTTAAAATAGTTTTTTCCTACTGTATTGATTATAATTTAATTTTGTTACAAACATAACATTTTGATACTATTATGAAATAGGTCATGTCTCAAAGTTGCAAGCGTTATTACACGAGAAAAACGATTTTGAATTTTGTTATGTGTAAACATATTTTTGCTCGTGACTGTACTAAGGCGTGTACTAAAGCATACGTGACTTCTGTTTTACTACCTGTTTTCACATATAATATAGTAAAAAGCCGATTCTTCGTTACTATGAAATTATCATCGTTAAAGACTGAAAAAGCAAAAATAAATATTAGTTAAAAAACTAAAAAGACACGATTTTGTAACTAGCCGAACTAAAAAGTAGAAATAATTTTCTATAAGTTCAAAAAAAGAATAGAGTGATTAAGAAAAAAAATCATTTTATCGTAAAAAAGCGGGGGTTGCTTTTTAAGATATTTTATGATGACTTTACTATTACCAATGTCTGTCTATAAAATAATTAACAATCTGCGACTCCCGCATTCCCCTTAAACTCAAGGGGAAGATTTATAAAACAATGGTTAGACCTGCTGTCTTGTATGGATCAGAATGTTGGGCCATAAAAAGAATGAATGAAAGGCAAATGCATGCAGCCGAGATGAGAATGCTAAGAGGGATGTGTGGTATTACGCGAATGTATAGAATAAGAAATGAGTATGTAAGAGGAAGTCTGAAAGTGACACCACTGACTGAAAAGTTGTGTGGAAATCGCTTGTCATGGTATGGGCATGTGATACGGAAGAATGAGGAAACTGTGGTCAGGAAAGTGTTGAGTATGAACGTGGAGGGCTATACGAGTAAGGGAAGACCAAATAAACGATGGATGGACTGTGTGAAAGATGATATGGCCAGAAAGGGAGTGACTACCGAGATGACTAATAGAGAAGTATGGAAGAAAAAGACATGTTGCGCCGATCCCAAATAAATTGGGATAAATGCAGGAGAATGATGATGTCAATAAATTTTTTACAAAAATTGACATCTAGCACCCCACGCTTTTTACGATAAAATGATTTCACTCTATTGTTGTTTTTTTGAACTTATAGATAATTATTTTCTACTTTTTAGTTTTTTAAACTATTATTTATTAAAACATTGACTTACAAAAGTTTATGAGAAATAGTGCCCGTAATATGAGAAGCTCACTTTTGAATCTGTGTGTAGTCCAGGACTAACAATCGAATACACTCGTCTTGTTGTAAACGCAATGAATATTCAACAACTGTTTATACGTTTTAAAGGAGTTATGATTTGCTATTGAAGGCTTTGAAATTTTGGACCAGGCATTAAATTAAAGTAGGCATTAGTGTAAATTAAGGGTCTGTTCACGAATCTACTTAATATGGACACGGTCGTATTTGTGAGAACTTATGATATTGCATTAATGTTGCTGCTAAATAGGTACCTATTAAATACCTGTTAAATAGGCAAGCGTAGTGTGGGACGCCACCCAGATAGATAATAATAATAATAATTTATTTATTTATTTATTTATTTTACCATTTATGTACACACAGAAAAATACATAATAAAATACATAATTATAGTTAGGAGTACAAAGGTACTGCTTATTTCTTAAGAAATTTCTTCCAGCAGACCTGCGAAAGGAGAAATGAAATAGAAATGTAGACAATTATTATTATAAGTTTATTATTGTACAAGAAGAAACACTAAACAAGATAGTACAAGACCGTGGTCGTCAAGATCAGATTGAACAGCTGGCTCATGAACTAAGTAAAAAGATACTTGTATCTCAGGAGCCAAAGTTCTTCATTAACATTGAGTATTTTAACTAAATGCAATCAGACTGCGTAATTACCATAAGGTTATAATATTTGTGAACATACAACAAGATTGCGTTATTAAACAAATTGATTACATGCGCCAAGTTATTAACATTAACATTACATTAATATTTATTTTTTAACTACTTTCGTCATGGCATGCCGTTTGCAAAATTGATTATTGTATACCGCCGTCATAAGGAAAAAAGACGTATCTGACAATTTTTTTTTTCGAAATAGAGTTATTTACATATTCGGAATCAGCAAAAAAAGATGCCTCTACCAGTATTTTTAAATTGGCGTAAACTTAACGAAAACCTAATAATTCTTACTATTAAAAGACGCATCTGCCTTTGTGTCTTATAGTTTAAACAGGACAAAATATTTTTTTCTCCATTTCTATATTACTGTAAATACGTCCTTTTTCCTTATAGCGCAGTATAAATGTCATTAATATTTTTATTACCGAAGATATTCCAACGATACAGAACACACTCCAACGATCACCCCATGGATACCTTTCTCAGGCATTCATGAGGCGACCGCTAGAATATCCTCCGTATCGTCGTAAGACAAATTCTGCAACCAATTTGTTTGCTTTCAGCGCAAACCTGGTTAGCGTGTATATATCAATTAACCGAAGTACCCTATTATAAAGACGAGCACTTAGATGAACCGACGACGAAAAGGTGGCTGGAACAGACTGGATGCGGAAGACGGAGGACAGGGTGTTGTGGCGCAGCCTGGGAGAGGCCATGTCCAGCTGTGGACTGCGATAGGCTGACTTGATTGATTGAGGTACCTGCTTCATTTTGTATTTCCTAAAAACAAAGGTGATGCACCGATATAGGTAGGATCGCAAGTAACAAGCAATTGTTCAAAACATGATGAAGTGTCTGCAATTACAAAAATTGTTGAAAGATGGAAAAGAATATCATGAGGAAGAATGAAAGTGGGATCAAGAAGATCTAGCAGCAGTGAAAAAAGAAGTGGACTATAAGATCAGCATATATAGAATGCAACTTCTTGTCTGTCACCCTTAATATGAATGACTAGCTTTTGCCCGTGGCTTCACCCGTGTGGAGGTCGGAAAATAATCCACGGGAACAAAACCGGGATAAAAAGTATCCTATGTTTTAATCCAGGTCATGTTCTACTCATGTGTCAGATTTCATTCAAATCTTTTCAGCCGTTTCAGCGTGAAAGCGTTATAAACTTTATAATGATAAGTTAGGATTAGGATTATATTTTCACTAGCGCACGACTTCGTCTGCTATCCATGATGAAAAGTAGCCTATGTCCTTTTCCAGGTCATGTTCTACCGATGTGCCAAACTTCATCCAAATCCGTTCAGCCGTTTCAGCGTGAAAACCTAACAAACAAACTGACTTTCGCATTTATAAAATTAAGTTGGATACCAATAATCCCAAAATACCGGTCACATTAATGAACACGAACACAAATCAAAAAATCATTCTCATCATCAATCAAAACATTAATATTGAATCACTCTGTGAAATTGAACCAAACTTATTCGTATTCTGACCAACTATATACCGAAAGTAACCTTCAAAAGTGTTGTCTTCAAAATGCAACATTAAAATCGAACACGTTTCGTGTCAAAACATATAGAAAATCACGGCTTTAGAGAGCGGGTTCCCATAGTAACCCCATGGCGTGGTGCAAGCCCAGTGATGCGGGCCGCAGAAGGCCGCAGTCGTTATCGGTCAACGCGTGACCTTTGAGAAGATGCCTCGCTTGCACAATCACTACCTTTAAGTTTATAAGGACGCCAGGTTTTAGGAAATTGGGTTTTTAAAGATGAGTAAGTAAAGGGCGTTTCTTAAGTTTCGAATATTATTAATCCAGATGGCAAATAAATTTATAAAAACTTTCTTAGCACAAAAAAAAAAAAACAAGATTCAATTTCTATTTATGTTTTTAAGACACCAAATAAAATACCAATACTCAATATCTTTATTGCTTTACCATAATGTGTACTTAGGTGGTAAGTTCTATATAATTGAGATCATTATGGACCCTGTAGGGCACAGCAAAGGGGTAGGAGAGACGAAGCCCTGTTTTAGGAGATCATGAATTATTGAATTTTTATGAATTATTGCTATATTTTTTAATTTATTATTATTGCTATTTTATTTAAGTATTTTTTAATGTATTATTTGTTATTATTTATTAATAATTACCATATCATTAATATATTTCAAACAAACTATAAATTGCGTGATTGTCATTAATTATTGTTAACAATTATTATTCTTATATTATTAGTAATTTCCTTATTATACTATCTTACTTTCTTTTTTACTTTTTTCTATTATACAATGTCATACAAATAATTGTCTCAGCATTTGATGTTCATCTGTTTTGCTTGTTAAATTTTGTTTTGGTAGCCCGAAATAAATTATTTATTAATAATATTATTATATTATTCATGATACATGTATTTTAATCAATAATACCATATACGTCTACATATTTGGTCTTTACCTATGAAACTGCCGATTTACATAGAAAAAAATCAAACAATTTTTTAAAAATAAATATTGTCGATGCAATTTTGCCATTTTAATGAAAGTTCGTTGATGCCTCTGCTATAGATATCCTGGGAACGGGATTTGAAATTTTTCCCCCGGGCTCATTGTTAAGATCAAAATTTTCAGAACGGAAGCGATCATACCAAAAACGCACCATGCGTTCACTTGCGGTACCTTGTCCACACACGTCGTTAATATTGCGTGCTGTCTGTGTTGCGTTGGTGCCATGACGGAACTCATATTCGAAAATAGCGCGCAATTTCGATATTTACATGGTTACTGAAAAATCGATATCAAAGAAAAATCGAACGGCGGGAAAACAAATGAAAAAGTAATTTTTTTAAATGTTATGCATATTATAAAATTAATTTGAATGTGGATAAATACAATGAAAGATACTGATCTTCACACTAGCCGGTATCAAAAATCGGCAATTTCATAGGTAAAGGTCTATTATTTGGATGGGACGATGACATTTCAGCGCCAAGCCGGTATATGTCGCTGCTTCCGAACAAAATCGTGGTAAATCTCCATATACCATTTTAAATATGTTAAATCCTTCATTGGGACAATCTACCCGTCTTTGCGTTTTCCTAAATATTTGTCCGTCTTCTACCAAAATCCTACCATCTCGCATAATGCCCTCCCATCCGGCTGGGACGGTGACATTTGTACGTTCGCCGGCCGCTTGACCTATAGACCATCCGAACAATATCGCTGTATCTCCACTACCTGAATTGTTTAGCACAAGATTACAATCCTAGGATAGCTGTACCTGAAAACTTGTGAACTATGTTCAGAATGCGGTTTCGGTGTCAACGTATTTATTATAGGGACCATTGTGTACTGATACTTTGACCATATAAATATTGTTTAGGCCACGATTTAGACTTGGAGATTTCAGTTCTTTATTGGGCTGTGGGTATGTGATATTTAAACGACCCTCCGTTTCAATAGTATTCCTACACAATTCACATAATCATCATAGGGGGCATTGTCTTAACTACAAATCTGCAGTAAACTCTAATCTAGAATAAAAATAAATCAATCAATAATCAGTTCATTAAGGGTAACCCTTACGAAACTGCCAAGATAATGCAGTGCCTCGAGCATGTTTGCCGAAACGAGGGTCTCGGATTTTTACGCCGTCATTAGGTCGAGAGTCGCGTCTTTTTGGCAGTTTGAGACGCTCCTGTACAGCATTTTGAGGGTTGTCTCGTGCAACCGAGCAAACCCTATATTTGTGCTCTGGATTTCTGTTCACCTAAGCGAGAACAAAAAATGACGAAAGACTATGTTTGAAGACAATGGGTCCACATACCTCCATGTTTTAATTTTTAATGCGTTTTACTGTTTACTATTTTGTCTATTTTTATGGATATTTTGCAAGCAATGAAACACATTTTTTTATTCTTTTTTTTAAATATATAATGAAGCCGAAAGATTTCCTTATTTACCCACCGCTGGACATAGTATAACCATAACCCCAAGTATAGCCATATGAACTAGCCTAGTGCTTCTCGCATCCAGCTGATTCCCGTGACCTTCACCAGGCCTACATTATGTGGATTGTAAATGTACATGAAATACCTACAGTAATCCTTCAGATTAGCGACGCAGAAAAACAGGCAAAAATCAGACAAATCACAAAACGCTGAAGACTCTCCATAGTTCTCTATACTCCCAACATTTCTAGACCACCACACTTAATTTACCTTGGTTAAAATGTACGAAAGCTTGTTAGCTCTCTGTAATGCCAGTGAGCAGTACTCATATATCGAGAGTATTCGTGCTAAGGATGTAACATTCCCAATCATTGGAATTGTGCCCCATACCATATAGAGATACCTTACCTGAAGGTAAGCAGATGTAATTTATGAGAGGTTTGATGCCAGATTTCGTGTTCGGTTTGAGTAAATGTAAGTGTTATGGTGTTCCGTTTCAATTTTGTAGTTAGATTGAGAAGAAGGACTGTTGTCCTAGTTCATCACCGAGTTTTCGTGGTATAGGATTCATGTTAATACCTTCATTGGTACAATACGTCCGAAGTATCTTGGCGAGTCCGAATTTAAGGCTGCACAGTATCATTTTTGATGTGTAACATCTTTCCTCTCGCTTTCCTGCAATCTGCTGTGGAAGTGATTTCGTGAAAAGGGACGGAAGTGTGTAACAGGAAGCCGGGGAACCGCGCGCTTTTTGATTTGACCAATGAGCGCGCGTGGTACTAGAGTTGGTCGTCGGATGGTACCACCCAAACAGACGTCAGATGTTACAAATCATATGCGACTACTCGCTCGCTTTTTTAGGAACCAAATGGCGACATGAGACGAGTGTGAATGAAAGAACATGCGCAAAAGTTCGGAGAGCCTAAGTTCAGACTCGCAAAGATACATCGCGACGGCCCACATTGGTTCAAGGGCGGAAAAAAGTCCTTTGTTTCAACCTTGTTTAAAATGTCTACAATTTGGTACACACATACTAGAATGAGTAGAAACAAGTCCAACAAAATTAATACGGATAAATAATTATACAGTATTTAATTATATGATGCCAAAGTAGGGTGATCGAGAATTTACAAATTTCGTGCAAAAAATATTGTTATTTCAAGTATGAATAGAACCAACATACTATAATTATCAACTTTCATTTTTAGTTTAGTCATAAGTTTATTGTGTGTATTAATAAAATAGTAAACATAATGTTATAATATAATGAATAATTACTTGCTATTACATTTTTAGTGAAGAAGGTCATTTGGAACCTTTTGTTTTCAATCATGAGATCATAACTAATCTCCGTTATCGACCGATACGTAATAATATACTTTCGGAGATTAATTAGACCCTATAGATTAAGATTACATTAGTTTTGGCTGCGATAACCTGCGATCTTGGAAATACCAGGTACTTAACTAATGACGCTCTGTAATTAAGAAAAAGTGCATTATATTAATAAGTGTTTCTAATGAGGGTAATTAACATTTTATCATATCGTGTAAGTATAAATAGCATTGAATGGTAGTTTTAACTTCACTTACAATTATTTTCTCTTACGATAACAGTGTTATTATAGTGATGGATAGCTTTACTATTGTCTATGCCGATTTAGTGGAAATCATAATATCAAGTAATCGTGAGATACATAAATGCCTCGAAAATTTAAAACTTATGTATCCACAGCTTACAGAAAGTGTTTGGAATCAAGTTTATGAAAAGTTAAGCCGTAATTTTCTACCCGTATTTACAAAAAAGTGGCAAACTGCAGCGAGAAATAAAAATGCTTTTATGGCAAAAAATGAACAGTGGCTGAAAAATATTTTTACCGTTGAGACATCTTCGGTGCAGACTGATGTGGTGAATTGTGACAGTAATGTTCCAGGGCCATCAAAACGCTCTCATAGAGGACGACCAGAAAAATCATTTGATGAATGTTGCGATCGAACAAAGCGATATAAAGTTAAAAGATTGTGTGAAAGCGTTCCTGAAGAAATGATTAAGAAAGCTGCCTCTAAGGTACTCGTACAAGAAGAATCATCGGATACTATCAAGTTTACTCCAGAAAAAGCGTTGGCATTATTACTTGATGCATCACTTTCGAAACATCAATATCAAGTACTGAGAATTGGTATAATATTGCAAACAATTAATTCTAGTGCATTAGTTGATTCGGATAAGTTTGGTAGTTATTGTTACGAAACTGCTGAACTATACGTAAGCATGTACAGCTGGTATAATATGCCAAATACTGTGCATAAAATCTTGCTGCATGGCAAAGAAATAATAAATGTTGCTGCCTTACCTATTGGGATGTTATCTGAGGAAGCTCAAGAAGCGCGAAATAAAGATTACCGCAATTATAGGTTAGGTCATTCAAGAAAATGTTCTCGTCTATCATGTAATGAAGATGTTATGAATATGCTCTTAGCTACCTCAGATCCCCTTATCAACAGTTTACGTGCAGTACCGAATAAAAAATACTATCCTCTTCACGATGATGCCAAAGCTTTATTAGTGGATAGCACCCATCTCTAAATCAATGTCTTCTCTATTTAATATTTAGTTTATTAATATTTATTTATTTAAAAATGCTGATTTAATTATATGAAATTCATGTGAAAAAATTTGATGAATATTTTCATGTTAATAAAAAAAAAAACGTGTTATATCTTTCTCTTTGTAAACTGGTACATCCATTATATCATTTTAATAAAGTATTATGAAGAAACGCAACGTCTTTTCATTTAAAAATAATATTTTCCGCATGCCCGTACTACCTGCACCACTGTGGCGGCCGTAGTGTACTGGGCACAACCTGCATCAAAAGTCATGAACAAAAAAATGTGTTGAAATTTGTTTTCGTTGATGATTCAGTCGAGAGGCGTGACCTCAAATGTGGCCGACAATTTATATATTACCTGATCAAAAAGTCCATTTACAACAGTCTCTGAGTGTCCGCTGACATTTAGAACTAGCCACAGATTTATCATTGTTACCGCGGCTAATAGCACAAATTGTCGATCTGGATCCGATCCGATTTATTTTAAAACTCCTCTCACGAAACTATTGACCTTTGTACGTTCTCATAGTTATGAATAATATTGTAGTAACAAGGGAATCTTTTAGCTAATATGACTGTATGGAGGACAATAGATTTAGTGCCATTAAAATTCAATAAGCAGCAGTTTACCAATAAATCTTCATAGAAGGCTATCAGAATAGGAACTATCTGATCCAGAATATAGGCGGTCATGGGCTTGCGGCCATTGTATCGGGCTGAGCCGAAAGCTATTCAAATAGATGCCCATAGAGGGTCGCCGGCAATTTGTGTCCGACGAAGTGTTTTGACACCTTCATACATAAACATTTCACTGTTTAAAAATGGTGGGGCGGTTGTTTGGTTAAGTATTAAACTGAGATTTAAAAAATATTAAAGAATTTTAGATTTTGCGTGGTGGTAATAAGTTTACGATGAAGATTTTATAAAGATCTTGAACATTCTATGTTAGTAAGTACACTAAGCTAATTTCAACTTAAATGAACTCAGGTTATTCAAAATTGTATCTAACATCAATGGCTGATCCACTTTGGTAATTGCTATAGCAGAATGATGAATAAATGATGTACGAAGTTATTTACTTACCAAATAAACGTTTTCATGTAGATCCTGTTTGTTATATGTCATAAAATCTTCAGTTAAAAACACACACTTCTTAAAACTACATAGCCTAGCAACCTAGCTAAAGCCGAAGATTGTATTGATTTCCTTTTGATTATCGTCAAAGTGCTATTCTGCCTTAAACTTGTCCAGCGCAAAAACCAGCGGGGCCAAAGTTCGTTCCTTGAGAGAGGCCATGGTAGAGCGGACAGATTTGACCTTAAGCCTTGTCTCCCAGTGGGGTGATGATAATCTGGTCTCCTCTTTTAACGCCACCAAAATACAGGCGTGTCTTTTTACCGCTAAAAGGATTCGTTTCGCCCAAACTCCTACTTGTCGGTGTTCATCTGTTCCTGTAACTGATCGGCTTGAGCTCCTAGGCATGGAGTTGACATCGGGGCTCAATTTCGGCGCCACGATCGAGTACAAAGCCCAAAGAAAGCGGCCAAGAAGCTGGGCATCCTAAATAGAGTGAAGCGATACTTTACTCCTGGACAGCTTTTAACCCTTTACAAAGCGCAAGTCCGATCCTGCATGGAGTATTACAGCTACCTTTGGGATGGATCAGCTAAGTACCAACTACCCGCGCTTGACTCGGTGGAACGCAGAGCTAAGAGGCTCATTGGCGACGTAGAACTGGTGGACGCCAAGCTTCACAGCTTTGCCGCAAGGTTGCCTGCTTGTCGGTCTTCTACAGATTGTACTTGGGTGAGTGCCCAAGAAATCTACGACCTGATTCCGCCGGCCCCCTTCTACGCACTGCCAGTTACCATCCCTACCTAGTTGCTATTCGACCAATTCGCACTAAGCGTTTCCAAATGTCTTTTATAATGCTCACAGCAAAAATGTGGAACTCACTACCTGCGTCTGTGTTTCCGAGCGCATACAAACCAAATCTCTTCAAAGTGAGAGTGAATAGGCTTCTTCTGGGTAAGCTCACTCCATCGTCGACTTTGTCTCTGTCACCTCTGACCTAGACTAGAGTCAAGAGCAAACCCATCTCAAATAAAACAAAATCCTCAATTATTTTGAGTAGTCTAGTTCCCGAAGTAAAATGACGATCCCTTCGGAGATCGTCACAGTACTTACAGTTGAAACGAATCCACACATCCTCCTTTCTCCAACTAAAAGAAAACGCTGTCCTTACGTTAAACTAGAGTTAACCCGCCAATGCAACTAAACCCACAATGACATAATATATTTTCAACCCGCTATTGTGTGCAAGGTGAATGCTTACTATTCCGCGTGCTGCGGTCACCAGCCGATTATTATTCCCCTATTATCGTAATATAATAATATTATTGCGAGGCCCAAGATGGGACGGAATAAGGAAACGGATTGAAGAATTGCTTTATGATTTATTGACATAAGCGGTTTGTGCGCGGCTTCCACTTTTCTGTTTTCTAGGATTTTTTTTTATTTAGGATTATACTGCTCTGACGGTGTACGAGTTTTTTTTTTATTGCATAATTTAGATGTCATAATTTTATTTGGTTGGTTGGCACACATCTGCTTTAATTGAATAATTAAGGGATGATTTTTCAATAGACAGATAACTTTCATTTGGATAATTATGATAGTTTGTAATATTTTCTTCATTAAAGCTGTCAAACAGAATATTTCTTCCGGCCGTTTATTCCTCAGTGACAGTTTTCTGACTTTTTGAAAAATCAGTCCTTAATCTGCTTTATTAGATAAGATAATCGTTTATTTACTCAAACATGAGCCTACATACAACACAAATTGTCAGCATGCAAGAGATGTTAAAAATGGAGATTGAATTCTTTCAATCTCCATTTTTAACATCTACAAGCTTTTACTTAGTTTCACCTGTCTCATTGTCTGTCTGTCTGTCTGTCTGTAATCTAATCTTGCAAGTTAAATTTGATCCACTTCCCGGTTTCCGACTGAGCTGAAAACATGCATATGTAAATCGGATGACATTGCCATATTATTATGACATGGAGCTGATTTGATGATGGAGCCGAAGGTGACCATGGGAACTCAGTAATAAAACGACGCAAATCTATCGAGTTTGGCCTCTGGTCCTAGATGATATACTAATAAAAGCTTGATTAAAAAAAAAATGTATCTTTGTTTTACAAGGCAATCCTCGGCTCTTCTTTCTCACGACTCCATATGGTAATCCTAATTTTCTTTCTCTTTCCCGCTTTTACATGCTTTGTGTATTATATACTGTTTATATTATGTGTCACTGATTTGCGCAAAGAAGTTAGCGAGTTGCGCAACAGTGTGGCGGTAATTAGGTCACCTGTCGATGCGTCAAACGTAAACACATGTCGCGGAGCCGGCCTCGATATATCGTCGTCGAATTCCGCGTCAGCAGTTTCGTCGCCAGCGCATCCGTCGTTTGCTGAGCTTGCAGAGCGCCCCGCCCGCGGCCCTGCAGCCCCGCGCTCGTCACCGCGGCTCCTCCACACAGCGCCGCCCGAGCCCCTCGCCCCATCCCGCAGCCAGTACTTGAAGCCCTGCCGAAACCTCTGCAAAGGGATTTCGCTAGCGTCACTGCGAGTGCTCCTGGCGCTTTTAGTATCAAGCCCATGCCAGAAAAGGCGCTGAATAGGGCTGATAAAGATGATGGTTTTGTGACGGTGCAAAGGAGGAAGCGCCGATCGCGACCAAACAAGAACCGCTGCGGCAAAGCTCCTACAGTGCCTGAAATAAACCTGCGTGCCGCAAAGCCGAATACACCGGTGTACATCTCCCGTCTGCACTACACCACTAAGGCGGAGGACATCGTGGAGTACGTGCGACAAAAGACAAGGTACACGCCGAGGGTGCAGTTACTGGAATCACGCCGGAACGTCAACTTCAAGGCGTTCGTCGTGCGTGTACCGAACTGTTATCTGCCCCTCGTCTTGGAAGAAGACTTTTGGCCCCAGGACGTGGTGTTCCGTCGCTTCCGCGGACAAGTTCCACAGGACAGCACAAAGTCAAACTAGTGCAAAGTGAAGTGCTACTAACATAGTCTTAAGCCTTATTTATTAACACAAGATTTTGTTTATAAAAATATGTATGTTTAGGTTAAGGTATTTTTCTATGGGCCTATGTCGCCTGAAATAAATGGTATTATTATTATTATTATTATTATTATACTTACTTAGGAACTAGGTATTGTTTGTGTTTATAGCACTAAGGTTACGGTAGACTGGATGTCGTAAAATATAAATGCGTTTCCCACTTTCCCTTTGTGAGTTTCGATGCGTTTTATTGTGTTGTTAGATTTTCTTATGTTACTTACTTTACTCCACACAGTTACATTTTGCTTGAAAGTATTGCCTGCTTTATTTTATAACTAGCCTTTACCAGCGGCTTCGCCCACATGGATGTTGGAAATTATCCCACGGGAACCGTACATTTCTTCGGGATAAAAAGCACCCTATGTGCTTTTCCAGACTATAATCTATTTCTGTGCTAAATTTCATCCAGATCTGTAGATAATAAAAGTAAGATAAAATAAAATAATAAAATAAGAATAATAAAAGTTACTGAGATGCATATTTTCAAGTTGTTTTGTTGTTTTCAGGTATATTTTTTAATTGAAATCAAATCGGCAACCTATAAATTTGCTATCTCTTTAAACATCTATGCTGATGCTTTTGAACTAACCACCAACAATATAAAAAAAATATTTATGGAAATCTCTGGAAAAAAATTGCACCGACCAATATTCCAATAACAGTACACTATCAAATGCATTACCGTCATCCAGTTCCGCTATACCAATGGTAATGAACAAGAGACACAACATACGACATAATTATTCCGTGGACTGACGCAAATCTAGGGGCAGAGTTCAAACGAGATCCATAACTCATCCTTCAAGCACAATATTATCGACCACAGCCTAACAATTTTCCCAACAAAGTTTCTAACAAACCACCAGTAGGTCTCTCCATATGTATGGGCAACAAATAACGGTTTATAGTCATTTCGTTTAAGGTTACAAGAGAACACACGTCCCAATGACTAGATAGGTCACCCGTGTGAGGGTCTGAGGTCAAACCGGGACTCGGGTCAATGTTATGTTACATTGTTATTTAGATTTGTGACAATAGTATTTCAAGTATTTTTGTCAACAATGTGAGGAAGAAGGGGAGATGTTTGGAAACAGGTTTGTTTGTTGTTAAGGTGTTTAAAAATAGGTGATGAAATTACACTAAATTATTTCAACGCTTTTGACCCTT
The DNA here is from genome assembly GCA_948252095.1 of Dicycla oo. Lineage (NCBI taxonomy): Eukaryota > Metazoa > Arthropoda > Insecta > Lepidoptera > Noctuidae > Dicycla > Dicycla oo. The sequence goes on along the minus strand of OX411727.1, from coordinate 9,424,965 downwards.
TTTTTTTGGTATAGGACTAATACAATAAATTACTATGCGATAATCCAGTAGATACTCACGTACTCAGTCCGTTGCTTAGTATGTTTTATAAAATACAGTCAAATTGAGATTTTGCTCCTTTTAGATGTTGGTTCCAAAATAAATCAGGTTAAACATTTAATTGGTCGACACTTTATTTACATTTTAGTCCCTGAGCGACCGAGCTCTGCTCTAATGAAAATAGAGAAAACGAATTTGTCAGATATGAGACCTAGCTAGATCGATTTTTTTGCCCCAGTAAACTTCTATATTGCAAGTTTAATCAAAATCGTTAGAGCCGTTTTCGAGAACGTGATTAAAAATATACAAATATTGCTCATTTAATATTATAGGATAAACCTGGTATCAGAGTTTTTATGAGGCCCAAAGGCCTCTGACTTGGCTTGACATGCTGTCAAGAAATATCTCTCAGGCATGCCGGTTTCCTCACGACATTTTATTTCACCATTTTTAAGCAAGTGACAATAATTATACAATACGCACATGAATCCAAAAAATTAGAGGTGCGTGGCTTGGGTTCGAACTCGAGACCTATGCAATTGATTAATAAATCCTGCATAATGAATCATGAATGAGATACATGCATTGAATAAGCACTTATAAATACCAGCAGACCTTGTTTATGTTGTTAAACTTAAAAGGATGCTTGCAGATACTGATACTCCTCACAGAATCTAATTTATAGCATAGATCCTATGTTTATGTAAATAAATAGATGTTAATCAGTATATTATACAGTTGCGGTGTTCGATCGTCACGGATTGCCCACTTAATTATAAATATAATAAAAACGTAAATTGTCGTGATCTAGGAAAAGGAACAAAGCATAACGTAGTATTTTGCGGCTAAGATATAAGCGAAAGCAGATTTTTCTACAGCAATATAAATAATTATCATCCACGAAACGGCTATGTGCATAATATGAGCTATCCAAGTTCCAGAAAACTGACTGGAAAAAAATCGGCCAAGTGCGTGTCAGACTGCACACAATGAAGAGTTCCGAAGTTGGCATGAATTTATCTCAAGAACAAACTTAACATTGTAGTTGAAAAACATGTACTCTCATACCTACATTCCAACTGCAAATGTAAGTTTGTACGCAAAATATTAGGAGATTTACCATGTCATTTTTAGATCATAGACTTCTTATAGGTTTTCCTGTATATAGAGGTATGAGGAACAGGGTGTAAAGTTCACTCATCCTCCATAGAAAAGGGAGGACCCTCCCACGAGACGGGTGTTGTGTCTGGTGGGCTACTGCCCGACGATTGATGTCGGGACGTTGTATAAATGCAAGTCGCGTGATAACCTCTGATTGCGCGATGCAAGATTTTGCGTGACGTCAGTGTGATGCGTAGTTCGTATGTGGCGATGTAGATGTCGTCACATATTACACGGGCACGCGTTAGCACTCACCGCGAACACGCCGCAGCTGTCCGTCACTGGACCCTCCTCTGGGGAGTATCCCCCCATCACCGGCGCACAAGAACACATTGCACGCCGTACACCACCCCAGGAGCAAACCAGCACATGGGCGCTAGACTACCCCGTGTCTAGACACCCTTGGTCCCCCTGCGACTGGTGAAGTCAGTGGCCCGGCCGCCTACCACTTTTCGCAATACCGGCACTTCTCTCCCGCCGCGGCCTCCAACCCTCATCCGCGATGCCTCCCATACGACATTGCGGCCCGTCTCAGTTGCGATGTCGCCAAAGCGGCACCGAAACCTACCTGTTGACTACGTCGTCGACTTCCTGGGAAAAGCCCTGACGAGCGGCCCCTCCGCGGGTTCCTCTTCACTTCATCGTGGGTGGCCAAGCCACGGTGAAGCATACATATCCCCCGCCTCAACAAAGCGGGAACCCACCTTCGGGGGGAGATTGAAAACTGTATAAGACCATAACTGTTACCTTACTGTTATTTGATATTTGGTATACAGAAGCTGTTGGTGTTCCTTTATAAATAAATAAATAAAATATTCGGCCGTAAAATAGTGAGATAGTTACTTTCTGGCCAGTTGGGAGACCAGCACATCTGCGATACCAGGGACCTAAGGTTACTGAGTTAATTCATAACATTTCCCTATTTTGTAAAGTCATACATAATAGCAGGCCTCTTATCCCTAAATAACGGTAGCCATGGTTATCCACAATAAATTCTTATGCATTGTGCCGCACAACCGCGGTCTATTGTCACGTTAACCAAGATGTGGGTTGACATCGCGAAAGCTGGTTGTCTGTCATCATCGCGACGTGGTTCCAACAACTTAATGATGTCATCTACTGTAGGACATTGTCATCCTGCCTCGGTCTTTGAAGAATACCGTATTGTTTAGATTCGGTTTCCACCTGTCCACTTATCTGATGATTTGATAACGTTTACAGAAATGGCGCCGAGAGCTCCTTCAACTTTGGGACCTCACCTTTTTGGAGATCACCTTTGGACTGATCTTAATTAGCTATAGGTAATCGAGATTTCACTAACTTTGCCTTTTGTCTGGTTTAAAGATTGGGTCCTAACTAATAAGAACCCTATGCTACGTTTAAACTTGTCTCTTTTAAAACAGCGAAATTTAGAGATATCTGATACTTGTATAAGTAATATGCAGATAAAATTTCAATGGCGAAGTAACATCACTCAGTTTTTTATTTTTGATCTATCCAGAGGTGATAATGCATACTGAGATTAAATAAGAAAAGATTGGTTCCTCTTTATATCCCACTGAATTTTCCGTCAAACTCCTGAAACGGCAAGGATATCTATTCGGAAGTAGCGTGTTTACCCGCACGGGCAGAGAGCCTGAGAAAAGATGCTATCGGCATCTCACTCGCGCACACGTCGCGATCGAGATAACACGTGTCATGCGCGAGAGCACGCTCTTGTCAATTTTTACTAGGACTACTTTAATGTATGAGGATAATGTTGAAGATGTTGCAAGTAGCTACTTAATTTGAGGAGTATTTGGGAATTGTAGCACCTAGTTATTTTTTATAAATTCATCGGCTATACTAGCTTATTTAGGAAGCAAAGTTGTTTAATTATCATTATAGTAGTTTTCCAGATTTTTGTCTTTCTAGTCTCAAAAGCACAAAGAAGCTAGACACAATAGAACCACTATTAGACACAATAGCTTCATTTTTAATATTTTCAATACACAACATCTAAGATATCCACTCAGCTTAAAGAAAGGCATTTGTCCTAATTCATCACACACGTCAATGCTGTTAGTGCGAAAAAAAGGCACATAAATCTCAAAACACATATCAACTAACCTTTGCCAAATCTGTATAAAACCTCATTGGCTGCCGAAAGTGGTAAATTAGCGTAATTGCTCTCAAAACCGTCTGTATTCTAATCGCGAAGGTACGTGCGATGTGTTATCTCCTGGTTCCCATGGTCGTGTTTATAAATGACCGTCCGGAGGTCACTGATGCTACAGCTGATGGTCATCGCAGTCTCAAACGGGACAGCGACACTGAGAAATGGATACGTTTTGGATTTTGATTTCTGGATGTTTTGAGTTTCTGAATTTGCTATGCGGTTTTCAGTAAGATGATTAAAACTTGTATATTATGCTGTTTTTCTGTGAATGAGGTTGTCAAGAAATATGTTTTGCTTGATTGGTCAGAGAAGAAGTTTGATATGTAAAAGTAGAAGCGCTACAAGGGTATTTTAGCGCGTGGCTAAAATTGAAACTAACGTTGCCATTTTGTTTTTTAAATATATTTCAAGTGGCATTTCATAAAACAATTGCAAAAATGTCATGGAATTAGTATGTACTGTACAAATGTTTACAAAGAAGGATGTGTGGTGTTACGCGAATGGATAGGATAAGAAATGAGTATACCTACAGGGTGAAATGTTCAAGTGGGCGTGGATGGCCAAATCCGAAACTATGAGGAATAGCGAAAAGTACTCTTGAAGGAGTCTCGGGCTCGATTTTGATGAAAACTAAAAGTGCATCATTGGATTTTTGAAAAATCAATATTTCTAGCTAGGAATCGAACCCGTTGATTTTGAAAAAAAAAACACACTGTATTATTACACCATTCGATAGTGTCGCTAATAAGTACCAAATTCTGGGAAGTATCGAAATACGGCTAACTAAAGAAAAGAGCTCATTTTTAACAAAATACGTTTTTTATTTTTTTTTAGGTAACATACCAACCTATTAAACCTTAACTGATTAATTGTTCAAAATGATGACCATTGTTTTCTATACGTTGGTTTTGACGTCTCAAGGATTGTACTGAATTCAGCATTACAATATTATTGATTCCATTTAGAATTGACCATCCACGTCCACTTGAAAAATTCATTCTCTATAAGAGGATGTCTGAAAGTGACACCGGTGACTGAAAAGTTGTGTGGAAATCGGTTGTCATGGTATGGGCATGTGATGCGGAGGAATGAGGAAAATGTCGTCAGGAAAGTTTTGAGTGTGAATGTGGATATACGAGTAAGGGTATACCAAAGAAACGATGGATGGACTGTGTGAAAGATGATATGGCTAGAAAGGGAGTGACTACCGAGATGACGACTAATAGAGAAGTATGGAAGAAGAAGATATGTTGCGCCAATCCTAAATAAATTGAGACAAGGGCAGGAGAATGATGATACAAATTCTTACTAACAACACCCCCGTGTCAACATCATTCGAGCTCCAAAAAATCCTATATACCTAAACTATATTTATTTGAGAACCGCTTTTTTAAACTTATTCTAGTATGCCTTGCATTATAACTGTACCTAATTTAACAAAACCATTAAAAAACAATAAAAAGAAAATCCGAAACTAGATCAAGACATTACAAAATTCTTTCGACCGAAAAAAAATCACCCAAAAAATGGGTATCATCATCGGCAAAAATTCCGTATTATGGATGCATGCGTGCGTGCTATATAGGTACTGTACAGTATAATACACATCGCTTAGTTGCTTACCTGACCATCGTGTGTGACAACGATACCATTTAAACGCTCGTTATTGTTGCTAATTGTTCTTTGGATAGTTTGCAGTTCTTAGCAAAGCTTTTGAAGGAAGATAGATGTCTTGTAGGTTCATAAATTAGGTACAATTTTATGAAAATTGTTTGTAGGTCCTTTCCTGGTTTGGATTACTTTTAAATGATTCAGTTGGTACGTAGGCTGAGTCGCTCCATGTAAAATACTGGTATTCAGCTGCATCCGGTTAGACTGGAAGCCGACCCCAACATGGTTGGGAAAAGGCTAGGCAGATTGATTGATTTATTGTAGGCTGCCGAAGTATCTTTATGTCCTTAGAAGTTTTGATAAGCTTTTACTGACCCACCGTTATGAATTGTTTAAACAAGACCTATTGATTTAGATCCTCACTGAAAAACCAAGTGTTTAGTAAAAACGTATTCCTCTAAACTACGATTCGGACCAAATATCAAAAACCAATAACCCAACATGATACCAATAAAACTGTCGATAATAAAGCTTAATAGGTACAAGTAGGTTTGTAAATCAGGTAATGTGACCAGTATACATTCATATCTGATTCACTCCCTGCCTAACATCCACTTAGGAGTCAATGGTTATTGAATTACACCATAGAGTGATAAATTAAACGATTAAATCTAATATAGGGCCTATTTATACATCGCTGCCTAGTCTGCCTACTCCCCATGAGTCACTGTTTCAAAATTTGCAAATCAACTCAAAATGTTCGCAACAGTTCGACAAGATTCGTTTTGCTGTTCTAAAACTACATATCACAGGAATTGGAACCTTATTATTGGAACTTTATGGTCGAGTTTCGGTTTCAGATGGTTCCTAGAGGTGGTAATTATTGGCTCATACTTATGATTGAATGGAACAATGAGTGCGTGGGAGTAGTTCAGTAATATTAGTAAAAATGTCAGATGATAATGAAATGTTTTGTAAAAAATTACAGTTTTGTCTTTCTGTTAAATGTTAGGCTGTAATGACCTTTTATTTTGGACGTAATGTTGCGTAAAGTAATTAATATGGGAGTTTATATTTCTCCTTATAAGTCGCCCACAACAGTGATGAGATAGGTATCTACTATTCGAAACTAAAAGCTTTGTTTCGTCATCATTGAAGTGTTTTAGCAAAATACAAGTAGGTAGGTAGCATATTAGGACATCAATTAATCACCATCGGGCCTTCAGTACCTAAATCAACTGATTTCACAAAATAAATACTTTCAAAAATTATTTTTGTAAGTCTAAGAAAAAGCTCATTCAAAGAAAAATCACTTGTGAGCAAAAGCTCTTGATATTTGACAGAACATTGTTTTTTTTTTCTCCAAGCGTATAAAAAAGTTCATTTTAAGGTTCATTAGTTCAATAATGCTGTAAGTATAAAAGTAAGTTTATGTAGTATGTAAGTGTAGTGTAGTTGTGCTATTTTAATTTTTAACTTGAGGGGAATACAGGATCTAAAGCATTGTCAGACTGCATAGAAAAAAAGAAAGAGAAGCGCGATGACACAACGCTCGTAGTTTACTGCAAAATGTAAAGTAATTATCTATTTACAAAAAATCTATTAATTGGACTGAAAAATTAAAACACTATTACATTAATATGTGTGTATAATCTGACAAAAAGTAATCATTCTGACTTTTTGTTGCATGTATGGTTTTTAATCGTTAAAAGAAATTTTTTAAATTTTATTTTTTACTGTCGTAGGTATCAAATTGGTCAATGCAATGTAAAATTTATTTATGGTCCTTTAAATTAGCAATAGTAAAAATAAAAAAAATATATCCTAACTTAAGTAAAACTATTCATAAACAAAAATACGACGTCGAAGAATTCATCCGCATCGCTGTCGACTGGTAATGTACCCAAGCTGGCGGCATTACCACGTTGTATGGCAATGCTTAGGCTCTGGCCAAGATAAAAGCCAAATTAGTTTTATTATGTTTTCAACACGCTATTTAACTGGCATTTATCCTGAATATATTTTTCTGATTTAGTTTACTGCAGTAGATCATATACTTTGAGGCATTATAAAACGTGCGTTAAGTTACGTTTAGGTCCCATAAGTAAGGTACGTGCAGTCCCCTTAAACCAAAAAAATATATCACAATATAACAAAAGATCACATCTTGTTTCCCCTAAGGATTGGGCCGAGGTGTATTATAGTACACCCACATTTCGCCAGTTATAATCAATAATATCATATCCCTTAAAAAATCAATAATTCATTACACAACCATTGAGTACCTATCAATAAATTTCACGAATACAAGCAAATGCTACCTAATATTCCTAAGCAATTAGTCCAAACACTTTCCCTAGTATAATTTATATGCAGTAAGTTGTACTCGTACTAGCCGGTCGGTATAAATTATACCGGGACCAATTTGTGCTAGGTAATTATTGTGGACAAATGAGCGCTGAGACACACTGTCTGCTGGCTTTTGGTATACTGCCCTGTTATAAATAGTAGTCTGTAGCTTTTTGTGAAGTGTTATTTTTGTGTTCAGTATTGGCTGTGATTATAGTAATATGATGAATTTTTTGATTATACAGGGTGTATCAGAAAGGTGTGGTCAAATTTAAGGGTGTGGTACAGACCATCAAACTGATCAACTTTCTCCATGGGACCAACATCGTAATCGAGAAAAAATTATCAGCTGTCCCGTACATTTGGTGAAAGTGGTTCAGTTTGTTGGTCTGTAGGGGAGACCGGGGTTGGTTGACCATGGGGGCAGATTGACTAAGAGGGAATAACTTCTATAATATTCGTCGTAATACGATGTCCATCATATTATGAGTTTGAAGTAAGGCGACGCTTAATTACGTGTCTCGGCGCGCCGAAGACGGACGCATTTTGAAATTAAAAAAATCGTACGTAAATATTTTTATCGGCATGCTTTTAAATTTTTTGACTGCAATGTATATCGAAAGATTTTTAGTTTTCACTATCGGGAAGTACGGGTAGACTGTAAATTAATGCCATGCTTTATTAATGTTATGAGTCGTGTCCACGGACTCCGATTTACAAAATGGCCGAGCGGGGATGGCAGGCCAACACGTGTACGGGGTTGGTTGACTTATACGACGAGTTTAGTTTTGGATCTCATGTGATAAATATTTAGTTTAATGTTTATGAACAACTTTTATTATGGGACCAAACCTGAAATCGCGAAAAAAATCAGCTGTTCAGTACATTTGTGTTCGCATAATTCGTCAAAATGTAGGGAACAGCTAATTTTTTTTCGCGATTTCAGGTTTGGCCCCATAGTAAAAGTAGTTAATAATGATGAGTACAATGACCCCTTAAAAGTTGACACTGTTAACACAGCCTGTATAGTTATTTGATATTTTTGTGAGTTTATGGCTTAGGTACAAAAAGAGGAATACTTTAAGTGTCACTTACTTGTTTAATTACAAATAAAAAACGTTGATATAGGAAGTTTTGATTTATCAGTCGTATCCAACGGTTTTTTAGTATGGTCAACCTACCCCATATCATGAGCCACCCAACCCCGCTGTCGTGGTTGGTTGATCAACTAGACTTGTTTAAAAAAATAACAAAAATAATGATCTTCTTACTTAGTAAGACACTAGAAATAAGCACCATTAATAATCAATAAACTGCTCTATTTAGAACAGTTTTATATAGTTTTGGATCAAATTTAGTTTTGCAGTTCTATGCAAAAATGTTAAAAACTGGTCAACCAGCCCCGGTCTCCCCTACCCTTAAATTTGACCACACCTTTCACGCGTTGTATTTTCGGCCAGTAAACTTTAGTTTCTGCACAAGGACTTTCAAATTATAATTGTAATGAGTGTAAAAGAGACTGCCATAATTATCACCTTTGGCAAACGAACACTGAATGATATTGAATACATTGTATAGGTAATTAATGATAGAATGGCAGAAATAAAGGCATAATTCCATAATCCCCTTTTACTATGGGTTGAACGACTTTTCATTCGGCATACTACTTTATGCACGAGGAGCTCGTGGCTAAGGCATAAAAGCCGCGCGGGTCGATCCATCAGGTTAAGCTACGCTTGCCAGGGTTGGTCCGTGGATGGGTGACCATCTTTACATTCCGAGACTCATCCGTGCTTCGGAAAGCACGTTAAGCCGTTGGTACCGGCTGTCATTCGTGGATCTTTATGTCGTTACGGGTCGTCAGAAGCCCGAAAGTCTGAGAACCAGTATTACGAAAGGGTGTCTTATTACCCAGTAACTGGGTTGTGGGGGTCAGATAGGCAGTCGCTCCATGTAATATACTGGTATTAAGCTGCATCTGGTTAGATTGGAAGCTGACCTCAATATAGTTAGGAAAAGGCTAGGCAGATTGATTGATACTACTTTATCCACCAGTCGGTCAAATCAAGCATCTTTACTTAGTTGTAAATATAAACAATATCATGAGCACCTAATATAAGTAAGTGTAGGTAGAGTGTCGCAAAAGATTTGTCCTAACAACATTGCATTCGACAAAAACGCCCCCCTTTTCATCAGTCGAGTATACCAGGCCGTGTATACCGCCATGGGCGTAAAGCCCCACAATGTCGACCACCACGCGCAGTGTTCGCACAAACACTGCGCCCACGCATGCATCCATTACCAGTGATTAACTTGTAGTGTGGGTAACACAATCGCTTTTTGTTTTCAAATAGTCGCACAGAATTCAAGTTCGTCAAATTCTTAAGTTAGACCCAGTCCAACTTATCTAATTTAGAATGCAGAGTAAGAGTAGAGTTGGGCAGAATATTTACTAATAATATATGAACATATCACGTATGCAGCTACCAAAATATGAATGTTCATATTCTGAACGTGACTTTAAAGTCATGTTCGGGTCGGAAAAAAAATAGAGAGAATATATTTTATGTCAAGTTTGATTACATGTAAAAGTTTTTATCAGGACAAACTGCAAAGTAACTGTTATCTTTCTTCGTGTATGAAACATTTATTTTTTAACTTCTTTTAAAAGTTTACTCATAATGAAACAGTTTTATAATCTGAAAACGTGTCACATACTACGCTTACTAAACCAAATTCAGCTTACCAAATCCCTGTAGAAAGTTCTAGATGCGCAACTAACAAATTGGCAACGCGACGCGAGGGGTGGTAGGTCGCGCATGCGCACAGGCTTGCGCGTGAGTGGACCCACGCTCGAGCCGCGCGCCCATTCGTCTTGTTTAAACCCATTTGACTAATTATTACTGTAAAATTGTTTGCAAAATTGTCTTGTAAAGTTGGTTTGGAGTTTTGAGATATTAGTTTTGTTATGAAATCTCGTGTTTTAAGCATGTAACTAGAACTAAGACGTCGTGTGTTATTCTAAAAGCCTTTTTCCACTTTAACCATTCTGTATTAATCTACGTGTGGAAATAAGCCTGTTTCATGACAAAGAACTTCTGTTGACTTGCTTTGAATTAATCTTCTCGTTTATCTACAATCAATCAATCAATCAGCCTAGCTTTTCCCCAACTATGTTGGGGTCGGCTTCCAGTCTAACCAGATGCAGCTGAATATCAGTATTTTATATGGAGCGATATCGGACCTCCACAACCCAGTAACTGGGTAATACGATACCCCTTGGTAAGACTGGTAGTCAGACTTTCGGGCTTCTGACGACCCGTAACGACAGTCTACATATTACTTTATTATTGCAGGATGAAGTGTTGAATCAATTATATTATTCGCCTTTAACTAATACTTGCTTATTATGATAATTTGGGGGTTACCCTTGTTTCATCGAAAAGAAATTGACAAATTATCACTTCCCAAACAATTTTCCGCATAATTTAATTTGCCAAATTATTACATAGCAAATAAACTCTTCACAAATAACTGTAACGCAAACCTAATGTTTGGCAACTGAACGTTTAAACAATAACTTGCTTACCAACTAGTACTTTTACCAATTTTAATGTAGTCAAATATTTCATTTGGTATAACATATTTTACGAAAAATAAAATAACGCAATAAGGTATCGTCAGTTTTCAATTTACCATTTCTATTCAGTCAATTGCTAAGTCAATGACAAAAGATTTGCATCTTTATGTCAGTTGCATAGATTACACAAATGAAATTACAATGTGTTTTGTTATGTGGGCATGCAGCAAGCATGCAGCAAGCAAGCAAGCATGCAGCAAGCCTGCAGCAAGCCTGCAGCATGAAAGCAAGCATGAAGCAAGAATGCAGCATGCAAGCAAGCATACAGCATGCAAGAGAGCATGCAACATGCAGCAGGCATGGTTTTTGTCACGGCTCTGGCGCTGCGGTCTCATGCGTGCTAATCGTCGCAGACGGCTTTCGCTCACCACCGCAGCTTCGGCTTGGTAGCCGGCTATGCCGGTCAGCCTCAGCCGCGGCGGCTCGCTCGCAGCCTCCTGCTCCTCAGCCCGCGGGCCGCCTCGCCCCTTTGCGCCTACGCGATTTTAAATTACACTAGGGGTAGGGCAGAAAAGACTGCGTGGAGTCGGATTTACAGCAATTCGTTTCTGTCACTAAAACCTAATTTTTAGCAAATATTAAAAAAAAAACAGCAAATGTTTTAAAACGTGTTAAAATTGTAAGTTACAAATATTTTGTCTTAAATAAATGATTATTTTAAAATAAAATTGTATTTTTAAATTATTTAATTTCCAAAAATCTTATTTTTGCCTTTATATATATTTTTTCTCATAACAAATCATTTGACCAAATGATTATTGTCTAAAGATTGTTTGCTGTAATAAATCATTTGATTAAATACCAAATGCCTTAATGACATTATCCTTGGTAATATTCTGCCAAGTAAAAATTTGACCAAATCAAAATGTTCGTACTAAAATCATTCCAAATATTGCATTGGTATATAAAAGGTTGCTAAAATTTGTTTGTGTAGTGAAATTTTGTCAAAATCTTTTCGGCAAAACGGCAGCATCCCGATATCCCGATAATTTGGACTTAAACAAAACCAGTACAAAATCACAACATTCACACAAATCGATTATGCGTTGACCCCGACGAAACAAATCGAACCTTCCTCCAACCTTTGATTGAAAGATTATCCGCGTAGGCGCATACGAATATTATCGCACACACACACATACACGGATATCCTTTCCACTTTCCCCTGACACTGATACCCTTCGATAATCTCAGTTCTAAGCGAAGATGAGTAATTTAATGGAGGCGTGTTTATTGAAAATTATCGTATGTCCGACCGGCGCCGCAGCACGCACCATCCGCCATCTTGGCGCAGATAAATCAATCAGGGTTATTATTCAATGTTTGAGCTATTCATTTAGCTTGAGTGTTGGTTTAAGTGTGGAAATTGTTGAAGTGCTTTGAGTTAAGCGAACTTGAGTGGGATAATTGGTGGTGAAATTATTGGCATTTAAGATTTTTGTTCTGATAGATCAGCCCATTTTTCCTTTGGTCTCAATGGTATGAAAATGTAAACGTGCAAAGGCTGTTTTGAAGTACTTACTTATAACCTAACTTTAAAGCTACCACAAGGCATACTAGTAATAGTCCGTTTTAATATATACCAACTGTTAAAAAAATCTTTCCCCTATTCTATCCACTCCCATTCCATCGTCAACGTTTGTAACACATATATTATTTTAGGATAGTAGGAGCTCGTGGCTAAGTAATAACAGCCGCTCGGGTCGATCCATCAGGTTAAGCTACGCTTGCCGGGGTTGGTCTGTGGATGGGTGACCATCTTTTCAAACCGAGACTCCTCCGTGCCTCGGAAAGCACGTTAAGCCGTTGGTCCCGGCTGTCATTCGTGAATCTTTGACAGTCGTTACGGGTTGTCAGAAGCCCGAAAGTCTGACAACTAGTCTTACCAAGGGGTATCGTTGTAACTGGGTTGTGGAGGTCAGATAGGCTGCATCCGGTTAGACTGGAAGCCGACCCCAACATAGTTGGGAAAAGGATAGGCAGATTGATTGATATTATTTTAACAGATACCATGGAGCATCTTTGGTACTGCATAATTCTTTAAGTCAAAGGAAATTGGTCTCATTGTCTGTGTGCATTCACTGGCAGCTGGCAGGCTTATAAATAAACATAGGAAATATACCATTCGCACATTAAAACACATCTAGAGCTACTTAGCCAAAGTCCGGCTCACTATCAGGGCTCCAATGATGGTTCGCACTTAGCCCCCGTCGACGATCACGACTCCCATACTAGCCATAAATATGTACGGTACTGGTGATTACGACTCTAATGCGAAATATTAATTTAAATGTACTTGTTAGGCTGGTTGTATGGGAGGCAACTGTGGGGCAGTGTAGGGCACTGTGAGAGCGATTTTTTGCATAGTTACAGACGCCAGCACATCAAGCTAATACAATCTGTCATTTTTTTTATAGATTTGCAACTTTATCGCTAGAGCATTAGGTTCAAGGTTGATTGGGAAAATTTTACAGTTTCGGGTAGCTTGACCTGCTGGCGTCTGTAGATACATGAAAGGAAGGATAAAATAAATACTTTGATACTAGCAGTTATTGGATTGGACATACCTATCATGGTATCACCTCCAGCACTCTAATTGCGTAACACTATTGTTGCCAACTTTAATCTGCTCAATAATAGTTACAAGTGTATATCATCTAAAATACCTACATCTGCGCATTAATAAATTGATAATTGTGTATTAATATGGTATTATTTCTCACACTGTCAATCGGGATCGGTTTCATTTTGACAATTCTACAAACATTCATAGCGTTATTTACAGTTTTGAGAAGACAAATTTTTCGAACATATAAAGCAATGGATTAGCAATTTGCTTTAAAATAATTCAGATTCCGATAGATAGTATTTTATACAATTAGGGTGCTGGAATATTTAGTGCTTAAATATAAAATGATCATTCAAAATCTATTAGACCTAGCTTTCTGTAGGTAACACTAGCTTCTTCCCGCGGCTTCGCCCACGTGGATGGCGGAAATCATCCCACGGGAACGTACGTACTACCCTATGTGTTAATCCAGGTTATAAACGATCTGTGTGCAGAATTTCATACAATGTTTACGCGGCGCACGCCAGTAAATCCCAGTCGAGTCATCATGATTTTTTCCGACATCTTCAACAACCATCGTCATATTTTAGCGAATTTACACAAAACCTTTAATGGATTTACACCTCAACCTTCTTCATGAATCACTCCGTCTATTGGTAAAAGCCGTATGAAATTCCGTTCGGTATAGTCTTTGAGTTTATTGCGTTCAGATAGACAGATAGACGCGGCCGGGGGACTTTGTTTTATAATATGTAGTGATGATAACTTTTACCTGCAATGGGATACAGTGGAGACACTTCCTGTTCTGTTTAATTAAAGGATTTTCTGTTTTGAATTTCGTTGTGTTAGGTGTTAGTTAATTGCCCGTTAATTTAGAAATCGTGAGCGCGCATTTTGTGCAACCTCCTTTGTCTGTGATCACCTTATTCTTAGTTTAACCGTGTGTAGCCTTCCTTAGCCAGTAAGTGGTCATACATTTCAGTAGATCGTGTTTAAATCGCCAGCGCTGTGATCTGGGCACACCGTCGTCCGTCAAAGTCTGCTTCAGATACAGCACGTGTTGCTGAGTTTTATTTCAAAATATTCCATAGTCAGAAACTACCTTAAGTATTGCCTAACAAAGAAATATAAGGTCTATCTCTTTATACACGAAATCTTTTAAGGGGTCATTGTACTCATCATTATGAATAACTTTTACTATGGGACCAAACCTGAAATCGCGAAAAAAAAAATCTGCAGTTCCCTACATTTTTTGCAGATTTTTTTTGCGATGTCAGGTATGGCCCCATAATAAAAGTTTTTCATAATGATGAGTACAATGACCCCTTAAGAGATTTCCTGTATGAACAGATAGACCTTATATATGAGCATGACGTGATATTATGGGTCTTGGTTGCAGGAGTCCTTGACCGGAGTTTTTCTAATTCATCGGTTTACCATCCTATAGTGTTGGCACCGAAAGAGACTAAGGGACGCTACCTAAATTTTTGGGTAGGTAGGTTCTATTCCTTTCGAATATGGATGGTCTGTTACATTTTATGTAGCACAGCCCTCAAAATGTTTATGTCAAACGTATAAACATTAACGAAGCATAAAAATTAAATAAACAAAACAAAATGATTAATTAAGGATCTATAGCCCCGATGTTATCTCTCTCTAAGTCCGTGAGAGTACGGGGTGCGAACACGTATAGGGGCACGCAGGAAGCGCGGGCGCAGATAATGAGTGTCGGTGTGTTCTCAGTGCGGGGCAATGAATTAATAGTGGCATTGCTATCTTCATTGCGGTCATACTACGTCGAATACACACATTAGCGAGGCTCGGTCACGAATGGCGGTCCATGGAGGAGGTTGGTGCTGTGTTTCGTACCTTTTCTTGTGTTAATCACACCGATTTTGTATTGTTTTAGGGAAATCATGCCCAATGCAGGTTCCGTGATATAGGTACTTACACTGGACGGTTAATGAGTGTTGTGATGGTCGGTTTTTGTTACATTGTGTAATCTTGGAATTTATCGATACTAAAGACGGCAGCACTTTTTATGATTCACATAACTCATAAGTTTGGGCTTGCACGAAGTTTTTCGAGTGTGATCAATTTGCAAAATGCGCCGGTAAACATTAGTGACCCAGACAGATCTGATGCAAAAACAAGCAGAAAAGATCTTAAGAACAGGTCCAATGTTAAGACCACCAAAAATGGTCACAAATTGCTGAGGATACAAAAGTAACGTACTCACTTCAATTTCGTCACTGATGAAGGCGCTCCACAAACAATATTTCACCTTGAAGGTATCATCCTCTCCATACCCGCCAATAATTGCAACAGACCCATCCTTGCTTGCATAGGTACAATCCACGATTGCCGATGAAATGCTCAGGAGAGCAATTTTCGCGTTATAAATAAATTCGCTCAATTATAGGCGCTAAAGTGCTGAATACTGAGATGATCTTCAATTGTATCCGTGCCGCGTATATCTTTGTTCTCACACGATTATAATTGGATGCTCCATTCAATGTTTTGTGATTTAAAAGGTTGCAATGTTTTTGCAATTTTGCTGTTTGGGATTTGGAAATCTTTAATGTATTTGTTCGTGTTTTCGTCAATAGATACTGTTAGTTATTTTCGAATGTATTGGAGTAAATTCATGCTTGTAGGTTTCTGGACGTTTCATTCTTGAAGAATTAATATGTGGAATCGAGCATTTTAAATTGTTCTTTTCATTTTGATTTTTATTTGGGTGATCATTGAGTCCGTTTTATCTGTTTTGAGCAATGCCTTATTACGTACTTCTTATTTTAAGGGCTGATTTTTCAATCATTAGATAACTTTTATCTGAAGAATAAATGTGACTTTTTGACAGATTGTCCATACAAAATCTGTCAAAATGACAAATCTATTCGTCTGATAAAAGTTAACTGGCGATTGATAAATCGGTCCTAAATCGAAAATATCCGTTGGCCTTGATTACAAAAAAGAACATCAATCAGAATCGTGTTTAATTAGACGGTCAATTCCACAACCATCGTTGGAAGATGGTAATGTTCAGTCATTATTTAAATTAAGAGTAATAATCCATACTAACAAGCTCATAGTCTTCACGCCTAGCAGCCAGAGCGAGCATAAATTCGTACGATCAGCCGACAGGACCCGCACCACCGACCTATTTCATAAACTCACGAAGAAAACTTACTTAGACCAACTCTCGAACAAGCTAAAAACTACTTTATGGCTTGTTCTCTAAAGTTGGGTGTTCATTGGTGGTGATGTGACGGAAAGTCGTGTGTTTTCGGTTACCATGGCGACCGAAATGTCGGTGAGGTGCAATGCAATAGTTTAATCTGGCTGCAGGCACGACCACACGAACTCGCCGCCCGCGGAGGCCTTGCGAGATGAATAGCACTGTATGCAGTTAAACTTTTGGTTTAAAGTTGACATAAACTATTTCATTTTCCAAAGCAGTTTAAATAGTTTGACCGCTACTGTTATTATGTCTTCTGCTGATAGCTTCATGTTACGCGTATTACAAAGACCTGGATGACAGAATTTTTGATGCGGGCTCGCGTTAAGACGGCATGAGAGTCGCAACGGTCTAACGTAGTTTCCATGAAAAGTGTTTTGCAAAGTAGAGACTAGACATACCTCGATCATTATCTACGGTAAATTACATTCAGCTGTAGATACATATTGGCTTATCCTTAAAAAGAAACCTTGTGGTCGAGGAACTCCTATATGTCCGTATATAATAGTCTTCAGTAATCACTGCATGATAAACAGAGACTTAGTTTTTGACATCACCATCATTGTCTTCATCATCCATGAGTTCAATTGCAGACAAACACAAACTGATTTCCATTTAAAAATAAAAAGCATTTTCACTAAACTAAGTTTAAACACAGTTTCGTCGGGCGCCAACGTGTCACCCAGTGTCGCAAGCGCAGCGGTCGACTAAATATCAGGCGCATCACTACCCTAATGACTCCTACAAATAGCTTCCACGAATGTACGTAATGTATAGCCGCCGGGCGCATACTATTATGTTTTCAGTTTTCACATACACTTTACATATGGATGTGGGAAGCGGGTCTTAAGTCTGTGTAGCTTTGAGAGGTGTGGAGAGTTTGGATGTCTTATTCTGTGGGTGTGGGAAAAAATATTGTATACTGTCATGATCACTTTTGTGGATAACATTAGTGATTGATTCAAACTTAAAAGATTCATAATCGGTTATGTTATGGATCTTTAAGATTTGGATTATTTCCGGTTTAAGTTACACTGCGGTTTGACCAAACAGGTCAAACCGCAGTGTAACTTAAACCGGAAATTACTTAATTCTGGATACAGGATTTGTTCGTGCTCTCATATACCACCGTATATGAGAACATAACTAAGTCCTTGAAGAAGAGTCCTCCAAGAGCTTACTATGTCTAAGGGCTGTATTTTGATCCGTAGTTAACTCAACAATTGCTTAAACATAGTAACTAATGGTTGAAATTTGGCTAAATGTGAAAGGCTAAACATGAATGTATTCATGTTAGCTCATTCATATTAAAAAATAGTAACTAATGGCATAACTCATTCATGTTTAGCCTTTTACATTCAGCCAAAATTCAACCATTAGTTACTATGTTCAACCATTGGTTGAGTTAACTACGGAACAAAAAACCAGCCCTAAAGGGTCCCATGCCAGACAAAACCTCAAAATCTGGAAGCGTCATTCGGGAATCGCCAAGGCCGAGAAAGAAACTTTTCTTCTCAAGAGATCACAACAAAACATTCTAAAATCTAATAATATCTTTACAAAACTTTGCTACTTGAAAGTAAAAGGGACGCTCTACAAATATATAGGTCACCATCCACACTAGTTTGTCCAGTTATACGAAAAATCCGCGATAATTGGTTGCGTGTGCGCACGACGTTGGTAGAGAACTGACGTTAATAAACACGTTTGGAACGTATTGATTTGTTACCACGGTTTATCGAGATCTAATTTGTAAAGCTTCTGAAGAGGTTAAACTGTTTGTAAATGATAGGTTAGTTGGCTATTTAAATTATTATTTTAATTTTGGAACTTATGGTTATGGAGGGTGCATACTCGGCAGGCTCTTTATTCCCTCCATATCCTAAGGGCAAGTCTTCCCTACCATTATCACGCCACCCGGTCTTCTCCTTGATATGCAATGGTCTCTGTTGCACTAAGTAACATGAGGCAACAGGGGCTAGTGTGAAAATATTTTTGTTCATTCGAGTAAGCGAGTCTGGTCAAACCACGCTGGGGTCGGTGCATTTCATTCATTCAATGATAATTTAGAAAGTTATGGTTACGGGCTTCCCAATTATTGATGCGTTTTTGAATGCTTTGTTAATCAGCTCGTACGTGGAGATCACAGTCACTTGTGCTGTAATCAGATAAGTGGATAGCACATGGTGTGCTGTTGCAGTAGCTGGTTGGTGGGTAGCTTTTTGTTCTATTGATATATATATACCATCATCATTTATGACAACAATTGATGCCAAAAATGGAGTTACATCTCCATTTTTCGCTGGAAAGAACTCAGTACTTCAAAAATAAAGATCCAGCATAATTATTATTGATCGCACTGGTTTATAAGTTAAGGCCTCTTCGCTATTAATAGCTCGCGACCCAAAAGGTTTGTTGTCATTCTATGATATCACAATCAGAATCCATCTTGGATGCTGTTACATACATTGTTGTAGCAACAAGTGTTATGCGTTATTTAAATTGCTATTTCACACAAACCAAAGATCACGAGAATTTTCCAATTGACAGTCGTGATCGACTACATATACGTACAACGCGAAGGCACCTATCTATAAGAAAATGTCAATCCTTTGCTAGTTTCGCACGCCGCCGTCCGGGGTCGTCCGATTCGGCCGCGTCCGGCTGTTGACATTCACGAATATTATTAGGCATTGTTTTGGCGCTCGGAGCTGAGAAGCAAGGTTGATATGACATGGAAGAATCTTGTACTCATATGCTATGTTACTTTGAAAGGGATGCGTTGAGTGATACTGAACAAAATTAAAGTTTTGTAAGTACCCAATTAATATGCTTTCAGTGTTTCTCGTTTGTGTATTTTTGACAGATTTGTCATATAAAACGTGTCAAAAATACAGAATCGAGAGACCACTGAAACGTTTGTATATTAGTAGGGGCCCTATGAAGTTGTAGTATTTTTACTCGTACATTGAGGTACAATGTAAACTAGAGCAGACCCCGCAAACAAAATGTTTGCGCAACATGTTGTTGTCCCAAGCTACAGATGAGTCCCGCGGATGTCAAATGTGACAACCGCGGTGTATGCGTATTCAGGTAGTAGACTGATAGTCCAAGATCCCAGAGCCACCAGATCTGACATATTTTCTGATTAACAATATTTATGAGATAGAGTAGTGTTAGTATGTACTTTGACCGTACGCATTCCTGCTAGCTTGGGTCTAATGAGGAGGTTTGACCACTACGATTGCTTACAAATAGTATTGAAATAGTTCTCCGAGTATCATGATGATATAAAAAGTAAGACTCAAATTAAAAGTAAGATAACGTCATTTTTTACGAGCTTTAATGCGTCTGGCGGAAAAAAAAACCGCCGACAGGAAGAGTCTGGCAGTATTGATTATTAATTATTAACAATATTCTGTAAAACATACATAACAATCATCAGCAGTCAGACTTTAAGAAAAGTGAGTAATATTTTTATGTACAGACGCCAGCAGGTCAAGCTACCCGAAACTGTCAAACTTTCCCAATCAACCTTGAACCTAATGCTTTAGCGATAAAGTTCAAAATCTATTAAAGATATTTGACAGATTGTAGTAGTTTCATGTGCTGGCGTCTGTACCTTTAGTACCTGCTACCTGAAAATTGGCCGTCGGCCCAAGCTATGGTATGCGTACTTTCAAAGTAATAATAATGATAAATAATAATAAATATAAATAAAATACTAACACTATTCTATCCCCCACACTTTATTAACCAGTAAATAAGTAAGGTCTGGCGGCCCTAGGATCTTGCTCTATGAGACGTTTGCTGTCCTGGACAACATGTTTATACAGTATGTTTGTTTAAACGAGGGACGTATTCTAACCCACAAAAGTTCATGCTTACACGATACTAATAAAAATATGAAAAAAAAACACTGCTAAATAACAGACAGAATCATATCAAAAATTTCGCAAAAAGTCTCGCAGCGTGTATGTTTTTTTTTTTGTGGATGGGAAATCATCAAATAACTTCTCCCGCTCTGGGTGGAGGAGGGCGTGTCAGACTTTTACTGACTAAAACCCACCCGTGTTCCTTCAGTTGCCTGTGCCAGGGCCACGGTAACTCTTTCGAACAACCCACAACCCTGCCGGGCATCGGCCCTAGCGGACCCCTTCAGCTAGTGCTGACATCTCTTTGAGGCGCGCGTAGAACACAACGTACCGTCGACCCGCGCCTGGTCCTTACCGGACGGCGAGCTACCCATTGCTCGTCATCCGCAAGTCCGCGCCTACGGTGGCCGGGAATCGGCTATCGATTTCCGACACCCAGGACGTCTCCTGCGGCGAATAGGGGCGTGAGGGCGCAAAGATTGCCTCTCCCTCACGCATTCAGCCTCCTCCTTCGCGAGCATTACTGCTTCGCAGAAGGAGGTGACGGCTTCCCAAGCACTCTCGCTCCGTACCATGGCCTGTACCAAGGCCGGACGCGAGAGATCGCCGCCGCCGATCGCTTCCGCGAGGACGCGGCGGTACTCTGCCCAAGCCGGGCAGACTCCACCGTATGCTCCACCGTGTCCTTCGGGCGATCCACACAATGGTAACACCCGGGCGTTTCCTCCCGCCTTATCCGGAACAGGAACCTCCCGAAGCAACCGTGTCCGGTGAGGACCTGCGTCAGGCGGAAAGTGAGGATGCCGTGACGCCTCTCCAACCACTCCGTGTATGCACCCTTGCGCTAGCGATTTAATCTTATCGCATGACATTTTCGCGGGTGAATGACTTTTATGATCCATTTTCCCGTCATACTTTAAACATGACATTAAAAAATCTTCAATGCAAATGTGAATTGTGACCGCAATAATTTAAGACAAAGATATGATGAGACAAAGTTAATAATTACGCACTCTTGTGGGTTGTTCGAATGTTCGCAATCGTTGGTTGACAATTAACATAATACGGCAGAATCTGGCGGTTGGGAAACATCTCTCGGTACGAATTAATGCTCCTCACACACTATCATTAGATAACGCGTAGGTACGAACCACATCCCAATATTCTTCATTGGAATATTGGTAAGACGTCATTTTTGTTTATTCAACAATACGTCTAAAGGACATATTTATCGCGAAGTAAGCGGGGTTGTTTAAGCGATACGTAGAAGCGCAATTAGACATGCGCAAATAACGGCGCACTCGCATAGAGTGCGGGCAGCGCGGAAGTGTGTTCTGTCGGTGCATCGGAGACAACACAAAGGCAAGGGACGAGGTTTGCGCACGGGTTCCCATTTCGGCAGGATCAGCACGTGTTTTGCCGCGTGATTACTTTACTGTGTACAAGTTCACTTCTTGTGCGCTCATGTTTTTTATTGGACAATTACGGCGCAAATTAAGGTTTTTTACATATTTGGGACGAGAAGCGAATACTGAATACCCTCTCCCAATAATTCCCTCGTTTAACATAACATACTGTATTGAACCTCAATGCATTTTTATATGGTTTTGTTAGTTCGTATGCAGGCAGATATACTAATTAGATCCTATAGATCCTATAGAGATATACTAAATAGAGACCTACCTCTTGAATGAAGATATAGATAACCAGCCGTCCGCAAACGGTCATAGAAGGGGGCATATTTTTTCAATATTTTGCTTAATTATAGCATTCTTTTTAAGCACACAAAGTAGATCATTTGTTTCTATGCTTAAAGTTATAGGCTAGCTGGTATTTGATGAATGGCGGATGTGTGAGTAACCATGGAATAACCTCTGTGTGAGCGATGTGTCCGGCTGTTCTCAAGACATATCACGAACTGGCCATAGGTTACTTTAACTATTTATGGTCAATACTTATTAACTAAAATGAGATAATTCAGAAATACTAGAGTTGTATCCTGCTGAATGAACATGTGTTAGTTTTGTTATTCCTAATAGTAACAAGACATTGTCACTTTCAAGCTTTTGGTAGAAGCATCACTTTCGTGGTGAGTGATGATCAGTTAGAAAGCTCTTGCAATGGAGAAGCAACATCCATTTTTAATGTAAAAGTCAACAGATACATAGGATTATTCCTACCAAGCTTTTAAACCAGTTCAAGGTATCAAAATTATCTTAAAAACATTTACCAGACAGGTATGCGGTATCGTAGTCAGCACTTATATCAGTAACCTTTGCTCTTACCGACGACTTCACGTCAAGGATACCAACAACGGATCGTAGAGTGACGGATGTAATGGCAAGGTCCCATGTATGACGTTGATGACAGACTTATTATGTGTGTGCATTCTATTGTTTTTGACATTGACTTGCTATGAATTTTGCAATGGAGACAGATCACGTATGACTTTATGAGTTCGTATTAATTTAATTAATATTTTTTATTGAACATTTTTTCAGGCTACTCGGCCCATATATAAAATACACAATACAAAATAGGCTTATAAACTAATAACATAATAGTAGTTTATGAAACTGTTGAACTATCTATACTCATGCAATAAATAGGTAGTTACCTATTTAAGTAAAAAATCAAAGTTAGCAAAAAGTAAACAAACACAATAATGGTTCTGAAACCATTGTAACGTGAATTACGTTACTATGGTTACGGAGCTATCATCGGTCAACCGCGCATGCGCCGTAGCTCGGTCTCCATATACAATGATAAAAATCGAATTAAAACTCGATCGGTCAATCATATAATGTTCCCACTGCTGTGAGAGGCAGTGGGCCGTAAACCACCACGCGGGTCTAGAGCGGGTTGGTAGATGTCACATGTCTACGAATTAGATGACCGTGTGTGAACAATGTCCTAAGATATTATATTATATATTATAATTTTCAGTTCTATAACATGCCAGTTTCCTCACGATGTTTTCCTTCACCGTTTCATCTAGTTATAAATTAGATAATAGTTATCTGACTATTTGGTCCTTTATACGGCATCTAAATGCAAAGCCCGGGCATTTAGATGCCATTTTATCTTTTAGTTATTCTTATGAACTTATTGGCAGACATCAGTAATATAAGTTTAAGATCGTCCGTATTAAGTCTGAGTCCGGTGCATTGTTCTAAAGACAACTGGAATGAATAATAAAAAAGGAGGAACAAACAACTGCAGGCAGAGTTCATGTGGAATAACAGGGCAAGGGAACAAGGAAGGGCTAAACAAAGGCGTATTTTCTAAATAAGTTAATTAAACAGCGGAATGAGGAAAGCATCGTGTGATGATCGCCAACAATAACTGTCCACTCGGTAATGAGTGCTTTCTCAGCTTCTTGTGCACGGCATTGTACGCTTTTCCTCGTGAAAAACTATACAGAGCGGCGGTTGTACCATCCGACTAACTGCGGTTTGTTGATCGGTTGTTTATATAAGAAAAATGTTTTGGTTATTTCGAGGGCGAGAAATAGATAGATAGAATATGCTTGCGATGTTGTCATTTGAATAATAGTTAATTTTAGATATTTATTTTATCCACATCAATTGTATCTAAGTGGAAACTATACTGAGAAAAGAAAAGTTACATAATTTATTTGTAAAAGCAAATTTTCTTCCCATTTAAAGCCAAAGTTAAATATGCATTGTAAACAAATGTTTATAGCTTATGTAAATCAATTTTAAATTACCAATACATGATTACCATACACCATTTGTGATTACGATGAAGTCACGGCATTAAACTGACATTTGGTATTTTGTTCGTTTAAGTATCGATAAATCTTTCAGTATATTTTAGTAAGTGATATTGGGCAGGAATTAGTGTGACCTAAAGGCAAGTTTCAATAACCAATTAATTTAGGAATTAGCTTTGCTATTGCTGAATACTGTAATGTTATTAGTGAAACGATGTCCATAATAAAATAATAATTGGACAGTTACTGACCTTTGTAACTACACGGTTTAAGACCTTAACTGGTCGATTATTATTTAGGTTAAGTCTTTACGTTAATTTGTACAATATTAAACCTCGTTTTCATGTCCTTTCAATGAAGACAATCATACCTCTTCTTGCACATTATTAAACGACCCAATCAGCGTGTTAACCAACGATCAACCACACAGTGCAACCGAACCTTCTGATATCACCCAGTATATGAGTTCGCGCGTAATTACGTTCGACGAGCGCTCTTTCAACCGAAAAAACAAGCATCTCTCTCATTGTTCCCGCCAATTTTTCCCACATTTCGCCTGTTACAGTTACACTTTGGCTTCCTGATTTACTTGTAAAAAGTGTATAAATTGAATTCCTCATGCATCAAGCGCGCCCTGATCGTTTCATACTTTTTTCTTGTCCCGGAAAATATTGTCTTTGTTGTTAGATAATTCTTGGTGTGCGAGCTGCTCTTATTTTTAGCTGGGTGGTGTGGACTTGTACTTAGATAAACTATGGCTCGTTAGGATTTGCTTCAATAGTATTTTATTTGGACCCCATAAGAATAATCGTTAATCACGGCGTCTTCAGAGAAGTTTCAGATTCTAAGGTCGTTTAAATATATAAAATAAAATGTATTATTATTACATGCTAGCTGACCCGTAAGACGTTGTCCTGTCAATTTTTTTTCGATTTTTGGCTGTTCATTTGGTTTTTTCTAAATTCCTTTTTTTAAACCACCCCATGTCAATGTCAATGAGGTGAACAAAAAAAAAAAAAAAAAAATCGGTCGAGCCATTTTCAAGTTTTTGCGAGACTAATGCACGGCAATAGATTTTTATATGCCTACACAAATATAAGATAAGTCAAGAAGTTATTAACTTTATTTCCTTTGGAGCATCAGAATGGAAAACCATGAGCTAATAGTTCTCCATTGGCTTATGATTTTCGTGAAACGATATCGTTTATCCATTTGGCGTGCAAATCTCAGAGTACAAAAGCTCCGAACTCTGTTTCCACCGATCAAAGCACCTAACGAACGCATCCAAATACGGTCAAAACAAAACTTTCTCACTAATTCCACCGCGGATCGTGCAAGGAAGATTCACATGCGAAACGACCACTGCATACACGTGAAACTATCAGTCAAACTACTAGTTAAACATCTACATAAGTCACGTCTCACGATTCCCTACGAGTAACAGTTTAATAATGTCCGCGAAGTGACCCACCTCGACCCCAGTGAAATACGGTTGAACGGACTTGGGGCCATATTTTCCCCCATGCATCGTACTAAAGTCGTGTCTTCCTTGGTGGAAATAAAACGCGAGGTCCATCTCTAGGGGCATCGGTGCCTCAGATGCGCTATTTTAGACTGCATAACCAAACATTTTATGCACCTAAAACAACCGTTCAAAATTCAATTTTAATACAGCTACTTATGGTTGCTTTCAGCTCGTGTGGTATTAACATATAAGTGAAATCAAAGTAGGGTGTACGGATAATGTCATGGGAAGAGCTCAATGAACGTGCGGACAGCGCGTGGACTGCCGACCGGAGGAACTTCCCAACTTATTAACCTCATTAGACAAATGAATTTCGGTTTTAATGCTTAAGTAATAAAGGCGTTATGAAATGCAGATACAAACTAAGTAAACTTGTAGGCTATACTGCCGTGATCTTCTGTCTTAATAAGTGTAAATCTGTGAAGTGTCATTGGTTTAGTTTCGGCGAGTTTGTTTCCATTAGTGAGGCGGTCATAAGGTTTACTATAGTAAATGTTTCTTGCTCATGATTTGTTTTGTTTCACGTTTGGTAGTTTGTGAGTTTATTAGCCAATAATTTAATATTGAAATACCGTTCAATTACCTGTGGTAATCTTCGGGAATACGTTTGCGATGGTCTTGTAAGCGTGCGTAAGGAGTTTATAGGTCGTAACTTAAGCGGCTGATAAATTATGAGATAGTTAAAACATAGGTACTTACGATTGAGAACACAATTCGTGTCCATCATAGATATAAAGTGGAGGGCTTAACGTCACAATAGTTGGATTGAAGGTGTCAACGATGGTGGTGATTGTATTTCATAATACTTAGCTCAGTCATTTAAATTATAACCTAAATATATTACAAGAACAATATTATGTTGAGGTAAAAAAAAAACATAGGCAGGAGGGAAATTAACAAAAATATTAAGTACCTAAGACTACATTATGTTAAAAGTTATCAATAACAAAATAGTTTTCTTATGTTCAATAAATTGAGTTCTCTTCTAGAACATTCTTAGATGGTCGAAATATATAAATAATGAAAAATAAAATATTTTAATGTTGATAACACACCTACTTAAATTACACTACTTTATTAAAACACTTACCATTGGACATTTGCACATTTAAAATATCTTTAGTAAAATAAACCACAAAGTGGTATCAACATCTCCATACAAATAACCGTGGGATGACGTCTGCCCTTTCCTGTAGGAAGC
This sequence comes from Dicycla oo, assembly GCA_948252095.1. NCBI lineage: Eukaryota > Metazoa > Arthropoda > Insecta > Lepidoptera > Noctuidae > Dicycla > Dicycla oo. Next base: position 9,397,860 of record OX411727.1, on the reverse strand, counting down.
ATCGCTCGTGACTCACTGACCCATTGCCTCTCCGACCACGTTCATGTGCTAGTATATACTGTGTCTATTTGTATGTGTGTATGTCATGCTAGTGCATTGGTACTGCAATTACCTACGTAGATTTGAGTAGAAATGTGTCGATAAATGTTTTGTATTGAATTTATACATTTTTGATACTTTGGACGTAGGTTGGAGATAGGTAAGTTAGATGGGTTGACAATTTTGCTAGCTTTATAATATCGTCGCCTTAGAGTGAAAACCTCATATAGAGTGACTGGTAATTAGTGACCGATACTTAAACACATAATTAGTACTCATGATAACAAACAACTTTTACTATGGGACCAAACCGTTTAGTGTACTTTAGCTATTTTCATAGTGTAATGTCTTACAGTATTCTATTCTGGGGAAATGCAATCGACATTCAAACTATCTTTATTTTGCAGAAAGGAGCTGTTCGATCCATTTATAAATTAAGTCCGATACAATCTCTCAGAGAGAAATTTAAGGAGATTAATATAATGTCTGTGCCTTCTCAGTATATTTTTGAAAATCTTTTATATGCAGATAAAAAATATTAAATTGGTTACAGTGATATCCACAATATAAATACTAGGAACGAACACAAATTTGATGTACCTCCAACAAGGCTCAAGAAAATAGGTGACTCATTCAGGTGTCAATGTAAACTTCCAAGACACGTTCCAGAACTACGCAAGTTGTGTCAGAAAGCTTTTTATACCGTTAAAGATTATATTGAGGACAAAAAGGCTTGGGATGAGCTGCTCCAAATTTTCTTCTTTCTCTTTTTTATTTTTGCATACTGAATGTTGACATGAATATTTACTTTGTAAAGTATTATATTATTTTGTTTATTGTGAATATGAAGACTATGTAGGTTATTGCTTTTTTGTTTGTTTTATTTCTTTCTATCAGTCGAAAATAATTTTAATGGTCTGGCTGTTTGAGTAATTTATGCGGTCTACCCAAATGTCCTTTCTTTGCTATTGTTCGTCGAATCGTTGAGCTTCTTAAGTTCCGAGTTGAGCTGCGCGTTTACTGACAAATGCGTGCACTGACTGGACAGGTCCTCTCATTCTGTGTAGTTCTTTCCTCAAAAGACCATTTCAGACACCAATCTACAAGTTCTTCACATGAACTGACCAAGAGTATGTCCAGACATAATCTTGGTCAGTAAAGTCCAGACTTTATAAGAGACCGTGACCTTTGAGATTGAGTAGTCAGATAGGAAACGCCGACCTCATCTAGTTTTAAAAAAAACATGATTGACTTGTAAAAGTGTTTGTACAAACCTACTTACAGAAATAAAAATCATTTATCATAAACATGAAATCGCGAAAAAAAAAATCAGCTGCTCCCTACATTTTGGCGAGTTATGCGAACATACATGTAGGGAAAATTAATGTTCGCATAGCTCGTCAAAATGTAGGGAACAGCTGTTTTTTTTATGATTTAGAGTTTGGTCCCATAGTAAAAGTTGTTTGTTATCAGGAGTACAATCATGTGTTTAAGTATCGGTCACTCATATATGTGGCAACTTTATAGAATGAAAAAAACTGCGCCATGTGTCTTTTAGTGTGTGTAACTTATGCATCTGCACGGAATACATATTATGTATTCCGTAAAAGCATAAAATGCTCCTGATTCGAGCTTCTCTTAAAAAAAAAAAAAAAAAAAAAACAAACTCGTTATAGATGGCGTTATACGTTACTAAACTTTTATTGTAGGAAACTAGGGCGTGAGTTGCGAGGTTTTCTTTCCAAAAATGTAATAAAATGAAAATGAACAAAATAGCATACCCGAGCTTTTCATTCATAGGCGACGATATACGACCAAAACGTTTGTCAAACCCAATCCTCCAAACCTTGGAGCTAAATTTTCAGGAAGCCTCACGAATGGCCCAGGACTGAACTATTTGGCGACAAGCTGGGAGAGGACAACTGCAAGAAGGGTCACGATTCTTAGCATTGCCGGAAGAAGAAGAAGAAGAAGAACTAATAATATACTTTGGCTATAAGCAGCAGCAATAGTTATGTTGAAATTAAAACGATATTGGAAGTTAGAAAAGCCTGAACTTGTGCATTTATGTTTGGTAATGTACTGTTTGAGATTAGTTTAAAGATGGGCATAAGTATAACTCCTGAATCTTATAGAGACTTCACTTCCTTCCTATATTTTTGGAACGAAGTTCTTTAACGCAGTTGCGGTAGTAGATGACTGGTAGAAATCGTCACTAACAAAAAAAAAAAAACCGGTCGAGTGCATGTCGGACCACGCACAATGAAGGGTTCCGTAGTTGGGATGAATTTATCCCAAGTACAAACTTAACATTGTAGTTGAAAAACATGTTCTCCCATACATTCCAATTGCAAATTTCCATAGTTAAACGAAAAGGATTTTTTTTGTTTAACTATGGACAATGTAGGTTTGTACGCACAATAGTGAGAGATTTACCATGTTATTTTAAGACCATAAACTTCCTATAGGTTTTCCTGTAATCTATAGCTATATAATCATTTTCTGTATTTTTTGTTTCAAATTTTTAAGCTCAGGAGATAAAGGGGAGAATGGTCAATGTTCGTCTACTTTCTTAAATAACTTTAAAACAGTTTATTTTAAAATTATAAAAAATATATATATATATTTGAGACCCTCACATTTGATATATCGCATAGTTAGCAAATATTTATTTAATTTTCTTATTTGCCCCCCAAAATTGACCCCCATATTCAAAATTCATTAATTTACATTACACGTCCGTGTTTGGGTCACAGAAATACATACGTGTACCAAATTTCAACTTAATCGGTCCATTAGATTCGGAGCAAATTGGCTGTGACAGACGGACAGACAGACACATGAGTGATCCTATAAGGGTTCTGTTTTTCCTTTTGAGGTACGAAACCCTAAAAAACGTTAATAATTCAGTGGAATCTCGATAACTCGACCCTTCCTTTGCTATAGTAATTGGCTACTCTTAAAAAAATGTAGAAACAACGTAATGCAAGCAAGCTCATGAATGAAAAGGCCGAACAAAATAGTTTTTATCCTTTTCATTCATGAACTTGCTTCTTCTCCTTGTTTCTATCTGATCTCTTTTTTGATGAGTAGCCAATTACTATTTTAGTCACCCTATCTCGAATCATTTGGACTGGCCTTCGTAACTTTATTAATGTATAACTCGAATTTGAACAGCAGACCCCGTAAGTCGAAGTTAGTAAAATATAATGATGTCTTACTTGGAATTTCTCGAACTCATAGCAATAAAATCTAAAAGAAATGTTTGGTGCTTTTGGTCTATCGCATCTTGAAACTTGAGACCATACTAGGTGGCTCTGTAATAAATAATATGTAACAACTAAAGGAACTTCGTTCCAAGGGGGTGCAGTCCCACGACTCCTCCCGAGTTTTTAATCTTTCAGATGCTTCTGTCTGTTCCACGGTTTCGGGTGGTAGATATAGGAACCGGAACCATGATATTTTATGTAATAAAATCTTACAATTTCGAATCTATTGCCAAAAATACAATTCGGAGGCTGGAGCTCGTGGCTAAGTAATAACAGCCGCACGAGTCGATCCATCAGGCTAAGCTATGCTTGCCGGGGTTGGTCCGTGAATTACATACCGAGACTCCTCCGTGCTTCGGAAAGTACGTTACGCCGTTGGTTCCAGCTGTCATTCGTGGATCTTTGACAGTCGTTACGGGTCGTCAGAAGCCTGAAAGTCTGACAACCAGTCTTACGAAGGAGTATCGTATTACCCAGTAACTGGGTTGTGGAGGTCAGATAAGCAGTCACTCCATGTAAAATACTGGTATTCAGCTGCATCGGGTTAAACTGGAAGCCGAGCCCTACATAGTTGGGAAAAGGCTAGGCAGACAGTATCGCTCTTAATAATTTAGTTCTAAGATTGAGTACTCCGTCTCGATGGACTAGGCACACGCAGCTTTTCAATATACCACACAGTAGTACAAACTACGCTCAAAACTCAGTTATTGGTAGAATACTAAGGAATTTTAACTAACAATTCTATCACCTTGATATGTTTAACTCCAGGAAAGGTATGTTCAGGAAACTGCTACTGACCTTTGTTTGCGGCGAACTGACTAATAAAGCTAAAGCTGAATGTATCTACGAGTATTAAGAATAGAATTGAGTGGAAAGTACTATAACACACTTCTTAACACTAGTCCTTAAATATTATGTTTAGTTTTCAACCGACTTCAAAAAGGAGGAGGTTCTCAATTCGTCTGTATGTTTTTTTTTTTGTATGTTTGTTACGCGATTACTTAAAGACGGATGGAGCGATTTGGAAAATTCTTTTTTTGTTTGAAAGGGTATATACTTTCGAGGTGGTCCCATATAAATTTTATTATATAAACTTTATAAACTTTGCTTTTGAAGTTTTTGAGTTAGCTTCAATAATGCGTATATTTCCTACTTATTTTATGTGGATGATGTGATGATGTTTTAATAACTTCCTGTCACTGTTATTTACATGGCTATATCTACAATTATTGTGCTCAATTATGTAGGTTCCACAACTAAAAAGTGAAAAATAAAAACTTTTTAGCAAAAAATAAAACCGACTTCCAAAACATACTCGTAACACTACAAAGTGAAAAATAATTTTAATTTCGGAAGTCGGTGGCAAAAAACGAAAATACAAAACCAAAGACACTGACTACCGAAATTAAAGTAATTTTTCACTTTGTAGTGTTTTGTTTTGGAAGTCGGTTTTATTTTGGCTAAAAGTTTTTTCTAAGTTTCTGTTGCAATTTTTTATTTGTATAGTTATTAAATTGTGAATCCGTAATTGGTTGTAATAGTAGTACAATAAGTGTGTTAAGGTATTTTTAAGAGCTGTGGAATCTGTGTTAAATAAATAAATAAATAGATTGAATTGCAAAAAAAAAAACAATTGATTTTGTTAATATCATAAAAGCTTACATTTAGAAGCCCTGGCTTCTATGAGGAACATTAACACCTAGTTTCCGTGCTTTCTTAATCGATTTAAATAACGGCATTGTTACATGAAAACTATTGTTCGTCGAGCCAGCCCATCGCCAGATTCCTGCATAAATCAATAGGATATGTACAGCTGAACATTTAACATCTAACAATTATTACCTTTGACCTTATTTTGACATTTGGTTTGTGTCGCAAACGGCCATGAATGAGCGGGGATGGGGGCTATCTCTGTTTCATCGGCCTCACCTGTGAAATGTTGCATAAAAGTTCGTAACTGATTTTGGGAGTGGTGAAGTTAAATTTGTAGTTAAGAGTGTAGTATTGATACTGACCGTAAATAAGTGACCAAGATTATGTCTGGACTTTATAAGAGACTGTGACCTCTGAGTTTGTTTCGGCCTTTCTTCTCAGAGTAGTCAGATAGGAAACGCCGACCTCATCTAATTTAAAAAAAAAAAAAACATGATTGACTTGTAAAAGCGTTTGTACAAACCTACTTACAGAAATAAAAATCATTTATCATTTACTGAAATTACAAGTAAGTAATAATTTATATTAATAATATTTCTAGACTTTATTCAATTATATTTTTTGGCACTTAGTTGCAAGCTACTTGAAATTTTAGTCATTAAACAATTAAGACATCTGAAAAAGAAGTGTCGGCTCCGACACACGACTGGATTTTACTCCTTATGTACGATTGTCTTTGAATATAATTGATAGATTGACTGCTATAATGAAGACTGGCCGAAAAAACGTGACACAAAACGTGACAACGGTTCGCTTGTATTTCACTCCTCATATTTTTTCCATACCCTTGAAAATCGATTCTTAAGGAGTAAACTCCTAAAAACACTACTTACCTAAAACTTGGTAGTGCAGGCTTTTTTAAAAGCTTTGCGAACTATAACTTTTCAAAGTTCCAGGAAAAGCTTTATAACACGACTTGACTCTCTATAAGTATATTCTAAGCAATACAAATATAAATACATGATACAGGTCACTCTGGTCAGCTACTGTCACAAATCATCTTTTGTAACACCATTAGCCAAGTGACCTTCCGACCAAAGTTCAGGTCAATTTGTTTATTCATTGTTAAAACATAAACAAAATCAAAGATGGCGGCGGTATCATCCATTTCGATTTCAATGACGCAAACTTTCTTATCTAACAATGGCATCGTAGTAAGTTTGAGACCTTTGTGCTGGGGCTATATACTTGTGGCGAGAATATGGCAATAATTCGAGTATATTGTAATTGTTTGTGCCTTATTGTGCCGTGTCTGTCTGTCAGTCAATTCACTTTCGATTTTGTGATCTACATTGGACGTGAATGGGGTATGTGAGAGAGATATAGGACGGGGAGTTTACTCGTATATCATATTAAAGTGTATAGTATGTGTTTTTTCATGTGTAACATCTTTCCTGGAAGTGTGTAACAGGAAGCCGGGAAAGCGCGCGCTATTTGATTAGACCAATGAGCGTGCGCGGTGATAGCAAGAGTTGGCCGTCAGATGGTGCCAGCCCAAGCAGATGTCAAATGTTACACATTATATGCAACTACTGTAAGGCTCGCTCGTTTTTCTTTTTGTAATTTCTGAATCTCAAATAGTTAATCGTTATTTAAATTATACGTATTTAAGCTCAGTGTAATGGAGTACTTACTAAGTACTTTTATTCATTTTAGGTGTAGACAACTGAATTGAAACTATTAATGAATTTACTGAAAACACTGAAAAAAGTGGAAGGTTTCAACTGTAACTAATCGTAGTTTTTCGCTTTAGTTTCTATGTCAGAAACGAATGACCCTTTCAGATTTTATTTTTGTTTATAGTTATTTCTAACTCCATGTTAATACTTCATTCTCACATACTGCCGTCCAAACTTCCTCGCTGTTTGTCAATGTAGGAGGGTGCGCGAAATGCTAAGCGTGATCGATGGGATGGACTGTTGCGCAAGCGCCGCGACGCGTGCGCGAGCGAAGTGTTAACTGGGGCATTGTTTTGATATAGGTACCAACTTTGAAATGGAACTTTATGTATTTTCTATGTATATGTATGTAAATTACATTTTACTGAAATTTATAACGATACATACAGGTAAATAAGAAAAGGCATGCGCTTCGGTAATCTTCGTGTTTCCGAATTAGCACGAACGTCGCCCCACAGAATAACCCACCAGATTTGTACTGCCGCTTTTTGTAGTAGTCGGTGATTCCTGAAGCGCATACTTTTCTTGGGATATCTGTACTCTTATATAAAGACTAGCGACCCACGCCGGCTCCGCACGGGCAGCACTAATTATCTGTAACCAGATGACTTGTGGTGGATTATTGAAATACTATTTTGAATTCATGCAGGCCTAGTACTTTTTGTTAGGTTTTTTCTAAATTACCAACAAGCCAGAAAAATCTGTTGATCGAATCGTTACCAAACTTCCAGGATCTTCGCGCTGGGCTAATATGAAGATTGCCTGAAAATTTTATCAAAATCGCGTTTTGGAGTCCATAAGGAGGGAACATACACATATCGATTTTTATAGATATAGAAGATTGTTTAGTACAACCAGCTGCTAGTGAAAAATCGGGTTTAATGCTAAAGCCTGAGGTTTTGCTTAGAACCCCGTAAATCGCAATAGACTCGTCCTAATGTTGGCATACAAACGTACACCTTTGCTTCTCCAAGAAACACTAACCATATATTACAAATTAAAACAGTAATTAACAGTCTGCTCTCAGCTGCATTACCTGTATAACTAGGAATGAGAATTGATGACCAATTAAATTCAAAATATTTTATGTCACGTAAATCTACATGGCCAGTTATGAAACGTCAGAAGCACAGTTCCAATTCATCGTTTCCTGTGGAGAAAAGTCGGCAAGAAACTTCACGGTTACTCTTTTTTAAAAATAATTAGCTTTTACAATGTTTTTAAATTACTGTGTTAATAGGTATGAGTGGACAATGTAGGCCTGTCAAACACTTCACAACATCTTAACAAAATTAAAAAATGGCCAACAAATCGAAACATCACATCTATAAGTCTACAAGGCCGTTCCTTTCCGGAACCTGACCACTTCAACAATTTAAAAACCGGCCAAGTACGTGTCGGATCACGCTCAATGAAGGCTTCCGTAGTTGGGATGAATTTATCCCAAAAAAAAATTTAACTTTGTAGTTGAAAAATTATATTCTCCCATACATCGATATAAGTCATGGTCAAATCTCCTTATTTTATATTATAAAACTACAAATTAAAGATTTTCGGACATTTTGCTTTACTTGTGCTATGAGACCTTGCTTTTTGCCAAATTTCATGATTCAAGGTCAACGGGAAGTACCCTAAAGGTTTTCATTTATTTGCGAGTATCAAAATATATCGCTTATATGACCATATGTTTTGCGTTGATTCAGAAGCTCGATTTTTTTAAAGCTCCGAGGGACTGTAAACCTATGTATTTTATTATTAATTTCAACTTGATACCTCCACGCGTTCCTGAGAAAAATGGTCTTGACAGACGGACTGCCAGACAGATAGACAGACGGACAACAAAGTAATCCTATAAAGATTCCGCTTTTCCTTTTGAGATATGGAACCCTAAAAATACCAACATACCTACTTCAATCAAAGTCAATCCTCCTCCCAGCATCTTCTCATAATTTAGCATCAGTAACGTATAGTTTGGCAGGCCGGGTGGCGACTGGCGGCGTGAGAGCGACCCACTGATGGACGTCACGAATACTGATCGTGTGCACACAGCCTAACTGTGCCTCACCTACATACAAGACGCGATATCATTATGTGAGACTGGGAAGTAGTGGCTGATGATATAGGAAATATTTTCAGCTCGTTTAGGTTCTTTCGTGATGGAGGAATAACTTTGAATTCAACATAAAATATGTACAATTCCTAAAAGGAATTAATTAATAAGATGTTATTTCAACATTCGATTTTAAAGCGGGCTGCAAACCGCAAACTAAGTTAAGTTAGTTTAGCTTAGCTCACATAGCTGGCGTAGCTTTTCATATACTTGTGTGCAGAACTATGCAAACTAAGCTGTGTAAGCTAACTGAAATATGTGAAGCTAAGTTAGTTGTGTATACCAATCCGGAGCTACGCGAGCTATGCTAAGCACCCCCGCCCGCTAGCTTTGTGAGCTAAGCTAAACTAACTTAGCTTAGTTTTTGGTCTGCAACCCGCTTCATGGCTATGTTAGGACCAAAGTAAGTATAGAAAAGTACGTAGCTTTGAAGAAGAAAATACGAATTGGCTTTAATAATTAAGTTCAACGTAGGTACGTACCTGATAGGTGAGCCGACGATCAACTTAAATCGCGTAATTGGAGAGGCCTATATTCCTATAGCCTATAGTTTTCTCACCGCTGGAACAAAGGCCTGGAGTGGGTTGTCGGATTGTTAGAAAAGTCTTCCTGTTAAGGCTGCTGAAGAAATATTACTACAATATCTGAAAAATATAGAGTACTAGTAGCGCCCCGCGGTTTCACTCGCGTAAGTCTCGAACCCGTAAGAATATGGGGATAAAAAGTATTCTATGTGTCCATTCCAGGTTATAAGTTATCTGTGTGCCAAATTTCTTCATAATCTGTTCAGTAGTTTTTGCGTGAAAGAGTAAGAAATATCCATCCATCATCATAAACTTTTACATTTATAATATTAGTAGGATGTTGGGGTAAGTTCGGGGCTGGGAGAAAGCCGTACGAATCAAATCATGACGACATTCGGAAAAGCAAAAAATGTCACACAATTTGGTGAGGCCAGTCTTATCCCAGCGCATGCAATGATAAGAAAGTAAAAACAAGGGTAGCCGACACTAGAGTTCAGATACTCTCATTAAAAAAAACAGGACAGTAAAACATTCAACAAAAGTTTCAAGCACACAACCCTAAAATTTAGCTCATTTATTTATAGCTTCAATATCAAGCTCAAGTTGCGAAGTCAAACTAAGTAGGGCCCAGTGCATTGCGTGAGAAACTTGCCTTCGTCGGGAGCGACCTGCAACCGTTCGTAATCTAGCTGCTACCGGTCGGTTAATTTATAGGTGCAGTACGCTTCTCAATGTCGCTGGTATTAGCATCATTAGCTGTATGGATATTATGTCACGATCTATTCATTAATATATGTGGTGTCACGTATGAAACTGTGTACCTACACAGTAACACGGCCGAACCCAATAACCTATTTTCAGTAAAAGACAGATCGCTATTGATGACAAACAATCTACCTAGCCTTTTTCCCAACTATGTTAGCGTCGGCTTCCAGTCTAACCGGATACAGCCGAATACCAGATTTTACGTGTAGCGCCTGCCTATCTGACCTCCACAACCTCTCCTCACCCACTCTTTGGTAAGACTGATTGTCAGACTTTTGGGCTTCTAACTACCCATAACGACTGTCAAAGTTCTGCGAATGATAGGCACGGAGGGGTCTCCACATGTAATGGTTTGTCACCCATCCACAAACCGACCGTGGCAAGCGTAGCTTTCCTTCGATCGACCCGTTCGACTGTTATAATTTAGCCACATAACACACACACTTACTTAGATGTAATATTTTGCGCAGTGTTGTATAGAATATATATTATTTTTAAACTGAACAGACAGCTGTGCTGCTGGGGAGTTTGTTGCGCCACTTCTTCTCCTCAGCTAAAGCACTAGGAAGTGGTGAAGGGCGGGTGTTTTGGGGGACTGTCTTATGTAATTTTGACGTTCGAAAAGTGCTGATTCTCAGCCTAATTTGAATAAATGACTTTTGATTTTGATTTTGCCACGAACCCCGATCAGTAGTGATGATAGACAATATAATTATATCTGTCCTTACATCCCTTTCGTTCGTTTATGTTCTTTTCTTTTATCTGTCTTAGATTATTGGGACGTAAAACCATAGATAGATAGGTTTTTCTATCTCCAGTATGCCAAAACTGGTTATTTGGTTCGACAGTCAGTTGGACAAAACGAATGACAACCAGACCGATATAACTTTGGATTTAGCTGCATTTGGTTAGATTGACAGCCGACCCTAACACAGTTGGTAAAAACCTAGGCAAATGATGAAAGAGGTTTTGAGATCTTAAACTAGGGGCGTGACGTTTATGACATAGATACCTAAGGAAGAACAAACGTAGGGACAAGCAAGACTGAATTAGACCAAAAGAAAAGGAATAAATTACTAAACAGTTATAATAAGCTCAAAAGGAACTGGATTGTTGGTCTTGCTTCTTTTGTGTTACTTGTTTCAATGGCTGCTACTTTCATTAATATCAAAGGATTAATCAATTATGCAAAGCCAACATTAATTTTAAATAACCTGTGAACGTTTGATATCTTAACTGTTACCAATCGACCAATTTATATGTTTTGCTTTTCAATGTCGCAGTTATTACTGTCATTTATTAGCTAATTATTCGCTATTAATATGTGAATATTGAAGAAAGTTACTTTTACTGCGATTTCTACTTAAAGGTAAGGATAAGTTATTTATAATGTAAAAATATTCTTATTATCTTTAGCGTCAATAGTTATTATTAGTCTTGTCTGCTTCTCTTTCCATTTGTTTTGCTTCATTATTATTTTACGGATTTTGTTTTCTGCTGTACATTCCAGTTCAAAGTTGAAAAGACTATCGTATCCCGTTTTTAAAATATTTGTTTCCTATGGGAATTTCTTCTTTTGTATTTTCAATTTATCCAGTGATAAATTAAGAAGCATGTCCACTGGGTTTGCGTGAGTACTCCGTCCGTCCGACACGACCTATGCATTTTCAATCGCTCTGTTAAATTATCGAATGCTTTAGTAATGGCTAACTAATTTACAGACTCAGAATACTATAGAATGTTAATTAAAAGCCGTTTATTTGAGGCCGTATACTTCAGGATTTAAAGAATTAATTACTGTTGATTTAATTCCTCTTGTCCAATCTAGATGCAAAGGGAATTTGTCTGTTTGCTATAGCCAGGATAAATTGCCACTATGCCTATATACTGATACGCATGCATACGTAAAGTAGTAACAATGTAAGGATCGTATCTCCATTGGGAGAAGGCGTGAGTTTATGTATGTATGTATTCCGTGACCCACGATAAATTTAATTGACCAGAGTTGGCGTGTCAGCCATCCTCTCTCCAATTTGTTTCTCGAAACCGACTTCGTGAATCCCTGACATGTTACGAAAAATATTCCAAGTGACTGTCAGCTCTTAACTTCGGTACCATCTTCGAACTGCAGCTATAAATTAAGTAGCATTCACGGATAGGACGGCGTGAGAGCGTCCGACCGTCCGGCACGACTGGCACACACGACCGCTCGCGGTACATCCCGGACACGGAGCTTAGAAATATGGGATATGCCTAGAGAGCACGACGACTAGGTACTTGGATATCAGACAGTGAATGTCCACTTCAAAACATGAGCTTTGCTATAGGGAGCTACATTGTTTGGTTGGGAGGAAATCGTGCCTTGATGCCAGATTGTTCTCAAGACAAAGAGGAAAACTTTGTTGGCTTTCTGCTCACCCTTCAAAACCTTTCTTGTTACATAAGACATGGAGAGTCTCAATATTGCTTTTATGCACAAAAAGTGAGACCGTCCAAAAGTCGGACACAAGCGTTCGTAGGACATCCCAACTGTTTACAACATTCTCTTGACCTGAGGCCACAATCATATTTCATGCACTCACAGCAAGGAAAGATGACCTGTTCAGCCATGACGTAGAATTCATATAGCACCGTAGCGTCCAACCGTCTGGCACGACTGAGCTCTGCACATCCCTGCCATGGAGCATAGAAGTATGGGATATGCTACGAGGTAATTTTATGAAACGCCTGTATTAGTAAGTGCTTTTTTGTTTGTGGATAGTGTGCTCAAAAAACGAAAATGGTAACAATGGTCCAACAAGGAGAAATAATAATAATAATAATTTTTATTTCAATTTCAGTTACATTCTTTTTATTACAATACAGTATGATCATTTATGGTTAATCTAATAAGTTTTACACGACATCTGTGTCTGAACTAGATAATTTATCTGTATCTCAGACAACAGCGCTCTTTCCTATAACTATAATATTTATAAGCTAACAAGTAAATGTGGCTTTAAAATTATAAAAAATTATGCAAAAAAAAAGAAAAACAACAGTGATTTATAAAAAGAGGGTGATATAAAGTCCTCCTTTTGTGTAGAATGTAGATGGATGAGTGTGTGTGGGAGGGTGAGTGCGAAATTTTAATCTAGTGTGGTACAATTAAGAGGTTTTCGGTTTCGTCATAGGTCAGCTTATGGATATACTCGAACAATTTTTTTCTTACATGCTTTGTTATTTAATGCATGTATGTCTATACCTCAGAATCTACCGCCGGTTAGCACTCCAGAAAAATCCTGCTCCAAAATAAGGCAATTTTTGCTATGAGCTGCACGTTTCCTTTTTATAAATTTTCTGGTGTTTTCCAACGTATCTCTATTGCCCATTGCCAAGTACATAAGCTTTCGGTTCTGCTTCGCCAATGTATGTATACGTATCCTAAGCGCGATGTCGTATCTCCTTCGCTTCTTCGATCTGCGATCTTAGCCTCTTTGTTATGTCATTCTGGCATAGAACGATTTATTGGCGTGCTGTTTACCTCATAGTAGCGTTTGTGGAAATCATTAGCTGTTGCCGTTCTCTATCTGTTGGGAATTGGATTGCTAATTTGTATGATGTATGTTTCAGATAAGTGTTTCTTGTCATTATGAATAAGTATTGTTTTTGAAACAAAGGAGATATGTTAAAAATAAAATAAAATAAATGTTACTAGAAGTGCCTATCTCCTATTGAAGTATTTTGTAATGCCTGACCAGTCTTCTGAAAAAACTCTTAAGGCAATTTTATTTATTTTTTTACTTCAAAACGATCTTCTGTGCTAAGATCATGAAGACTACGCTCTGAATAAGGTGATAAGAAAGTGCCTAAATAAAATCGCTGGTAAGAATTAGTGAATATTACTCTTGGCTCGTGACTAAGTAAAAACAGCCGCACGATTGATGAGGTTAAGCTATGCTTGCCGCAGTCGGTCCGTGGATTGGTGACCATCGTTACATACCGGTCCGGTCGGTCTTCTACAGATTGTACTTCGGTGAGTGTGCCCAAGAACTCCACGACCTGATTCCACCGGCCCCCTTCTACCATCGGACATCTAGACGCACTGCCAGTTACCATCCCTACCTAGTTGCTATTCCACCAATTCGCACTAAGCGTTTCCAAATGTCTTTTATAATGCTCACTACCTGCGTCTGTTTCCGAGCGCATACAACCCTAATCTCTTTAAAGTGAAAGTAAGGCTTCTTCTGGGTAAGCTCACTCCATCGTCGACTTTGTCTCTGTCACCTCTGATCTAGACTAGAATCAAGAGCAAACCCATCTCAGATAAAAAATATAAAAAAACCGAAATTCCTCCGTGCCTCGGAACGGCTGTCCTTCGTGAATCTTTGACAGTCGTTACGGGTCGTCAGAAGCCCGAAAGTCTGACAACTAAGGGGTATCGTGCTTATTACCCAATAACTGGGTTGTGGAGGTCAGACAGGCAGTCGCTCCATGTATAATACTTATAATACAAACCCGTTAGGCTGGAAGCCGACCCCAACTTAGTTGGGAAAAGACTAGGCAGATGATGACTACAATTTTATCGCACTATATTCCTGGAAGTACCTACTTATATCATCATTGCATGACTCATCATTGCAGGACAACTTTGGAGAGGCTTTCATATTTATCTGCAGATTCTACAGCATAAATGGCACGTAGGTACTATTGCTTCGATATAATATTCCTTACTTTAAATACAAATAAGAAATAATAATAACAATAACCTGGGACATTGTTCACACACGGTCATCTGATCCCAAACTAGGCAGAGCTTGTACTATGGAAACCAGATAACTGATATACGACATATACTATTTTTTTTTTTTGTAAATATTATATAGATAATTACACCCAGACTCAGAACAAACAGACATGTTCATGCACACAAATGTTTGTCCTGGATGGGAATCGAACTCACGAACCTGTGGCATGATAGGTGGTATCTTAACCAACCACGCCAACTGGCCTGTCAAATAAAGTGTTATTGGAAACCGTGCAAAGCCAAAATAAAAAAAAAGTGTTACTTGATTAAATAAATTATTATTATTAAAGAAAACGCCTCTTCAAAACCAAATACACAAACAACCGTTGAAACTGAATGCAATACACTAAACACACAATCAAAAGCTATCTAATAACCGCGTTATTTACGCAAAGGGTTGTAAGGTAGGATGCAATCGCGCGGCCGAACAACGCGCCATAAACGCGTACGCTGCGTTTTACGAGCGTTTTCGCTTTCGCGCCATTTGCAATAAATCAGAGACGCCACTGAGTGGGCGATGTTGGTGCGCCTGGCGCGTCAATCCGAATCATGGCCGTACGGTGTTGGAAGAGACGGGCGTTTTTGTGAGAAATTTGCCAGTTGTAGTAATGGTGAATAATAGCTAACCTGTGTGAATGAAGTCTTTGGAGGAGTAGGCTTTGTTACTATTTTAACTTAAGGCGAAAGCGCCAAGGTAGCCCGTGAAATTCAAAGTTTCTTCCTTTTTTTGTAATTTACAAGTCAGTATTAGGTTGTATGTTGATGAAAATAAGATTCGCGACCGTAACAAGGATGTATTTACAGAATTATAATCATTAAAGGTCATTAAGACCAGGTAATCGTATTGATTGACTATTTCATGAAATCTTGACATTTGAGGATTATACTAACTTAAGGAGTTGTATTACTGATTCTAATGATTATAATTTTATAAATACATATTTGTTAGAGCTGCGAATCGTACTTTATTCAACTTACAACCTAATACTGACTTGCAAATTAAAAAAAAAAAAACTTAAGAAAATTTGAATTTCGCGGGCTACCCTGACGCTACCCCATAAGGTATCGGTGAGAAGTTATCGCCACTATCCTTTTTCTGTCTTATGATTATAACAGCAGTCTGTTGAAAAGTTTCTTGGCCATCTTTATTTCTGGAAGATGACTGATTTTTCTGTTTGCTGAACAGAAACAATATTTAATTCAACATATTAATATATCTAATGGAAACCTGACTATATTATAAAAGTCAAAGTGAGTTTGTTTGTTTGTTACGCTTTCACGTTAAAACGGCTGAACGGATGTGGATGAAATTTAGCACACGGGTAGACCATGACCTAGATTAGGACATTCCATACTTTTTGTCCCGGTAGTACGCTCCCGTGGGATAATTTCCGATATGACGCGTGCGAAGCCGCTGGCAGCTAGTAGCAACATAATTTACAATAATTATTACAGTAAATCCGGTTCACTTACCATAGGAACACTGTTCTTTCCTCGTAAGCCAAAAAGCGGTAACTCACTCAAAGTCACTTTCAGTATTGGTCATTATCAAAGCGTTCCAAATACAACCGCAGCGCCAACCCCCGCCCGTCTGCTTAGTCCTAGTAACGGGACAAATTTCACTCCGGCGCCGTCGCCGCTCGTACGATTCCCCATTTTACTGTCAATACTTGTAAACGTCTCAATTTAGCCCAGCTCAATTGGCGCTAGTCAATATGTTATAGGCTGGGCTCGCAGTTCACATGGCTCTTCATGTAAACTTTATTTAAAAACTATAAACTTTGTTGCCTATTTGAGCATGTGAGGAATTTACTGTTTTCTCGGAGACCATTTTGTTATCGCACGGTTTTGTAGTGTATTGGTTTGGTTTGGGTGATCTGTTGTGCGAGAGTGGTTAGTTCTGATTCAGGTAGATACAGTAATAAATCTTTGCATTTCTTCTTAGATGTAAACTCAAAATAAGTCAGAATTTCTGGGAACTGAAAAAAGATAATGCATCTAATAAAAAGACTTTCCAATAATTTACATAGGTAAAGTACTAAACTTAAGAAATAAACAAGTACACACTATAAGTCGGAATCTGAATCATTTTGAAGCAAATCCATTGCTTCATATATTCGAAAAATGTATCTACTCAACAACGTAAATCACGCAGTGAATGTAGTTGAACTGTCAAAATGAAACCGATTCCGATTGATAGCGTGTTACGCAATTAGGGTGCAGAAACATACATAAATCTGTAGCGGGTGGGATAAGTCGCAATCAAAGCAATTTCTTTATCAACCACGGTATTTTTAAGCTAGCTAGACTCCATCTTTTTTCTGTATTAAATCATATTTTATTACAAACGCCTACCTCTGCAGAAACAGCGAAAATCTAACAATGCGTACCAAAAGTAACCAAATAAAACGGACAATAGTAGTGTATTAGTGTTCCTCGAGCCAATTTGCAGCGTAAAGGGTTCCGAACACACCATAACAGGTTATCAAAGAGTCGTATGTTTTCATTAGGATTTTATGTGTGCACCTCTAAGGCAGTTTATGCAGGATTCTAACAATATTACAGGGGAATAATGTGGGGTAATTTTAAATTGTTTTTTGTTGTTAAATTGTTTTTGGTATTTTTTGCCATATTGTTTTCTTGTCCAATTTGATATGTTTTGTCGCTTCGCTTCGTGTGAATCGTCTAATAACATTCTTTTAATATCTTAATTTGGCGGAATCTCTAAAAATGTTTTGTCATCAGTGCTTATTTCAACCATCTTAATCGATTATCCGAATTCGGGAATTAATTTACCACCTAAATCTATATCTATAAGAATCGGTATGATGATATCGATATTTATGTTACCTTGGACTCCAAAACGGCTGCAGCGATTTTCATGAAATTTTCAGGCAATCTTCAGATTAGCCCAGCGGGCCTCCATCTACAGAATTTTGTTTTGGCTTTTTGGTAATTTTGTGTCATATTTTTTTTTTTCTGAGCAGTAACCTAACAAAAATTACTAGGCTTGCATGAATTCAAGATAGTATTTCAATCATTAATAATATATTATCCCAAGAAGTTGGATTAGATTGGTGTAGTTGGATGAAATTTAGCATACTAACCTAACAAAAAGTACTAGGCTTGCATGAATTCAAGATAGTAATTCAATCATCCACCACAAGTCATCTGGCTACAGATAATTAGTGCTACCCGTGCGAAGCCTGTGCGGGCGCTAGTAATTTATAAAATAAAAAATAGCATCGATCTACGGGACTTGTGGTCTGAGACTAACAATTGCAATGCTTTTCATTTTAACAATTCGTCAACATTCTATGGGCTATTTAAGTTGACGAGCAGACGAATTTTTCAGAATTTCTTTCAAAATCCTTCGATTTGTGAAAGAAAGTGTGTTACGCAATTGGGATGCAGGTCTATTTTCATTTGAGTTTCTGAATAAATAATGGTGACGCTGTCATATATCATAACATCCAGACACGCAGCTCGGTTTAAAATAGTTTTAATGGATTGGGCAGTAAGTAAAGCAATTACTTATTTGGAATTATATTTTTTTAATACTTTTAGCCACTTGCCCCACGTGGCTTCATAATAACAACCGCATGGGTCGATTGAAAGTTAAGCTACGCTTTCCGCGGTCGGTTCGTGGATGGGTGACCATCCATTACATATCGAGACCCCTCTATGCCTCGAAAAGCACGTTAAGCTGTGGGCCCGGCTGACATTCGTAAATCTTTGACAGTCGTTACGGGTCGTCAGAAGCCCGAAAATCTGACAAGCAGTCTTACCAGGGGGTATCGTATTACCCAAAAACTGTGTGGAAGTCAGATAGTCAGTCATTCAATGTAAAATACTGGTATTCAGCTGTATCCGGTTGGGAAAGGGCTACGCAGATTGACCCTCAAAAGAAGAAAACCCCATCTTATACTTAAATAAAAAGAGAGCCAGTAAGTTTTCCAACACAGAATCAAAGTATCTTCGTGAATAGTAAAGAAACGGGCGTATAATCACCAGGTTAGATGACTGGAAGTAGCTAGTACGATCAAAATCTGAAGATGTTTTCAGTGTCAAACCCACAATAGAATAGAACACGCAACTAAACGCAAGTTTTATCAACTGCAGTAAAAAAAAAATCAGAAAAATATATGATATTCTTCAGGATATATGCTAGTTAGATAGTGCGTTGAAAACATAATACAACTAATTTTATACGATAGAAAAATCACAAATATACCTCTAAAAATTTCTTTTAACGATTAAAAACGATACTAATGTACATGCAATCATTCTGATTTGTCAGATTATTGTATAAGCAACATATTAACGTATTAGTAATTTAATTTTTTAGTCCAATCAACAGATTTTTTGTAAATAGGTAATTGCTTCATATTTTGCAATAAATTATCAGCACTGTGTCATCGCGCTTCTCTTTCTTTTCTATACAGACTGACAGTAACCGCAATTTAGGCACAGATTATTACAGATGGGACAATCCGCAGTTTAGGTGTGAAGCTACAATTACGCGGTGGGCTCAGCGCAATTCAGTGCGGGCTGCCGTGCACCGGCCGGCTCGCACGGTCAGTTCGATACTCACTCAGACGCCGCTTCGGAAAAGAAGACAACCCTAACGAGTCAGAAGGTATAAGAGTTACGCGATAGAAAGAGAGGCAACTTGTAGGTTAATATAACTATAGGTAATAAGCGCTGTGCGACCTGAATTGCACTTTATTGTGTCGAAGCAAGAGTCGCTTTTTATTTAAATGATTTAGCGGAGTGTCCCATCTGTATTAATCTGTGCTTTAGATCCTGTAGTCCCCTTAAGTAGCTTTTTTCCACCACAACTTTACCAAGTACCTACTTAAAATTTCTCTTTTATGTTTTCAGGTTTTCCCATAGTTACCATTGGTATAATATTATGTAACATGGTCAAAAAGAGAGTACTTTCTCACAATAACACATAATATCAAGAAAACCAACGATAACTACACCTACTTTCTTAATTTCACCAACTAATACAAAATAGCATACGTGCATAAACCCTTGTTCACAAGCTTACGAACCCTTGGGCGTCATAGTTACTGTTAACGCCTCGTATATCATCAGGTACGGATTGTTTCACGTTGATGTATAAGTCTCTTTATCATGTGCTCATGTTATTAGTGGGTGGGCTCCTTTATAGATTTATTGAAGGATGGTGGAGCGTGCGTGAATGTTGTGGTCAATTGTTTTAATATATTATTGTTATTGTTTTGTCTTGATTTCTGTTGTGATTGAATGGAAAAGAGATAATGGTCATGTTTTAGTCTATTCCATTAGGAAATAACCTGCAAGTGTATAGGTATAGTAAGTAATATAAGTAGGTTTATGGTCCTTTGGAGCTCAAAAAAAAAAAAATCAAGCTTCTATGTCAACGCAATAAGAAAATACGGCCATTTATAATATATAATAAAATAAATTATGAAATTTGGCAGGAAGCAAGATCACACAGCACAAGTAAAGGAAAGTCCGAAAATTGTTAATTTGCAGTTTTATCACATAAAAAAAAATGCGATTACAAACTTACGTTTGCAGATGGCGAATTGACAGTGATGTATATCAATGTATGAGAGAACATCTTTTTCAACTACAAAGTCAAGTTTGTTTTTGGGATAAATTCATTCCAACTACGAAACCCTTCATTATGCGTGGTCTGACATGCACTTGGCCGGTTTTTATATACAGGGAAAGTTTTTAAGCATTGCGCAAATTTTCACTGGGTGTTCTGCCCATGAATATGAACAACTTTTACTATGGGACAAACTCTGAAATCACGAAATAAAACTCAGCTGTTTCATACAAACGTTCAATACCTACACAACCAAAATGTATGAAACAACTGAATTTGTTTCGTGGTTTCAGAATTGGTCCCATAGTGAAAGTTGTTCATATTCATGTGTAAAAATTTGCGCACCACCTACTTAAAAACTTTTCCTGTGTATGTGTCTGGGACAAGATAAGGTAAAACCTGATTTCTTTATTCATGTGCAATTTGTCAACATATTACTCAAACCAGATTGATCGGTCAACAGCACAAAACTAATTCAATAAAGGTGATAACTCCGGGCATCCATGTGATAAGTCCGTACTAATCCTGCGCTTGTCTGTCCGGCGATCCGTCTTAATTAATAAACGATCAAAAGATACTGTTTTATGGAAGTACAACATTACCTGGAAATTGGTAACTATAGTGTTGAGTGGACGATAACATAAGTCGTGCTGGTTATTGGTTTTGGCACTCCAATTACTGAGATGAAATATTACAAATCTATAGCAAAATTAATTATTTTGAAATTTAGATGAGAATAGACCTGCACCCCAATTACGTAGTAGACTAACAACTGCAATGCCTTTTCGACAAGATTCATTGCGCTTTATATTCGAGCAGACGTATTTTTCAAACATAATTATGCATCAATGGATTAGGAGTTTCTTATAAAATTCTTCGGTTTGTGAAAGAAAGTTTGTTTATTTTTTTGTTATTTAATTTTATTTATCAGAGCGTTGCTACACTTACTCTTAAATGTTGCAGCATCATGCTGTGATAGGAGCCTTTTGACCTCGTGCGGGACTGCTTTTATTATTTTTAATTTACTTTTGTTTTTTTTTAAGTGTGTTTAGCTTAATTTGTGATCTTCCTGTGCGAGTAATATATACTTTTCTTGCTGTATTATTCTTTCTTTACGCAATTAGTATGCAGGTCTATTCTTATCTGAGTTTCAAAATAATTATTTTATTATATTATTTGGATAAGAATAAGAATAATTTTATTCATAAGTTCACATATAAATTACATAAAAGTTACAACATCACAAAGGTACATATTAATATCAGTAAGAAAATATTAGGCTATGTCTAAAATATATCTAGTGTATATAACTTAAATAGATTGGTTAAAGGTCTAATGAATAAAATAGCGACCTGCCTGATGTAGGTTTATTCAAACCTGTGTTTCAGGCCATCACTTAGTGTGTAGGCCATCACAATGCTGAGTGCTTTAGTGGACAATATGTTACTGTATATATAATAGAGCTAGCATTGATACATAATAATTATATTATTAAATAAAAATTGACCTTACACTAGATAGAATACATAAAAAAAAAGTATTAAAAATTATTACTTATCACAAATAATTGTTATACTGCCCAATCCATTAAAATTATTCTAAACCGAGCTGCGTGGCTGGATGTTATGATATTGATAGCAGGACGACGGACAGCGTCGCACAACAATTGCTGCCAATAGGGTAATTGGCGACCGACCGCGCGCCAATGGTCGCACCATTATGATAGTACACTGTAGGCCGAGTTTATATGGCGACTCGTAATGTCAAATTTTTGTAAACGGTAATTTCAGTTCGTGGGGAAAAGGGAATGTGAGGCTTTTGCCTAGCATTATGGGCTAAATAGATAGATAGAATTACGTCCAAAGGTGCTGTGATAGGCTAGCATAAACTATGTGGGATTCTTGAATTGTTACCTATGGAATTGGTCTAATTAGAATGAAGGGAAGTCAGTTGGTACTTAGGTACTTATTAGAAACTAGTTAGTAATAGTAATCATTCTTATGTGAGATTTAAATTATCTAAATTGGTGTTCCTCTTAATTTTCAGTACTATCTTGCGTGTAGATCGCGTAGAATTTTATGTTTTCTCTACCTGAAAATTAAAGAAAAAGCATGTAACTTAATTAACTAGAAAAGGAACTAAGTAGCTAAATTCTTAAAACCAGCCATTATTTTTGCAACAAACCGAAACATAAAACAATAAAAACATAAAGTGACCTTACATAGTCAATATTTCTGTCCCGCAGTGTAACATGGACGCAGCACGCGGTGTTATCAGGATGTCCCGTCGGCGTATCGAGTGACGACAACCTGTAATCGTGTCATGCTCATCGCACTCATGCGCCGATACCGTACCGTGCTGTGCTGATGTTTGTGGCGTGGTACTTCTAACTTTCCTTTGAACTTTTCAAGGGATAGGTAAGCATGACGTCACAGTTTCTTGCGCTCGCCATGATTCGTTGTTAAAATCATTCATTCAATATCCATTTTTCAGTTTATTTATGGGGGCTTAGCATGACCACCTCTAGGAAGAGTAGACAACGGCGCTCAATCTTATTGTTAGTACAAAAAACTGGGGATCTGGAAAATAAAAGAGAATCTATAGAATTAACGTATTTACGAAAGTTGTGGTGATCATGAGAACATGCGGTTTTAGAGAACATGGCCACTGGACAAAACTATTGTTTAAGAAAACTTTATACAGGGTATACAAAAAAAAAGGTGCGGTCAATTTTTTTGGGAGGGGGTGGTAATCGGACGTCCCATACATTTGGTTCCAGTAAGTTTTGTATGGGAGTGTTAATAATTTTTCGCGATTTCGATGTTGATCCATGGAGAAAGTTCTTCAGTTTGACGGTTCGACGATGACGGTGACACACCCTTAAAGACCACACTTTCTCGTACAACCTGTATGTATAGATATTAGAAATACACATACATACATATTACAAACATACATTGCAACATATTTTCGAGCCGTTTGGGGTTGAAACACTAGGGCCAAGAGGTCCGAGTGCCCTCTTAGTTTTTCCAGACATGCCAAGCTGTTGGTCAACTCTACACGTGACCTATTTTTTGGCCAAAGAGGTAGCATTGCCATACAACGTGGTAATGAGTTATGTTGGCAACTTAAATGTATATAATATGTGTGAACTATGGAACGAATAAATAAATAAATGCTGCCAGCCTTTTGGGTACTTTTCCTGTTGACAGCGATGCGGACTTTTTTGATGACCTATTGTTATTTCCGCTACTTTTTTATATACTTGTACATACATACAATATTATTATTATTATTTTATTCGTTTATCTCGGGACCCTGGGGTCCCGCACCTTTGGAAGGCGTACGTAGAGCCGAAGCCAACTCGCAGAGGCCCCTTAGATAATTTTAAATAATAAGAAGGCACCAACCGACGATTATCCCTGTATGCACTGTGCAAGTGCACCCAACGACAACCCCCGGTTGCTGCAGGACTATTTCTGTACATGGAAACTAAACATATTGGGCTGTGGGTTTGGGTGACTTAAGTAGATTGGGTAACTTGAACTATGGAAGACCTATGTCCCCTGCCTGACCAATGTTATATAATTATACACGGATAAAATGGCAGGGGATGACTTGCACACTCAATAATGGGCCCCCGGAAACGGCCGCTAGCACATAGTGACGTAGCGACAAGGAGACAACACTTCCTGAGGTGCTTGAGGAGTGGAGAGGTATTTCACGGCTATCAGAACAATCCCGGAAGTACGGCCAAGATCCCTACCAGCACCTTACTGGAATACTTCCTTCCTCCGACCACGTTTGCTCTTGCAAATCTCCACTCAAGCCGGCCAATAAAGGCAAGAAAGAGGTGGGAGCTCTGTTCCTCGTCAGTGTTCACTCTAGTCGGCCAATAAAGGCAAACCAGAGATGAGGACAAGATTTCTTCCGGGAGGTAGGGTCCGTGGGGTCGCTACTGCCCAACAGCTCGCCACATGCTGCCCTGCGGGTTTCTGAATCTCTCTTGGTCTAGCTCCTCATCCTAGACTGTTTCCACAAAGTAAGAGTTTACTTTGCGAACTTTAGTTCGGAGCGCGCAAGCCCCACCACGACGTCAACGTAGAGATACAGCGGTGGGTTATTATTATTATTATTATTAAAATTTGAATCTGTATACGAGTAGCCTGTTACATTGATTGCGATTGCAGTTTCAATAAATACTTATACCTACTTATTAAAAAAAAAAATCGAGAATAATACACATCACCCTTGAAGACTAAAATTTCTTTGGCACAAACGCTTATTCAGCCGATTATAGATTATGCCGACGCATGCTACCTGGATGCTACTGAGGAGCTATTAAATAAGCTTGAGCGCTTGCAAAACTTGTGCATTCGCTTTGTTTTTGGTCTTCGAAAGTATGATCATGTTTCTCACTTTCGCAAGGAACTCAAGTGGCTCCCAATCCGCCTTCGCAGGAACACTCGGATTTTATGTCTCCTCTTCAACATTTTACACAACCTGTCTTACCCTTCCTACCTGCGTGAGCGTTTTTCCTTTGCTCGCCCTAGTGACGCACCGTGTAGATCACACCTTAGATCCCTCCTTAAATCTCATCCTCATAAAACTAGCTACTATTCTTATTCCTTCTCTATCCATGCTGTGAGACTGTGGAACTCACTTCCGCCTAGCATTCGCGATTTAAAAACTGTGTCTCTTTTCAAATATAGAGTAAAAGAGCATTACTTTTCCTCTCAACTGTGAGTATTTATATAAGTATAGTATATGTATGTTTATATATTTTAGCTTTATGTATTTATTTAAGTTTATGTTATACGTGTAGGTATAGTTAAAATTTTAGTTTAAGTCTTCGCATATTCATATTTTTCTCTTCTTGTTCTCACACACTATTGTCTACATTTCTATATCATTTCTCCTTTCGCAGGTCTGCTGGAAGAAATTTCTTAAGAAATAAGCAGTACCTTTGTACTCCTAATTATAATTATGTATTTTATTATGTATTTTTCTGTGTGTACATAAATGGTAAAATGGTAAATCAATTACAAATAATTTGAAGACCTATACAGACAAAGCTTACCGACCATCCACGATACTTGGAAAGTCAAAATGTGTCTTTCGACATGGAACTTTGCAATAACCTTACCTATTTCATCAACCTTTAAAACATTAGATCCATACGATCAGCATGGATATCGGTCAAGGCGTCCATCGATGGATAATGAGTTAATACCATCCCACGCCCCTTATTGTTCTTAGTCCGTTCGTCCGCTGCACGCATCTACATTTTAATATGAATATATGATACACACTTCTACATTACACTCCCCTAACCTCTTGCCAGGGGAATTTATGTTTTATAGCTAGGACGATAAGGTTTGCGAGGGTTGCGGTTGATAGTAAATTATGGTACTTGAAATGTACAAATGGGCTCATTGTCAGTCGAACGAATTTGCATGAAGTATGAAAGTTAAGGCGTTATAGATACGTAATAGATGATTTGTAAAATGTACCTAATGAATTAGTCATCTTTTCTTAGGGTTTAAATAATTATATACAGATTATGCGTTTCTGTCGTGAAGTTATTGGTTTGGTACAATACTTCTGGCTAATATGACTACCAAATAATAAGTATTGTATGATCGTAAAGAACGCCGATATGAACAAAACAAGGAGGATAAAGATAGGAAGTGCACGCTTCATACTAGAGAAACGTTCCTAAATCGGTGACCTTAAAATGTTTGTAAGGCACCGAGTTAAGCGTTCCGTTTCATTCTAATAGGGTGTCTCTCTTTCTAAATGTGTGTGCTAGAAAGAGTAAACTCGGTGCCTCTCTTTCTAAGAAAAATGAGGATTGGTTTACCAGCCAGAGTGAGTTTTTTAAAATAAGAAGAAACACATAGGCAACAAGGAAGAATAGACACTAAATAAATATGATTTCTAAAAAACCTCTTAAGTTTAAATCGTTTTCTAACAAGACGAAAATTCTTACTAATATAAAATCAAATCCATGTTGGAAGTATATACGTAATATGAAGATTTATATTACATGCACACGATTATTTTACCCTTAAGAATATGTGCTTGAAAAATTGCAATCTTATTATATAACACAATCAAATGCATACATAAAGACAGGCGAAAACCAACACCTACCCTTAATGCGTTTGTCCACCGCAGCCGTCATCGGGACGTCACCGAGAACGAGACAAGTTATCCCGGCCGCCGAAGATTCGAGTAGCTCGTCGCGATCGCGATATTTCGGCCCGAGATTGTGACGGGCCGATGTGCCAGTAATACAAAAAACTTTTGATCTTGTTAACACACTGCCGTCGCACCAGCCGGTGCCGTTCCCCCAGCTTTTATTTTGTCAACATACACAACCGCCGAAGTCTGTCACCGTCACCGAGACGTCACATTCGGTTCGAATAATCTCGATCCTCAGTGACGTCCTGGTGATGGCTGCGGTGGACAAACGCCCTAACACTTCCTTAAAAACGCAATTCAGATGCCTTCCAACAAGAAAGCTCCACAGGCAACAAGACATATTTACAAACCCACCAATAAACTTCCAATTAGATTCGTCTATCTGCAATAGTCCATTCATTATAACAAAGAAGCATTGATGTTGCTAATAAATAAGTTCTGTCGGTCCGTCCGCCCACGAGGGGTTTTGCAACGCATCTATTAAATTTTGATAGATCCAAGTATGAGTCACAGATGCGCTTGCACAGACTGATTTGATTATACAGGGTTACTTAAGTATTGTTTGGATTTGCATTTAAATAGGTTTAATTGTTAATCAATCATGGTTGGTGAATGGTGAATATTGAATATCTGTCTTTGTATGACGGTTTTTGTGGGAAAAGTACGAGGTATTAGTGACAGAAAGTTTTCCAGTGGAAAAAGATCTAGAGATGGAAGAGAACTTTTGAGAATTTTCAGAAAAAACTATAAAAAAGGAAAGAAAGGAAAGAAAATACATTTATTTAGCATAGACTAAAAGGGATACAATATTATCTTACAGCAGATTAAAAAAAAAATAAGAAATGCAAACGTGAATATATTTGTGAAAATATTTGTCAATATTACATAACAATACATTGCATTGCATTACACATTACATACAATATTATGTACATTTGAAAAAGCAGTTTGCTTAGCTCAAAGATGCACTTTTGTTTCGTTATTTATTTCAATAAACACAGAAGTAACAATAAATAATTCTCCAAAATAATTACAATAATGATCATCAATTATACAAACAACTCAACGTTTAATACATCTGTCAACAACTTGATAAATCACACAAAAAGCACAAATAACGGTACTCGATCAATTCAATAAAGCACATAAAAAGTGGACAACACATCTGCGTGCGCGCATTGCGTTCGATATTCAAAAACTTCTGTTTTTTTTTACAACAATGGTAACTTGACTACCACGAGATCGTATGACAAAGATTTTTCTATTCAGCCTAGTAAGTACCTATGGAACTTCTATAAAAATATAGGTATTCAAATAATGTATTGTCCGCGCGCTACCGAAATATAAGTTCTTGTAAAAACAAAAAATACTAAGTTTATAAAGAAAAAAAATAACTTTAATCCAAACAGTTTTATTTATCTGTGGTAGACGGAGCCATTTTGTCTTGTTTAAAAACAGTATTTTTTCGGTAGATTTTGGATAACTTTAATTATAAGACTGTTATGTTATGAGTGTGCTCACCATTTTGTTTTTAACCGACTTAAAAAAAAACAGAGGTTATCAATTCGACACGCATGTATGTAATATTATTGGAACTGCAATATATTCACATATGATAAACTATTAGGGCTTCCAAACAAATATACAAAATTTTATAGATGTATATAAGTTTGTCCAGGCATTTCTCCGACACTGTTAATCAGATCGTGACCATTTCATTTTTGTTGGCTTACATTTACTTCAACTTAGGGAACAGTGCAAGTTTCATCGATATCGGTTCAGGAGTTTTCAAGATAATGGACTAATACTTGTAAGTGTGACGGCCTGGCTTATTGATACAAGCTACGGGTGTGGTGTCAAAGGGAAAACATCTCAAAACCTTGGTCAAATTCTAGTGCAATATTTATAACAAAACTATTAACTACTTATTACAAACAATTATTCCAGGTTTTACTAAAAACTAAACTTTACGAATTAAAATATAATTTAAAAAAAATAATCATTCGATTTCAAAAAGCAATTAACTCAAAATTGTGACATAACTTTAATTTCGGAAGTCAGTGGCAAAACAACTAAAATACAGATCCCAAGACATCGACTTCCGAAACTAAAGTTATTTCACAATTTTGAGTTAATTGCTTTTTGAAGACGATTTTTTTTTAAATTATATTTTTTATAGAACGATATTCTCTTTAAACAGTCTTGACTCGGGTCTGTGCATAGTTTTAATGAAGTTTAGCTGTTGCCCGCGGCCACGCCCGCGTGTATGTCAATGCTTCCCTATATGAATTGGATTTGGTTCACAATTACCTTTTTCTTTTTTGCGCGGAACCCTAATTATCTTTCTAAAACGAAAGTAGCCTAAGTTACTCCTTATAACATCAGCTATCTGCCAGTGAAAGTCCCGTTATAATCGGTACAGCCTTTACGGAGATTAGCCGGAACAAACAGACAGACAACAAAAAAATTAAAAAATGCTCTTTTTTTTGTTATAAGCATTTAGTAAAAAGCTTTTATTTTGATATTACAAACATATACTACAATTTTATTTATTTGTGTACATGAATATATAGATGTTACCTATAAAAATACATAATTATAACTTTCTGAAATCTCCAAACGGCTGGTCGACACTTCCTGTGACCCAAGGGCAGGCTTTTACCTTGGCCAGAGGTTAAGCATTGCCATACAACGTGGCAATGCCGCCAGTCTCTTGGGTACATTACCAGACGACAGCGATGCGGATGAATTTTTCGATACCAAATTTTAGTTTTTTAATAGTTTTAGTTGGTTAGGATATTATTTTTGTAACTAAATTAGAATAAATTTGAGACAATACATTTTCTGAGTTTATCTTAGTTATTACAGACATTGGTGAAGGAAAACATCATGGGGAACCTGGACTTATAGTAATATAAGTCTGAAATCGCCAACCCATCTTGAGCAAGCGTGGTGATCAATGCTCGTGCCTTCTCTGTATGAGAGGAGGCCTTTGCCTGCAGTGAGACAATAATAGACTGGTATTATTACATAAAATATTCACTGGACCACAAATTCGAATACCTACAAGTAAGAACGTACCATCAATCTCATAGATACAGCTGATCCCAATATAGCAAACAGTCAATTAGGTATCTGATCTAATGATATCTTACTAACGAGAAGCACCTAATATTGTCGTGTGGGTCTCCACAAGGTAACTTGATTAATTTCTTTAGTTACTATCTATAAAAGGAAGCTGAAGGATTATATAGTGAAGGGATAGTGACAGATGCAATCACCTATAAACTATTCAAGACAGATATTGACAAAAATTGTCAACATAAAGACTTCTTGAATACGAGGCTTTTGCCTGCTTTGTTTTGTTTTTTTTTTTTTTGTAATGTGCGTTTTGTTTGTGCAGAATAAACATTTTTTCTTTCTTTCTTTTAAATTACCTAATTGAATGCTGGCTAAGAGTGGTGGTGGACCAGCCAGCATTTAATTAATTATGCACTGTATTGTAAGAACACGTTTTAGTTTACGAAGAATTTCTTGTTTAAAAATGACGCGTTTGTTACCAGTGCTTTCACAATTAAAAAAAAACCGGCCAAGTGCGAGTCGGACTCGCACACGAAAGGTTCCGTACCACCATACAATATTTAACACTTCTATATATGTAAAAAAATCCAGCCAAGTGCGTGTCGGACCATGCACAGTGAAGGGTTCCGTAGTTGAAAAGAGTTTATCCCAAAAACCAACTTAACATTGCAGTTGAAAAACATGCTCTCCCATATATTGGTATACGTCACGGTCAATTCTCCAACTGCAAGTTTGTAATCCCAAACAATATTTTTTTATGTGATAAATTACAAATTAACAATTTTCGGACTTTTTCCTTTACTTGTGCTGTAAGACCTTGCTTCTTGCCATATTTCATGATTCTAGGTCAATAGGTCAACTGTACGTACGGTTTTGATTTACTTGCGAGTATCAAAATACTGTAAGTCGCATATATGGCCGTATTTTTTTATTGCGTTGACTTAGAAGATTGATTTTTTTAGAACTCCAAGGGATTATAGACCTACGTATTTGATATTCATTTCAGCTTTATACCTCCACTCGTTCCTGAGAAAATAAATAGAGAGTCTTGACATACTGACAGACAGAAAGATAGCGAAGTGATCCTATAAGGGTTCCGTTTTGTCCTTTTTAGGTACGGAACCCTAAAAATTGTTCAGTTAAAAGAAATAACACACGTTTCTTGTATACCCTGGGACTCCCTTTAGCTTTATTTTATTTTTATTGTTATAGCGGCAATAGAAATACACCATCTGTGAAAATTTCAACTGTCTACCTATTACGGTTCATGAGACAGCCTGCTGAAAACAGACTTACTAACGGACAGCGGAGGCTTAGAAAGAAATAGGGTTCCGTTTGGCACCCTTCGGGTACAAAACTCTATATAGTAATATCAGTGTAGTTAAGTTCCATCTTGAATAGTGATGTAATACCTAGTTTGGTATTATACAGCTTCATGGTGTTCAAAGAAACGATAATTGAATTGTAGCCTGGGCGAACCATAGTTGTTAAAATGTTTAGTTGTCTATAGATGTGTCATCATCTGCCCAGCCTTTTCTCAACTATGTTGGGGTCAGCTTCCAGGCTAACCGAATGCAGCTGAATACCAGTATTTTACATGGAGCGACTGCCTATCTGACCTGCACAACCCAGTTACTGGGTATTGTAATACGATACCCCTTGGTAAGACTGGTATTCAGACATTCAAGCTGTTGACGACGACCCGACCCGACCCGAACTCGACCCGGGACCAACGGCTTGACGTGCTTCCATGAACCAACCGCGGCAAGCGTAGCTTAACTTAATCGATCGACCCGTCCGGCTGTTACTTATAACTTAGCCACGAGCCCCGAATTGGCTATAGATGTGTCTGTAAATATACCAGTTGATATATGCCATGCTTACCACTGTATTTCTAATCCAAATTGAACCTGGCTGGACACATTCTTCTCCAACCTTGAACTTAGGCTTTCAACATCTATTTTCATACTATCGACCATGTAAGTATTTCCTATTAGCAATTTCCTTAACTCATGGCTTCCACGTACGAATGCGGGTTTAACGAGAATTGATCAGCGGTGAGGTAAATCTAAGTGACCTCTGGCTAACCGTAAATGTTATCAGCATGTTGTCCTTATACTGTGTGCATACCAATGTACCTCGCCCGCATACTACGAACACGTATGTGTACTCGTTTGCTATAAAATGCTTGTGCGTCCTAATACCTACTGAATTAAACACCAATAAAACAACTACACACACAACATAATGTTTTGAAAAGAAAATTCAGCGGTCAGTTGGTTGTAATCTTGACAGGTTTTAAGACTTCAATTTTAAGGCCTTTTAATTTATGTATTTATGTAGGTACTAGAGATTATCCAAATTAGCATATTTTCGATGTGTAATCTTTCCTCTCACTTTCCTGCCATCTGTGGGAGCGAATTCATGAAAAGGGACGGAAGTGTGTAACAGGAAGCCAGGGAAGCGCGCGCTATTTGTGCTAGAGTTTGCCGTCAGATATGCGTCATATGCCACTACTGTAAGGCTCCCTCGTTTTTTTTTATTAGCAAGATCAACAATGCTAAAAATGACCAGTTACACTGCACCAGTCTTGACATAAATCTTATATGACGTAATCATCAAGAAAAACATAGTAAAAAAACAGGCTATGATATGTACAGTAAAAGGTGTTGTTTTGGCAATAGAAGATAGAAATCGAATTGTTTCAGGCTTGGTTTCACAGAAAAGGGATAACGTTAATGTAAACGAATATCTGACAAATACCGGACACTAGAAAGTTTGAATCTTATCTAATCCTACAAATCAATACGGGACTTATGAATCAACAATACAGTCCTAAAATACTAATAATAAAAAATGCAGACGTAATACCGTGAGAACTGGCCAAGAATCAATTTGTGTTACTGTAACTATGCATATTATTTTCTACACTGTCCTCGTCTTAAAAAAATCACACACGTTACTGTGGGGCATAGTTTTGTAAGTCACCCCTCATTTTTTTACTTATTCAAATCGCAAGTAACTTTACCCTCAAGTTTTTTAGCACCAAACAATGGGTCCTTTTCTTCGGCCGAGTAATTTATTTTTTCTAACGGTCGAAGATGGCCCGGGGTCATAGGTGAGGCTTAGGATAGTTCTCAGGGCCATTTTTTAAAGTTTCTTTTATCATTTTGCACATCTGCCAAGTCTTTGGTAAAAGATTGTGAGGTTCGCGTGGGAAATTGATATTTGGCGCATCTGTAGTTCTTTAGTTTGTGATTAATTTGAGTGTGCTTATTTGTTTGTTATTGGGTATTTTGCACCGGTAAGCTAAGATTTTGTAAAAGTTGGCTTTGTTCCCAATGTTTTTTTATATGCTTTCTAAACGTTGCCAGAGGGATCGAAGTCAAAGTGATAAAGTTATGACTTTGGCATTTTGTTATAACATTGTAAACAGTTTTGTAAAATTAAATACGAACCGCGGAAAATTCTAACGGCATTAGCGGGTAATCAGTGAGCTCGCGTCCGCACCCCCCGCCACCCGCGAACCGACTAAAACAAAAACGCATTGTCCCATGACGTCACGGCGATAACTCATTTACGACTACCCGCATGTCGGCGAAAGAGGACAATATGAGGACAATCGATAATGCTAAACGCGAACACGTGTGCCGCGGACTGTGAGCGATCCTATTGTTTTTGTTTTACAAACGCGGTGAACTTTAGCCATTGATTTTTTTTTTGTTTCATAGTGTATGAACGGTTTTCACTGCATCGGCGCACCGAGGCTTGTATTGGTTTTTATATTCTGTGGTTCGCATGGTTTTGTCATCACTTTGCCCACAGTAAAGAAAGATGTAGAGGTTAACACCAAATAGTTCACTAATGCCCGTACTTCAAAAATGAATCCCTAAATAAAAGTGAACTGTTGGATTTTCAATGCTAGGCTTAACAGCACTGAGAGTTGAAAATCCAACAGTCCTAAGATTCATTTAAGTATCACTTAGGGTTGGTGAAAACAGGCATAAAACTGTTAGACTAGGTGACAGATACACCAAAAGTTTTGGTAAGTTTTTTAGGAGCTATGTTCAGTAAAACTTGCTCGAGGGCGGACAGCTGACAGTTTCGCTAGAGGCTAGAACTTTATATCAACAAAAATGTTTGATTGGGTACATCATAAAAAAGCCTCTTCCTCAACCAACAATGGACCAGGCCAAGCGTTACACATGTCTACAGAATAGCCATGAACTATCCCAAAGGATTAACCATACGTCTTCTCAACAATGACTACTGCAGATTTTTTATCTATTTTTTTGTTGGCAACACCTGGTCGCTGATTTTTTTTGCCTTGTCATTTCCCGGAGATAAAGTCAGCGGCGGATCCCAGATAAAAAATGGACTGAACGAAAGGAGTCGATATATGGACGGGGTATTTTCCAAAGGGTGCGATTTTTAAATTGAATTTGATAAGTCTTTGAAAAGGTCCGAACGAAAATGGCTTTGATTTGTGGGGTTAAAGATAAGATAGCCGTATTGTTATGAATTGAAACTGACTGTGGGGTATGATTTAGGTACCTACTTATTGTGGATTATTATTGAAGTGATCTCAGTGAAGATTCAATGTTCGGTTCATGGGTTGCAATTTTTCAAAATTGTTTTTGAAAAAGTTTTCGACAGAGTGATTTTTCTATTTAATAATTAGATACCGATTCATCCATTTTTTTAATGCACCGACCTAGATACTTGTAGAAAAAAATGGCTACACATAAAAAGTAACGGAATTCCATTTTTGAAACTGTACAATTTTACCCAACCCCGAATGACTGTCACAAAACTTTAATCGTCGTGCGAATTCAAGCAGTCATTATAACATTTAAATATTCAATAGTTCGTTACGTCAATGGCGTTGCTAACACTAGCCAAACAACGGACGGTGACCCCTCAACATTATGAATAAAAAAATCTCACCCCCAGGGTTTTTTTCAACCCTTTTATGCATATCCTGTGTCATGCGTGCAGTATTACTAGTCAAATTTAAATAATTTATGTCTTAGGTCCGTTGGATTTTTGCATCTGCCTTTAGCTAGAGTTATGGAAGATTTATAGGACGTGATTGGGATTATACGGGTGGGTTTACAAGGATTGATTGTCATTAGAAGCGTTTGTAAACATAAAGCATCTTTACATAAAAATACAAACAATATAGAGAAAAAAATATTTATAGATCATACTGACCAAGCATACATAGGTAGGCCAAGAAAATTGAATGAAGGAAACGACAAACGCAAGTAATGAGCCTGTACCTGTTTTTTATATTTCTGTGGCCTGTACTTATGGCTTAAACAATATAATCTTACTTAATTATTTGCGCATGGGGACTGAGGTCAAAATATGCTACCCTAGATGCAATGAGCTCTACGAAAAACTATTTTTGCCATAGTCTGTAATATGGTGCATAGAACTATGCATGAATATCAAGACGATAGGTTAATCAAAGGATTTAAAATCATCTAAACGGATCAAAATATCATTATCGTCGTATCGCTAACTAATATTGCCGTGCTTGTCTTTAATTGAGATACTTTCGAGATATATAATTACTACAAAAATTATGAGTTAATGCTGTGTATGTATGTCGTTGGAAAGTCTTCATATAAATAAACTAACTTTTGCCCACGGCTTCGCCCACGTGGAGGTACGTATGAATAAACCTTTCTCTTGAATCACTCTATCTATTGATGAAAACCGCATTAAAATTCGTTCAGTAGTTTTGAGATCATCGTGAACATACAGACAGACGTCTAGACGCGGCGGAGGATTTTGGTTTATAATATGTAGTGATAAATACATGCGCTGCCTTAAATCGACGAGTGATGATGCTATCATGACACTATTTTTCACACCTCAGCACATGCTAAAGCTAAATACATAATAAAGAACAATGAAAATATATATTAATATCGGCTAGACAAGTAAATTGACACGTTGAAAGTGAAAGGGATGCGCTCCATTGTTCGCTTGATTGTCGTTCGACTAAATATCGTGTCATTCTCAGTGCTGTGACGAAATAGAACGATATCGATAAAGTCGAGAACGCCCTATGTGTTGGTGTGAGCAGATTTATGCGGTTTTGGATGAGCCAATGGTCGTTAAAATGGTTGATCCTAACAGCTGATAGTGAAAGTTTTAGCTACTTTGATTAGCTTTTGTTTGTAAATCTTTTACAGGACTTTTCTCAAACATCCTTGGAAATTAGAGCATTATTTTGACAACCTTCTCCGAGATAAATCGAAAATACTGTACCTACTGGTCAAATACACGCGAGCAGGCGGCCGGTAATGATAATATGAAACTCCATTGTTGTGTTTAGCGGCCGAATAAATCACTATGAAAACTCATAACTATCGTGTAATTTAAAAATGGAACAAACTTTTTACTGCGACACAATATGGCAACCAAGGAGGTAACTTATCAAAGATTTTATTTAAATTTCGAACTGGCTTAGCAAACAGAGCTGTAATAAAAAGAAACAAATGTTATTGATTCTGGAATTTATAATTAATTTACTTAGTTTGAATTACCGCGCAATATTTGAGAAAAGTACCTACTGTAGGTACAAGCCTTGGCCGCAACCAAGCATTGATGGACTCACGCATGTGGGCCGAGGCAAACACATTCGTCCATTTATGCCCTTTTTGCAGACCGTACGAAAGTAAAATAATCATGTCGTTATCATAAGTGTCTTACAAAATTACCTTTATTTGTTATTTATTGGTAGGTATAGATTATCAGTTCGTATGTAGGTAGGTACTGATGGATTCATGCAACCCTGAATTTAAGTTTTTCTTTACTAATTGACTCAGCCCACTTCATCACAAAATCAGTAGCTAAATGCATTTGACGCTAAACGTATTTAAAACATAATTCTGACTCGGTCGTCTTCTAATGATTGATAGAAATAAAGAAAGTAAAAAAAAGAAAGAAAGAAAAACGAACGAATACGAACGATATTTTAAATTCGTTGCAAGTGGGCCTAGATAAGGCTCCTGCAGACAGGCGCGCCGCAACTGCGGCGCGACGTGTCTCTTTTGGAACAATTTCTATGAAAACTTCATGGTAATTATTCTACCATAGCCGCGTCACGCTCGTCTGCGGGAGCTTTTATGGTGTTTATTATCACATAGTTAAAAAAAACTACTTACTATTTATTTTTAACTTAGAAAAAATAAGTTCTGAAAAAAAAAATGTCACAAAGCTAACTCCACCATCGTATCATTAAATGTAATTACAATATAAAAGCCATAAATCTGCTTTAAAACAAAATTAACCGCTTGTCCCGAAGCCCAGTTAGCTTACGATAACAGCCCATAGTTTTTTCCTATTGTTTATACACACCCCCTTTTAATTTTTTTTATTTAACTCTCAGTAGCTCACCCCATCATGTTTTTCAGACACTTTTTATTTACATTGGCCGTATTTTTGTCATCTAGTTTATATTAAATTACCGTTTTTATAACGTAATGAATATGCGGGACGCTATTATTATAATTATGCATTTGTAAACTGATGAAAATGAGCTACCATTATCGCTGATATTTTTTTGATAACAGCTGTACGGGTTTTTTGGTGGGATACAGTTTATTTTTTTTTAATATATATATGTATAGCGAAACTAAAATTCAAAATTGGGAAAATGTACCGACTTAAATTAAACTATTAAGTAGAAAATAACCTAAGTATACCTATTTACTATTAAAATTATTAAATATCAATTCTCAAAGAGCAACTGCACACACCATAAAATATTGACAAAGAAATTTATGTGAAAGCGATCGCCAACGTGTTTTTATTATAATTCCAAATTCAAAATTAACAAATCAATGGCAGTCATACGTGAAATCAACAATGACGATCGCGGATGTATCTACCCACAGATCTAATACTTCAAAAAGCTCTGCGTGAGAAAACTTAAAAAACTGGCTCGCACATAAAAAAATGCACTTTACAATTATCAAATACCCTCAGAGATGTCCCTTGCACAATGCGCACACCTTGAATCTGCCGAAGATATAGTCTCTTAAAAAATGTGCATATGTTTTTATAAACACTGCACTCTCAGGATGTGTAAAAAAACCGTGGGGTGCATTCTAGTTTGGTAAGGACGCGGTTCCGCCAGTGTAAGTCAAAGTATTTGGGCATTCGGAATATGAAAATGTTGCAGCTGTGACTTGCATGGTATCTAGGTACTTATCTACTGTGACAGGTATATTTTTCAATTCCAGGAATAGGTGTTTGGTCGTTTACATATAGTTTTTGAATTAAGAACTAATTTTGGCTCTTGAATTTCATTATTTAGTGTAGTATCTTTTGTTAATTTGTTTACGGGAATGTTGAGCATCAGTGCTCGAGTCCTTTTGATTCGACGGTGTTTGATGAAATTTCTCTCGTAGATATTCGTGTTTTGAGATTTTTTTTAAGCGGAAGCAAACAGTATCGGGCTTCCGGTCGGTTTTTTATTAATTTCAAAGTGGTCCGTTAGTGTAATTAAATTAAAACTTTTTTAGATGGAATCAGATAGAAAGAACTAATTTGTACCTACAAGAAATATTTTGAATTATAAATGATTGATCTGATCTGTGATTTAATAAATGTTTCTATTGACCTTGGCGTATATAAAAAAAAAAATGACAATGAAAAAAATGACAAAAAATATGAATAATTTATGATATTATGAAATCCTAATATAATATGTAATATATATCCTAATATAATCCTAATATAACATAGGCACTTTGTTCGATGACACTACTTTCCGCCTCGCCGCTTCCCTGCTACTAGGAGCTCCCTGTCGTTCTCCTCATCGCTGTCACTGTGGTGAAGTTGTCAACAGCCTCGAACACCACGGCCTGTCTTGCAGCCGGAGTGCGGGTTGCTTAGCTCGGCACGTAAACATTAATGACGTCATCCGACGTGCCCTTGTCACCGTCGGCGTTCCAGCTGTATTAGAACCCAATGACTTGGCACACGACGATGGCAAGAGACCGAACGACATGTCTTTATTTCCATGGAAGGTGGGTAGGCCTTTAGTGTGGGACGCAACGTGTGTCGATACTCTTGCGCCTTCCCATCGTCCTGGCACAGCGTGCTGTGCTGGCGCTGCTGCTGCGGCTGCGGAAAACCTCAAGCGGCGGAACTTATATAACTTAGAACCTTATCGGTAACTATATTTTCGAGCCGTTTGGGGTTGAAACCCTCGGGCCGCGGGGTCCGTGTGCTCACGGTTTGTTCAAGGAAATCTCCAAACGGCTGGTTGACACTTCCCGTGACCCAAGGGCAGGCTTTTACCTTGGCCAGAGGCTGAGCATTGCCATACAACGTGGCAATGCCGCCAGTCTCTTGGGTAGATTACCAGACGACAGCGATGCGGATGAATTTTTTGACGCCATATTTTAGTTTTTTTTTTTAATAGTTTTAATTGGTTAAGATATTATTTTTGTAACTTTATTAGATTGTTTGTTAGAGTGTAATTAATTTGTAAAGTTATCTTATAATAAATAAAAAATATGTAAATAGTAAAAAGAATTTTTTCCATTTTTAAAAAATATTTAAAAATAACTGGATTGTAAGAAAAAACGTAAGAAAAAAAAATGCATGTAATTATTTCTATCTTCTTCGTTAAATTCTAATCAGTAAAAGGATACCTACCTATCCTTAATGAATACCAGTAGGTAACGACCTAGTTTTTTAGGATCATGTTAATTTCTCTTGGTCCCAGTATAATAAATCTTTCATATAAATATCCGTCCATAAACTTTCTTGTATGTCACCTCACATATTTACACTTAGGTACCGTTTCCTGCCCCTTGCTTTTTTAACAACGTTCCCACAACCATCCTTGTGTTTTTTACTGTAATTTTTTTCATGTAGATTAGAATTAACGGTAAAATTTTCTCCCCTAAGGGTACTTTAATTTATTTCTTTGGCAACACAAAAGAAGATGCGGTTCTTCTTTGTTTGTGAATGTCATGGTGTCAAAAAAGTGCAGGAGATTTGCAGTACCTACTCGTTTTTTTACTGTTTCTTCCGGAGATCTATTGTTATGTTTATTGATTGATACACTGTAGTTTTGATTATCTAGAATTGAATTCTTATTGTAAAATGGTAAGATATTTTTCTCTGCTGAATAAGTTCCATAACAAGCTAAGTTTGGTTCAGCAATCAGTAGGCCTAGGTCTACCTACCTAAATTGTTGATAACAATATTTACTAATACCTAGTAAAAATAACCATATTACCTATAAATAGCCTAAAACATTTTGTCATCATTAAAAATTAAGTGATATTCATTTTAAAAGGCGATGCAATTCTTAACGATGTAACAGAATATTGTCGGTATAAAAACTGTAGGTAGGTACACAGAGAAAAACTAAACCCGTTAAAATAATTAGAAAAGAAATATATGCAACCAAAACGTATAAATAACAATGCAATTATTTTTTGTGACAACCGTATTACGAGACGTTGTTTTTGCAAACAATGAAACAACATAAAAAAAGTATGAAAATCAAACCCCAAAGGGTTCTTCAAATTAAAGCGTCATTAGAAATTTTCTAGAAAAAAAAATTGTTAACGTGAGAAAATTAAACCTGATTTTTTTTTTGGAAAAAAACTGGCAACACAATGTCGCAACCGTTGCAAATCATTAGCATACACTTTTTATTGCATTCGGAATTTAAATCTTATTTTTTTATTCGTCGGAGAGATTGGCAGCATATAATTATAGTAAAAAAAGGTTGCTACCGCCTATTCTGAGAGTCTTTTATCTGTCGGTCAGGTAAAGTACGTAAGTGTCGAATACAACAATGTGCTCCGGATTTCCTCTCTTTAATACGAGGACCAACCTTCGCCTCACGTGCAGATTTTGAATAAAAGTCCGTCGATTTTCCATGGGCGTGATTGATTTTCGAGATAGTCTTCAGTTTTTTGTCGATAAAATTGATCCACCGGAACTATTGATGACTATTTGTTCCGTCAATAAATCGTATTTTATATACGATCTCTATAATTATATCACTCTCATGAGAAAAGACCGAATAACATAATCTGTTTGATTAATTTATTAGCATTAGTGAGTTTTTAGTTCTGAAATCCATAGTTAGGTATTACTAAGCTCACCAAACTTCAAACTAATATTACAAACAAAAACCTCCAAGCTTTACTTGAGAAGGTATCAAAAATTAATTAAGTGATGTAATTAAATAAAAACGACAAAGCGCAATAAAGTCAACAAAAGCATTCATAAATTGCGGAGATTATGCAACGGCACGGCTTAGCGTCCTCTTCCTGGCTTTGGGGCCATAAATTTCATTTAGCTGCAAGGTGGTCTGACAAATTTGCGGTCGCTACGACTACCAACTGGTACTTTTACCTTATTAGACGCATAGATGAAAAAAATTGACCCAACTCTCGAACAATACTTGCAGTTAGTCAATGGTTTAGAATAGCATTATTATAGACTGTGGCGTGTTGATTATTGTGGTGGGTGTACACGTTAAAGTATTTCTTTAACTAATCTGTCGGCCATGAAAAAAGGGACAACGAGGGACAGTTTTGTGACAAAAAATGTTTGGGACATTGACGTTTAGTTTGGACATCGATATTTTTTTTTCGAGTCCCCTGGGTCTGTTGTAATTGCTGTGTAATTGTTTTGTAACAACAGATAAGTTGTTATGTTTTGACAAGACTGACAATGAAACAGTAGCTGAGCTTTTAATTAGATTTGTGGACTATTGACAGCTTTGAGTTTGAATTTCTTTCAGTGTGGTGTCTTTATTATGTTCTTTATTTAGTTTTTGTAGGCAGGAACCTGTGGCTTAGTGGCACGGGTCGATCGATCAGGTTAAGCTACGCTTACCGCGGTTGGTCCGTGGATGGGTGACCATCTTTACATACCAAGACCTCTCACTGCCTCGGAAAGCACGTTAAGCCGTTGATCCCAGCTGTCAGTCGTGGATCTTTGACAGTCGTTACGGGTCGTCAGAAGCCCGAAAGTCTGACAACCTGTCTTACCAAAGAGTATCGTATTACGCAGTAACTGGGTTGTGGAGGTCAGATAGGCAGTCGCTCCATGTAAAATACTGGTATTTAGCTGCATCCGGTTAGACTGGAAGCAACACTGGGTAATGCGATAACCCTTGGTAAGATTGGTTGTCAGACTTTCTGGCTTCTGACGACCCGTAACGACTGCCAAATTCTCAAAGATCCACAAATGACAGCCGGGACCAACACCGCTTAACGTGCTTTCCGAGTCTTGGTATCTGTGTAAAGATGGTCACGCCACGGACCAACCACGGCAAGCGTAGCTTAACCTGGTCGATGGACTCGTGCGGCTAGTGACCTATGAGTACCTATTAGGTATATGACGAAATAGTAAACATGATTTGAAAGGTTGAGAATCTTTGCTAAAAGTTAGTTGAAACTTGGAAGCAGCTTATAGTCAAGCATGGTGTTCAATTATTTAATTGAAAACTCTTTGCTTGATCTCACGTAACTTACAGCAGAGGTATTCCTAAAGGTATAAATTACCAGTCTTGCCTAATACATGAAGGGAGGTTGAAAGAACCTCAAGACATAGATTGCAGAAATGTAGCAAACGGTGCGAAGAATCTCCAGGTGGAATCGATTGTCCAATGTCCAGTATTACGTAGAATCAAATGTTTTAACTGAACAGACAGCTGTGCTGCTGGGGAGTTTGTTGCGCCACTTTTCTCCTCAGCTGAAGTACTAGGAAGTGGTGAAGGGCGGGCCTTTTGGGGGACTGTCTTATGTAATTATGACGTTCGAAAAGTGCTGATTCTCAGCCTAGTTTGAATAAATAACTTTTGATTTGATTTTGATTCATCATTTCATTATAAACAGAAAAAAGAAACATCAATTCTCATGACGGAGGTAAACGTGATTCTCTCCAAAATTGATCAAAATAAAACTCTGTGGTCATTCCCCAATCTACCACAGACTATTAATAAAACAAATAATTTTTCCGTCAATACGTTACGTTACCGCTATCGGCTTGCGGTCGGTTTCTCTTCGTGAGAACACCATCGTGCGCCATGGTTGATGGTAATTGGTGTCAAACGACGGATGCTGATTGTGCGGTTCATCCGCTGATGAAGTCCGTGGTGTTGGAATGTCTGTTTGATTGTTGGATTGTTTAGTTGTGTTGATCCGACCGCTGGAGTTTGTGTGTCTGTATGTTGAACGTAAGGAGAGGATTGTTTTTGCATTGGTCAGTTTTTAGTTGGCTAATGTGATTTTAGAGGGTTAGGTACTATCGACAAAACGGACTCCTTTACATCTTAAAGCTTTTTGTATACCCTGCGCCTATGGTCCTATGTTTGTCCTATGCTATTGCAGCTTGCAAGCAAAATTGTTTCGAAATTGGAAAGGCAGCGTCGCGTCGTATCGTTTGTCGATAGTACCTACCTACTGGTTGGAAGGTAAAAAGTAGGTATAGTAAATTTATCAACCAACCACCAACCACTTCCTAGTCCCTTATTAATTTGGTAATGGAAACGATCGTTAAACCTTATATGTCATTCTCCTGCCATTATCCCAATTTATTTTATGTCTTTTCTTCCATACTTCTCTGTTAGTCGTCATTTCGGTAGCGACCCAGTTTTTAGCCACATCATCTTATACACAGTCTATCCATCTTTTCTTTGGTCTTCCCCTACTCGTAGAGTCATCTGCATTCATATTCAAAACTGCCCATACCATGACAACCGATTCCCACACAACTTTTCAGTCACCGGTGCCACTTTCAGACTAGGTACTTCTTATGACCGATTATGATGATTATAATTTATTATAACGTTATATTAATAAACTATCAATATTTTTGACACTGTTTTCTGAAAAGTCTTTCCCCAATGTATCTACTACGCATCGCATGACGGTCTTCACAAGCCTAATATTTCCAAAATTAATTTATTTTTAATTCTTGTTAAAACTATGATTAAAATGTCAACACAATATTAAGAAAATCATCACACAATTCCAAGCAAACCCGCGACAACAGGCTAGCAACTAATAATATTAGTGGTTTTCATAGTATAAGCTATCCGTTAGAGTTTGTTTGTGTTGATTGTATGCGCCCGCGAGGTTCTTGACGAGTGACGAGGTGAGAGTTGAGAATTTACTGGCAATATAAACGATAAACATACGGTTTTAAGCGAATTTTGAATGTATGATATGGGAGCAGTGTGTCGATTTTGCCTATTGGTTGGTAGCATACACAATCTCCTTTTGTAAAATCTAATTTAAATTCAGAATTCATTGATAGATAAGTACTTACAAGATGGAGGAAGAACCTATACCTAAAACAGAGAGAGAGAAAGTTAGCAATTTCCTTGTAAAATACTATCTACCTAAGTTTAGGTAGAGAAAAGATTTCGACATGACAGAAAGTTTATTAGCAAAAACATAAATTCTAAGTACACAAATGGACAATTCACAAATACACGCGCACTCACTAAATAACATACAGACACTCTCTTACAACACCAA
The DNA here is from genome assembly GCA_948252095.1 of Dicycla oo. Classification (NCBI taxonomy): domain Eukaryota; kingdom Metazoa; phylum Arthropoda; class Insecta; order Lepidoptera; family Noctuidae; genus Dicycla; species Dicycla oo. The sequence goes on along the minus strand of OX411727.1, from coordinate 9,353,539 downwards.
CACAACTGACACAAATCAATGCATCATGCATACACTATATCATACACTACTTGTATCTTAATGTTAAGTTCTAAAAATGTACCTTTTTATATAAATTAAAACATTTTATATAAAATTGTTAACGGAACGAAGGAGCCTGGATCTCACAACACAGGGAATCCTAGTGTGAGGTCTAGGATTTAAATCCACTTGAATGCAAAATAAATTTATTCTTATTCTTAAACCCTCCGGCTTTGGATATACAGTACCTATCGACAAACTTTTTTATTTTCAGCCTACACTGTCCACTGTTGGGCAACGGTCTCCCCTATACTTTTCCATTCACCTTTATCTGCTCCCTTTTCCCGCCAATCGTCAAGAACGAGTCTAGGTCATCGCACCAGCGTTTCTTAGGCCTGCCTCGGTGAAGACGCCCGTCTTCAGGCACCCACTGCGTGACGACCTTGGCCCACCTGTACTGATACATCCTGTAGGTGTGGCCCGCCCAGTCCCATTTCAGCCTCGCGGTGTTATTGCCAGCATCGGCAATGCCTGTCTTCGAGCGTATTGTTGTGTTGCGAATTCGATCCGTCAGTTTAATTTTCAAAATGCTACGCTCCATCATTCTTTGGCAAACCTTAAGTTTGGACTTATGAGCCTCGGTCAAAGACCATTTGTGAGCGCCATAGGTTAGGATATCGACAAACTGTTACCGACTAAATCCTGTTGGTTCTTCCACCAAATTAAAAGGGCAAGGTTCCGCTTGCGAAGTCATCTGCGACTCTGAAGTCCAAATACGAAATAGGTCCAACTAAAACTTCTTCATGTGTATTTTAAATCCCGCTATATTTTCCTACTAAGTCATCACCCAAATCATCACCTCACCCGACACGTTTATAGCCCAGCTTTCCATCACCGCAGTGTCCTCGCCCTCGTGGCGGTCACCATATCCTTAACTAAATAACAATGATATCGTTTTAATTACACAGTCCGATGTCACAGATAACGAGGTTTGCTTTCGAAATCTTACACTGTTTTGGGAAGTCATGGTGAGATGTTCGTGATATGGTTTAGATCGCCACTTCTTTTTATACTGCATTGAGATTTGAGGCTGTATCTTCTGTTAGGCTGTGGCCGTGTCTCTTAAGGAGTCTAAGGACTTCGGGATAGTTCAGCGATTACAATCTTTGTTCTCATTAAATTTTAATGACACTACCACCAGAAATAACACTGGATGAGTTCAAGATTTGTGGCCATTAATTGTGAGATTCGTTTTCAGTTGGTCAAGCATAGTTTCCTAAATGCACTTACTCAAACTGTAAAAGCGGAACAGTGTAATTTTTCTGATAAAAAATCGAATAACCTCTGAGAAAAAAGCATTTTTGAGTATGAGGAAACTAATACTACGACTACTATTGCGTAGTATATACTTAGACTAGCTTTTGCCAGCGGCTTCGCCCGCGTGGAGGTCGGCAATTAACCCACGGAAACGTACTACCGGAAAAAAAGGTTCGTGGTTATAAACTATAATCCTATTAAAAGCATAATTAATACTAATGATTGAAATACTATCGTGAATTCATGCTAGCCTAGTACTTTTTGTTCGATTATTGCTCAGAAATTTTGTACTACGTTTCGTGAACAGAATACCGTTTTGTATGCATGTAATATACCACAGAGACAAAAGTATCCTATGTAAACCAGGTAAACTATCTGTATGCCACATCAAAATCCTTCAGTAGTTTTTGCGGGAAAGAGTAACAAACACACTCACAAACTTTCGCCTTTATAATATTGTATATAGTGTGATGTGATGTTGGGTTCACTACTCGTACCTGTGTACACCAAACAATCGATTTAAAATAACTTTTCAGACAATGTTTCTGACATAATCTGTGACCACAAAACCAGTTGAGGAAACACACCAAACGATGTATATTCAGAGATAATTATGACCTAAAGCCCATTTTGGCCAGTGCAATCTTTGAAACCAAAATGAGTGTAAGAGAATTATTAGCCCAGGAGTCGGGCTGTAGTTTCACAAGTGTAGTTTCGCCACAATCCCTCAGTCTTGCTCAGTTTAGTTTTAATTTCAATTTGCTTTGCAGTGTCCAGACACGACCTGGGGTAAGGCGGTGTTATACGGATGAAGTTATGTTGCAAGAAAACTTTATAAGGAAATTATAAACTAAGCCGTTTTTGCTAAAAGGCTTCCTTATGCAGGTATCAAAGAATGTTTCTATTTAGTTTTAGTGAATCATTATTAATTCACTAAAACACTGGTTTGTAACGATATTATTATTGATGTTTTAAATCGGTGTTTTGTCGACTTTCTGGCAACACCTCACAATCTTAGAGGTTCTTAGTTTGAATATGAATATAGGTAAGTCTGCCGTTCTGACTCTAAATGTACCCTCTAAATAATCCTATATTTTAGTAAATAAACTCTCAACAAAAAAAGTCTGCAAAATTACAATCTCAGTATTTTCCCCAGCACCACAGTGTGTTCCGACCCCAACAAGTTAATATCACAAGTTAGGATGGACGCAATTAGCTTGCGGTTAGACTTGCAACACTTGAATTATCCAACAGTCTGCTCTACCCCTTACTTGGTGACGTCATGCCGTATATTTTTATAATTACGTTTCTTTTTTCGTAATAAATGGTTTTGTTTTTTACAGGTGTCTGGGTTTGTTCACGGGGAATTAAAACAAATGGGTGCGCAAGATTCGAACACAGTTAGTTTCCATCAATCTCGGGATAGCTGATTAATGGGTGCCTCTGTGTGAAGAGTTGGTTGGCTGATGCATGCTGATGGCAAGAATATTTCTAATTTACTACTGACAAACAAGATGATAATCCTATCAGTCGGTTGTTCAAATAACCTTCGGTTTACGTCACTAGCAGTATGCAGTAGAGGTTAATGTATGTCTGCACCTATTTATTTATCTTTTGAATTGATTCCCGTTAACATTTTTTTTTTTCTTTAAGGACGCGTTGTCAAAACAAATAGGTATCGAATCGCATCACTACACTGACACGGCTCAAACACACACACATACGCAACGTTAACTGCGGGATTAATGAGTAACTAAACTGATTTTGATACTTAGCAAAATTGAATATTTTTCTTAAATTATTTTCATGTTTTTTGACAGACAGACAGTTCGTTTCGGTTCGTACGGTTCGTTTTTATTTTTTCTGAGATTATTTGTAACATTTTTGTGAATATTTTACCCATATTTTTGAAAATATTATATATGCTTAACTAGGGTACTTTTTAAGAAACAAAATTATGTACATAATAGCAGAAAAATGATCCCGAACTAAGCCTTATATCGTCAATTTTGTGTGAAGAGGTAACGGAAAATCGTTTTTACGATATCAAATACCAAAATTTCTAACAAAAACGGCCATTATTATTGTAGACAAAGAAGTAATCTGTTAGTTGCAATTGTTAGTTTTGTTTGATTTAGTTTCATTTCATTGCTAACTTTACCGAAAAATAGCTTATTTTTGTCGGATTTGGAAACGCGTTCTTAATTCTACAATTGCAAATACAGACTTCCTCACCTTATTTCACCAAGTAAAAACGTTGTTCGAATTTTGAAAAGTCAAAATTCGAGCCAGTGAGCCAGAGTGTAATGAAAAATATTTTTGCCATTTTGTCGAACATATCAATCGCTCCAGATACATAAATTTTCAGCCAATCCGTACTAAAAGGACCTAATGTTTATGTACCAGTAATGTATGTATTTGGCACATGGCGAGCCAGGTCGGTTCAAACATGTCCATTGTGCTTGGTACTCTAATATCTAGTTAATTCTGACTTTAATTAGCGTGTACTCGATTTTGCTTAGGAATTTGCTTGCATGTTTTGTTACTTTGACAAATTGTGTTTGATATTGACGGAAAATTAGTATTTTTGAACCAATTTGGTTACGTGGTCCTTCGTCAAGGTACGTTACAATTCAATGCAATTGAATTGGTTAAACTCTGAAACCAATTTTAACTGTTATTACCACATGTATGACCAGATGTATGAACGTTAGCGAGGCAAAAGGAGTATGCAAGGATCGTAGCAGGTGGCGTTCTGTAGTTTCTGCCTACGCCCATGGGAAGAAGGCGTGAGTTTATGTAGGTATGTACTACCACAGGCACAAATTATAGAGGTGAATCTGGATTTTAGATATTATGCAACAGGGGAGACCGGTTTTTCTCACTATTAATGCAAAGATAGTGGAAAGAATTTCCACTTAAGCAATATATTTTAGTAAAACAATATTTTCCTCATTTATGCGAGGGACACGAATGATCAGAGAGTTATCCTAGAATCATTAAACTATAACATACCCAGTGACATCATAATGTCACAAAATATTAGATTATTATTGTACCAGGAGACCAGAGGACAGGAAGGCGTCGTCATAACAGATGGAAACTAATCGTCAGACGGTCGACAATCATTAATACGCATTGGTGTACGTCCGAGTGAGCAGTAACATTGGGTACACCCTTCGACGCAACTTCTTCTACGATGCATCAACACTGCATTCGAATATCACTCTTATTTCTTACTAGTTAAGTTTTATAATGATGGCGATGGTTTTAGGGATAGATGTGCAAAAATTTTGTGAACAACTACACGGACTATTGTTGATGTTGGACCATCATTAGCTGTATTGATATATCGACTATGACGTCAGAGGATAAGTTAATTTTTGCGACAAATCTTGTTATTAGTTTTTCTAAATAATAGCAATCTCGGGGGAGTTAAATTATTATCGAATACACAACGATTGATATAGAACATGATCTGAAATCCTAAAAATAACACGTCAGTTTTATTGAAATGTCAATTTCACGCTGATTAAAATGTTCAATCGGTTGAATACATTGAGCTGATCGTTCATAAAGAAAATCGTACGTTGCAAAATGTGCAATAACACGTACCCACAATAGTTAAAGCACAAGTCAAGTGCGAATATACGACTATTTCAAGAAAAAAAAACTCCTTTACCAAAACTACAATTGAAATAAAATCTAAATACCCGAAAACTGCTAAAATTCACGAATGCATCATTACATTCATATACAAAAGTGTTTTGTGCAAAAAGAAACAACCGTGACGTAGGTGGTCTCGATTTTATAGCGTAAAATAATAAGGGCACCTATGTGTTCCATTCTATATAATAATGGGGGTACTATTTCTGTGGGCAGTATAATAATGGTTGGTCGTTCGCTGGGTGGTCGGATTATAAGGCAAAGCCGTGGATTAAGCCACATCGACACGTGTGCTTTTCTATGCCTTCGAGTGGCTTTAGGCGTCTGTGCGTGATTGTACCGCTTGATAAGGTAGTACTTTGCGTCTGTGATTAATGGTCCCAAAAACAATTAATGTATAAGTTCTATTGGATATGATGCACTAGTAAAAGAATAAACAAAAAAGTGCAAAGTTTGCGGAATTGGTCATAATTTTGTTTGTTCAGCTGAACCTTAAGCGTACAGAATATGAAAACTTTTGACCACATACGTTTGAGCTAATATTGCGATCTTTTGTGACCTCTACAAATATTAACATTTTTTACGGAAACCTGGATAATTTTAATCTCAAAAAATTCAAAGGCAGCTTAACCGCCCCCAAATAATTTCGGCTACCGTGAAGCTCTAACATGATTATTTTTTTTAACTCTACCACTATAAAACTACAGTTGATTTAATTTAACACCTTTCATAATGGTAAAATTATAAGGTTCATAATTGAAACGTATAGATTTTGCGAAGTACGGATGTAACATTGTATTTCATAGCAAAGTCCTTTTCAAAATGTGAAACGATCCGCGAAGAATTTGGTTGAAGCTAGCACCCGTGTTTGCTTTGCGGACATCGATTAAAAATTCCACCGTATCTTGGCCAAATAATGGTATTAAATGTCTACCAGAATAATAGTGTTAAATTTCTTAAGATCCATCTCGAAATATGATGGATCTGTCGGCGAACTTTTGTTACATTTTTTTTTCTGCGATATTCGTACGTGAACCGCCAAAGAGATTAGTTTGTGTACTTATTGTAAACAGTACTTCATGTCGGTTTCTATGAGTGATAAATATCGAAAAAATGTGATGATGCCGATCATTTTGGGACGAGCACGGTAGCCGCATTCTTTGACAGATAGATTGGTTTGATCGAAATTGGCTTATTCTACAACATTGGGTTTCAAAAACGTCCGATACTGCAAAATCCGGTTCATGTTTTTAGAATAAAACGCCCATTCTACCTCTTGTCCACTTCAACAGTCGTTTGGGTCTGTAACAGTTACCACCTATGTACCTACACATTGTAAAATACAATAAATGATTGAGTATTAAGTATTGAACGACGACGGAATAAGGCTCAAAGGACCAAAGTATGATATCATGAATCTTGGTACTACTTTCCAAGTGTGCACCACGTTCGTCAACATCTCTGTTTCATACATTAACCAACCAATATTGCCCACAAAACTCAAACCACCAAAGTTTACCGGGAGGGTCAACCACAATTCCTTGGTAATCATGGTCTGTGGTCATGAACGTGGCCTGGTGTTGTGTTATGACACATTATCGCGCATGCGTTGACAGGCCCGCGCAATTTGCAATTAGCTATGGAAATAACACGCGCTCTGTGATACGGTCAACATAGGGAGGCGACATGTCGATAGTTTATGATAGTATTTATCGCATGTTTTAGACAATGTTGTAGGTATCGTCTTAATAATAACTGAAAAGGCGCGCTAGATTAAGCTGTAAAAGCTGACAAAATCATAACTAAATTAATGATTTAGAGTACTTCTAATTCTGTGGTTATATGCACCTGCTACCCTAATACATTTTTCTGATCTTTCAATTAAGGTATTACCTTAAAAAAAGAGTTTTGCTTGGTTTGAATAATACGTTGAAACTGCATCCTTCTTCATTACTTGAAAATTTCTTCCCGCGAAGTTATTTTCTCAAGTTTGGGAATAGGTATAATCGCTGGGAGCCAGGTCAGATAAAACTGGAAATTGAAATCAAAACATCACCATATTATTTAGTTAGTATCTGGTTTATGATCTTGCAAATTGTTATTCAATTATATTTTTTACCAAGTACTTATAAGAAGCATTTTATTTTTATATATTGCTTGAGAGACCTGAAGGATAAATGTATTAAATACCTAGGTAGGTTTTTGCTGATCAGTTGAAAGTTTCTAAGCAACACGAACACTTCGATATTAGCAGAGCCCATCCCTAAACCGTCTAGAGGTGAAGTGTCTTGTGTTCACGAAATAGGTGATCATTATGTAATTCACAGGGCTTTGGTATCACGGACCGTTCTGAGAAGCGAGGGTCATAGGAAGTGAAGGAACTAGGTCCATATACGTATAATTCACGGAATGTGGGATGATCGAGCGCATATGGTCCTAAGAGACGAATTTTGTTTGTGAATACTTCTGGAAATGAGTGGAAATGCTTTGAAGTATTATCACTAACTGTATCTATCTATCATCATCATCATTTAAGGCTTTAAAACCGTGTGTGGGCCTTAGCCTGCTCAAGTATGTTTCTCCAACGTGACCTATTTCCAGCTTATTCTCTCCAATTTCTCACTCTTAAATCAACACAGTTCCTTAAATCTTGGTTTACGCCATCCAACCATCTGAGTTGGCCGCGACTTCTCCGGCTATCTGGTTTACTATCCAGTAAACGTTTGAGTGCTCGTCTCGTCCATTCTTGCGACATGTACTGCCCATCGAATACGTCCTATTTTGATGGTTTTAATTACATTAGGTTCGTCTTACATCTCTTAGAGCTTATGTTTGTACCGCTTTCATCATTGCTCGTTTTCCAGCACTGCGCCGAATATACGCCTAAAAGTTTTCCGTTCGAATACTTCCAGAGAGTTCTCATCTTTTTTGCTTAGTACCCAGCATTCCCAGCCATATGTCAATATTGGTCTTAGTAAGGTCTTATAGAGGAGAAGTCTAATGCTTCTTGAGAGTAATTTTGAACGAAAATACTTCAAGCCGGCTGAAATATCATTGATTGGCTGCCATTATTCTCCTGCTTATTTAAGAAAATGTATCGCTTTTGTTCGTTATTAAGGAGCTAAAATACACGAATTCGCTGACACAGGCAAATGTGTTTAATATTTAGTCACTGCAGATGATTTTGCTTGGGACCGGAAAGTACACTTCACTGCAGGCAGGCTCCTATCGATGCTGAACACATCGAGGTGGTCCGCATAACCCAATACCTGGATAAATATATATTATGCAGCCCACTGTCTTTGACTGGCCTGTTGGTCTAGTGGTTAGTGGCCCTGACTGCTATGCCGGAGGTCGTGGGTTCGATTCCCACCCAGGACAAATGTTTGTGTGATGAGCATGATCATTTGTTCTGTGTCTGGGTGTAATTTATCTATATATGTATGTATTTAGAAATATATAAGTATGTTTATCAGTTGTCTAGTACTCATAACACAAGCTCTGCTTAGCTTGAGGCTAGACGGCGTTGTGTGATAGTTGTGGAATATTATTATTATTGTAGAATATTATTACTGTCTCTAACTTTAAGTCTCGGAAACTCTGTCTATACCTATGTTTTAAAAGACGTCGAAGTAGGTATCTATTTCATATATTTTTATAACTGTCTCTAAATAAAACCTAATGCTAGAACAGGTCTTCTTATTTATATTGTTTGTATGTAAATATTAGACTGACATGTGCAAACTGTCAAATTTTCCCAATCAACCTTGAACCTAATGCTTCAGAGATAAAGTTGAAAATCTATTAAAGAAATTTGACAGATTGTAGTAGCTTGATATGCTGGCGTCTGTACCTAGTATTCTGGTCTAAGACATGGTTTATTAAAAATCCTGTAACTAAGGAAGACTAATGCAGAAGACAGGATCAAATCTGGCTTCAAGTTGCACCGTAATATAAGAGCTGAAGGCCATTGAAAGCCAAGCTATTCCATAAAGGTAGATATTATTTGTTTTTTTTTTTTTTTTTTTTTTTCAAAAATAGATACATGTATAAATACTCACCACTCAAAAACATCTTTCGAGTCAAGAAACTACAAGGTTTTACAAAATAAAGTCGCCGGCTATCTTCGACCGGTATTTTATCATTCGACAAATTAATTACCGGTCTAGCACCGGTGGTATCGGTATCATTAGCACCATATTGGTGTCGTTCTCTTCATTTCAGGTGGCCTTTATCTTATCTAAAGAGGACGTGCGGGCGGTATATAGTCTCCTTCATTGTTGCTAACCGTTCTTTAAAACGTCAAACAATTTTAAACTCTGTGATAGACAGGCAAAGTTGATACTTGCTTGTGCTATCACGATTTTTTTCTGTAAATTTTCTCATAAAGTTCACAGTTGGATTTTGAAGTTTATGTTAAGGACATAAGGTTGAGTTCTGAGTGTTTTAAAGCGGTTTTTCCGGTAGTTTTACAACTCGAGCGGTGTCAAACGACAAGGGGCAACTTGTTCCTTGATAGGTATGTAAATAAGTATGTAGATGGATGGCTGGTCACCCAACAGTTTGTTTGGCGCGAAGATAAGGGAAATTGGTAGCGTTTTACTGAAAGGTTACTGTCGGTCATGACGGTGATAACGGCAAAATAACCTGCTGTTGTATTAATTGAGTTTTATTTTGGATTCGATAAAGGAAAGTTTTTAATTTTCAACCTAAAATAAATGCATTCATCTACCGGTGATGATAGAAAACTAAGTAAGTATGAACGTAAACGAACTGGTTCTGACAGCTTATTTAGTAAAAAACTCTCCTGCCATTTAAACAATCAAAATATTCTAAGGGGAGTTTACAATTGGCTACGATATAACCTCTAGATTTATATCTCAGTCAGTGCGTAACAGAGCAATCTACACTAAATAACAACATTACTGAAAGCATTCTGTATCACTAATATTAATAATAGGCAAAATGTCCAATATCCGAAAAGCATCACAAAAACCACAAAGATTCGTATCGTTACAACCACGTATATCTAATTACATTGCCAGTATTGTGCAGTTTTATATAAAAAAAAACACACACACACCAAACTAGACTGTAACGCTACTAAATAAAACTCAAATTCCAAACACTATTTTACAACCACAAATAGAACGCTTCGATTGGGTATCGAATCATTACATCACAAGTAACGTTACATTCAAAATGTTTTGGGAGCATTGCCTTCTTACTTTGAATTTTCTGACGCTATCGGCATACTGATGACGTAATGGTTATGAAAAGGGGAGAAAGCACGTGAGTTGGGGTCCCAGTCGGTACCATTCGCGACTGACCGTCGTGTGCCCCACGCGACCTTTCACCTTAGGGGACTGAACAGGGAAAAGAATGGAGAAGATAATAAAATAAATCCGTCTATTTTTTTGCCTTGGTCGTTCTGCAATGTCATAATGTAACTAAGTATGATTCATGCCGAACTTGAATTCTTAGTTGTTTGCTTCTTGTCTTATGTGCCATAAAAATGTAGCCAGTAATAACGTCTTATCATTGCGGAAAAGTCGTTAAAGTAATCTGATGGAAATGGCAATGTTGACTGAGTAAATCGACAGTTTGAGTTTGTCTTTTTGGAAGTGCTAAAAATAACATTAATTTTTTTATTAAGTTCATAGATTTGAGTACACAATTGTGATGATTAGCTCTATCTAACTCGTATCACAAATAACTACGATATACTTCCTACTAATTAAACGTGAAAGTTTGTGAGGATGGATGCATGTTTGTTACTCTTTCACGCAATGACTTCTAAACGGATTTTGGTGAAATTTGGCACACAAATATAGTTTATGACCTTGATTAACACACAGGATACTTTTATCTCCATATTTTTACGGGATCGAGACTCACGCGGGTAAAACCGCGGGGCGCTGCTAGTAAATAATATAAATCATAGCATTCTTTTCTCACAGTTTAAAAAAAAAAGAACTTAAATCATTTTTACATTTTTAGTTGTATTTCATGCATCAAGCATTATCATCAAGCATAAAAATAATTTTATCCATGTATTACGTATAACATTGATCAGGCAGGGGACATAGTCCTTCCATAGTTCTGGGTAACCAATCCATACCACCCAAACTCATAGCCCAATATGTTTTGTTTTGCAATAGTCCTGTACCAACCGGGGGTTGTCCTTGGGTGTACTTGCATAGTGCATAAAGGGATAATCCTCGGTTGGTGCCTCCTCATTATTTAAAATTGTCTAAAAGGCCTCTGCGAGTTGGCTTTGGCCCCTCGTACGCCTTCCAAAGGTCCGGAACCCCAGGGTCCCGAAAATAAAATTAAAATAAATACAATAATAGTAATAACCTGGGGCATTATTCACACACGGTCATCTGATCCCAAACTAAGCAGAGCTTGTACTATGGAAACCAGATAACTGATATAGGTACCTATTACATACACTACTTTTTTTTTTTGTAAATACATTCTTATATAGATAATTACACCCAGACTTAGGACAAACAGACATGTTCATGCACACAAATGTTTGCCCTGGATGGGAATCGAAACCCCGGCATGATAGGTGCGTAAATCAACGAAAGCGACTCCACCCCTCCCACCTGCCTATAAATCGAGCTCAGTATGAATAACTATCACAGATTATATTATTGATAAATGAATGTACGGCACCAGTCAATTGTAGGGTATGACGAAAAAACCATGAATATATATAGTTTTATGGCACAAATCATGGATCGTCGCTAATGGCTGACCAGAGGGTCCATTTTATTAGATTTTTTCGTCAGACGATTAACGGAACGAGCCTACAGCTTCCGTTGGACAATGTGCCACATAAATTATGTTGGACAAACAAGATCGTTCCGCATTTGATATGCATGGAAATATTATTCAATGGGCAGTACTGATGGGTATTGATTTTTGCTGTCTCTGTTTATATTTCTAGTGTTTTTGCTATTTCTTCTACACCATCCAAACTACGTCAAAATATATCTACATGTTTTTGATATTCAATTGTAGCCCTTTTAATAGTCTTTACTGACAATATGTAACTTCGTGTGTCCATTTTGTTCATCAAAAATAAAGTTCCCTAATATTGGGTGAATCATTTAGAGGTACAGTCGACTCTTAATAATTTGACACTCGATAATTTGAATATCTCGATAGTTTGAATTTTTTTTCGGGTCCCTTGAAAAATACTCGATAAATTGAATAAAATCTATGTTAATTGTTCACCTCGGTAATTTGAAGTTGACGGAATAGTATCTTGCCCGTCAACATGCAATAATCTGAAGACGGGGCTTCCCTACTTTCTATAATTTAAAGCTTTTATTATGCACCTATCGTTTGTTAATATTCCAGGCGGACGGGCCAGTTGGCGTGGTTGGTTAAGATACCACCTATCATGTCGCTGGTCGTGGGTTCGATTCCCATCCAGGACAGACATTTGTGTGCATGAACATGTCTGTTTGTCCTGAGTCTGGGTGTAATTATCTATATAAGTATGTATTTACAAAAAAAAAAAAAGTAGTGTATGTAGTATATCATTTATCTGGTTTCCATAGTACAAGCTCTGCTTAGTTTGGGACCAGATGACCGTGTGTGAAAATGTCCCAGGATATTATTATTATTATTATATACATGGACAGACCTGTCGATTGTTTACATAAATAAGATTGAGTGAGTTTATAGTTCGCATTCCAGTCTACCTTTGAACGTTAAAGTGAGTCAGCTTGTTTACATGATTTTTTCCTCCCTCCCTCTTCGTAAATACAACTGCTGTTATTTTGAACTCTTGGTAATTTGAATTTTTTCTCTGATCTCTGGAGTTTCAAATTATCGAGCGTTGAGTGTACCCACTTGTTTCAAAAATAAAAATAAAATGTAAAAACACCAATTTTATCGGGTTATCTTTATTACGAGTATCATACAAAAGAACCAATCATGGCATTTATTTTTTAAAGATTATTTCTTTATCATGATGGCGGTAACTGCGGCTATCATGGTCCATTCTGAAGTTCTAATTTCGAGAACAATTTTCTCGCTTCGGATTGTTGAATTGGCAGCCTAGACTTTTTCTATATATCTTTTTATATCTATATCTATATCTTTTTTTATAACTCGGGTACGATTGAGGAATTGAAAGACAAAATTAATCGCAATACTCGCCAAATACCACCCGAAATGCTCGGTCGCGTCTAGTAAATTGGAACTTCAGAATGTTCCATGTTAACCGTAGTTACGGCCAACATTTGAAAGAAATAATGTTTAAAAATAAATGTAATGAATGGTTATTTTGTATGATAATAAAGATAACCCGATAAAATTGGTATTATTATTATATTCTTTTCATATCTCAGGAACCTGCGTTCCCGGACCTTGGAAGGCGTAACTCGCAGAGGCCCCTTAGACAATTTTAAATGATGATGAGGCACCGACCGACGATTATCCTTATATGCGCTATGCAAGTGCACCCAAGGATAACCCACGGTTATTATTATTAATTTTACTTTTGAAAAAGTACCTCTAAATAAATCACCCGATACATACCTACTATATTATATATAAACAAAAGATGCATCAACAAGTATAGCTTGAAGCTAAATGAAGCGGTCACGCGTCGTACTTAAATCGCAATAGGCAATACCTCCTGCTTAAGTAGCTTATCCGTTATGTATTGTATTAATCAAAGGCCTACAGCATGTTGGAGCTTCACCTTTATTATGAAACTAAAGGTTGCTTCATAACAAGTTTGTGGTCGTCTGTTGTTTTTCCTTGGAGCTACAAAGAGTGATTATTTAAAAGCCACCTTATAAACATCTATAATAATAGAACTATTTTCGCTAAACCGCTAGAAGACGGAAATTAAGTTACTGATATAATTGACAAGAGATATATGCAGGGTTACACAGTATAAAGAAATTTTAAAATAGCCTGAGCCAATAATTTTCCTTGATTACGGAATTATATTCCAAACTTGACTAAGTAGGGTATGCAATAAACGTTTGTTTACGCGCTTCGTAATATTATTATAAGGATTCACACCAAAGGACATCGTGAGGTTATAAAAGGCACAAACAATTGTGTAATCACACGGACGCATACAATACAGGAGATACAGAACGTAAATACTAGTGAAGACAATCAAGAATTAAATCATCATAAAGCATAGCTTTACTGGCCTCTATAAATTACTGTGTTATCATGAAGAGACAAACACAAGAATGACTAAATTAAATAAAACAGTGTGTTATCTGAGAACGTGTAATCAAAACGGACACAGGTCCTAACGTGAGCAAATAAAAATTGTTAATAGTGTACCTACGTAACAGAGATATGAAAGATGAAGATGAGTATCATGATTTTTTCTCGTAAAGAAAAAATTATGAAATTAGAAGTGATGGAAATTCGATATGTAGTGTTTTCGTAGTATTTATCCGTATTATATTGATATTTATGAATGTGATAACACTATAAATGACTTAATTTATGATTTAATCAGAAAAACGACCCACGGTCTTAATAAGGTAGATATACTACGCTTTAAAGTGCATTCGATTATGATCTCGAGCATGAACTTTATAGGACATTTTAATAGTGTTCATTATCGATGGATCGTTTATAGTTTTTTTTTTTAATAAATAATACATTTATGGTTTACGATCAGTACCTTATGTTTTTGTAGATATCATCGTCTATTTCTACGGTTGGAAATTAGTTTCCCACAAATGTAACTGTAATTCATATTTTTCAGCAATATATGTATAGTCTATTACGAATAAGATTTTAGATCAATTGTCGTTTAAATTTAGATTATTTGCCTTTAGACAGTCGAAGAATTAGAAATCAGGACCTGTTACATCAAAATATGAGTTTGTAATTTTAACTCACCGTCGTCTTCATCAAAAACAGTTTCCACATAATCAAAATTTCCATGAATTTCCATGAACACACTTTACCATAAAGCCATCAAAAATCAATCTCCCCTATACAACTACAAATCACGTTTAATATTCTGACTTACATCATTCTGCGACACAATGTGAGGCGACTAATTCTTAAGTAAACTCCGCACAGAATATTTACATACCTGTTGGTTGATAACGTTGATGTGAACAATCGTCGCTTGTTCCCCACTGAGATAAAGGGATGATAAAGGCTCTCAATGTGGTCAAAGGAAACGCCGGTGTTTGTTTTTCTATGTTTGATTTTACTTTCCTGTCATTAGATTTTATGGCCCATTTATTTTCTGCTATCTACTGTTGCTGTTGGTCTAATCAAATGTGTGTCAGTCAAGCTATGCATCTGTGTGCATTTGACTTTGCATGCGGTATTGTGAGGTATATGTTTTGCGTTTTCTAGTTCTTGTAGCATGGCAAGAATGTTTTCGAAATTGTAGATTCTGGAATAACACGCGTCAATTTATCATAGAACTATAGATTAGTTGTTTACCAATCAGATGGGTGTGGACTCATCTGAGTGTCTGTGATTAATGATCACCCTTCAAACTACAGTGGTACTAAATAGTTTGCCTATTCCTCAACCTTTGCTGTCAATTTTAAAGGAATGGTTGAGAAGAAAGACAAAACTTCCTGATTTTTTCCTGATGATCACAAGAACATAACAGAAAAGCTTATCTGAACGCGGAAACGTTGGACATACAGTAAGCAGTTCTGAGCCAGGGAGCACCGGAGCAATGGTCGCTCAGATAATTTGAGGGGCAGCAAAGCGTTAAGATCATTAACTTACCTCGCACATGACGTTTGTCATTTGGACGCAACTAATGTGCAGGCAGACGACTCAACCGAAACTGCAGAGCGATTTCTGGTTTCGTCTAAGTATAGAAACATTGGCAAGAAAAGTAAAAATAGTTGGGTTCTTCATGACAATTAAATCGATAGAGATATTGTTTTCAGACTGGTAGCTACATATATCTCGAGGACATTCGATCGATTGTAAATAATCCACCCCCAAGCTTTCCATCGATTATGTTTAAAAGAAGATAAAGTATGATATAAGATAAGATGTTGTTGTACATTTTAGTGGCTATGCCAACAATTTTTCCTGTTTTACTTCTGATACGGACTAGGTTTTTACTGAAATTTAAACTATTATCTGTATCAAGACCACTTGAACATCTCGACTTGTGAATTCTCTTAGATAATTAGGTATTCCAGTAATAAACTTTAAAATTAATACAGGAAATCTATTAAGTGTCTCAGTTTCACTGTCTCTAAATGCTGCTATTTTTACAATCGTTAAGCTCATTTTCGTCATTGCCACCGTAATGACTTGTAGTCATGGCCAAGCAACAGACTAAAGAGGAGACAATAGGCGAACTGTACCGTGCTACGTTTAGGGCTGTATCTTTTAAAAGAGTGAAAATTTGCGAATTGTTCTTATCTACATACGAGATAGATATATTTGCATGCTCTTTGAAAAGGTTTCGTAGCTTTTTGTATGAGATACTTGAACCCTTGGACTAATTGTTTTTAATTGTTTGCTGCTGTTTCTAAAATACAAATATTTTTAACTATTTTTTTTATTGTTTTTATAATATAAGTGTAACTGTCATGCATGAAACAGATCACCTCCTAGTGACTTTAAGGTTTGTTTATTTATGGTAATCTGTGAACAGCGTTGTGGGCTACATTATTACTTATGTGATTTATGTTTTTTCTGTTTGTAACATTGCATAATGTAGCTGTTTGTTGTTCCTATATTAAAAAAATAAAATACATATGTATTTAATCATCTAGTCCCAAGCAATCGTCTTCCATAGTGTCGACTTTCCTCCCGACAATTTTGTCAATACTTGTTCATCGAGACACGCTGATTTTCTGGTTTATAGAGTCACACCACGATCTTCATCGACCCTCTACTGAGGTTGTTAGTTACACAGTTAGGCAGTTTTGGGCTGCCACGGAACAATTTTTTTTGTAATCCTTCTAAGTACCTATTCCACTTTATAACATTAGAGGAGTTAGATATTACACTTTTCTTGGAAGTGCACTCCCTAAAATTTCAATCTGTCACTTCAATCTTAGCTAATTTTTGAGTCTGCTTCTACCAGCTTCATACTGGTATGAAGCTGGTATAATTAATTTAAATTAATTATGCTGGCATAATTAAAGCAAAGAGCAGTTTAAATACCTTGGTCACTGGGTTACAGAGGATTTCACTGTTAACTGTGATATGGAGAGAGTGCGCAGGGCATTGGCCGTACGATGCAACATGCAACATGCTGGCCCGCAGATTTGCAAAGTGCGACGATAATGTCAAGATAACAAACAATGTTTAGGGCATATTGCCAGCCTTTTTATATCTGCAGTCTGTGGACCAGATATACGCACCACTGCCACGTTTCTGCAGCGCATCAGAGATGTTCGCAGCAGCGCGTACATATGACTTCTTTGCTATCGAGCGTCAAAGATCCGTGTCACTACTACATTGGATGCGAGACAGCGACAACAGTCTCCTGAGTCCTGAGCATTGTTGCTAGTAAGTCTGCATTGTTGTAAGGTGTCTCCAGAAGATGGCATAATAGATATATCTTTATGTTTGTGTGTTAATTAATTATACTAACATAGTTTAAGTAATACTTATAAATTATGGGTAATGTGCCCGAATTAAAGATGAAGAAATACATTGTTTGTTTAATTATTTGAGCAATAATAATGTTTGGCAGCCCTAGCTACACATATGGGAGGACAAACGTAGGAACATGACCGGTGACCACGCGCTCGATCACCACTCGCCGTGACGTTGTTTAAGAAGCAGCGACTCCGCAACTATTTGGACAATGGCTTGGACGGCTAAAATGTACTACTGAAGAAATATTTATATTTTTTGTTCGGATTTCTATTTTTGAATAGAAATGGATTTTTTTAGGATTCCGTACGTCCCAATGAAAAAACGGAACCCTTATAGGATCACACGTGTGTCTGTTTGTCCGTCTGTCACAGCGGATTTGATTCGAATCTACTGAACCAATTAAGATGAAATTTGGCACACATATGAATTTCTGTGATCCGAACACGAACGTGTAACGTAAATAAATAAATTTTGAATATGAACAAAAGAGAACACCTCTTTTGGGAGAAAAATTAGGAAATAAAAAAAAATTAATGAAAGGGCTTATTATTAGGATTTCAAATAAATCTTTTTATAATTTTAAGATATATAGTTTTAAAGTTATTAAAGAAAAAAATATGAAAATTGACCGTCCCCCCTTATCTCCGAAACTGCTGAGCTTAAAAGTTTGAAAAAATACATGTACTTGGCCGGTTTTTTAATTAATGGTGGGAAAAACTGGTAAAGGATTTTGAAGGACCTCGCAAAAATTTCAACGTGCTACTTAACATACCAATGAATGGTAGGACTGAATTTTAAAGTTATCAATCCCTAGTCTTTTCCTGGAATCTAAAGCTTTTTCTAAATGTGAGTGAAACGTAGTGAGTAATTAAATTATAATCAATATTATGCTCCATAGGAGGAATAAGGCTTGGCTTGGCGTGTCCTTGGAATAAGGCTATAGCATAGACAAGTGACTCGATTAATACACTATTTACGGTTATTAGTTAATTTTTATTTTATTTTTTTCTCTAAATTATAGGAATTCTATAGTATGTATTTTATTTTCTTATTTTTGTTATTTTATTCCTCTATGGATTTGTAGATGTCCGTAGGTGTGGTTGTGGCATCACATAATTCGGCCCTATCAGAATATCAGCGTCATTAAATATCGCAGGTTTATGCTGAGATAGAAGCCTTTTAGCCGCGCACAGGTCTTTTTAATATTTTGTTAATTTTGTATTTATTTGGTTTTTTTTTATTTTATGTTAATTTTGTTAGTTTCTTATGCTCTTTTTTACTGTTTGTGTTTCCCGTGCGTATCCCAAATAAAATAATTTTCTTTCTCCCTTTCTTTATTTGAATATTTAAACACTAGTGTTCCAGAGTCCATTACATAAATGAGCATAAATGAGCTACATTGACATTGAGCTACTTACTCGCGAAAAAGCACCATTTTAGCTCGTCGTTTTACGGAACGCGACACTAAATTGGAAGATTGTAAAACCATACGGTATCAAAGATTAGTTCGCCCAGCGATGTGCAGAGGGCGCAACCGTCCACTCAAGTTCAGCATTCACCTGTCATATATTTGCGTGACAAGATCTAGTTTTGTTAGTTTAGATTTTTAAAGTACGTGTATGCTCCGCTGGTTAGGAATATAATGGCAGTTTTAAGAAAATTATAGGCAAATTATAAAATATTACGGTCGTAATTTGCGAGAATGGACCTCAAATTACAATAATTATAAGAATACACATTTTTGTCAATGCAGAATGATGCAGTCCTTCAAAATTGTCGGTCTGTGTATGTGATTTTTTTGTCTGTTAACTACCTTACGATTTCAGCTGGCATGGTCTTTATGTTAACTTTTCCGTACTTATTCATTCATTTTACACCCAGATTAGAACAGAAACCCTCGGGTCACCCAGATCTTTTTCAGATGTTCTCAACAGACTAGTACAGTATACTCACTATCAATCGGAATCATTTTGAAGCAAATTGCTAATCCATGCTTTATATTTTCGAAAAAGTGCTCAACAACGTAAATAGCGCAATGAATATTGTTGAACTGTCAACATGAAACCGATTCCGAATGACAGTGTATTACGCAGTTGCCCCGCAGGAGACGCAATCAACTTCTGGAGGGAGGTGGGCTGATTTTAATAACTCACTGACGGCTGCCATGGCTCACGCACAATGGTCCACTCGAAGGACTAAGTACAGAAAAAAACAGGTTGCAGGAGTTCTTTGCTAAAACAAATCATATAGGTACGTAGATTCTTATGACAATCATGGCAATGTTTGATCATGCAAGGTTTCTGTTTATATGACCATGTTGTAAAGTGAATGATTACAGTCTCATGTAATAAACGCATCAACCCTTTCGTAAAAAAGCCTTTACTTTTTTATGTTTTCTCTAGTATCGTCAGGTGGGCACTATTAATGAAAAAAAAAAAAGTCATAATGTGGGTGGCACGTGGTATACTTTTTATACCTAGTTAAAGAGGTAAAGGCTTCAACAGGATGTTAGGTGAAAAAATCGGTCAATAGGTTAGCCTTGTGAATGAGGTACCGTAATTTGTTCTTTTAATAAAAATAGGGCTTGAACAATATATCCAGATATATTAGAAATCATGATTTGAGTAGTGTAATAACAACAATACGGCTGCAACTATTTCATGTATTAGATCTTGCAACTATGACTTCTACAAGCGGTTTGATAGGCCATCCTTGGCTCATATTCCTTGAAAAACTCATAATTGTGTAATTATGTCCAGCGCTGAAAATGAAAGGTTCTGCTAGAAGTACTAAAACATAAGATACCAATTTTTTTAAACTAAACTTTCACTCTTTAACAGAATTGCATTAGCTAAAGATGCCTCTCATGTATCATTCTCATCTTTATAATAATAGCACCAGGTAAGGGTCTAACTACCACAAAAAGTGGTCTCCCATATAATGAATCGGGCTGAAAAAACCTGTAAATTACCATATAACGAGTACATTATATCTCGGTATCAAAGTCACTAAGAAAAAAACTTGAAAGGGTGCAAATTTTGCATATTTTTTGCGACACCTAATTCATCAAGCAATGTTTTTCTTAAGTATTTTTTGTGTACTTTTATTAGGATTTACTTACCATGTAATTTACAGCTTACTTTTTAATAGAAGAAAAAACGAGCAAGTTTCTTGAATGAAAACTTTTTTGATGAAGTTTGTGAATGCGCTTTGTTTGTAAAAAGTTCGTTAAAAGTTTTTTAAAAAACTTTTTGTTTTATTCTTTTTTATTGTGTTTTTCTAGTATTGAGAGCATGGGAGTGGAAGATCTATACGAGGTTTTATTATGCATGTAGATGCATAATTTAGGTAGGTATATTAGGTACTATCTTATTTTCCCTTTAATTTTTGTTTACCAAGTTTTACTCCTGAGTAAATGTCAACTGCAAGTCAGCCAGTAACCAAGTATTCATAGCTGGTATTACTACAATTATGTCTTGTTTAAAACATAATAAAAAGTTCTGTTTATAGACTATTAAATACGTCTACTTACTAACTCAGATCACAAGTCACAACAACTAGAGCTACGGCTAGCATTGAAAAGTTTGTAAAACTTCTAACTAAAGAAATAGTTTACAAGAAGTTTCGTTAACAAAAAGCCATCTTGTAACGGACATAAACATAATTGACATTATACACGACATCCTATTTACATGTTTATTTTATTATTTTTCCTAGTTTCTACTATCTTGACATTTAGGTACTACTCGTGCTTCAAACTTTGTGCTTACGTCAAATCAAAGTACCTGTATCAGGTACCAGCGCGGACCACCACTTTTCAAGCTAATCACTAAGGTTCAAAAGTTCACTGCAAATGTCCGCGATGGTACCTGCTTCTTCAATAATTCGCTTCGTGTTAATATCAGCCTTGTGCCTTGCTAATGCCTCAGATACGAAGTAGCCCTGACTCACGCTCGTGCCGTGATGGGCGGGCGGTAGGGCGGGTAGGGCGGGCAGGGCGGGAATAGCCACAGGCCACGCTCGCCGGCGCTATCGCCGCCCCGCCTCACGTGGACACCCCCCTTTAACCCCCCTGTTTACGTAGGAAGACGTGTGTTCTGATAGTTTGTATTAAGAGTTGAAAATTTTTAGAAGATGTTTGTTTTGGAGAACTTTGGACGAAGTGTAGCATTGAATCGATGGTGATTCTAATCTTCACTATTTCTGACTTGATTTACTGTCGTAAACTATTAAACTTAACACTGATGCATTATTCGATATTACGTGTTTATATTGTGCGAAGTTCTGTTCAAGTAAATGAAAATAGTTTCAGAATTCTCAGTTTTAGAAGCTTTTTAAACGGTAGCAAAGTTTGACGTAGGTTATATGATATATGGTCAAATTTTAGAACACAATGCTAAAAGGATCTTATGTTTCTTATAAGCAAAGACTATCTTGTAACAGAAGCAGAAAACAGCAGCTTTAGAAGTCTTCATTTTTTTTTTTTTTACCCAGGTCATGTTTTTTTGTTTAGGTAGATGTTGCTGAGACTAGCTTTCATGACCAAATCTTTCACCTCCTGCAAGAATACTACAGTATCGATGGGGCTATATCGTGGGGCTTACTGGGCTAGGCAAGTAGCCCCAGGGCAGGTTACACCGCGGGCTTGCGGATGGCGAGCAATGGGTAGCTCGCCGTCCGGTAAGGACCAGGCCCGGGTCGACGGCGCGTTGTGTTCCACGCGCGCCTCAAAGAGATGTCAGCACTAGCTGAAGGGGTCCGCTAAGGCCGATGCCCGCCAGGGTTGCGGGTTGTTCGAAAGAGTTACCGTGGCTCTGGCACAGGCAACTGAAGGAACACGGGTGGGTTTTAGTCAGTAGAAGTCTGACACGCCCTCCCGCTCCACCCAGAGCGGGAGAAGTTATTTGATGATTTCCCACCCAAAAAAAAAAAAAAAAAAGGGCAGGTTACACGCAAAGTCACAATGCAAAAACGTTTTTGCGTTTGTTCAAAGCCAAACTTAGCATCAGAAACATAAAAGTTATCTTGGCTCTTAGGACATCATTTATACCTTGTTTAGTTGTTGCTAAGGCTAGCTCCCATGACCAAATTGCTCTCACCCCAACAAAAATACCACAGTATCGATCAGAGAGGCTACTGGGCTAGGCAAGTAGCCCCTGGGTGGGGCGGCGATGTCCGTGCCACGCGGCGTGACCTCTGGCCTCTGCCCATAGTCGAGGATATTCGGCGAAGTAAGGTGCGTCGGTTGTTAAAGTTTTTAGTCGCGAGATTGGATATAGGTTCAAGATGGATGCAGATGTGATATTTATATTTTGACGGGCCAGTTGGCGTGGTTGGTTAAGATACCGCCTATCATGTCGCTGGTCGTGGGTTCGATTCCCATCCAGGACAAACATTTGTGTGCATGAACATGTCTGTTTGTCCTGAGTCTGGATGTAATTATCTATATAAGTATGTATTTACAAAAAAAAAGTAGTGTATGTAGTATATCAGTTATCTGGTTTCCATATTACAAGCTCTGCTTAGTTTGGGACCAGATGACCGTGTGTGAAAATGTCCCAGGATATTATTATTATATTATTATATTTTGTGTTTTGTGAGTTAATAAGACTAAGTTTACGGAATGATCATTGTGTTATTTTTGGTGAACTGGGTAATTAATTATGTTTGATGGTGGCTAGGACAATAAGCCACCAAATGGGCTGATCTTAAGAAGTGTTGCAAATAAAACACGATAAGGTCTCCACATCCAAGGATCAAGCAGTACCTAGATGCTGAAAATTATGATATTCTGGAGTTTTTTTATATGATAACTTCCTATTTAACTGGTAATGAGCCCGTTAGGCCACGAGAAGGATCAGCTATGCTATTCTGTAACCATCTCACCGTGAAAATTTAAGTGAAGTGAGCGTGGAGTTAGCTGTCAATGTCATCCTATCTGATGCTAGGGATGGACCAAGCACATTTATACAATCGTTATCGAGATTTTAGTAATATTTTTTATGCTTATCTATTGATCATTTTATATAATTATAAAATTATCAATAGAATTAGCATAAAGATGTGATTCTTGATTATTATTGTAAATGTAATGCTTGGCCAATCCCTAGCATCAGTGGGAAACACTGACAGCTCACTCCACGCAAGTTTTCACGGTGAGATATTTACAGAATCGACCAGCAGATCTTAGCTAGTGGTCTTATAATGATAGCTCTTAATGATGATTATGTAACTTATGCAATGTTAACGCAGGTAATGTGGCCAGTAAATATAAATGATTTCCAAGAAATAACTGAGATCTCAATCACTGCAAGTCTTGAACCGTGAAATATTACTGCAAGTAACGGATTATACGATAACTGAACGTATGTAGATTCTTGTGAATCACTACTATCTACTAAAATACTGCACTTTTTATGGTGAATATTTAATACTTTTTTTTATTTGAGATAGGTTTGCTCTTGACTTTAGTCTAGGTCAGCGGCAACAGAGACAAAGTCTACGGGACATGGACCATGGGACAACTGACTGGTTGTCAGACTTTCGAGATTCTGACGACCCGTAACGGCTATCAAAGTTCCACGAACGACAGCCGGGACCAACGGCTTAACGTCCTTTCCGATGCACGTAGGTACCTAAACATGGTCAACCATCCACAGACCGACCGCGGCAAGCGTAGCTTAACCTGATCGATCGACCCGTGCAGCTGTTATTACTTAGCCAAGAGCCTCGAGTTCTAGACACACATGTCCGAAATATCCCAGCCTATTTCATCGTATGTGCTGCAGCACCATTTGCGGCGTGTCGCACGGCACGTTCCGATAAATACAAAAGCAAATGGCTCAGTGAGTCACGAAGGTTGAAGGGGATGACATGCAACCACTAACCAAATTCACCATCACTATGACTGGAAAAAAGGTGGAGCTGCATAAGGCTTATATTACTGTCAAGGAAATTTGTACCTAATTGTAATGGTTTATAAACATGTTTAATAGGATGTGGCATGTAGCCAATGTGACGTAGGCTGGTCTGCTGCGGTGGTTTGGAAGTTACGCTGTCCGGACGTAGCCATGATCTTTCGTACATAAGCTATCATCATTTGATGCGTAATAATTCCCCTGGTTAGAGTGGTGTACGTTGAGGTATTGGATGAAAAGGCTGCATAGGTATGGTATCGTAGATATTCATAAAATATTGCTGCTGGTCCCTTCTGACATCCCTACAGACCGACTGCTGATCTGACCATTTTAAATCCCAGGGATATTGCAGTAGAATTAGATGATGAAATGTAGTAGGCATTGTTGATTGTTTGTTGTTCAAAAGTGCCTTTTGATTCTATATACTTGAAGTAAATGATATGACTTTGAATTTGAGGGCTTAGTTAGTTTAGTTTACTTATGCCCGGTTTCTGAGGTTTTTAAACGGAGTTTATCCATTCGATAGTGATTATAGGTTCGAATCGAAATCCTGAACACTTCGTTATGCAATAATTTAGATTAAAAGTCGAGTGAATTACTATCGAGGGTTTATCTGAGGACCTCAAAAACGGACCATAAGGAAGGAATTCGCTTAATAGATAATTTTGTCGAATCAATAGCTATCAATAGTTTAAACTCTGTTTAAAATTCTTCAGAAACTTGGCATTAGGGCCGATTTTTCAATCGCCTGATAACTTCATCTTTAGAACAAAAATGGTGGTTTGACATAATTTCTATGCAAAAGCTGTCAAACTGTCATATTTATTCCTCCGATAAAATTTATCTGACTATTGGAAAATCAGCCCTTAGCTAGTTTATAATTCAAATAGTTAGAATAGAATACCACTAATGCCCGGTTTCTGAAGAATTCTTAAACGGATTTTAAACTCTTGATAGCTGTTAATTCGACAAAATCTTCTATTTAAGGGAATTTCTTCTTTATGCTCGGTTTTATAGGCCTTCAGATAAACCCTCGATAGTAATTCACTTGAGTTTTAAGCTAAATTCTTCCTTAACGAAGTGTTCAGAAACACGATTTCGAACCAATAATCACTATCGAATGGATAAACTCCGTTTAAAAACCTCAGAAATCGGGCATAAGGGCCGGTTTTTTGATCCGTAGTTAACTCAACCAATGGTTAAACAGCTACTAACTAATGTTTGAATTTTGGCTAAATGTGAAAGGCTGAATGAGTTAACATGAATATTTGTGTTTTTACATGTTAAGAAATAGTAACTAATGGCATTTTGGCAAACACATTTAGACAAAATTCAACCATATGTTACTATGTCATTGGTTAAGTTAACTATGGATCAAAAAACGGAGCCTATGATTAATGCAAGAAAAGCGTTTTTGCCAAATAAATTAATATTCTACGTATTAGGAAGATTTTATCTTTTATCAAAACATAAATTCCAAGGATGAACGTGTAAGATTGGAAAGATAAAAAAGGACAAAAGATGAACGTCGATATAATTTGTTGCTACCACAGAGCGTTGCTACTAACCGAATGTCCATAATTTATAGACGAACGGTTTTGGTCCTTATGGGCAAAACACAAACATTTGCGTTAATAAGCCAAATATGGTGAGACTTTGATTTTATGGATTTGAAAGATAATAAAACGTTGGCTATAGATTTAAATTATTTTCAATGAACTTGTCAAGTGGCGCAAATTCTCCAATATTATTAGGACTTATACGTTCGAGCCGACTGAAACACTAGGGCCATGGGGTCCGAGTGCCCTCTTAGTTTTTCGGGACATCGCCAAGCGGTTGGTCGACTCTACACGTGACCAGAGGGCTGGCCTATTTTTGCCATACAACGGGGCAATGCTGCCAGCCATTTGGGCACTTTTACTGTTGACAGCGATGCGGACTTTTTTGATGCCCTATGATTATATTTTAAGACTTAGCTTTTAAATTATGTAAATATAGCAAAATCATAATATGGAGATTATAAATAAAAAATCTTGAAAAATACTCGATTTGAAGTTGAAAAATACTCGATGGACTCGGCTTTCCTCCACTATATTCCAAAAAAAAGGTTGAATTACACAACCTTTTTTGCTCAGCCATCCAACCATTATCAGCATCAGTAGGTATTTTTGGCCATCCCTATGCTGGGATAAGCAATTCATTACAGCTTTCATCTACACTTTGATCCCCATTTGGGTTCTGTAATTCGCGTCGTTAATGTTTTAAGGGGACATTGTGCTCATCATTGTTAACAACTTTTACTACGGGACCAAACCTGAAATCGGGAAAAAAATATCAGCTGATTCCTACATTTTGACGAATTGTGCGATCATTAATGTACTGAACAGCTGATTTTTTTTGCGATTTCTGGTTTGGTCCCATAGTAAAAGTTGTTCCTAAAGTTGTACAATGACCCCTCAAAGTATATCCCTCGTTTAACTTAAAACTCTACATATTCCAAAAAAGGTTGTATTGCACAAACCTTTATTGCTAAGGACCATTGTCAGCATCAGTAGGTATTTTTAGCCATCCCTATGCTGGGATAAGCATTTCATTTCAGCTTTCGTCTACACTGATCCCAATTCCATTCCATTCTTTGGGTTCTGCAATCCGCGTCGTTATACTATACAGGGTGTAAGTGTTAACAGTGTCAATAAAATTTTAAGGGGTCATTGTACTCGTCATTATTAACAACTTTTACTATGGGACCAAACATGAAATCGCGAAAAAAATGAGCCGTATGATGCGAACATAAATATACTGAATAGCTGATTTTTTTTCGCGATTTCAGGTGTGGTCCCATAATAATAGTTGTTCATAATGATAAGCAAAATGACCTCATAAAATGTTGCCACTGTTTACATTTTCATCATGTATATCGCATTTTCATACAATAGTCTTCATTATTTAAACCAATTAAGTAGTACATGTTGTACTAGAACAATCTTTAACTCAGTCAGAAGACTGAAAGCGCCTATCACATTCTTAAAAAAAAAAAACTACTGACCACCTGTTATTAAACGATGAATCTGCTATATCAAAATATCGTCTGCTTACTCTATTAATTATAGAGAAATTTATATTATGTAGATACAAATCGTCATGGTGTTTCTGCGTAGACGAGTAAGGTTAGCAAACAAATTCTGGTCACCGAAAATATAATATAAATTGTGATAAATAAAATATAAAATAAAAGAGCTTTTACTAATTCCTATTCCTGTTACAACTAGAAGGTTTTTAGATTATTAGAAAAATATTTTTAAATATAAATATAATAATATAATATTTTGTTAGTACTTATTATCTTCATTTTTTATGTTTCCTCTGTGGAAAGACCATTAAACAAATTATAAATTGTGATAGCTTTTCTTATAAATGACGAGAAAATTAATTATTACTTAAAACATTCAATTTATCATAGTAGTTTTGTTAACATCGCTGTCTGTGATATATTGGAGTGACGTGACTTTTCATTCAGGCTCAATTTTACAAGATTTATTATGCTTGAATTAAGGTATTCAATCATTCGAAAAATTACTTAAAATTTTATTAAATGCCCTTTTGCCACTATTAAGTGTCCTACAATAGCTTCTACTATTTCATTATTTGTGTCATCTTTTCTGGGGCCAAGTTATTATGGTAATCATCAAATCAAAGTTGATAATTTACTTTACACACTGGATAACCGACTTCTAAGAAAAATTCTATTGCAATCCCTACTTGCACAAGGTCTGGGCACGAACCGTTTTTTGTCGCTAAACGCCAGGCCATCTGGCAAGGGGTTTTTTTTTTGACAAAAAACAGTTGCCTGACCCTTTCTTACCTTGACTGGCCCACGTTTTTTATTTGTGGACCCCTCACAATATGTTGAATTAGCGTATTAGTAGATTTCTAAAGACCCGATGAAATTTTTGATTGAACCAAACGGATTGTATGAAGTAACGGTTTCGTGTGGAGTTGCCCCTTTTTTGTCTAGAATTATTAGGAATTTAATAACTTTCCTTACACAATTACCTTTTTTTCGGTATTCCTTTATTGAAGAAAAAAGGGTCACCTGCTACAGTATGTTGAAATATTGCATGTCTCGTCTTAAAGAATTATACGGCTTGTCAGTCAGTAGTATACAGGGTGGTGACGACATAACGACATTGAATGAATATACGATCCGCACTAGTCAACCAAAACACTTTACCATTACCAAATTAGGTATTACATCAAAATTCAAAAATCTAATTTTTCAAACAAACTAAATGAAAAACTAATCAGAATTTAAAACAACATCCTTTATAATATTGTCTACTAACCTCATCTGACCTTGTAGGTACTGCACGTGAGAGCGGCAACGTCGCACCCGTTTCGTCCGTTTTAGGCGCAGTTTCATTCATGTAAGTACAATGTACAAAAAAAATGGCGCGCGGCATTTATCCCCGCTCCGCTCACCGCTTGCCGCCCGCCAGCAGGCGCGACTTTTCTATCAGTAGGTTCACGTTTTAAAAACATTTTAAAAACACTTAATTAAACATTAAATCAAAACTTACTTCAATCATGGTACACTAAATTAAATTTTTAATTGCTGAATTTGTCCACCATTTACTCGTAACACACATGTGACAATGTCTTGTGATATTGTTTCTTACTTTCCTTAACAAGTCACTACTGATAGCCATTGCTTTTAATCTATTAAAAGCGTCAATAATTCTGTCTACCAGTTTCTCTACGGTATTCACATCACAAGCATAAACCTCATTTTTGATAAATCCCCAAACTTAACTTACAACGAAGTAACAGCAAGTAACTATCACACTATTGTTTACACATTAGGTAGGTACCGTAACCTACCAAACTCTACTACACTTAAAACTTATACACAATCGAATTTTCTGTCAATAACACAGCAGTAAAACTATTAAAGCTCTGCACTGTATGAAATTGCAACAAAACAATTTTCAATTTTACACAAAATCAATAATTATTGTTAATGCGCTAAAACCACTCTTACGATTCGAAATTAAAAAAAAAACACACGCTCTCACAAGGGTAGCGCGTCACGCACTAGACAGTGAATGAGTGAACCAGGAGCAAATTCCAGGGAAAACCCTACATGTATTTCTTTCCTTTTCTTAGACAATAAATCTTTTGAATGCGGAAGTGTTTACGAACTATTGTTGTTTAAAGAAAAACTTACTTTGTTAAGACAAGAATGTCGAACTGGCAACCTTGCTGTCTTCTTAGTTTTCGAAACGAAATGCGCCTCGGCAATCTTTGTTTGCTTATGATAATAGGAATTTTATCGTCATGGTTATTAGGTCTAAATTCAATCAGCAATACAATACAATATTGTATTATTTCTGAGTAGCGAGCCGCACCATTGCATTTGGTTTTGTTTTAGCAAGTAGGTAAATGAAATTGTTTTGATGTGAATGACCTAAATGAAACTTGCGTGGTATTCTCATCATGTGTTAAAATTGTCAAAGGAAAAACAAATTCCTGCGGTTATACCCTTGATTATAATTTGATAATTTTTGGTATACGTACTACTACCGCGATACTCAATATATTTTTTCAATTAATGTCGTATCCTCCCCAACACCTGATATAGGGTTATTGGTAAAACACCAACAAACTCTTAAGGGGTCATTGTATCTACTCATCATTATAAACAACTTTTACTATGGAACCAAACCTGAAATCGCGAAAAAAAAATCAGCTGTTCAGTACATTTATGTTCGCCTAATTCGTCAAAATGTAGGAAAAAGCTGATTTTTTTTTCACGATTTGTGGTTTGGTCCCATAGTAAAAGTTGTTCATAATGATGAGTACAATGAGGGGTCATTGTACTCATACAAGAGGTTGTCGGTATTTTACCAATAACCCTGTTTAACTTGGGAATGTTTACTCTTTCGTTTGTATTTAAATAGTCAATTTCATCATTTTAAATCAAATAGTTATACAGCCGAACATGTCCCAACAAGACCGTCTTCTACATTTTACTTGATATTAAAACAAAACCCCCCGTTTCGCATCCGTATCTCGTCGTCGTTCTCGTTTTGTTGCTGTTGTTGTTCTTGGTGTGTTTTAAATTATAGCAACAGAATAGATAGAATCATTCAGTTAGGTAGTACTTATAATGGCTGCCAAAGCTTCAAAAATTCGTACCCTAAGACCGTTAAGACTTCGTAATTCGAACACAAAACGCACGCGTTAGACATCCACAACACGAATCAAGATTATTAATAAGTATATTTTGAAAGGCATCGCTCTCAATTTGAGGGTGTACGCAATCTGTCTTTAATCACAGCGACAGCCTGCAGAAATCGTAATTCTCAAGTTCAAAAGCTCGCCGCCTGAGCCAATCGAAGTGCTTGAAAATTAAAAAAAAATCCCCGGCTGGCGACCGAACGATTGAGGGAATGAGTGAATGAATGTAATATCGGTATGCGGATCTCTTTATTTATTGTATTTAATAATTTGTACAATAGTACATGTGGGCTTTTGTTCCGAATGCGGGGGTTGTAAGGAATGCGTTGATTTTGCATCACACTGTCGCTAGGGGTTGCGTGTCGATCAGAGTTTTAATTTGCTGATAAAATTCTTGGGTTAACAAATTGGCGATGATCGGTAATAAACCGTAGTTTTATGGCTAATCATCACTTGTTTAAAATTTTATATTTGTGTAATTATGCTTTATTGAATTTCACAAAATCGTGATTAAATTCAATGGCTTCACACATTTCACGAGCTGCATTTCTCCGGTATGCACACCTAACTATTTCAGCATTATAATAGGTTGGGGAAAAAGTTTCTTCGCATTTTTTAAGAAAATTCAAAACATTTTTTAATATAGTTTATTTACATTTAACTAAAGTATGTAGGTACCATTTTGTTCGATAACTTTTTGCCATCTTGTAGGTAGGGACATGATCCCATTGCTATAGAAATTTTGGGACTTTTGGTCAAAATACCGCGACAAGTTGTTTTGGCAGTCCTCTCGTGATGTTAACCTGACACTGCCTAAAGAATTCTGAAGAGACCGAAACAGGCGGAAATCTGAAGGTGCAAGGTCAGGACTATACGGCGGATGCATTAACACCTCCCAGCCAAACTCTCTTAATTTTTGCTGAGTGGCTAAAGATGTGTGAGGTCTAGCGTTACCATGATGAAAAACCACACCCCTTCTGTTGATTAATTCCGGCCGCTTTCTCTCAAACTTCTTGCTTTAATCTCATCAGTTGTTCGCAGCCTAGGGGACGCATATATATTACTTTTTCACTATAGCTAACGTAGCGGGTACACCTCACCCGAGTAAAACTATGACACCAATATATGTGGTTTAAACAGTAACCACGCCCCTATTTTCTCGTGCAAGTCACAACCTGTCGACTTTTCTGAGCCAGGGATAAACCCGTACGCAGTTTTGAGTTGATTCTCTGCGTTCAAGTCACAACGTGTTTATTTCCGACGGACAAGCATAGTCTCGTGGAATATTTATTAGTTAGATGATGTTAAGCTACTAGTACATTCTTATAGCTACTTATAACTAATAGCAAACGGAGCTAGGAGTATGGTGCTTCTCCTACATTCCACCCCCTGTAAGAGGGTTCAACCGCTTTACATCCATTTCCGTGGGAAGCACAATAATCTTTGCTACTGGTCGACGCAAGACCCCGTTTGCTGTCTTAACATCTACAACACGGACGATTCCGTCATTACCTTGATACACAGATTGTATCACACCTTTTGTCCATGCACTTCGTTCTCTATTGTTGTCAACGATCACTACCACATCACTAACGCGCACATTGGGTCCACTAGTTGTCCACTTCTCACGACGTTGCAGAGTCGGGAGATACTCCCGCAGCCAGCGGCGCCAGAACATGTCGGCGAGTGCATTCACCCGCCGCCACTGCCGGCGGGAGTCGACGTCCTCGTAGCTGCTCGGCGCAAACGGTGTACTCCCGGACACCGTGCCCAGGAGCAGATGGTTCGGCGTCAGGACCTCAGGCTGCTCGTGATCGTCGTACACATAGCTCAGCGGGCGGCTGTTTACTATCAGCTCTGCCTCGGTGAGGAGGGTGTAAAGGACCTCCTCACGAGGGGCCCGCTCCTTGAGCGTGCTTCTCAGTGCATTCTTCACAGACCTGACCAGGCGTTCCCAGCAGCCGCCCATGTGTGGTGCTGAGGGGGGATTAAAGTGCCACTCGATGCCTCGGTTGGTGGCCTCGTCCCTCAGTGTATCCTGATCCAGGTCTTTCAGGGCTGCTCGTAACTCGGTGTTGGCCCCGATGAAGTTGGTTCCCTGGTCGGAGTACAGGTGTGCAGGTTACCACCGGCGCGCTATCAGGCGCCTCAGGGCCAGTATCGCCGAATCGGCGCTTAGTGTGGCGGCTAACTCTAGGTGGACGGCGCGCGTAGCGAGACAGGTAAAGAGTACTCCCCACCTCTTTTCGCGGCGCCGCCCTATCGCCACCTCCATTGGGCCGAAGTAGTCGACCCCTACTCGCACAAAGGCTCTTCTTGTGGTCTCTACCCTGGCGAGTGGAAGATCACCCATCTTTGGTGGTATGGGTTTGGCTCTGGTGATGCGACAATGTTGGCAATTTGTGACCACGGTCTTTACTGATGTTCTTACCTTTATGATCCAGTAAGTTTCTCGTAGATTGTTGACTACGGTCTCGTGGTTCGCGTGCAGAGCCATCGCGTGATAGTGTGCGATTAGCTTCCTTACCAGAGGGTGACGCCCGTCGAGAATAATCGGGTGTTTTTCTCCGAATGTGAGCTCCTCGCATGCAGTCAGACGTCCTCGTACTCGTAGCAGTCCGTCGTCGGTGAACATCGGGTCCAATGACTTTATGCGGCTGTCGACAGGTGCGGGCAACCCTTTCAGGATGGCGGCCCGTTCTCGATGAAAGCTGTCGTTTTGGCACAACCTCATCAGGTGGAGGTGCGCTTTTTCCAAGTCATGTGGACGCAGCTCCGACGTCGCTCTTCGTTTGCGACATCGCTCGATGAAAATCAGCGTGCGCGCCATAACGCGCTGCACGCGCTGCCATGTTGAGTAGCGCTCGTATTCCAGGAAGGGGCCGGCAGGGGCCGCCGCAGTGTTGACTCGTTGGATGCGCTCGAGGTCTGCCTCTGCCGCCTCAGGTTCGCGACATGCTGGCCACTGCTCCTGTGAATCATACAAAAACGAGGGGCCCGACAACCACGCTGCATGGTCATCAGGCCAAGACAATCTGGTAGCCTTATCTGCTGGGTTGTCCGCCGTGGGGACCCAGCGCCAGTTGCCTCTGACTGTTAACCTATCTATTTCGGCTAATCTATGCGATATAAATTTTTGGAAGTCTTGTGCCTCCGAATTTATCCACTTAAGTACAGTTTCACTGTCTGTCCAGTAAAATTTCTCCCTGATTGGTAGCCCTAACTCTTTTTCAGCGGTGTCCGCTATTCGACACGCTAGCACCGCTGCCTGAAGCTCTAACCTAGGAATGGATATGACTTTTTGAGGGGCCACCCGCGCTTTACCTAATAGCATGGTGACCTCTCGATGCCCTTCAGGGTTATACCCCACAAGGTAGGCGACCGCGGCGTAGGCCAGTTCGCTGGCGTCCCCGAACACATGTAATTCCAGATTGTTGAGGTCCAGCCCGTACCACCGCGGTATCTTAACTTCGGTCAAAATGCTTAGATGCTTGAGCCAGGCAAACCACATTTTGGCCTCTCGGTCCTTGAGAGGTTCATCCCACTGGATCCCCGACTTCCATATCCTCTGCATCAATATTCGCGTCTGGATGACGCAGGGATAGAGAAAGCCGAGGGGATCGTAGATTGACATAATCGCGCTCAAAAACTGACGCTTGGTGGGTACCAGGTCGCCACTTATTATTTCAGGTGGTAACCGTTTGAACGACAAGTCAAATCCCAGTTCGTCTTGTTTGGGCGACCATGTCAACCCTAATGTCCGCTCGACCATCCCGATTCCCTTTTCGAGCGGGACTTTATCGGGCATATCTATTTTTAGCTTTTCCGTTAACTCTGTCGAGTTGGTTACCCACCCCCGTATGATAAAACCCCCGGAGGCGTGTATTCTGGCAACCTGCTCGATCAGGCTGTTGGCCTGCTCTACGGACCACGTGCTATCTAAATAGTCGTCCATGTAGTGCTTATCTCTTATGGCCTCAACAGCTTCGGGGTGAACGTTAGAACGTTACCCACTCATTGGCGTTTTTATTGAGTATATATATCGCCGTGGTTGGTGAAGAGGCGGCGCCAAATATCATTGATGTCATGGCGTAGGTATCAGGTTCCCTACCATCGTTCGCGCCTCTCCACAAAAACAGCTGTGCGCCCTGATCTTGTGCCCTAATCTTGACTCGCAAAAACATATCAGCTATATCGCCTGCGAACGCTATGGGACCTACTCTAAATTTAATTAAAATACCTAGTAATGAATTTAATAGATCGGGTCCGGTCAGTAGGTTATCATTTAAACACGTACCTTGGGACGTAGCAGCCGCGTCGAAGACTAGGCGAAGCTTCCCTGGTTTGTTCGGGTTTACAACACCGAAATGTGGTAGGTACCAAACCGGTGAGCTATCTACCTCGCCTTCCACCTTCCGTGCATACCCTTCAGCTACTAGACGCTCTATCTGGTTCGCGTACGTCTCAGCGAAACGAGCGTCCTTACGCATCCTTCTCTCGATACCATATAACCTCTGCCGGGCCTGTCTGTAACTATCAGGCAACAGAATGTTGTCCTGTTTCCATAAAAGACCTACTTCCCATTGCGTCTTATCAGGGGTGCGTTGACTCGTACTGTCTAACACCTGTACAGCCCGTTCTACATCCTTATGTTTGCGGGTTACTTGAGAAATGCCTATCGATTCTAACTCAAACTGTGACTTTACTAAATCATGCAAATCTGGGAGGGAAACTGTTGTGCAGTTCACTGCTTCGGTACTACTAGCGTTATTAAATGGTCCATGTATGACCCAACCTAACTTAGTAAGTGAGGCAACTGGCTTACCGGATCGTCCACGGCGGGTGTCCCCGCCAACGAGCAGCTCCCAATTGTCCTGCCCGATCAGCAACAGCGGCTTGGCTCCCCTCATCTCTGCGCAACCCAAGTCGCGCAGGTGCGCGTTATCGTTGATCACTGAAGAGGTCACTGTTTGTGTAGGCAAGTTCAAGTTCGCTAATGCCCGGCACTTGATATTATGGCACTGTCCATTGGGGCCCTTCACACATACTTGTACCACTCGCGAGGTAAGGTCCGACACAGCATGACCGCCCGCGGTCTTTAACATTAGTGGCACACGTGGACCCGATAGGTTTGTAGCGAGCGAACTGTCTATTAGCGATACTGTTGCCCCGTCGTCCAACAACGCATAACACTGGTCGTTGTCGTTATCTTCGTTACACACTGACACTGGCACTATCTTCAATAACGCTGTGGCTCGCCACTCTCCTATGTTTGTTACACATTCTGGTTTTGACCTATCCTCGTGTAACAACACATGATGTTTGTAGTCGCACTTTTTGCACTTGTTTGCGCGACAAAACTGTTTAGTGTGTTTTGCTTTTAAGCAATTAAAGCACACTTTTTTCTTCTTGATCAGTTCCCAGCGATCTTGGATATTCAGCTTCTTGAACTGGTCGCAATCTTCTATGACATGCTTGCCGTGGCACATCACGCATTCCTTCTGTGTGATACTCGTAGCTTCGTCGCTCTGTGTATTCACACGATGTGTCATCTGCGGCTTGTTGGTGACTGGGCGTGCTGCGTTTCCAGGTCGAGTCCGTCCGCTGGTCTGCTGCAGCTTCACAGGGAGTTTAGCCCGTTCTGGTTCATACACAGTCGGTTGTAGGTAGTATGAAGTGGAACGCGTCACGTGTATGAGGAACTGTGACAGCATTTCCAAGCTGGGTGAGATCCTCAAGTCCACCCCCTGTGAGTTATCCAGGCCCATCGCGAAGTCACCATACTGTGCTCGTTGAACTGGTGTCAGCTTGCTTAGCAGCTCGCTCACCAGTTGAGGGTTATTCAGGTACCCATCTGCTCTGACGTTCTTTAGCAGTGACACACAGTTCCTTACCGTCGATGAGAATTTCCTTAATTCCTGGCCACTTTCAGACACTTTAGGTAAATTTCTCACCTTCTTTAGAGCATATTGAAGTATGACGGTTGGATGTCCGTACTCTTCTTCTAATGCACGCAATATTTCAGTGGGGTCTCTCGCTGACCGTAACAGGTCCTCCACTGCGATCTTCGCCTCCCCATGTAGAGACGACTTCAGACGCGCTATATTCTCATGCGGCCTAAAGTTATATAATTCAGTAGTGTCCCAGTACATATTCCTATATGATATCCAATCAGCTGGGTCACCGCTAAAATGTGGCAATTCGTAAGCCTGTCTGGGTACCGGGTGCGGGCGTGCCATGTTAGTGATCGCCTCCGCCAGCTTATCGATCTTCCTATCTCTATCGCTCGACGATAGTCGCTGCCTTTCTACAGCCCCCACTCCGCTATTTCCCTGTCGCTGTGTGACCGACTCGAGTGTCGATACTCGAGGTACACTTGCGACCAGAGAGGTGAAGGCGGGATAATCGTCGGGCAAACGGAATCTAACCGCTTCAGTATGGGCTGGCGTCTGCATAGGCCCCGCATTGCTCACGGGGTTCCTATACGGATGCGACACATTACTTTCACTTAACATAGCCGGCACACGGTACATAATAGATTCAAGATTCACTCTACTTACATTTTGATCTTGAATCGTAGGTGCATCATACGGCGCGGTGCCCTCAAGCGGTACGTGCGACGTAGACGGCGCGCGAGACGCAGCCGCCGTAAACATCGCCGTTTCTGGTTGCGTCGCTTGGGGCGTTGTATTCACCCATTCTTCAACTCGGTGCGTCGTATCCACCTCTGAGTTTGAGTCCTTACTTTCTGCATTCGCCTCGATCTCTGCTAATTCCACTTCCATCCTTTTCTTCACCAGATTCTCCCTGATGAGCACCAAATCACGCTCAGCTTCGTATTCGGCCTTTTTCCTCAAGAATTCGACGCCCTTGCGACTACTCTTGGACGAAACTCTGCTGCTCCGCGGCGACCGCGCGACTGTCTGCCTTGATACGCCCTCTGCCGGCTTTTCACTATAGTCGTTTACTCGACCCCCGGTCAGTGGAATAATGGGGGCAGCCGCTGATCTTACCGTTGGCGCTATTGATGGTGAACCTGGTGGCACTTCCGACAGTAAGCCTGAGTCCGAGGCGATGGCGGCTTCCCTGCGCCGCGTGTCTGCTTCTTCAGTCATTTTGCGTAGTTTGCTTCGCGTGGTTACGGCACTTTTCTCACTCATTGTACCTGGTTAATTCGCCCATAAGCGTAATCCGATTCCGAACGCTAGTTTGTAAGACTACGCCCGGACAATCGGTTATCCGACTCGCAAGGACCAAATGTTAAGCACAGCACACGAAACATATATCAAACAACCTGCATGCTGTGCTTAGGGGCGGTGATTAGACTCTGATAGGCGGGGGTTATCGTCGTCTTTATGCAAATTAAACCAGTACAAGTATTCACAAATATAATAAAAGGGCACGTAAACACAATTCAGAAACAAAATACACATAAAACACAATCATAATACTTACGGCAATAATCTTACCTTCGAAACACTAATTATTGCAATAATACAGCCATAATACAGATACTACAGACACGCGACTACACAGGGCTCTATTGAGCATGTCACTTGATGGTTAGGTACTTTTACTAATCTGCTCGATACAATTTTGGAACTATTTTGGAACTACATATTTATGAAATCTGATGGAACTAACTTTCAATCCTAGGGGACGCATATATATTACTTTTTCACTATAGCTAACGTAGCGGGTACACCTCACCCGAGTAAAACTATGACACCAATATATGTGGTTTAAACAGTAACCACGCCCCTATTTTCTCGTGCAAGTCACAACCTGTCGACTTTTCTGAGCCAGGGATAAACCCGTACGCAGTTTTGAGTTGATTCTCTGCGTTCAAGTCACAACGTGTTTATTTCCGACGGACAAGCATAGTCTCGTGGAATATTTATTAGTTAGATGATGTTAAGCTACTAGTACATTCTTATAGCTACTTATAACTAATAACAAACGGAGCTAGGAGTATGGTGCTTCTCCTACAATGCCCTTCCAATCCCACCACACACACAGCATCACCTTGTTGCGAGTTAACCCGGGTTTCGCCACAGTCTGTGAAGCCTGACCGGCCTTTGACCACGACCTTTTTCGCACGTCCTTGTCATACGTGATCCACTTTTCATCACCAGTTATCAGCTTCTTCAAAAATGGTTCGGTTTCATTACGTCGTAATAAAGAATCACAAATGAGTACACGATTCATTAGGCTTCTTTCAGTGAGCTTGTGAGGTACCCAAATGTCGAGCTTTTTTGTGTACCCAGTTTTTTTCAAATGCGCCAAAACTGTTTTGTGGTCAATTTCCAGTTCTTCAGCTACGTCGTAACTACTGATATGCCGATCTTGCTCCACTTTTTCAAAAATGGCATCCATTTTATCCGTAATAGGGCGACCAGAGCGACGTGCATCTTTGACATCAAAATTTCCGGATTGAAAACGCTTAAACCAAATTTGTGCTACTCTCACAGACACTACACTAGGTCCATAATTATCGCAAATTTTTTTCGAGGCTTGTGTTGCATTTTTACCTTTTTTGTAGTAAAATTTTAAAATGTATCGAATTTCTTCATTAGATTCACTCATCTTGACGGTACGAAAAACAAATGAAAATCACACATTTTCCTAATTTGAATTTGGAATTATGTTCTTTAAAATTTAAACTTTCAATGATACCAAAACCAGCCAGATACAAATAGTATAGCCAAAGAGATTTTATTACAAGTTCATACATACTATAATGCGAAAAGACTTTTTCCCCAACCTAATACAATAACGAGCTTCTACCCTCGACTTTCTTGACCCCGTCCCACCCTGTTGCATCACATCGCCCGCC
Organism: Dicycla oo; assembly: GCA_948252095.1. Lineage (NCBI taxonomy): Eukaryota > Metazoa > Arthropoda > Insecta > Lepidoptera > Noctuidae > Dicycla > Dicycla oo. The sequence continues at coordinate 9,313,960 of OX411727.1, read as the reverse complement.
CACGCTTTTAATCATTTTTCTTAGCGTTTTTTCTGACTTTTTCTTTTTCTCGAATCTAGCCTATAGCCTCCTCAAGAACTGGGCTATCAAATGCAAAAAGAGGTTATCAAGTACATCTAGGAGTTCCAGAAATTAATGCGTTCAAATATACAAACAAACAAAAAATTAAAAAAAACTCTTCAGCTTTTCTATTAGTATAGATATAGATAGATAGATAAAGTACATAACCTACATTTGACATAACATCAACAAAGACCCAAGTACCTACAACCTACCTACTCACGTGACAAACTCAAAACTAGGGTCACCTCTATTTTTCCAAAAGCGTTACATAAACCATACCTATTTCACAACTAACTACCAACAATACCTGAACTAATATACCGGTACAGCTTTAAGCACGATATTCGAATTAAACAAATTATAAATCATAGCAAAATAGCCTTGTGAATAGCCTTCGCGGTACTGTTAATCCTTTGTATGTGTTATGAGTTCTGTTCTCCAATCAAATGGGACATTAAAAAGAATTATGACTATATACAGTTGTGACAGTATGAATGGTAGATCAGAAGATGTATGGGGCTTAAGTGAGGTGTAACAAAGATTGTTTGTTGGTTAAGAAGTGACAGTATTGACCTGGTTGTGTTTGAAGTCTAGTGTAGGTTTCAGAAGTTGCTCTCATTTGTTTTTCAGTTCACTAAGCAACAAAAACGAAGCAATAGCACAGGCAGGCGATGCGATGCGATGGGGTGAGTCGGCGGAACAAGAAATTTCCCGCGAAAAAAGTCGCGGGAACTTCTGAAGAGAAATTGAAACAATAATTGGAAAGTGCTTGTTATGCTAGAGCAGTGGTAGCCCAGTGCACGCAGTGCAGGCGCTATACTTTGTGTAAATCACGGAATAGAAAAAACAAGTGGAAGCGCCCACGCAGCTATCCGGGGTGTGTCACAATTATACGGAAACAATGTAAAATAATAACAACCTTCGTCAGTTGTAATAAGTCTTAATTTTGTATGAACAACAAATAAGCTTTACGTCAAAGTTGAATTTGTTGTTCATACAAAATTAAGACTTATTACAACTGACGAAGGTTCTTTTTATTTTACATATTTATCCGCATAATTGTGACACGCGCCGGATAGCTGCGGGGCACTTCCACTTGTTTTTAAATAATTTCATCACCACTGCTCTCAAAATGGTGAAGGAAAACATCGTGAGGAAAGCAGCATGTCCTAGAACCAAAAAATCGTAGACATGTGACATCTACCAACTCGCCCTGGGCCTGCGTGGTGGATTACGGCCAACTCCCTCTCACCGAGAGGAGGCCAGTGTCTCAGCAGTGGGAACGCTATAGGATTTTGGTTGTTAAACTATTCCATGATGAAATAATAATCGAATGTAAGATAAGGTAATCACTAAATAATGGGATTAAGATATCCGTCACCTTATTTAAAAAAAAATTGTCAGTGAAAACTTGTAATTCTCTTTCTTTCACTATTGATTACTTATCTACAACCTAGCTGTAAGTTTTCTTATAAAATAAAAATGTACTTTAACCATTGGTTGAGTTAACTACGGATCAAAAAACCGGCCCTAAGTGGAAATAGGACATAATTATTATTAAAGCTAATTCTTGGGAAGTTTTACTTCCCAAGCAAAGTTAATAAATTTTACACGGGACCAACTTTGAGGTATACCCTCTCGAATAAAATAAGAATTTTCCAAATCGGACTACCCTGCAAAAAGTTATGCGTGGCCATACATTAAAAAAAAAAAAATGTACCTAGCTACGTGTCAACTTCAAAGTCTCCTTTTTTTTCGTCGGTTAAAAATTGCAATAGTTTCGTACGTGTCGACTTGAAAGTCTCCTCTATTTTTTCGTCGATTAAAAATTGCAATAGTTTCTCATTTTTACAGGATCTTTTAACATTGAAGTTTAAGTACCTAAGGGACAAAAAAGAAAGTAGGTACCTACCAACATAACATGCCTGTAGCACAAAAATTCTGCAAAATAAAATACCTTTCCCCTATATGGGTGTGTAGGCGTCGCAAGATCTGTTGTCACGTTTTTCGCTACCGAAAACAATAATTTCTTAAATGTGTACATTTTTCGTCACTTTCATCTCGCCAGATAAGGTTACGGGTTGAACGCATGCGCGATAACCGCTTGATGGACGATCGCGTTAAACTGTTCTCACGCGTCACTTAAAAATACATAGACCTGGCAAGGAAAGGAAAGTACTGAAAATGGCTGAAAAACTTAGCTGTCGTAAGGATGCTGGTTTGATAGAGCTTGTGAAGAATAGATTGCAATCCAGTTTCTGATCCTTTACCCCCCTTAAAAGAGTCAACACTAGGAAGTGGCAATAAATTAATGACGATATATGATTTAAATCTTAAGAGTTCAAAATGGCTTCGTTCGACTATATGTATACTTAGGCCAGCGATACGAGATAAACATATAAAATTGCAACTTATACAAATATCAACTTTAAACTCAAGTAGTCTAAGTTGATTTTTGAATGACAAGAAAACTATTGATAACGTCATAAAATAATTTTAGTTGCAATGGAAACTCAACCATATGCAATCAAGGTAAAGTTTTTAATCCCAAAGCATGGAAATTATCTCGTCTCGTTGGCTTTAGTATAGTTGACAATCAATGAACAGCGTATGTACTGTTAGATCAGGGAAATATCAATGGAAGATTTTGGTTATAGGATATCGAAGTGTTTAACATTAAGTATATAAAATTAAATGTTTATTTCTGTAACTGCTTACAGAAATAAACATTTCATGTGGGTTTATATTTTAAAACTAGATAGCGCTGGCCTTTTCGTAGCTGGTCCCGTTTTTCGTGCTGACCCTGAGAAAAAATGCCGAAACAATCTCAGAGGTGTCTTATAGAGTCCAAACGTTATACCTATATAATAATTACTATTTTATGTGAATCTAACAATGGAGGGCCATGTCTGGAAGGGCCTTTTGAAGAAAGAGCCATTGCAGTTTTGGGGTGGCCAGTCTCAAAAGACGGCATTTTCGTCAATACAAGTAAGTTTTCAGAAACCTTGATTTATGTACATGAAACTTGTATAATAGGCCGCACAGCACTGATAACAAAACCGGTATAAGCTGGTCTCGCATTCTATAGAAACTCCGTACCCATGTTAGGCCAGGTACTTACTGTACGCATACAATATCTCGGGCAACTGTCCTTCAAAACAACCTCATCATCATCAACATCAGTCACTACTGCTGGACACAGGCCTCTCCTATTGCACGCCATTCAACTCGATTTCCGGGAACTCTCTTCCAGCTGCTACCAGCCACCCTGCGAAGATCGTCGCTCCACCTAGCCTGATTTGGGCGTCCTACGATGTTTGCCGATTCGCGGTCTCCACTCAAGAACTCGTCTACGTCAACGGTCATCGATTCTATGGATAATGTAGCCGACACATTGCCACTTCAGCTTGCTACTTCTGTGAGATATGTCGATAATTTTGTTTCTCTGCCGGATCACCTCGTTGCAGATCCGATCCCTTAGAGAGACTCTAAACGTAGCCCGTTCGCTGAACGTCCTTGAATTTATAGACCAGCAGTACCGTGAGTACACGTTTCGACTCGGTAACTCATAAAGATGTAGGTCGTATTTAGGCTCTGTGGAATACGTGACGAGAAGACTCGACGAAGCTGCCCAAACGCGGCCTAGTCCAGGTGAATAACAAAACAACACACAATGCCTTCTCTGCACATACCATGTCCACAAGACGGATACTAACTGATAATGCACCGCTCTGTGATGGAGATTGATCGCATCACCGCCGTGATGTGTAAACACAGCTTTATGTAGGTACGTGCGGGGGTGAGGCGGTCGCTGGACTCGGTTACGTGACACAGAGTTTGTATATAAGGAGTTATGTGTTAACATGAGGTGTGCTGAAGGTTTTGTTAAGAAATTTTCAGGATCCCGAAATGTTAAGTAGAGATATCATTGAATGCAGTTATTAGTAGTAAAATTTTTATTCGTGGGTAAGTATATAGGTATGTACTAACAACGATTTTTGTGCATCACCCCCATAAAGGCGCTTTTCGTATGCACGGGCCAGTGGCTAACCCCGCCTGCATTGTTTTCGTCCACCAATAGCGCTTCGGCGCACATTATAAAAAAAGTGGTTCTACTGTGGTAACTGATACATTAGTTAATAAAAGGGACATTGTTCATTTTAGGGTCATCCTTGTTAAGCGACATTCTTCGTTTATTGGTCAAACAGAAACAATGAACTTTAAAAATAAAGGTTTATCCTTCATTCAGTGGTCAAACAAAAAAAAGGCATTCCAAGTTAAGATTTCAACGTGCATTCGATAAACTTTTGAAAAGGGTCATGCACAACGACCGCTGATAGTACCTACCTAAATTGAAACTACCAACCCGCACTGGACCCTAACGCGTGGCGCGTGGTGGATTACGGCACACTCCCACTCACAAAGAGGAGGCTTATGTTTCAGCAGTGGGAAAATTATAGGATGATTATGTGAAACGACTGATTCTCCTTCACTGGAGTACTATATTTAGAACTGACACAATGTCATTGCTCTGTGCTCTGTGAGATGACCAGAGATTGGAATAGGTAGAGTATAAATACATAAACTTCGAGGAAATAAGAAACAAGAGTAGATAATACCTCCTATAAAATCCCGGAATGATAAACATGAGGATTAAATCTCCCTAAGAAGTTGTGAATTATTTATTATAATTCGTAACAAATGAAATATTAATAATAAAATATTAAATAGATAATTCACAATTTCTTAAATCCCGAGATTTAACCGTCATGCATATAATTCCGGCATTTTATTGGAGATATTATCCACTCTTGTTACTCCTTTCCTCGAAGTTTATGTATTTATACGAGTATCTACCTATTCCGATATCTGGAGATGACACACAGTGTCTTTGGTAGGTAAAATAGAGGAAGACCGAAAAAGCGACCTTTTTCTTTGCACCATTTTCAGTCGAGAATCTCATGCCATACCTTCATAAACTCACGCCTTCCTCCCATGGGGGTAGGCAAAAACTACAGAACGCCACCTGCTACTATCCTTACATCCTTTTGCTTCTTTTACTTCATATATCAGGCCATACATGCAAGCCGGTTGCGAGTACTACGCACCTGACCTTTCTGAAGAAGATTACCGAGAAGGTCACCATATATGTCCTCCTTTTTTTACCGTGGAGAAATGCTCTCGCTACTACGGGGAGATAGTGCAGTTATATTTGACTACAACTCACTAAAACTCCTCTGCCGCTTGTGGCGGGAGCACGGGCACGTGTTAGCACTCACCGCTCACCCGCCGCAGCTGTCCGTCACCGGACCCTCCTCTGGGGATCACCCCCCATCACCGGCGCACAAGAACACATTGCTTGCCGTGACCACCTCATGGACCAAACTAGCACATGGGAGCTAGACGACTCCGTGTCTAGGCACCCTTGGTCCCCCTGCGACCGGTCAGGTCAGTGGCCCGGCCGCCTACCACTTTTCAGCCGCAGAGGATAGGGAGAGCGGCCATCGAAATACCGATACTCCTCTTCCCCTGCGGCCCCACCGCGTCCGCCATCAGACGGTGGTGACCCCCTCAAGGCCACGGTAGGTAGGGAGAGCGACGCACCGTAATACCGGCACTCCTCTCCCGCCGCGGCCTTCAACCCTCAGCCGCGATGCCTCCTATACGACATCGCGGCCCGCCTCTTTTGCGATGTAGCCCAAGTGGGCACCGCATCCTACCTGTTGGCCGCTACGTCGTCGACTTCCTGGGAAAAGCCCTGACGAGCGGCCTCTCCTCGGGTTCCTCTTAGCTTCACCGTGGGTGACCAAGCCACGGCTACTGAGCCCCTCCCCGCCTCTACAATGCGGAAATCCATTGGGGGGACCATATGTACTCCTATGGCGTCTCCTCCCGCATCATAAAGAGAAGGAGTATGATTGCCAATGAGCGAGCATGACAGGTTTCCACACGCTTTGTCAGAGACCTCAGACTAACTCCGAGAGCACACATCTCATTGCATTAGTGAGGTCTGATGTTTCCTGAACACTTAAATATACCATCACGCCTGTGTTCCCCGAAGGGTTAGACAGAGGTGCACCTACAGTACCCCCACATTTCGCCAGTTATGTTTAAGTCCCATGTAAATAGGAGACGAGCCTATTGCCATCAACCGGCCACAAATCCAGACTCCGAGCTGCCACTGAGCAATTCCAGATGGAAAAACTCAATAACACTTTGCCCGACACGGGAATCGAACCCAGGACCTCATGCTCAGCAGTAGCGCTTGTTACCACTAGACCAAGAGTAATCAGGTATAAATACGTATGTATAAGTACTTAGGTTGTTCTTATGTACACAAAGATACGCACTTTCCACGATAAATCAGAAGGTGCGACATCACAGAATTCGGTTAGCGGTGGCTGCGCGATAAATATGTCGCGACGTGACCGGCGCATGGGCACGTGATCTCCATGTATGATGGATATTGTTGTTTATTTGTTTGTAATGCACATTTTGAAATTAGCTGCTTTTTGCTGGCGGTTTTTGGTATTTTTGGTCGACTCTTTTTTGGGTACGATTGGGATTTGTCTATGTCTTTATAAACAATTTTCTGTTTTGGGTAAAACTAGGAGTGGTCCAAGAAGGAGAGCTTTTTGGCTTTTTTTAATTTCATCACTACCCCAAAGCAAAGTAATTTGAAGACTTCTATTCTATATTCTTCATTTACCAGGCAACTTGCAATGTATTTAAATTATGTTCACCTATAAATATTTGTTTTTACTTGATTTAAACAAAAGCAACGTTTAAATCAAATAAAAATAAATTGTGGTTAATTTAATATGAGAAAACGAAGCAAACAATGCAATGTGTATTTAATCTAGAAAAAATATAGCAAAGTTCTATTAGACCAAATTATCACATCTCAATAACAAGTCAAATATTGACCTCACCCTTTCAACATCACACATTTAAAATTAAATTATGAAACAATCTAACTTAACGACCCGCTAATACAAAACCTAAACTTAATTAATAAACCAAAACCGGCCAAACATCCGTTTAAAACCAAACTTAGGAACCGTCCACCAAAAAAAACTTACCGAAATCTTTCCCACATGTGGTTAGGCCGACCACATTACACTTATACCCAAAAAAATATCACCCCACCTCTATTTTTGAATCTTTAAAGTTCAAAATCGATTGTGTTTTTGTGAGAAGGGTGGATAAATTAATTTGGTTTGCGACTAGGTTTTTTCGACGGCCGGATAAATAGGTCGCAGGTTATTTGCCGTTGCAAGGTGCAAGCATTTCTAACGGGAACATTTGGTGCTAAAATAAACGTAACGACAATATTTGAAGTAGGAGTGCTATGGAGATAAAGGAAGTTTTTGTTTTTGTGGGCTAAAGCTGTGTTTGGTGGTGGGAAACTTGATAGACCGTTAGATTGAGGATGTGGGTCTCAGGTTATGCCTGTGACATATTTGTTTGTATGAAGACCGTTTAGAGAGCCTAGGAAAACGGTTGGATATCGGTACAGTAAGGGCGGGTTACTTTGACCCAGGGCATAACTTTTGGCCCAAATCGAGACAACTGTTTGAACGGCTCGAAGTGTACAACCGAATGTCGCTTGTCCTTCGGTAACTAACAGATGCCGATAGACTCGTACTTGCGGAACTTAGTGTGGATTTAACGACACTAAAGATCTGTCTCGATTCGGACCAAAGTTATGCCCTAGAGTCAAAGTAACCCACACATACGATATATACGATACGAAAAAGAGTAGAACATTTTAATTGCTAAAGCCATTTGGGACTGAGACTGACTAATTAATTAAGAACTAAAAACAAAACCCACAGTCATGTTCCACCGTGTTATTTTTGGGCATATTTCATAATTTATTAACCAAGGGACTCATACCTAATATTATTTCTAAAACTTATTAAAACTCTGACCCATCACATGGCAGTCCCATCTTGACGCCGTAGACCAAACAGTGTTTAAAAATAGTATCGAATGTGGACAAAAAACACGAGTCGCTCATATGGACCGACTTTACGCAATATGGTTTTTGACCCTTATAACCGGCGGATATTTGTTTTATCATCGGCTTATCCTGTGGGATTTGGTGTCAAATATGATGTATTTCTATGAGAAATAACAAGAAATAACAGTTACGTTGTGATTTCATAAATACTAGAAAAACAATACACTATTTAAATTATATCTAACCACGTAAAAGTTATAAGTACTCGAAACTAATTCTAAATAATCTATTTAATTACGTTATTATCGTGTACGGAAGCATTAACAACGCCATAAAAATGTTAAACAAAGAATTAAGCAGAAGCGACTGCACTGTGTGCCCATCAAAAAACTTTTCCCTCAAGCATTGCCCTGGTTCCGTGTCATTTCTCCTGTCTGGCCGACATGCGAACGTAATTACAACTATTGCAATATAACTTCATCGTAAAACAAAGGCGATGCACTCCTACGCTAGTTTTTTTTGCCCCCGCTGGGTCAGAGCGGCGCACTGTGTAACGGTGAGGCGCAAACGCAACGACTTCCAGATGCGTCGGTTAGCGGTATTTCACCGTGATTTTTTGTCCAACGACGATGGCGTTTGTGTCAGTGTGCGGTCGGTGAGAAACGTAAATATGGGGGTTGATAGTCACGTCATCTAATTAGTAATATATTATATTCAAGCTTTTAGTTTAAAATAAATTGTCTAACCATCGCACTTTTAAAGAAGGTTTATTTGCAAACGTTTTAGGTTGTCATTAAAACAAAACGGTAATTTAACGTTACATTATATCATTTGAATATATAAATAATAGTGTAAGTAGCCGTTTGAAGTGCCAAATGTGGCATCATACTGTATTACATTGGTACATCTACACATATATGGACCATAAATTAGTTCGCAGTTAGTGACCCATCTGGTCAGAGCTAATAAAAAATGAAGTAGTGGTCTTAAGTACAGGCATAAACTAAACTGTAACAGAAGAAAATATTTTATCTATACTCATATCGTAATGTTCTGATTATGAATTCAAAAATAGTACCTACTCTAATGACAGACTTTATGCATGTACAACTCAAACAAAATTAAAAAGTTTTATTATGATACAGATTTTTTAACATCAATCAATCTGCCTAGCCTTTTCCCAACTATGTTGGGGTCGGCTTCCAGGCTACCCGGATGCAGCTGAATACCAGTATTTACATGGAGAGACTACTGGAGACCAGATACCCCTTGATAAGACTGGTTGTCTGGTGTGGAAAAGGCTAGGCAGATGATGATATGGCTATAAAATAACTTTTTTTCTGTTAAAGCAGGTACACTTTGGATCGACCAAGGAGTTTTCAATTCGATTTTTATTATTGTGTTTGGGAACCGCGCTAGGGCGCATGCACGGTTGACCGATGACAGCTTCGCGTAACCATAGTAACGTAATCCATGTTACTATGGTTTCAGATCCAATATTGTGTATGTTTACTTTTTGCTAACTTTGGTTTTTTTATTTAAATAGGTAAATTACCTATTGCATGAGTGTAGATAAAGTAGTGCATCAAACTGCACATAACTAGGCATTAAAACACTATTAAAAACTTTACCTACGGCTCGGTTTTGATACACACTCGTGTTTTAATATCCCTCATTATGTAACAGTTTCATAAACTACTATTAAACTATGACGCAGTACTTATGTTCTTTATTTTCTGAAACCTAAACTAATAAAAGAAACATCTTGTTCTACATATTATGGGAAGTCGTAAATATTTGAACTGATTTGATAATATTTTTATGTAAAAACAAATGAAGAGCGATGACGTAATTTTCTTATCGTTCAGAAACTTATCATGTACGTCCATTTTTATTTAATGAAAAAGTAATCTTAATTGTGCGAATAATATTATGAAATGCGCACACGCAGTGGCACAACAGTGACTTGGAACTTTTCACACCTTTTATCCGTCAAACTATCTTTATGTCTATTCTGTGATTTTTTTTAAACTGAAGCACATTTTCATTATATTACTAAACAGACTGTCAGATGCCCCAAAAAATTTGTTCATCACAAACATTCCGCTTCCTTCCGTAGCAATATTTTATCTAACAATAATTCTTATAACATGTATCAGCGACTGTCCCAACGGTCACATACACCACGGTACGTACATTCTCATACATGAAATACGATGTGGACATCAGTCCCACATGTGGTCCTCACGTGTGCCCCTTCGTCCCTCCTGACAGACGCATAGTTACAGTTAAGAAAGCAAAAGAAATGTGAATAGCGGTGACAGAGACTTCTACCGAATTTGATGCCCAGTAATGAGCTAAGACGATGTTTTGGGAGAGTTTGAACATTTTCGGTTGGTAATAGAGTACCTTTTTTAAAAAGCTGAATAGTGTAGAAGTTTCAACAATTCAAAGTAAACAATTACTTATCGAAAAAAGTAAAAATATCCAAATTGATTAAAAAAGTGTTCTGATTTATATTATTATACTAGCTGTTGCCCACGGCTGCGCCCGCGTGGATGTCAATACTTCCCTATTTAAATCAGATTTTTTTTTTTGCGCAGAACCATAATTTTTTTTTCAAAAAGCTTTCTTTCAGTGAAAGTCCCATCAAAATCGGTCTAACCGTTTCGGAGATTAGCCGGAACAAACAGACAGACAGACAGACAAAAATTCAAAAAATTGTTCTTTTGTTATAACTACTAAATATATGTACTTTCATATGGATTTAGTTATAAAAAGCAGTTATGTTGACATTACAAACAGACACTTCAATTTTATTTACTTGTATAAATGTATAGATTTTTTCAAATTAAAAGTAGCCTAAGTTACTCCTTATAACATCAGCTATTTTCCAAAGAAAGTCCCGTCTAAATCGATTAAACTGTTTCGGAGATCAGCCGGAACAAACAGACAGACAGACAAACAAAAAATTCTAAAAATTGTTTTTCGTTATAAGTACCGTATATACTTTGATATGCATTTAGTAAAAAGCAATTATTTTGACATTACAAAGAGACACTTCAATTTTATTTATTTGTATAGATACTTGGTGCTTTCTCCGATGTGATGTTTTTTGTTTGTTCTCTCTATTTATCAGAACTACCAACCACATTTGAAGTTATCGCCAACTTAAAAATATTTAAACAGTTATAAACATTTGATAGACATTTTGGTTAATAAAATTATTTTTATTTAATATTGAAATACGTGAGAAATTAGTGGGTGTTTTTTCTTTGTTATTGTTTTCGGAAACAGCGCGCAAAATTACACTGAAATTAGCTAAAGTTGTAGAAAAAGTTTTTTCGTCGTTGGCTTGTGATATAGGTAATAAAATAAACCTATTTATAATTTTTTAATCAAAAGAGATTTTTAATCAAAGTTTAAAAACCTTCCCTCAGAGAAAAACTATGAATAGATCGTGCCCACAGCTCACCCATCAATGGAAAAATAAATCAAATTTACACCATATTTTTTTCTAAAAACATTTTGATAACCGTAAAAAAAATATAAAAATGCGATGTCCATCGCATGACAAAGACTCGGGGCGTGATGCCACGTTCTAAAGGCTACAGCTGAAACGTTTTGTGACAGGTTTTATATCATAAATCAGTGAGGGAGTCGGCCTACGTGAGAATCGAAATACAAGAGATGACCCAACTTCTCGCGAAGTCAAAACATGAGGTTTCGGAAAAGATGTAAAAAATATCACAGATTATGAATTTGGTTTGAATTTGGATGATGAAGGTCTAGATGTACCTAATGATGAATGATGATTTAATTTATTTTGTGTTGTACTAAGTACCTACATTTCCGGTATTACCCATAGATTACTGACATATAACAATACTTATTTTAAATATTTGAGCCAATTATTATTTTAGGTACGTCTTCTAGATTTTTATTACATTTACTTTACACTTCTTGTTTTCATAACATTTTATGGAATAGTTTCTAAGAATTTTGCCATTTTAAATATTGTCATTTTTTGCCTTGAAAAGTTCTCTATCTGCCATCATATTAAAAACCAAGACACAGGTCTTAAATAATAAACTTTTCGCCACCAAACCTTGCACTATCGGCGTCCAAAATCAAAACAACCCCTCGACACACATCAGCAGAGCGTTTCACCCGAATTAGTTTTTTGCCTCCAAAAATTCTGGTGACACCAACAAAAAGTTTACCGTTATGGACACCACGAGTTTTGCATAAATCATCTCGAGTGGAAGTTTGTGGTTTAAAACGATTGCGCCCTTTACCGAGATGCGAAGTGAGATGTTGTAAGCGAGTCAAAGTTTACGTTAAGTCCATTGCAAAGTCAGTTACGCTTAGTGAAGATTTTTTTTAAATTTCTTAGTTAAGTTTGTTGTAGTTCTTGTTTTGTCTTCTTAAACTTTTACTTTTACATTGTAGACAAATTGTCTGCTTGCCGTTTTCATCACTGAGGTTTTTCGAAATAAGGTTTCTATAGGATGTAACATTTTTGCGTCTGTTGATTAGAAATAAACTCCTTCAAGTTAAAAGTTTTATGCCGTTATGTAATTTGTACTAATAAATAGATATTTAGCTAGCTTCTCGTAGCCCAGCCAATCGTTTTCCAAATGGAAGCGTCCATTTCAAAAATTATGAAACTCAAACCACGCAACAACCTTTTTACAAACGACTTAAAGCATAACAGGGTTACTAAGTAAAAGTTTTTTACTGGATGTCCTTAAAATCATTAGTGTGCACAACATGTGTTGCAGATCCTATCAGGAGCGAGCAGCGGTGATTAAAAATAATGTTTATAGACACCGATCGCCTTGTCGAAAGAGCAAAAAAGTTTGGGACAAATCTTGAAATGACCGAGTCTTTAGCTTCGGAGATAGTTATCTAAATGACCGGTTCTCTTGATGTTGCAGTTTGATTTGTTACAGGACAAGAAGGCTCAGTACTAGCTCTTCTTTTTTCAGCATCAAAATTGTAGCTTTTACGGGTTTCTGATCTATAAGGAGATTTTCTCCTCGTAGATCAGAAACCCGAGAAAAAAAGATGAGCTAGTCCTGAGCCTTTTTAGGACAAAAAGGCTCAGGACTAGCTCATCTTTTTTTCAGCATAAAAATTGAAGCTTTCACGGGTTTCTGATCTGTGAGGTGATTTTCTCCTCGTAGATCAGAAACCCGTAAAAGTTAGATACTATTTCTTTTTTATGCAAATAATAATGAAACGAACAAAATGCACAAGAAATTTAAGAAAAAGCAAAATAAAAAATAAATAAAAAAATGAATGATCAAATGAAATGAATGAAATTGTTTATTGATTGCTGTTTATTATTATCACTATTATTTTTATCATTGTTTCTGCTTTCCTTAATCTCTTTGCTCCTAATAGTTTAGTCATACAAAATTTATTAAGACTTAGTACGAAATACTTTCCTAAATTCAGTAAAGTTCCGCTGCTTACATCTTCCTTATCTAGGAGTACCTATAGAGTTCATTCAAAGCCACAATTGGAGTCAGATTCTTGGCTATCGTCATCGCCTACGTTGAATATGGAACCGTTATCATCAGTATTACCTACTGTTGAGTTTAGTTACATAAAGTTCAACAGACATCATCTGTCGTTAGTCCTCCAAAGATTTTTGTTTTTTGATAAGGACTTTTCTTTTGCCTTCCATGGCTGCATAGTAAAAGTCTTAAGGTGAAAGCTCCAGGTAGCCCGCGAAACTCAAATTTTATTACGTTTTTTGCAATTTGCAGGTCAGTATCAGGTTGTATGTTGATCTGAATATGATTCGCGACCGTAACAAATCTGTGTTTACAGAATTATAATTATTAACATCATCAATACAACTCTAAGTTCATATAATCCTAATGAATGACTATTACTTGATCTTGACATTTAGGATTATAGTAACTTAAGGAGTCGTACTTGTCGTATTACTGATTCTAATGATTATAATTTATTTATTTACTTTTTATAACAGCTTAAACTACCATTACAGGGCGACCCTAATGCGACTGTTAAGAACTTAAACTAATAACCTAAGCTAAGTATATAGGTACTTACAATAACCAAATAGGAATAATTTAAAACTAGCAACATTATTAAATTATTAATTACATCATTAAAAGCACAAAACATAGTCCCTATGTACCTACATAATTACTTACGTTTGTAAATACATATACGTAAAGGTCGCGAATAATACGTTAATCAACATACAACCTAATACTGACTTGCAAATTGCAAAAAAAAAGTAAGAGAATTTTAATTTCGCGGGCTACCTGGAGCTTCCGCCTTAAGGATTAAAGTCCATATCTACCTTCTTATGATGATCATCAACTTGATTGTGTTTAGTGTTTCTCATAGTAAGTATTAGTCTTTGGTCCTGTGCAGGGCCGTCTTTAGTCTACTGGAGGCCCTGGGCGCTTTAGGATATGGAGAAAGCAGGGTGCAAGAGCGAGATCGAAATTTATAACACCCCGCCTCGGATAGGTTGGGATTACTTTTGACCGTTCATGATCACAAATTGTCGTTGTCGACTTATTCAGAACAGTTTTAGAACTAAGAAAATGTGGGATGTAACTATTAGCATTTTTTTGACAGCATCTAGCTACGACGCTGGCAGGAACTAGGGGGCCCCAAAGAAGGCGGGGCCCTGGGCATTTTCACAAAGTGGCCAATGGCAAAGACGGCCATGGTCCTGTTTAGATCCATTTCAGTAGTTACTTGGCAATTTCGTATTTATTTAACACTTCTGTTATAAAACATTCACCGTTTATGTGACAAGGTTTCACTAGAAACTTGTAAAAGTTTATAGCTTTTTAATGCTCTGGGCTCGAGGTTACATCAAGCAGGATATACAAACAAAATTAAATGTTTATTTTATTTCCATCAATCTTGCTATCCATCAACTCTTTCGTAACTACGTAAAAAACATGGCCGGACAATGAAGTCCCGGGTCCATCACACTAAGGAGGTCTATCAAAAGGAGATTAGATCGATAACGACCAACAATGCCTGTGGGAGTTCAAAAATAGAACCTCTATGAAAAAAAAAACTAAGAAACATGAAACGAGGAATTATTCGCATCGTTTCCCCTGAGATCTTATAAAACCGTTTTTTCGTTGCAAAAAAGCATAAATGAGGGTGGAATTTGAAAAAAGTGGACAAAGGCCGAAGCACAAAGAGGTTTTATATACGGATTTTTTCGTTCCCGTATAGTTTTTCTATTCACATGCCCACATGTAAGCCTACCTGTGATATGCTGGCATTTTTATAGTTGTTATGGAAACTTCATCATCTATCACATTCATTTGTTTATCACTGTTCAGATTGGGGATTCGCAAATGTAAGCGCTCTACGCTATCAAATTCCCCAGAACCTAGAGTTGCATAAAACTCGCGTCCTTTGCAGAAAGAAAGTGACAGCCAATAAAAGTACAGTCAAGCACATAATTAGCATAGATAGGTACACTATTTCGTTGTGTGTCATAAAATAAGATGTGGCTTTCCTAGTTGTAAATGTTCAAGTAATGTTTAAGAAAGTTGTTAATCAAAATAACAAAGGATATATCCATGCAGATTACGTAACAACCACTCATAAAACACACGCAGAAAAGAAAGTTGCTCACACAACTGCAGGCCAATAAAAAGTACAGTCACACACAATTGTCACCTATTTTCTTAAAAATCGTGTCGCAAGCGACCGAGTGTTGAACACAATAATTTGAGTTTGGAACAGGGTGGAGCGGCGACAGATTGCGCACGTCCGTTAATGACAGGCCGCCGATGCGCGTGTGTCCAGCCCGCGCTCATTCAATGCAAATCCACTCGAAACGCGCTCTCGAATCGTTAGACACGACAAATACACGAACGAAACATGTCGTACATTGTGTAACCAAACATAGGCAAATAGGCTCGCACTCGAGCAGTGTTTGAATTGATTGAGTCAATTTAATATAATATTTATGGCTTTATGTGACCTGTCATGTTTTGTTTCGATTCTATCTTGATATTATACTGTAGTTGAATTGAAACTGCTATTCTTTTTCTCGGTAAGGTGATAAGTTCATGTTAGATTTCACAAGGAGAGAATATTATTTTTTGTAAATGGAATGATGTGTAATTTATAGCTTCCGTATACATAAAAGTTTACAATTTTATTGTTTGCAACAACCAAGATAGTGGATTTCGTAAGAAATTTTACACCGTTTTACATCTCCGAAGATAAACCTCCTTAAAAGGACAATAAACACGCAGCGCATTGCATATTTAAGGGTGTGTTTGTTATGAAGACATTTTATCAGACTATCTGGGCACAGAAATCTGGAAACGTAAAGTTTTAAGTTTAAAATTTCCTCCCACAATGGAACACGTCTGTTCTATAAAATGCTGCGGTCTTCATTCTCGTACACAATGACCTCTCGCGATGACAGGCCGCCTGCCCACGCGCACGCTTATTCTAATCACACCTATCTCGACGCTTACACAGCTCGTCCATTCATACATATTTGGACTGATTTTTTTTTTCATTTAATTTTTAAATGGTCACGAGTGGGCAGACGTTTTGTTTTGTTTTACAATGTGATGATAACTGATTAATGAATTATAAAAGTAATCTGTCTGTAGGTAGGTACATCGATAGTGTTTAATCTGTTGGTAATAATGATGGATTTAAGTTCGGCCAATGACGTAACATTTGAAAAGATAGGGATTACTTTAAGATAACACAACATAATATAGTATGTCCCGAATTGTTGATTAAGAATTGGTTTATCTATATTTCTACAATGTAAACTGATAAAATATTGATACTGGGTATAATGTTTTTATAATTAATTGTGGGTGTGTCAAAATTATCAAGACTCGTCTGGGAACCCCCGGATTTCAGACTAACTTTAAAACTAGTAGTTAAAGTTTTCATTGATCTCAATAAACGTCAGAAGTTGATATTTTGAAGCGGTACAAAAGTACAAACAGCATGAAGCACTAATCACTATTTAATTAACATTATACATCATAATCTGCTTAGCCTTTTCCCAACTATGTTTGGGTTGGTTTCCAGTATTTTACATGGAGCGACTGTCTATCTGATCCCCACAACCCAGTAACTGGTAATACGATACCAAGACTGGTTTCAGACTTTCGGGCTTCTGACGACCCGTAACGACTGTCAATGATCCGCGAATGACAGCCGGGACTAACGGCTTAACATGCTTTCCGAGGCACGGAGGGGTCTTGGTATGTAAAGGTGGTCACCCATCCACGAACCAACCGCGGCAAGCGCAACTTTTACCTGATCGATCAACCCGTGCAGCTGTTATTACTTAACCACAGGGCCTCCAATTAATTAATTTAATAAAAAGTCCGGAAACCCAATTGTTTTTATTAATATCCAGAACAGCCAAAAGGTCTGTCTAGTGATGTAATGATTTCTTAGCTTATAACCAAACTTCATAACATTCTTAAGCAACTGGACCAGAGCAATGAGAGAAAGGCTGTTCAAATTTAAATCTCTCAGTACTGACCAGTATGCTAATATCAACACAACAAAATGTCACTCCAAAGTGTTGTCGATGACTGTACATTATTTGTGGGCACACCCTTTCCTTGATGCGGTGGTTACAAAACATTGGGTCATCATTCATAGGAAATCATTCATGTTTTATGTCCTTTTTATTTGTATTTATTTTCTAAACCGTTTTGAATTTGAATGTACTTTTTTATTTCATTGACACTTTTTGGTTTAGTGGAAGGACCTGTTGAAATTGGAAATTATGATAATTTTATGGGTGCTATCAATAAATATTCAGTTTTGTAGAATTATTGAAACAGGTTCATCTGTATATATCTCCTTCCTTCTCAGCTATTTCCGATGATTACAGTCGGAAAATGAAATAAAATATTTGTTTTTGGGCGCTCTTTTTAACCGACTTAAAAGAAGGAGGTTCTCAATTCGTCTGTATGTTTTTTTTTGTTTGTTTGTTACGCGATTACTCAAAGACGGATGGATCGATTTGGAAAATTCTATTTTGTTTGAAAGGGTATACTTCCTAGGTGGTCCCATATAAATTTGAATAACTTTGCTTGGGTAGTTTTTGAGTTAGCTTCAATAATGCGTATTTTTCCCACTTAGTTTATATGGATGATGTTTTAGTAACTTCCTATCACTGTTATTTTCACTGTTTTGTCTGTGGTAGTGGTATTCGAATTTATTTTTCACTTTTTAGTTGACCACAACCTTCGTACCACAACTAAAAAGTGAAAAATAAATACTTTTTAGCCAAAAATAAAACCGCCTTCCAAAACAAAACACTACAAAGTGAAAAATAAATTTAATTTCGGAAGTCGGTGGCAAAAAACCAAAATACAAAACCAAAGACACCGACTACCGTAATTAAAGCTATTTTTCACTTTGTAGTGTTTTGGAAGGCGGTTTTATTTTTGGCTAAAATGTTTTTATACGGTATAGGGTCTGTTTCCAACTTTTATAGATTAATACTTTAGTGCTGGTCAAAATATGACTCCTTAACTCCCAAAAGAACGCTAAAGACCTGGCTTTCTGCCTTGTACAGTCAATCTGCCTAGCCTTTTCCCAACTATGTTGGGGTCAGCTTCCAGTCTAACCGGATGCAGCTGAATACCAGTATTTTACATGGAGCGACTGCCTATCTGACGTCCACAACCCAGTTATTGGGTAATACGATACCTCTTGGTAAGACTGGTTGTTAGACTTTCGGGCTTCTGACGACCCGTAACGACTACTAAAGATCCACGAATGACAGCCGGGACCAACGGCTTATCGTGCTTTCCGAGGTACGGAGGAGTCTCGGTATGTAAAGATGACCACCCATCTACGGACCAACCACGGCAAGCGTAGCCTAACCTGATGAATCAACCCTTGCGGCTGTTATTACTTAGCCACGAGCTCCTCTTGCTGCTTCCTCCTTTCTGCCTTATCATTCATTTATCCACGATCTATGCTGACCTAATATGGCTCCCAAATAACTCAATTACTCCATTGGCATATTGCTTTAGTTTCCATCGTGCCATTGCCATCGTGGCGAAAGGATTGGTTAGCTAGACTCTGCGTTACAGAGTGCTGGCTGTCCTGGTGCACTGGTCGTTTAGAATTGCAATGCAATTTTGGTTGACGCCGCTCGAGGAGGCTCCTTTCATGCACCCCTAAAAGCAAAAGAGCCGGAAGAGATTTCTTCCTTGTTCTCAGGTCATCCAAGACCAACCGCCAAAGCTAAGAATACAGTTTTGGGAAAAACTTCACCCGGCACCACCCAACTTCGTCCAGGAGCACCTGCCTCTCGGACATGACTTGCAATGGCCTATATGAAAAGCAAACAATCGATTGCGTACCCAAATAGGCCGCTGCAAGAACAATCTAGCGAAATGGGGGATTATAGACCAACCGACACCTAGTGCGAATGTGGTGCTCCTGACCAAACCATGTCACTTATGTTGCGAGTGTCCAAAATGCCCATACATCTGCACTTCTGAGGACCTAAAAAACGTCACTGTAGCCACCTACTGGACCACTGGTCCACTCATATAACAAAATGTCTACAATATTTTAATCTTTGCCTTTTTTAACTCGATAAGAAGACGAAGCCTAAGCAGTTCATTGATGAACATACCATACACCTCTTCCAACTTTCTCGCATCTCAATGATAACCAATTGCTCTATATGTGAAGAGGTCAAACAAGTACTTACGACCTACCCTGATTTACTCATCCATAACCTAGTTTTCGTGACTACAATCTACCTACGTACGACAACACAATAAGACGCGCACGCGCAATACAATATTTTTTTGCTAAACAACCTACACTGTACTTAACGGTGTTAACAGTAATTACGTATTCGCTTTTAGTTATTATAACACATTATAAGCACCCATTCCATCAATTATAATTGATTAATTCGTATTGTAACTATATTTTTCTCCATTCAAAACTCCATTAATTACTTTTGATAAGAAAAATATTTGATGTTCTTTATGACTGTGTAGTAAGGTTCATTTTAGAGTGTTTTGTCTGATGTTAGATTTGGACTCATCAATACGGTGTGCAATTGTAAAATCGTGGGTGCTGATGATGATGGTACTGTCAGCAGCAAATTAACAAAGCAGTTAATTACCTAGGAATAGTGTTGATTCGTTTTGCTAGTCTTCTCTCTGTGAGAGGGAGTGAGAGACACATGTCTTCAAATTTTTGGTTTTAGGACATGCCGGTTTCCTCACATGTTTTCGTTTACCGTTTTGAGAGCAGTCGTGATGAATTAATTTACAGTAAAGTGCCTGCTTGGGTTCGAACCCATGACCTACTCGTAAGTCGCGGCCGTTGGCACTGGATCACCACTGCTCGTCATTGGTTGCATCGATCCTAATTAATCTTTGAGATGACCTAAAGTGACCATGTCGTGTCATACGTGTAGGTTGGCATTTACACGTATGTGTTGTGACATCTAAACAAGCTAAATACCTACCTCTGAATTGTTTAAAAATTATATTTGTTTGTTAACAATATACAACGTGTTCTTTTCATGTCCAATATGATAACTCTAGGGTATGAATGAGACCATCTTTTTGAAATACTTTTACTATGGGACCAAACCTGAAATCGCTAAAGAAAATCAGCAGTTCCCTACATTTTGACGAGTTATGCGAACATAAATGTACAGATTAGTTGCATTTTTTTCGTGATAGTTGTTCAATATGATGGTCTCATTAATACCCTAGAGTTATTGGATATCAAAACGAACACGTTAGAATCTAAGAAGTAAATAGAAAACCGTTATAAAAATCTACGAAGGAGAGTAATTCATGGCAACAAGTGTTTCCTTGCTGATATTACCTGACATACATAAGCAATATATATATTTTAAAAACAGTAGTGTATGTAGTTTATCAGTTATCTGGTTTCATAGTACAAGCTCTGCTTAGTTTGGGATCAGATGACCGTGTGTGAACAATGTCACAGGTTATTATTATTATAATATATTTACCGTCTTGCTTGTTCAGCTATTGCCACAAATTTCACTTTTTCAAAAGCACTTCTATCCGCCACAGTACAGTACTGTCTCACCAGCTAACTTACTATCCTACGCAACGCAGTGGGCAGAGCACCAACAAAGCTATCCACCGCTCATCACTGGCTGTCATTAATTACGAGCCGTTTACCTCTCATTATAAATAGACAAAACCAATTATCTTTCACGAACAGCATTGTACCAACTTATGATTTATTTTGACTTTTTGTTTTGTGCCCGACTGTACCTACCTACCTACCTACTAAATTAATGTAGATAATTGAAAGTGAACTTTTGAAAAGGTTTTACTTTTGTCTGTGATTGTACCGTAAGTATTATGAAGGCGTAAGCGCAGATACTTATGGGTCAAAGGAAAAGGGCGTGTTACAATTTAGCAGCTTTTTTATCCCACGAGCAACAAGTTTCGAATTAGCTACTGTTTAAAACTTTAAATACTTCAAGACATTATTCTGAATTAAATGGTTTAATGGTGGTATTGTAAAAATCCAAGATGAGATGTCATGTACCTACTTAATTTTGACATTTTTTATTTAATATGGGTTTGCTCTTGACTCTAGTCTAGGTCGGACGCGACAGAGACAGTGTCGACGATGGAGTGAGCTTCTAAAGTAACGAA
The DNA here is from genome assembly GCA_948252095.1 of Dicycla oo. Lineage (NCBI taxonomy): Eukaryota > Metazoa > Arthropoda > Insecta > Lepidoptera > Noctuidae > Dicycla > Dicycla oo. The sequence continues at coordinate 9,292,228 of OX411727.1, read as the reverse complement.
TCTATAGGTAATAATATAATAAAGCTGAAGAGTTTGTTTGTTTGGACGCGATTATCTCAGGAACTACCAATCGGATTTGAAAAATTATTTTTGCATATGATAGCCCAATTCTTAAGGATGGTTATAAGCTAACCTTATATATTACCTGGTGGACACTGCACCTATATTATGTACGGAAAAAAGGGAATCATTGGGCATCAAAAAATTCGCCCGCATCAGTGTCAGCGGGAATAGTGCCCAAAAGGCATGCAGAACGCTGCATGCCTTTTGGGCACCAGGTGTTCTTTGATTGAGTACTTACAACTTTAAAAGATTCATCAATAAAGCCTAATAAAGCCCATCTGCTATACAAAACCACACAACAGGTGAACAATAACTTGACCAGGACCAAAATACTTAATCTACGTGCGCAGGATACCGCAATGCGCGGGTTAGAATTGTAAACGAAAGCGTCTCGGCATATGGCTAATGATTTTATAAGGACCGGTTGGTACTACAGGTAAATAGCGTGTTTCAGAAATGTGTGCTCTAAAAGGGTGTGGTACAGATCATCAAAGTGAACAACTTTCTCCATGCTACCAGCGGAAAAATAAGCAGTCATATAAAACTTCAATATCTACTCGACCCAAATGGAATGGGACTGCAGAAGATGGGAGAGCAGTGGTGGCCCAGTGGTAATGGCCGCGACTTACGTCGTAGGTTCGAACCCAGATAGGCGCTTTACTTGGTGTAAATTATTTCATCACCATTGCTATCAAAATGGTGAAGAAAAATCCGAAGAGTTGTGACATCTACCAACCCGCACTGGGCCCGCGTGATGCATTACGGCTCACTCCCTCTCACAGAGAGGAGGCCTGTGTCCCAGCAGTAGGAACATAACAGGCTGATTATGCTGTGATGTTGGTCCTATGCAGAAAGTGGTTCACTTTGATGGTCTGTGTTGGTATTTAGTCGATTTAAATGTGCAAAAATTAAACGATTCTTACTTTTGAGTAATAGCAACACTGTCACTAAATGATTTAATAAAACCAACAACTGCTGTCAGTTCGTTCCTTTTTCTCTATTCGCTGTGCTAGGAGACAGACATAAAACCTTCCATGTGTAACGTTAAATAAAATATAAATGAACGTTATTTAAATTCAGAGTCTCTGTTTTTAATTCACTCCCGTAACCTGATTTCCTACAGTCTGTACTACACACCCTTGAATATTATGACCACACATTTCTGATACGCGCTGTATATTTGGTTGGTGCGTGTTATATTGTGCGTGGAAGGAATCATTGAATTTTCTGACGTAGTAATGTGAAACCATTGTGAAACTGACAGATTGTTTAGATTATGTGAGAAAAATAACTGTCAAAAAAGTTTTTTTGTATTCTTAGTACTTACGTTATTAGCTTGTGCCAAAGTTACGTCACTAACAACGTAATAATAACGCAATGGCGAAAATGTTTTCTTTTTTCTTTATTTTTTTATTTGAGATGAGTTTGCTTTTGACTATAGTCTAGGTCAGAGGTGACAGAGACAAAGTCTACGATAGAGTGAGCTTACCCAGAAGAAGCATGTTCACTCTAACTTTGAAGAGATTCGGGTTGTATGCGTTCGGGAACACAGACGCCACTCTTTTGCCGTGCGCCTTATGAAGGATGTTTGGAAGCGCTTAGTGCGAATTGGTGGAATGGCAACTAGGTATGGATGGTAACTGGCAGTGCGTCTAGATGTCCGATGCCAGAAGGGGGCCAGTGGGATGAGGTTGTGGACTAAGCGATGATTTTTAACATAATCAATTTTAAAACATTTTCAGCACATGATGAAGAAAAATTTTTTCAATTGAAAGTTTTAAGAAATGATGATAGCCCAGGAGTTATTTAATTGAATTAAACAACTCCTGGGCTATCATCATTTCTTGCCCAAAAATGTAATTTATGTTAAAAACTATACTTAAAATGGAATGGTCTTGTGTCGACCAGCTGTCAAGGATACGGTATGTGGTAATCACTCTATTGACAATGCAGAACGTTTACTTGCACTGTCCGAGGATAATTTTGCCATGAGCCGAACAGAGGTGATATGGAGAGTTGTTAGGACTCGAAGGTAATTTTTCGTTTCATGTTTTTTTTAATGCAAAAAGCAACTTAAGTTTAATATTTTTTCAGCGAATATCTATTAGTACAATAAGTACGTATACGTAGTATTATGTAGGTAAGTATAATTAGGTACCTACTTCATTAGTGGAGACGTGACACTGACGTGACGCCTGAGATAAACTAGTAGTTCTGCGAACAGTAGGCCTCTTGAGCACAAACTTTTTTGCAACAATTAATATAGCACTAAAGTTATTTAAAACGGGATATTTACCGTTTTTTTAACATCAGATCTTCACCAATTTTTTTAGACCAACTTCAAATTCAAATTTATTTATTAATAATTAGGTTGTACAAGAACAGATTGGACGGTGACCCCCAAACTACGTAGACATATGCCTGTATCTTAGGGGTCGGAATTGTGACATTTTCAGAGTTAAGGGTAGGTCTTACATGATTATTGCATAAATTGAACTAAACTAAAATCAGTGAAAATAAAAAGATTAATTCAAAATAAGACACTTAAGTATACACTGCACAATAAAATCAACGGTTACCCTTTGAAATAAAAAAAAGAACCATCGAAATCGGATCTCATAAGGTGGAGATATCCAGTAGCCCCGTGTTTCGCTCCTCTTTTTAGAAAGTATCCCTCCAATCAAAAATCCCCGATGACAAAAAAGTTTATAAAGTCGAAATACCTGTATACCAAGTTTCGTTCAGATCGGTTGTAAAATACGACCTGTAGAGGAGTACTAACAAACTGCCAGACGAAAGCAAATTTTGCCAGACTTGAAGCAGAGACGCTTTGCTCGCTCGGTCAATTAACCTTGAGCTTCAAATATCTCAATATAGCTGAGTTGATAAATAATTTAAAATAAAAATAAATATTTTCAATAATTTGGGAAGGCCTTGCCAAGGTCCTTTGCTGTGCATGCCTAACAGAGAATGTTTACAAGCTGAGTTTAATGAATTCCCACATTAACACATAACTACAGCTTGGTTAGTTAGTGGTATCGACTTCATATTTGAAAATAAACCTAACAAAGTTTTACAAAAATTTAGGAGCTAATTTTTTTTGAACTGCCTCGTGTCAGTTTATTGGGTATTCCATCTAGAATTTCTCAGTAGTAGCCTGGAGTCTGGATTTGTGCCGAGGGGCAATGGCTCGCTCCATATTACATGGGACTCGAACAAAACTGGCGAAATGTAAGTGTACTTATAGGTACGTCTGCCTAACCCTTCGGGGATTACATGCGTGATGGTATCTCTTTGTAGAGTAGGTAAGTTGAAGTGGTCAGGAAACATCAACCTCACTAATGCAATGAGATGACACTGTGCTCTCGGAGTTAGTCTGAGCTCACTGATGACAATGTGCTCTCGGAGTTAGTCTAAGCTCACTGATGACAATGTGCTCTCGGAGTTAGTCTGAGCTCACTGATGACAATGTGCTCTCGGAGTTAGTCTGAGCTCACTGATGACAATGTGCTCTCGGAGTTAGTCTGAGCTCACTGATGACAATGTGCTCTCGGAGTTAGTCTGAGCTCACTGATGACAATGTGCTCTCGGAGTTAGTCTGAGCTCACTGATGACAATGTGCTCTCGGAGTTAGTCTGAGCTCACTGATGACAATGTGCTCTCGGAGTTAGTCTGAGCTCACTGATGACAATGTGCTCTCGGAGTTAGTCTGAGCTCACTGATGACAATGTGCTCTCGGAGTTAGTCTGAGCTCACTGATGACAATGTGCTCTCGGAGTTAGTCTGAGCTCACTGATGACAATGTGCTCTCGGAGTTAGTCTGAGCTCACTGATGACAATGTGCTCTCGGAGTTAGTCTGAGCTCACTGATGACAATGTGCTCTCGGAGTTAGTCTGAGCTCACTGAGAAATCGTGTGGAAACCTGGCATGAAAAAAAAGGGTTAAAGACTATTATCATAACGAGAACGAGTTCTCGTTATGATAATAGTCTTTAACCCTTTTTTTTTTTTTTTCGGGTGGGAAATCATCAAATAACTTCTCCCGCTCTGGGTGGAGCGGGAGGGCGTGTCAGACTTCTACTGACTAAAACCCACCCGTGTTCCTTCAGTTGCCTGTGCCAGGGCCACGGTAACTCTTTCGAACAACCCGCAACCCTGGCGGGCATCGGCCTTAGCGGACCCCTTCAGCTAGTGCTGACATCTCTTTGAGGCGCGTGTGGAACACAACGCGCCGTCGACCTGGGCCTGGTCCTTACCGGACGGCGAGCTACCCATTGCTCGCCATCCGCAAGCCCGCGCCTACGGTGGCCGGGAATCGGCTATCGATTCCCGACGCCCAGGGCGTCTCCTGCGGCGACTAGGGGCGTGAGGGCGCAAATATTGCCTCTCCCTCACGCGTTCAGCCTCCTCCTTCGCGAGCATTACTGCTTCGCAGAAGGAGGTGACGGCTTCCCGTGCACTCTCGCTCCGTACCATGGCCTGTACCAGGGCCAGACGCGAGAGATCGCCGCCGCCGATCGCCTCCGCGAGGACGCGGCGGTGCTCTGCCCAAGCCGGGCAGACCTCCACCGTATGCTCCACCGTGTCCTCCGGGTGATCCACACAGTGGTAACACCCGGGCGTTTCCTCCCGCCTTATCCGGAACAGGAACCTCCCGAAGCAACCGTGTCCGGTGAGGACCTGCGTCAGGCGGAAGGTGAGGATGCCGTGACGCCTCTCCAACCACTCCTCAAAGAGGGGACTTATCGCCGCAATTGTGGCGTGCCCATAGTCTTTAACCCTGACGGGCTTTAGGCACTGTGGCAATTCAGACTCCACCTATGCGAAAGTTCTGAGTTTCCACAGGGGGTGTAGCTAAACAGGAAATAACAGTCCGAGACGCAATAACGCGATATGGAATTTATAAGTTTAATGAGTATAATGTCGTCAGGAACGTTTTGAGTATGAATGTGGATGGCTATACGAGTAAGGGAAGACCAAAGAAATGATGGATGGACTGTGTGAAAGATATCCTATGGCTAGAAAGGAAGTGACTACCGAGATGACGACTAGTAGAGAAGTATGGAAGAAAAAGACATGTTGCGCTGACCTCAAATAAATTGGGACAAGGGCAGGAGAATGATGATAATTTATAAGTTTAAACGATTAAGTTTAAACGATAAGTTGAAACGATTCGGATGAAATCGCGCACTTCTTAAACTACCTTCACCGCCTAACACCCTAGCTTAAGCCGAACTCTGGCCTCAAACCAAAAGACGAACTACCTTTTTATTTATTAAAAAAAAAGAGTTCTATGAGTGATAAAATGTCAGCCATTACAATATAAGGTTGTCCATTGCATGGAACCTTTACAGTATCTACACCTCTGCACAACCCTTCAGGGAATACAGAATACAGTCGTGATGTTGTTATATAATTTTTTGGAAGTCTCCATGAATTCTTAACCCCACGACCGCACGACAACATTTGGTTGAGCCGCGAAAGTGGGATTGTTGCCATCATTGTTTGACACACACGAACTTGCGCTCACATGTCATTATTGAATCAATTTTATTTCTTTATTTTCACTCAAAAACACACGGGGCCAGTAAAGTTATTATTTATATTGTACAATATAAAGACGTTTTGTCCATTGTTAAAATAAAAGGTGGTTTCTATGGCTTTTTTAAGCGGATATTTATTTGTAAAAGATTAACAGATAATAAAAAATACAATAAAAATAAAAACGTATGAAAGATGATAATAAGTAGGCCCCAGGTAATTTTGAAGTGATACAAACATGGTATTTATTTTTGCATAAAACCTACTGTAGTGTTAGAAAACAAAAAAAAAAAAAAACAATTTAACACCACTTATAAGAAGGTTTCATTTTATTAGGTAGAAAAAAGAAAGTTGAGACGCATAAAAAAGAAAACAATACAAAAGATTAAGTATACCTAGGTAAAAAGGTCTCACAAAATCACAAATAGATTATTTCTCAAAAGCGACAAATTAATTATTTCTATTCTACAAAATTAAACGTTTTTAGAAGTTGTGTTAAATTTCTTTTTTATTTCTGACTTTACTTCTTAATTTGGAGGCATCGACAAGCCAACCAATAGTCAATACAGCAAACGATTACGAAACTCTATGAAAAGGGATTCCAAATTCAAAATTTAAATTTAAAACGTACATGACCTCCAACCCACATGGCGGCCCACACCAGCCAGTCATTGCGATTCAGCCCGCGTAGCCATTGTTTTACTTTTATTTATATTAACTCGACGAAACTCCTTGCAATCCTTGATAATCGGAGATATCCTTTAATCTTTTCTTTACACCAAAGATTAAAGGGATAGCATGATATTTTAATAGGCCACAATATCCAAAGAAACTTTTGTTAAGAACAATTAGTAGGTGTCAGTTGTTTTCAAGTTTTGCTCACGATAAGGTGACAGACAGACAGACACGCGACATGCAATCATATTATATTACTCCATGTGGAATCACCAATTTCGACAGCCCAAAGACACAGTAATGCTAGTGCGCCGTCAATTTTACCAAGACCCTTCCAGCTTCGATATGAATTGATTAAACATATAGGATGAGGGGCCAGTTTAAAATGGTGTCCATAATTTTGTGGTCACTTGCAATTTTTATGACACTTTCTCTTGTTTGTAAAACTCATTGCAATTGACACTTTGGCAGTCGATCAAGTGTTTCAAACGAAGGTCCAAACGTACTTTCGATGTCATCATTATGTCCGTCCAAAAAAAAAAAAAAAATAAAAAGATTGCCACTTCCCACTCAATTTTTTTGTATATTTTTTCAGAAGCCCATTTGTTACTAGTGATGTGGCAATTGTCCTTTAAGTAACTCAATATAGCGCAACGGACTTTTGTCAAAATATTTACTTTACCCGACAGGGCCAACAAAAGGGGCTCTTAACGCTAATAATGCTGTTCAAGTCATTCAAATCCGAATCGGCATGTAATTGTCATTTTAATTTCGTCTGTTCTGTGTATGGGGCTTATTTTGTATGATAATAAGATATTCGAGAATCGATTGTTGTATCGATGCAGATCTTGAGATAACATGGTATCGAGTTGCGATGGTATGTGTGACTCGACAGACAGCTGTGAATGTAAGTGCGAAGTTTTAAATAGATACGTAGGTATGTAGTTAATTGTAATGTCGCTATCGTTCCTTTGTATTGGAGAAGACATCTTGAAGATTCAAGAAACTAGAGAACAGAGATCAAAACCGAACGAATCTGCTAGAGAGATGATATATAATGTAGATACACGACGTGTTAATTTATATCCAAAGAAAAATAAAAGGTATTGATACTTACGTAGGTACTTACCTAATGCGCTAAGGCGCTTCGAAATTCAGTCTACCTATAGATGTAACAGGTCAATCAAACTTCCTAGCCGTTATATCAGCCTAACCCTAAGACTGATAGTATTAGGGTTCCACACCTCAAAAGAAAAAAACGGAACCCTTATAGTGTCTGTCTGTCCGTCTGTCAGAGCCAATTTGCTCCGAATATAATGGACCGAATAAGTTGAAATATGAATTGTGTGACGCAAACACGGACTTGTAACATAAATAAATGAATTTTTAATATGGGGGTCACTTTTGGGGGGCAAATAAGAAAATAAAAATTAAAAGTTTTGCAAACTGTAGCATATCAAATGAAAGGGCTTGTTGTGAGGGTTTCAAATAGATATTTATTTATAATTTTAAAATAATTTGTTTAAAGTTATTCAAGGAAAATAGACGAAAATTGACCATTGCCCCCCCCCCTTATCTCCCCAACTACTGAGTCAAAAATTTTGAAAAAAGAATATACAGAAAATAGTAATATACTTACCTATAGATTATAGGAAACCTATAAGAAGTCAATGGTCTTAAAATAACATGGCCAATCTCGCATTATTCTGCGTACAAACCTACATTAAAATTTGCAGTCGGTAGATATACAGGGTGTCCAGTAAATAGCAAGACATACTGCAGGGGGTGATAGCTAGGGTCACTACCTATCAATACAACACAATATATGTTCAGCAAAATCTTACGTCCGACACGCACTTGGCAGATTTGTTTTTTACATGGAGCGACTGCCACCCATCCACGAACCGACAGCAGCAAGCATAGCGTTATTATTTAGCCGCGAGTCCTTATAGATCTATCCATATCTGCACCGTAACTGCCTAACACACTATCAATCGGAATCGGTTTCATTTTAACAGTTCAACAACATTCATTGCGTTATTTAGGTACGTTGTCGAGCTGACAAATTTTTCGAACGTGTGGAGCAATGGATTAGCAATTTGCTCCAAAATGATTCAGATTCCGATCGATAGTGTGTTACGTAATAAGGGTACTGGTCTATCTCAACAATTAATCAGAGATTAATATATTTTAGCTGACGTACTGTCCATTCCGGCTATTGCTGGATAATGACTTGTAGTCGTTAAGCTTTTGTTTCTAGTAAAGTAAAATAATAAAAAGTAAGAAAAAAAACATTACATAACCCACCACAAACTTCCGTTTTTTAAAACCAATCTAACGAACTTAACCATCCCAAACAAACAAAAAAAAAAAACATACGAACATAAACCTTACTGCCTTAACAATAAAGCCCACCAAACAATCACTTAAAAGTATAAATGCGGACAAAAACAGTGACCCCATTGAACGGCTAGCCATTATTCAAGACTTTGTATGTAAATTCTACTAGGCTCTATACGACGTTTCCTTGACCCTCGTCATCAAGAATGAATTAGGAACCGAACTTGACCATGGGTCAGAGGTGTAGGTTATATGTGATTGACATCTACTGACTGTTTTAACGACTACTGATGTTTTTGTTTGACAGTTCGAAGCTTTGTTTCCGTGGTTTCGTGGTGAGTTAAATGGTCGGAATATTATGCTAGTGTTTTAATAAGTTGGGTCTGTGGCCACTTATATGTAAAAGATTATAATTTTGGTGAAATGAAATGTAGGTACTACCCCATACACTTCCACAGGAATCAAGTGATCTTTAAATCCAAAGATTATCAAAAAAACAGTCCTGCCGCTAATGCGTAAAAACCAGAGAGATTTCAAAAACTTAAGCAAAGAACAAGTGACGGTTTCCATGGTTTACCTAAATACTTTAAAATATCAGGAGAACAAGCAATAACATTCATCTTGGCGCTAATATACGACGCTTTTGTAAGAAAACAAAATCCAAATCAAAAGTAATTTACTGTGAATAAGTAAGAATTAAGTTCTTCTAACTTAACAAACAGATGTGCTGCTTGGGAGTCTGCTGCGCCACTAGTGCAGAGCGGGCGTTTTAGGCGTCTGTCTTATTTAAATTTGACGTTCAAAAAGTGCTGATTCTCAGTGTAATTTGAATTTTTATACACTTACTAATGAAAACACAAATAGCCGACGCGACGTCACCAAAAAAGCAACCAAGCCTTAAATGGGACTGGGCTGGATAAGTTTGCCGTATGTCGCAAGAGCCATGGGCCATGTGGGTCCCAGAAAACGACTGTCGACATCGAGGCGGACTGAGGAGAAGATAGCGAGAGCTTGAGGCCTACATACAGGATTGGTCCACATTAGCTCAAGACAGGGAGGAGTGAAAAGGAGAAAGAGAGGCCTTTGCTCTGTAGTGGTACAACACAGGCTAAAAATAAAAAATAAAAATAATCACTAACCCGTACTTATCACAGGATTATTCTCCTAGTTTTTTACCCAATAACAAATATTTAATTATTCCCAATACACCTGCCCAATCGATGCAAATGTCCGCTCACCCGTGGACTATTAGCCGGTCAATATACCGTGCCAGTTTGTGCCATACGCCACAATCTTTACATTTTTAGGGTGCCACTAGCCATGGCAATAACTTAAGTAACTATAGATTGGACAACCGTAGGTATGTTTTCGTTATCAAGCATGAAATATAAAATATCATAAAATTAGTAGCAAGCTTTTTCTTTGCAAACTACTAAGGGATGTGTTTATTAACATTCAAACCGCCAGTTAGGTATTAAAACAGTCGATTTATGTCAAACTTCCTTCTAAATTTGACATAAAACAACTGTTTAAATACCTAACCGGTGGTTTGTCTTAATTGTTTTCAAGAAAATGTGTGTCTAAATAGTTTTAGTACAGAAGTATAATACATACTGTCACAAAAAATCATAAATCAAAGCAAGCTAAAAAAAAAACAAAAGTTACATAAAGTCCAGCAATGCCCTTTCACCTGTTGGTACTTCTGACTTTTTCAAAATTCAAAACCACATTTAAAAAAATATACGTCTGATTTTTAAAAACAGAACATATTCGTAATTCAAAAGGCAGTATTAGACTAGTGAAGTGACCCGTCAGAGGGCGGTAGGCAGCGGTCAATACCTCGTGCCTGCCACTACCACCCACCAATGAGGGTACGCTGATTTCGTGATTAGATTAAAAAAGAATGATTTCGAAATTCGAATTATAATTTGTTTGGAGACCATTAAGGTTAAGTGTTTTGATATATTTTTGTTGAAATCTCGTCCTAAAAAATGAAGTTATGTTGCAAAATATACGTAAGTACATAATTACTATGTTAGAAACAATTCCATTGGAATATTACTTATTTGGTTTTACATTTTCATTTATTACAAGTAAAGTTTTCAACAATACCTAGGTATATTACAAAACTGAAGCTCTACCATAACGGTATTTTCATGGTGACCTTAAAACGATTTATTCAAAGCAGTTTTTTATTAACTTATAAAAAGTGATGAGCGACATAGGTCTACCATAATAGTCTTCAAGCATTGTTCCACATAACAATATTCTTCAAGGTGAATGTATAAACAGACTTGGAAAAAGTCTGACTATTTTTTGTCCTGATATACACTTTAGACGCATGTGCGCATAAAAGGCACGTGATAGCCCGCATATGAAAAAAAAACATCTATCCTTTCCACTTAAAACTTTTCATCACGTAATTTTTTAAATAGCATTTTTTTACAAATATTAAAATTAACATCAAGTAAATTAACCCATTATAACCTGACCAGAAAGTAATCAGTCGAAACCACTCAAAATCTCTAGTACGACTCACAAGTCCACAACCTCAGAAAACCGAAGTAGTTTGTCACAATAGCAATGATCAACAATAAAACCTCTGGACTCTGACTTCAAAACACCCTATATTCCAAAAAAAAATAATGAAGCATTAAAAAGTAAAGGGTAGTGATGTTATCGGTCCGAAGCTATCGCCCACACAATGTGGCACGGGCCCACCGATTGTTGGCGACCCCTGCTATTGTCTAACGGGGCTTTTGTTTTTACGAGTAGCCTGCCTGATAAGCGAAAATATAATATAGAAAAAAAAATGTTTGTGATACCTGCAAACGTAGAAGTAGTATTTGGTTCAAATGTGATCAGAACGATTACACTGGCCATTTTGGAGAAAAGCATGCTTTGATTCAGACGAAAAAAAAAACAAAATTATATTACCCTTTGTTACCCTTTCGGTAATAAAAGCGTCCAGCATGTCCTCCAGACTAACGATTATCTTTCATAATTTTATAAGCCTACCAATCGAATCTATAAACTTCATATAACCTACATCATAATATATTGGTGAAATACGTAGCAATAGGCACTTAGTGTACTTAATAAATTATATCATCTTAGAAGCTTCTGCATACTAATAAAATTATAATTGATCACGAGGCCTTAAGTAAGCCTGTTTAATATGAAACATCCCATTAACTAATGCCCTATTGAAACTTGGGCAAACCTTGTATTTAATCGAATCTCTAATAACTCCAATTTTGCGCGCGTAAAAATACTAGTGATCATTTTTATACAATGATCGCGCCTCTTTTTGTTAACCTCAAATTATTCCTGTTTTGGGGTCATAAAAATACTAAATAGCCAAGTAACTGCGACCAACTTGGATGTAACGGTTAGTATGTTAGTTCTAACCTAACCTAATCTATTTGGTAGAGGGTCCCTAGCTTATTTAATGTTCTTCTACACGAAATGGCGGAAGCGACACGCTACAATTGCAAGCGCCAGTTCCAGTTGCCTCTGCCGTTGACGCGTGTCGCTCGTGTGTAAGAACACTTACTGCGACCAATTCAGCTTGTGCGTGGTTGGTCCCAGTTCTAACCTAACCTTACCCGTTTGGTCGGGATACCCAAGCTTAGTTACAGCGACCAACGGTCTGAAAAGCCCAGAATGTTAAAAAGAGGCTCAATTATTAAAAAAAAAAACGGCCAAGTGCGTGAAAGTTTCCGTAGTTGGGATGAATTTATCCCAAGAACAAACTTAACATAGTAGTTGAACAACATGTGCTTCCATACATTACAACTGCTAGTGTAAGTTTGTACGCACAATATTAAGAGATTTTATTTTATATTTATTAAGATGTTATTTTTAGACTTAAACTTCTTACAAGTTTTCCTGTAATATATAGTCATAGAACTATTTTCTGTATTTTTTTTTTCAAAATTTTAGGCTTAGTAGTTTTGGAGATAAGCGGGGGAACGTTCAATTTTCGTCTATTTTCTTAAATAACTTTTAAAAAATATATTTTAAAATTATAACATAATATAAACTTTATTTTTAAAGTTATGACATAAATACTCGTAATAACATTTTTCATTTGATATGTCACACTGTATAGTTTGCAAAACTTTTTTAAATTTTCTTATTTGCCCCCCAAAATTGACCCCATGTTCAAAATTCATTTATTTACGTTACATATCCGTGTGTGGGTCACAGAAATTCATATGTATACCAAATTTCAACTTAATCGGTCCATTAGGTTCGGAGAAAATTGTCTGTGACAGACGGACAGACAGACAGACGAGGATCCTATAAGGGTTACTTTTTTTCCTTTTGAGATACGGAACCTCAAAATTGTCCATAATTAGAAGGTCAATAAGTTTTTAGAGGATCAGTTAAATATTTCTCTATTAAAAGTCAGGCCAGCCAGTAGCCTGATTCCTATCAGGCTCCTCAAAGTTCAGACGGGCCTTTAAATATCAAATTCCTAGATTCAATAGTAAGTCATCGATGCAATATGGTGGAGTTGCAGACAATACTGATAGTATTAGTACCCACATTACTTGTTCAGAGGTATACATTTGTTGGAACTGTACTACATTTGTGTATGGCTTTGCCTGTTGGTTTCATGATAGTATTTCGTTGCTGGAAGACAACTTTTCCAATGTTACTTGATAGCACCTGTAGATATACGGAAGATGCTGCAACGTCTTAGCTAGTCCTTATCATCATAGCGATCAGCAGAAAGCATGGTGGTGGTTTCTGGAAACTCATTGGTACTTGCATTATATTCCAATGGCACACAATGTATTTTAAAATGTTTGCTCTGATCTTGTAGTATTTGTACTAATTTAAAAAAGGTTCAGGAACCACTGTCGCGAAATCATCGTCAAAGGCGAAACCTATTTAAAAAACCGACCAAGTGCGTGTCGGACTACGCACAACGAAAGGTTCCGTAGTTGGGATGAATTTATCCCAAAAACAAACTTAACATTGTGGTTGAATAAGTAATTTTTCAAAGGAATTTGTAGACTCAAAATTTTTACTTTTCCAAGTACATTTTATAAGTAGGTCGAGTTTCACTCGTAAACTTGTAAAGCCTTCTAAGCTGTGATAGTTTTCCTTTCAATTTCGTTATATATGTATACTACTGCCGTGAATTTCTTCACATATGCAAAAGCAACCATTTAGCTGGCGGGGGGGGGGGGGGGGGACAAATTAATTTGATTTATTTATTTATTAAAACTTTGTAAACAACAAATACCGTACAAAGGCGGACTTAATGTTACCAGTGAACCTTAGGGTGATGCAGAGAGATACCATGACAGTTGCAATATAAAGGATAGATAACACGAAAATATCTATGAAATACAAGAATAAATACATCAATATTCTGTTTATACGTGTATAAATACATACGTATAAACAGAATAAACATTGTCAGGAGAAACTACGAGGGAGGGCATTCCAAAAAAAGACCGCCTGGACAAAGAAAGAAAGAATAGTGAATGAAACCAGAGCGGTGAGAAGGACATCGTAGAAGACGATTGTTGGTGAAACGAAGATTTTTACTATAACAATTTAAAGCTTCATTTAACGGAACCCTGAATCGAAAAATGGTTTTCACAGACTTGTAATATTTTTAATGGCCTATCCAACGATACACCACACCATGGGATGGACGAGAAAAAAAAAAACATCCCCACTTTACGTGTGCAGGAGGTACCCTAAAAAAAAAGCTTGTTTCATGATTTTATTTTACCACGTTGTCGGCGTGATTAATATGTATATCTATGCCAAATTATAGCTCTCTAGTACTAAGAGCCATTTTCACCACACATCACTAAACGCGATTAACGCTAAACGAGTTTAAAACATCGCTCCGTTTCTTTCAATCGTTTGAAGATGACAGAGAAAGAATGACGTTTTAAACTCGTTTAGCGATAAACACGTTTAGTAATGTGTGGTGAAAATGAGCCTTAGCGTCGCTGAGCTAAGCTGCGGACGGACGGACAGACGGATATGGTGAAACTATAAGGGTGACCTGTTGACTACGGAACCCTAAAAACGGTTTTAAAAATAAAGGCACCAATAAATACTTACTTACTTCCGTACTTCATGTTAACCTTCAAGAAAATTATTAACTGAATTATTAAAAACTAATGGTATGGTAGGTATTATTAATATCGAAAGAAGACCATGACTCTTCTAAACTGTTATGATGTTGTATCACGAAATTCAGTACTAGGAAAGTCCTTGATATTATTATATTGTGGTCCCTAAAAATAAAGTAAAAGGCACGGTAGCTATCGAAGGAAGCTATAGAAAGAGTTTATTTATATATAGTAGCTCGTGGCTAAGTAATAACAGCCGCACGGGTCGATCCATCAGGTTAAGCTACGCTTGCCGCGGTTGGTCCATGGATGAGTGACCATCTTTACATACCGAGACTCCTCTGCGCCACGGAAAGCACGTTAAGCCGTTGGTCCAGACTGTCATTCCTCTTTGACAGTCGTTACGGGTTGTCAGAAGCCCGAAAGTCTAACAACCAGTCTTACCCAGTCATATCGTATTACCCAGTAAGTGGGTAGCAGATTGGCAGAATTTCTATATTGGAATGATTTTCTTTGTAGGTACTTCTTCTTCAAAGTACGTCGATGGCAAATATAACACATAAAAAAATTTAAGTATATATTTTTTAAAGTATTCTTCTTTGTACCTACTCATGCGTTCTCTGTATGAGAAGAGGCCTTCTCATTGCAGTGAGATAATATTAGGCTGGATTATCTTTTTTTTTGTACTGGTCTCTGATGCATCCCCTCAACTATTAGAAGTTCTCTAGGTCGCTTGTCTGTCTGCTGAGGTTTTTTGAAATCCTCATTTACTGCATCGTGGTCTTTATTTTGGATGCTCCTTCTTTTTCTTTATAAGGATTACCATTGCTATCTATTTCAATAGTCTGCTTGTCACCTTATTTAAGAACCTATCTGTGGAACAGATCAAATACCGTATTATGGCTCCTGGAATTCTTTAACACATGTAAGTATGAGGATCTTGTGGCTTAGTAATTACAGCCGCACGGGTTGATCCATCAGGTTAAGCTACGCTTGCCGGGGTTGGTCCGTGGATGGGTGACCATCTTTTCATACCAAGACTCCTTCGTGCCTCGGAAAGCACGTTAAGCCGTTGGTCCCGGCTGTCATTCGAGGATCTTTGACAGTCGTTACGGGTCGTCAGAAGCCCGAAAGTCTGACAACCAGTCTTACCAAGGGGTATCGTATTACCCGGTTGTGGAGGTCAGATAGGCAGTCGCTCCATGTAAAATACTGGTATTCAGCTGCATCCGGTTAGACTGGAAGCCGACCCCAACATAGTTGGGAAAAGGCTAGGCAGAATGAAGTATGGCTAAAAATTGGCATCGTAAACATTCCCAGACTGGAGGAAGACCAAAGTCGTAGCGCTGCCGAGAACACGTGTTTACCTGGTTTCAGCAGCGCTACGACTTTGGTCCCTCGGATGACCCGAAAAGCTATAGCGTTAGCTTTATATCACTAGTATAAGTTGTTTGAAAGACTGCTACTAAACCGTCTTACAGCTGCAATTGGCCTGGCAAGTGTTGCTCAGGTCCAGGCTAACAGTGTCACTGTACCCATTCTTTGTTGTCGTATTTGTGGACCTCTCGGCAGCCTACGTCACCATAACCATCAAAAGGCTTCTTGAAAAGTGAACAGCTTCACCAATGATCAGGGTTTTACGCACATACTGAGCGAACCTTTATAATAAAGGCTGTTTGTCAGTCTGTTAAATTTAAACACACAGACAAACAGCCTTTCGCATTACATAGTGATATTCAGATTTCATACAGAATCTGTTCATATAGCTAGCTCCTTATTAACAATCTCAAGTTATTGGGTGTTGCAACTAACTGATGAGTAACGCTGTGAGAATATTCCTCAGCTTGCGGCGTGGCGTGGGTGTGAGTACGTTTGCTTTGCATAGCTTACATCATGGCTTAGTTAGTTGGAGATTACTGAGCTAATTATTTATTTTTCAAAGCCTTGCCCCACATTTAGATATGCGTAGATGGATATCTCATACCGAAAACATATACCGTTGCATTTTATTTACTTTGAAGTACATATGTCCAAAATGGGACGTATATTTATTATAGAAACTATTACAAAGATTACGATACAACCGAAAGACGTCCTCTGCTGGACGTAGGCCTCCCCCAAGCACCGCCACTTCAACGGGTTCCATGCTTCCCGCATCCAGCGGATTCCTGCGGCCTTCACAAGAACAGCGGTCCACCTTGGAGTTTTTCCAATGTTACGTCTTCCGGGACGCGGTCGCCACTCCAGAATCTTTCGGCCCCATCGGCAATCTGTTCTGCGAGCAATGTGCCCTGCCCACCTGTCTTTATTTTATACTCTAAACCAGAAAGCATTTTTAGGTTATTTGGTCTTTTTAAGCGACTTCCAAAAAGGAGGAGGTTCTCAATTCGGATCTTTATATATTTTTTTTATGTATTTTTGGGCATAACTCCGTCATATATAGACGGATTTGCAAAAATCTTTTTTAGTTTAAAAGGGTATGCTCTCGAGGTAGTCCCATTGTTACCAAGTCAGAATCTGATGAGGGAATCCCATGGAAATCGTGGGAAACCCTCAAATTTTATATACACACCTACAGCGATTTGGGTATTTAGTATAGTAACTCATGCATTTGCTCCCAGAAAGCACCATTTGGTGAAGTGATACTGATGACGTAGACCACAGATGGCCATCGCAACTACTCAATTATACCTAAGTATTTCACGGGTTGCGATTAGATTGCTTTAATATGGTTGCTCAGCAATTTATGCTCGTCACAAAGCAGCTGAAGGTGACTTCGCCATCAGCTCTAGTTCTCCTGGTTCTTACTAGGAGAACTCCTCAACAATTAACGTCACTGCGTCGAGAAAAGCAATATTTTGTTAAAGGTGATGAGCAGTTGACATTAGGCTATTGTAACTTAGATAAATTATAAATTGAGCCACTAAAAAGTGAAAAATAAAAACTTATTTACATTAGAAAAAAAAAACAACACTGTCTTCCAAAAAAACCACTACAAAGTGAAAAAAAACTATAATTTCGGAAGTCGTTGCCAGAAAACTAAAATACAGATCCAGAGACACCGACTTCCGGAATTCAAGTTATTTTTCTCTTTCTAGTGTTTTTTTTTTCGGAAGTCGGTTGTTTTTCTTTTTGTAAAAAAGTTTTTATTGTTCTACCAGGCCGCATTCGTAAACAAAGATCAAATTTTTCCAAACCTAATTATACGACAGACATAAACCGATTAAAGCCACGTTTGTTTGTTGTAGTACCGTCATCAATTAAACGCTAATAACAGTAGGTAACCTCTGCCAAAGAGGTTAGCAATTATCAACCTGTCACTAAGTGCATCGCAATAGAACCTTGAACTAAAAGGTTATCTATATGTCAAATTATATTATGTGAGCAGTGCGAGATTATACAAAGTACCTATGGATTATGGCTGCATGATCATCATCTGCCTAGCCATTTCCCAACTATGTTGGGGTCGGCTTCCAGTCAAACCAGATGCAGCTGAATACCAGTATTTTATATGGAGCGACTGCCTATCTCACCTCCACGACCCAGTTACTGGGTAATACGATATCCCTTGGTAAGACTAGTTGACAGAATTTCGGGCTACGCGATATAGGCATGGTAATAATATCTACAGTATTCTATCTTCATACAAACGGTCCGAACGCGAGTCATACCTACACGCCTCGAGTTCGGTACCCATTCGAATTTCGATACCCAAACAGTCGCGAATGCGCCGCAGTGACGAACGGACGGTGTGATGGTTTTGTAAGCAGTAAGCGTGCGATTTGTGACAAATATTCATTGAAATAAGAGGGTTCGTGGCTAAGTAATAACAGCCGCACGGGTCGATCGATCAGGTTAAGCTATGCTTGCTGCGATCGGTCCGTGGATGGGTGACAATCTTTACATACCGAGAACCCTCCGTGCCTCGTAATTAGTCTCGGCTGTCGTTCTTGGATCTTTAATGTTCGTTATGGGTCGTCAGAAGCCCGAAAGTGAGACAACCAGTCTTATCAAGGGGAATCGTGTTACCCAGTAAATGGGTTGTGGAGGTCAAATAGGCAGTCGCTCCATGTATAATATTGGTATTCAGCTAGTTAGACTGGAATCCGAACCCAACACAGTTGGGAAAAGGCTAGGCAGATTGGTTGATTCGTTGAAATAAGTACAAGTAGTTAGAATCGTGGGTTTTAGAGCATTTTACTAGTAAGTAGACACATATTTACATAAACTCACGTCTTCTTCGCATGAAAATAGGCAACTGATGAGAAACTGCTCTACTACGATCCTTACATACTCCTTTTGCTTGGTTTATGTTTATACATAATAAGAAGATATAGGAATATCCGACCGACTAATCTTAAATAAATAATTATGCTTTTGCTCGGAGTGAGGCTACTTCAAAACTGTAGCAACTGATGTCAAACTTAGGACCTATTGCTCGCCAATCCGTAACTAAACTGTTGAGCTATTGCCACTATTTCATACATTTTTTAACATTGCAAAATCAACTTGCTAACCAACTTCAAAAAGGAGGAGGTTCTCAGTTTGTCTGTATGTTTTTTTTTGTATGTTTGTTACGCGATTACTCAAAGACGGATGGACCGATTCAGAAAACTCTTAATTTGTTAAACAAAATAAGAATTTTCTTTTTAACGTGGTGCCATATAAGTTTTATTATCTTTTCGGGGGTAGTTTTTGAGTTAGCTTCAATAACATTTCCCACTTAGTTTATGTGGATGATGTTTTAATAACTTCCTATCAATGTTAATTACATAGCAGGCAGTGGTAATCGAATTTGTGTGGGGTAGGTACCACAACTAAAAAGTGAAAAATAAAAACTTTTTAGCAAAAAATAAAACCAGCTTCCAAAACCCAAAACCAAACACTACAAAGTGAAAAATAACTTTAATTTCGAAAGTCGGTGGCATAACACGAAAATACAAAACTACCGAAATTAAAGTTATTTTTCACTTTGTAGTGTTTGGTTTTGGAAGTCGGTTTTATTTTTTGCTAAAAAGTTTTTTTTCTGTGACCTTTTTGTCTTTAAATTACTGTATTTTAAATACGTGTCAAGTAATTTACGACAAACAAGAGATGGGATGACTTAGATCGTCTGAAACATATAATTTCATAAATACCACATAAAATACCGCTGATTTAATCATAGAGTTGAAGCTAAAATAATTCAATCTGTACCTATTGACTCTAAAGGTACGGGTGACATTTGATTCCAGATAACCTCTGACTTTCTGGATTGTTAGGTACTTATTGAAATAAGAAGTCCTAACTAATACTATAAATGCGAAAGTGAGTTTGTTTGTTACGCTTTCATGGTAAAACGTCTGAACGGATTTGGATGAAATTAGGCACCATGATTTAGTGAATATGTTTGGACATAGGATACGTTTTATCCCGTTAGTGCGTGCCCGTGGGATAATTTCCGACCTGCACGCAGGCGAAGCCGCTGGCAAAAGCTAGTACAATATAAATCTAACAACTGCAATTCTATGAAGGGAGTCAGTAATTGCAATGGTGGAAATGAGTTTTACTTATAAATAGGGTTGCCATCTCTAAAATATGCCAACCAAGACAAGAAGTGAGACAACCCCGGCTTTTGGACCTACCTATAAACCCGGACATATTAACAGTGATTTTTTTTTAAGTTTTACTCAGTAAAACAAAAACTAGTTTTAATTGTTATAAGTAAATCAACTTTTATTTATTTTCATACAATTTTAAACTAAATTTAGTCTTTTAAAGAAACTAAACTAAATCTTCTTAAAGTTTTAACAAACAACGAGGCTGAAGTTAAACTAAGCTAATTAGTTTAATTTCGGCCGCATATATTCGGTAGATGTATCAACCATCAACCTAAAACCTCAAATGAAACCTCGCTCAGACGCTCCCCAGACGCCCTCTAAACTAGGACCAATCCGGAGAAACTCGGACGGATAGCAACCCTATTTTTAAATAGCAAAAAAAAAATAACTACGATAGACTCGGATCATCTTAAGATTGAATCTTGAAGTGACCTTCGTATTTCTCATCGATAAATCTGTCTAAATGTTGTATCTACGTAGATATATTTTTCAAGGCCAGGAATTGCATAATGGTTTGTTAAAAATAACAACTATAATCAACGCTCTGCGTGCTTCGTCTTGGGAAAGCCCACAACAGATTGTGATGATAGCATAGGCATATACTAGAAAATTTTAAAAATTAATCTTTTCATTCAACAGAAACACATACAAAACAAATCTTTTTCACGCTAGATTTAAGGTAAACTTTGAGGTTGCGCAGAAGTGAGGATAATGTCGTGAGAAAAGTTTTAAGTATGAATGTGGATGGCTATAAGAATAGGGGAAGATCAAAGAAACGATGAATGGACTGTGTGAAAGATCATGTGGCTAGAAAGGGGGTGTCTACCTAGATGACGACTAATAGAGAAGTATGCAAAAAGAGACATGATGCACCGACCACAAATAAATTGAGATAAGGGAAAGAGAAAGATGATGATGAATCGAGCTTAACTTTAAAATATATCCTTCGAAACCCTGCAATTTCGTAACATCCGATGACATCATCATCTGCCTAGCCTTTTCCCTACTGGGGTCGGATGCAGCTGAATACCAGTATTTTACAGAATCTTTGGGTTCATTCGAGTAATCGAGTCTGTTCAAAGCACGCTGCACTGGGGTCGGTGCATTTCATACATTCATTCATTCATGGAGCGACTGCCTATGTGAGTCCACAACCCAGTTACTGCTTAATTCGATACCCCTTGGTTGTCAGACTTTCAGGCTTCTACGACCCGTAACGACTGTGAAAGATTCACGAATAACAAAGTAGCATCCCTTGACACTTCTCGCTAATTTGAAACATGGTAGCTAATTACAATTGTAAGCACAAAGATTATCGAGGCAGCTCTCCAAATAAATGTGAAGCCTCCTCTAAATTTATTATTACGCTGGCGAGCCTTCATTTAGTGCTAGCTACTGAGTTTTGATATTGCACTGAGGCATTAGTGGTGGGATTACGGTTTATCGATAAAAATAGTAACCGTTTGCTACTGAAGAAAGCGTTGAGTAAAATTGCGTATTCATCTTCGCATTACGAGACTTAATCAAATTATTACTAAGCACTGGATCTGGGTGTACTGTGGGTAGTATACACCTCGGCCTAACCCTTGGGAATGCAGGCGTGATATTAGGTTACGTTACGTGGACTCTACACATTAGCTAATACACATCACTCATCAGTACGAATTTCATGAATTTTAGTCGACTACTTTGCACGTATCTTGTAAGTATTGCCGTCAAACGTCAGTTATATACATAAAAAACCTCATAGGTCATGTCAATGTGTGCTCGAATGTCTACCGAACCCCATAGGTTCACAATAGGCTGTAAGCCCGTGGTCGCCATTGGGTGATGTTTTTTTTTACTTTTATATATGATTTACGTTTATATAAATTTTATATAAAAATTGTTCTTATGCTCACATGGTATCC
Source organism: Dicycla oo (assembly GCA_948252095.1). NCBI lineage: Eukaryota > Metazoa > Arthropoda > Insecta > Lepidoptera > Noctuidae > Dicycla > Dicycla oo. The sequence goes on along the minus strand of OX411727.1, from coordinate 9,269,989 downwards.
AATCGACGTTTGACCGTGTTCATTTTTTTTTTTTTTTGTAAATTGACCAATTTCGGCGTTCTTATTCTGAGAAACTGTAAGACTCCGACAACTTTGACTTATTGAGTGGAGGCGTCACTTTTCGCAATTTTTTTTATCTCAAAATTCCGAAGCAAGTTTTTCATAAAATGCGCGATTGCTTTTTTTCGAGCTCGTAGATTGACTACTGTACATAAGCCAATGAAATGGAAAACATTTAATAATATGTCTTAAAGTTCATGGTGGCCTCAGAATTTTGAAATGTGTATGGAAAAAAATCCCATTCAAAACCATAAAACTACTAAAAACGCTCAGAGTTAACTGTAATTTTCTTACTACATTAATAATGTTTATTACGTAAAATTTATACCAGAATAAACGTTAGTTCATAAGAAATTAAAATTTCATAAGTAGGTACTTCAAACATAAAAAATATAAGACTCAAAAAAAAAAAACGTAATTACAACTGCCAAAATGCTACATAATGCGATGCGCGTCACCGTGCTTCAATATACCTAATCTCTTACAACGCATTTTTGTGATAGGCCTCTTAATGACAACGAAGAAAGTATGAGTGATTCAGTTTTCTTGCAGAGCAAAAGCGTAGCCTCCTTATTTGATTTTTTGATGAGATACGCACTAAGAGATTAACTCAATTTTTTATTATTTTCTTTTGTCCAATTTCTGTACCAATTCCGGTATATCGATAATTGCATACACAAATGAATCCCAGCGCATCACTACCGCTAAAACCCGTTGACTTATTTGGCTCTGCACTTGATTAGGTGTATCGTAGGCGCGTTCCCACCTCGAGGTACACATTCATCCTAATTAGCGCCTAACATCGTTCATAAACAAGCATATAATACAGTGCTGTCCCTAAATCACTGTTAATGTCCTATGGCTTATATTTTGTAGAGGTGAAGACGTTTTGTGCGTTTCGTGCGCGGTTTAGGGTTAGCTACTTCACAAAGAGTATTTTGTCCAAGTAAGACACATGAGGCAGTTAAACTGTAGAGATTTTTTATAATGATTTTTTCCAAAATGTACACATAAAAATACCTTGATAAATATTAAGGAGCATCTGTTCAAAAGGTCGTATTTCACTTTCCAACTTTTTTTTGAACCCATTACAAAATAGTCCATCGAATGAGCCTAAAAACTTGATTAAAAGGAGCGTATTTTCCATATAATAAAATCCAAAAATTTGGATTCCTATCAAAACGGATGTATTTCTGTATCAATGTTCTCTTAGATTTATAAACAGCACAGGCATATTTCTTCTACAAAAACCGTCTTTTATTTATTGTTCTATTCAAAATGTCATACTTTTTTCCATATTTCGTAAGTTTAATACAAATCGATTAATTCGATTTTCAATTATTGAAGTGTTTGGGTAATTTACTGTTATGCACTAGTTTTATATAAATTATTATAAAATTATGTACTAATTTTACAATATAGTATGCATTATTTTTAACTGGATCCCAAAAAAGTAACATTTTGAGGAAACAAATTCGAAATAATATATTGTTAGATTTCATTAAAACTGATTAATTTATGTGACCGTTTTTTTTTTTTCATGGTATCATTAGCTTAATAGCATTACAAATATTAAATTAGCTAAGCTGAATGTTGATCCGTAAGATAATCCCTGTTATAACTAACGCAAACGCAAATTTTTCCTCCTCTATCCTCCGAGGTTTCACCCTCATTACTTCAAGAGATCTCCAAGCCCTACAGAGAAATAGACACTACTCAGCGTTTGGACTTCACACCTTGGGGAAAGATCGTCATAAAAAGTGCCATTTAAAAATAAATGTTTGCCCATAAATGCTAAAATTAGAGATGCGCCCAATAAGTGGGTTGTTGCTTGCCCAGGACCGAAATAGCCATGTATTAGGGTGGGTCGTGGTTCAGACTTTCAATTTGAGACGGTCATGGTTCTGAGACTACGTCATGACAAGCTAAACAAATAAATAATTTTGAATGTATCTCTATGAATAAGGGGTTTTCTTCTTGTTTACTTTTATATTAACGAGGTGAATTGCTTTCTTTAATTTGAATAAGAGTAGGTAGGTAAAATTAAACAACATTTAATTGTATGGTTTAGTAATAATTAGTTTAAGAATTAAAGCGTTGTTTACTACTTTAAAATTTAGTTAGGTTTCGGATCTAAACTGTGTTTACTTATCCTTACTTAAGCTTGTTCACTTGCTTTAGAATCAACAGCCTATTTTATAACGGTTTTTTTTTTCAAAAATTTTTGTGTTTTACGATTCCATTCCACTTTAAGCTGCAGTTGAAGTTGATTTTTTTTAATGTTTTATTTATTTATAAGGGCTTTTACGCATAGCGTATGTCAGTCCCATCGTATCCTAAACAATTGTACATACTTTCACAAGACGTGGGCCATGAATTTGAACAAATCCTTCGCTTCGTCGCCATTTGGTTGGGATAGAATTGTATGGAACATGCCCACATCAGTTCTGTTCAAATTCAGGAACCTCACTAAATTATTTCTACTGGACTCATATTGGACACACTCAATCAATAAATGTTGTAGGTCCTCGACAACTCCACATTCCTCACAATTAGGCGAAACGATTTTCTTCATCATGAAAGCAAATTTTTTGCATGGAAAAGTTTGTGAAGTTATAATTTTTCATACAAAAAGCGATAACGTTTTTCCCCCGTAAACATAGTCTAATATTCATGATTTTTGGAAATGTTATAGATATAATTAAAAACTAGGTTTGTAATTTTTTTATGATAAAGAAATATGGCATACGATATAAGTTATTAGCATCTAAATATCTATATTTTTGACTTAAAAACTTCCTTGAGCGTTTTTATTAGTTTTTATTAAACTAAACTGAATTACCAAAAAAGAAAAACGTACAGACCTAGACTAAGGTGTACTAAATCGAATGAAGTCAAAATTGTTTCATTTTGTAAAGGTTTAGGCAGGTGAAAACGTTATCGCCCGAAACAATATTTCAAAAAAGAAATGTAGGTTTTTTTTGCCTCCAAAACTCGCGCCGCGTATCGGCACTTCTCAATCCTATTAAGTATGATTTCTTTATAACCCTTCAAAGCATTTGAAGAAAATCCACTTTTGACTGTACATAACATTACGCCTTTACCCCGAAGGGTTAGGCAGAAATGGCACCTATATAATAGAACACCCACGTTTCGACAATTAGGCCGATGTAACTAGGGGAGAGCGTATTGCCATCAACCGGGCGAGAAATTGGAGTTGGATAAACCGATATATTCCCAAGAGTTTATATTCCCAATGCAACTTACTTTAAGCCTTTGCAGTTATTATTAATTTAATTACCAACATTGTCAACAAAAATCTCTTTCCCAACGAAAATGTTGAAAGAAATGGTGATATTAACTGTCCACCACACGTGTTCCAAAACTATGTCCTTGACAGGGACCCAATACCAATCTATTTCAGTACTGGGCCCCCAAAGAGGGCTCGGCGGCAGTGAAACGATAATTTATGACACAAACTTAGGATTATTTTGTAGTTTATTTTTCAGACTGAAGTTATTTAATGAGTATTTTCTTTTATTTCATTTACATTCTTAAATATTTTTATAAAAACGTAAAATTAAAAAAAAAAATGATAATACACACTAGTCACCTCTTGTATTATCAGTCGTACCTAAACCAATAAATAAAAATAGTAAAAAGTATTGTGATTTGTATCTGGTTGTTTCTCTTTCTTCAGTCTACATAACGGAAACTATCTACAGGGTTATTGGTACAACACCAGCAACCTCTTAAGGGGCCATTGTACTCATCATTATGAACAACTTTCACTATGGGACCAACCCTGAAATCGCGAAATAAAATTAGTACATACAACCACTGTTCAGTACATTTTCACGAATTACGCGAACATAAATGTACTGAACAGCTGATTTTTTTTCGCGATTTCAGGTTTAGTCCCATAGTAAAAGTTGATCATAATGATGAGTACAATGACCCCCTAAGAGGTTGTTGGTGTTTTACCAATAACCCTGTATATTATAGAGAGTTACGTTACCGAGCATATTTTTTTCGTTATCAGAGTCTATAACGAAAAAACAATCTCGGTCCCTAGAGTTTCGTTAAGAGTTTACACTGTAGTTTTGTCCGAATAGACTCATAATTTTTGGCTCTATTGATCTATTGCAAATATTACTCAATTCATTCATTCATTCATTTCACCTTTTAAGGTAGCACTAAGGTCCTTAAATATCAATAAATACCATTTAAATTATTTATGTGATTTTTCAGTACAACTTTTTTGTTATTTCGAGACTCTCAACTTTAATTTTAAAGTTGTTAGAAGGTGTCCCAATTTGGAACGAAAGTTGTCTTGGATCAATGCCGTTGCATTTTGTCTTAGTTGCTCAACTTAGAAAAGTTTCAGTCATCTCATTGAAATAAAAATACTACAGGTATTTTAATTACACTCCCAAAATACAACCATTTTGTTATTCGTTCGCAGACTTGGAATGAAGCGTTAATTTTGGTCTTAAGTAAATGCATTGTGTCACCTCAAACGAATTGAAAACATTCACAATGTCAGTAATTCTTTTGTATATGTTTTGTGAATTGAATTTACCAGACGTCACCTACAAAAACACCTCCTTCCTGTTGCTAAAACTCGTCAATCTGCCTAGCCTTTTCCCAACTATGTTGGGATCGGCTTCCAGTCTAACCGGATGCTGCTGAATACCAGTATTTTACATGGAGCGATCGCCTATCTGACCTCCACAACCCAGATACTGGGTAATACGATACCCCTTGGTAAGACTGGTTGCCAGTAACTGGTAAAACGATACCGAGACTGGTTGTCAGAGTTTCGGGCTTCTGACTACCCGTAACGACTGTTAAAGATCCACGAATGACAGCCGGGACCAACAGCTTAACGTGCTTTCCGAGGCACGGAGGGCCTTGGTATGTAAAGATGATCTCCCATCCACGGACCAACCCCGGTAAGCGTAGCTAAACGTGATGGATCGACCCGTGCGGCTGTTATTACTTAGCCACGAGCTCCTCCTTCCTCCTTTTGCTAAAACTCGTTGATCAGAAATGTAATGCCCGGTTTCTGAAGTTTTAAACGGAGTTTATCCATTCGATAGTATTATTGATTCGACATCGTGTTTCCGAACACTTCGTTATAACATAATTTAGCTCAAAAGTCGAGTGAATTACTGTCGAGCTTGTGTCCGAGAACCTCAAAAACCGACTGTAAGGAAGGAATTCGATAAATAGATAATTTTATCGAATCAAAAACTCTTAATAGCTATTGAGCTATTAAGAGTTTATCTGAGGATCTCAGAAACTGGGCATTAGCAGTGCAAATCCAAAGTCACATGCACCATTATATCTTAGAAAAAATGCCGTGTCAACAAATACGAGAACTCGATACATTGGTATAACGTTACGTGACTCAAATTGAGCAATTTTCTGTATCCTGTCCCACATCTGTCTCTAAGGATGATAGAAAAAAGTATCCGTTGAAACGTTCAATTATAGAATGTACCAGTTATGGCACAAAAAAGTGGGAGCCAGGGTCTCGGCTGAAGGTGCAGGGATTTAACTTTTAGCAAATTATGACTGTATTTATTTTATTTTTCCCTTTATTGGCCAACCAACAAGTGTTTATCTTCACTGTAAATAGTTGAAGTAATATATATCCTGGGACATATCACACACGGTCGTCTGATCCCAAACTAAGCAGAGCTTGTACTATGGAAACCAGATAACTGATATACTACATACACTACTTTTTTTTGTAAATACATATTTATATAGATATATCTACCATATTCTAAGGTTAGTTTAACAATTTCTTACAGGTTAGCGCCACATGCACCATAAACACACATATGTTACGATCGCGAATCATACTTTAATCGTCAACATACAACCTATTACTGACTTGCAAGTTACAAAAAAAAGCGTAAGAAAATTTGAATTTCACGGGCTACTTGGAGCTTTCCTCCTTAAAACTTTATAAAAATGTCGTCGCTTTTTAGACCCAGAGTTGCATAAAATGATCTTACCTCAACAATATTAGGTGTACCAGAAGCGCTAAAATTATAAAATTAATATTTATAATAACTAAAATTAACAAGTTTACGGGACCAACGGCTTAACGTGCTTTCACGTTTATGTAAAGATGGTCACCCATCTACGGACCAACCCTGGCAAGCGTAGCTTAACCTGCTGGATCGACCCGTGCGGCTGTTACTACTTAGCCACGAGCTCTATTTCAACTTGATTGTATTCAAATATTCAAATGAAGAGGAAAAGCTTGATTAATAATTGATATCGAGGAGCTCGTGGGTAAGTAATAACAGCCGCACGGGTCGATCCAGCAGGTTAAGCTACGCTTGCCAGGGTTGGTCCGTAGATGGGTGACCATCTTTACATACCGAGACTCCTCCGTACCTCGGAAAGCATGTTAAGCCGTTGGTCCCGGCTGTCATGTGTCAAGTAAATTTATAAATCCACCGATTCCATGACATTCACATTGGAGTTGAAACTGGGTCAGGAATCTAAACCACATTTTATGAATGACTAAAAAACATAGGCTTTTGTTAAACCATGAAAGTCAAGGCTACGAGTTATTACATTGTTATGTTTGCATTGAAAATTTGAATACAAAACTACCTTTGATTTGTTTCTGAACAGAAAATAATTTTAACAACCGATATGGTTGTAGAACAGTGAGAATCAATGAATGAATATACTCGTACTTCAAACTACTTGAGAACTATTATTTTAATATAAGAAGCGACAAACATAATTTTAAAATGTAATTAAATTCGTGCACTTTAAACCAAAAGCCACAAAAACACTTTACAGATCAAAAACAATTTCCAGAAAAACCTTTTTAATCAACAATAAACATACCCTTATAATATAAAAACTTTTGAAAACATTTTCAACCTACAAACAAACCGAAAATTATTCACGAAACGCGACAAGATTTTCCACGCCGCCTAGCGTCGAGTAGCGACGTGAAAACTCACCCCACACAACCAAACTACAAGCGTATACACCACCATCCCTTTCCACAGCCCACACACCCCTACATATGAACGAGATAGACATACATCGGTCATTATATCCAGATTTCCACTCGAGAAAACGTACAACCCTTTAGTTGTCTCTATTATCGCCGTTCATATGTGACAATTAGACAAGGACAGGTATAGTGCGAAGGTTTTATGCTACTGGACATTTAGTGACCACGATTTTTAAAAGGTTTTGTGCAGCCTATCACGGTGTGTTTGGTCAAGCGATTGGGGATCTTAGGCCGGGTTCAGAATGTGGAGTAACAGGGATTTTGTGCGTGAAAATATTTTAGAATTTTTTGACAATTCTAAAAGATTTTTAAAAATCTTTTGCCTTAATTTTACACTTCAGATTCGTTATCTATCTAAGCTTATTACGTAATACATAACTTTATACGTTTACATTCAAACAAAAAAAGCAAGTAGGTATTCATTGCTAATTTAACCATCAGCCTTATTAATCATAAAATACAGAAACAGGCTCTCCAAAATATATCTACCTCAAAACAACCAAAATAACGAAATCAATAAACAATCAATCACTTAGAACAATTTGAAATTTCAATAATCGAACAGTCCCGCGAAGTTCGCGACTAAAGTCGAGAAACAATTATGAAAAAGTTCTTTTTCGACGCCCGTTCTCGCGCCAGTTAAGTCCCGACTGACACTCATAAAACTTATTAAAGTCAAGGACCGACCAAGATAAGTTCGTCGGCGTCTTAAGTAAAATAACGGCGGCGAGGGAAAAAATGTGCCGCGAAAACTTGCCAGCGAGAGTGAAGATCTACCTTTACGTGTTGCGCTTTCTTGAATTTTTCGGTAATGTAGTTTTATGTTCTTCCTCTTTTATTTGAGCAAATTAAGTTTATAAGGAATTTAATGTACTCCACATTCAAGTCCTTATAAACTTTATTCGGTTTGAAGAATTTACACTTGTTGGGGTTACGAAAGTTTGACGTTGTTATTTAAAAAGTTTTGTTTGTCTTAATTTTACTCGAAACTAACTTGCTACGTAATTTACAGCTTCATTTTTACAATGCCGCTACGATGTTGGCGCTACGAGCCGCGTAGCGTACGTAGCGGCCTGCTACGCCGACGTATCGTTTCTTCAATGACGACAACGTAAAAAAACGTAAACGGTACTTTCAAAACTACTAAAGTAAATGCTTAGTTTTGATAATTTATTATATTTTATGGGAATACGTAGGTTCTAGATATCCTAATTGCATTATTTAATATTTTATGAAGTAAAACCAACAAAGCTCTTTCACTGTGCGAATAATAAAACATACGTCTGCTAGATAAAAGAAAAGAAAAGTTTTGAAATCCTTTTTATACGAGTTCTTAATTTTTAAAACCACCTTGCTAACGTAGACTGACCGCGCTCGGGTCCATTCAATTAAAAATTCCATCTCCTAATCGAGTCATGAAATATGCAAGCAAATATTATCCCTTTTCTTTTGTACGCGCTGCATCTTCGCCCCACCCGCGCACGCACACCGACGCACGGCACTTATGATTTATGCCCGTCTCGCTTCCACCCACGCGTCTGGTGGTAGAGCACGCGTGACACGGTCTCTGTCGATCAGCCGAGGCAGTGGCGACCGCGAGTAACCTCTGGCCACTTCGTGCGGACTCGCACGCGCCGTCGTCGGCCGGCCGAGTGAGACAGCGCGAGTTGTGGACATGCGGAGGCCGCGGAGCCCTCGCGCGAAGGGACACAGGACAGACGCTCTCGGACATCGGGCGAGAGCGGGCGGCCGGCCGCGCACCTGCCTCGCACCGCTTCGCACGCACGACGTGCTCGATCGCGAGACGCTACTTCGATATATCGTAAACACGAGACAACAGATAAATTTTGAAAATTATTTTATTTCTGTTTTAATTTTGCCGTTAAATTATTCGAGGAATATAGCAAAATTTTCACCGGAACAATATAAATAAAATGTAATAAATCGGACAGTGACTGAAAATTTTGTTTGTTCGGACTGAAAAGTGAAGAAGTTTAAACAGATGCTATTTAATGAAGTGTGACCAAATGAATCGTTTGCCGAATCGCGGGATCGCCACTAGGTGTGGACAGATTAGATAGGGCACTGAGACGCTTATTCAAGTGTTGATAAGGCCCTCTTTATGACCAGTCGATTTTGGCGAGCAAACATTCGACTGACGTGTGAACTGAATCACCACAACATGAAAAGGAAAAAGTAAGATAAGAAATAGTTGGATTTTTATTCGATTCGTGAACGATGAAGAAATTAAGAAGATGACTAAAAGTTCTATTGATGTTTACCGTCGGACATTTAAGGGGGGATTTGTGATAACACGACCTCCGTTATCAATAACGTTTTAGAAATAGGACGATAAGCCGCTGGACCGACGGCGGCATAAGTGAAGTGAGCAAGAACTGTCGTGAGATAGCTAAGATATTAAGATAAAAAATTCTGAGGATAAAGAAGTTGTTGAAGATCTAAAAATAGGTGACCAAATCAAGATGAGAATCAAGATGCCAGCTGTACGCATCGCGCAAGGTAAGTCAGCAGAACTTGAACTACTAAATGTTCCTACTGGATTTTATTTAACGGAGCTGTCAATTCTATCTACTAGCTAACTTATGGAAAACTCTTAGGATAAAATTTCTTTAACTTATTTGGGTGATTCCCAAGAAATTATTTTTTTGTAATTATAAAGGAAAGTAAAAAAAAAAAAAAACAAAATTCTAAAGAAAGAAAATCAAACAATACTGGGCTACTACATATTTCTACCCTAACCAAATTTGAAAAATTTTGCACAGTCAACATTGCAAAACTCAAAATATATTTATGCCATGAAAAACTTCATCCAACGCTCCTCAGAAACATCATCTAAATAAACACACAGTCACTTGCACAATGTGGCAGTGCTGGCGAGACTCTATTCATTCAGGCAACGAGCTACTTAATACCGGAGCTTGTGACAATATTGACACGCCGTCCGTGGTCATCACATGTCCGAAAGGGAAACATGAAAAGAGTACTAAGTAGCCCCTTTAAAATATTCATACCAGTCTTACCCGTGTTGGGGGTACTGGACAGTTTGATACAGAAAATTTAAAAGCTACAATTCGTATTGTGAAATATTTGGGAGATGAGAATGAAAATATAAGTCATATAGAGGAAACTAGTCAAATGGCATAGAGTATTTATGACCAACATTGTTGCAAAAATGAAATCCATCATGGATTTAACTTGTCAACAAAGAATATGTTTCATGGAAAATTAATTTGCAATGCAAATTCTAGCCACTTGCACTGTGTCAATTATTATATATCACCTGTTGTAACCTTAGTCCAAGAACTAAGGTCACCAGTATTGCAACATTGTAAGAAGTTGCAAGCTATAATTAATGTATTAGTTGCAAAGCGGTCTTTGCTTTTACTATCTTCAAGATTATATTTGCAACAAACTATTTTGTGGACAATATTAATATTTCCTTCAATATCTTCAATAAGGTTGAGAATATTGAGATTAATAAAAGCGTGTTGGAATAGTTAAAATAATGTTATAAGCCAATTGAGAATAGTAGTAACATTAGAAACTGCTTTCTGAATACACATACATTTTCCATTGTTTCTAAATATGATTCCCACTATCCAACAGTTAGGTGTATTAATTAAAATTATAAGCAAAAGTGTGAGCATCTTATGTTCCTTCCCATGCTTTACTTAACTCACAATGGGATGACCAGTGAATTTGTAATTTTAGACCGCCAATTACTCTCATAGTGCGGTTTTTACTTCCAACTTAAATTCAGGTGACTGTCTTTTTCATTTATAATGCTCTGTTTATGGTATTTAAACAAGAGATTGGCCTTATTTTGAAAATATTGAGTTACTATATGCCCTGTAATTATTATTTCTTGAAAATGGTCACACTTAAAATTAGACTGATCTAAATCTAGTCTCTTTTCTATGTTAGCTCAATTGGGGCCATTGCTAAATATGTCCAACCATAAGTTATCCATCACTTAGATGTTTTTGCAGAATTTATTTAAATTAGATTCATCAATTTACAATTTATTTAGCAAAACCAGCCCGTACAAGTTAGTTCTTGTATAATTTATATGAGCCTGCGTCGGCCGTCGACTCTCGCGCACGGATTCCTCTCAAAACTAGCGTTATCGCACACATGGGCAATTAGTCCAAGTTGACCGGAGGCGACGGGCGACTCGGATTGGTCGGTGGCAGAGTGACGTCACCATCGTCTGCGGCCGTCGCGCCCGATTGGTCGACATGCGTCATTTCGTCGATGACACGTTTGTTCTTATTTTGAAAGCAAGAAGTTCGAGGTAGGTACTCGGGTTTTGTTGTGAGTAACAATGGGGACCCCCTTTACACGTACATGAAATTGGATGCCATTATGTGGTCGTTCTTGTATGTATGCTTGTTCAAGACCAGTAATTACTGGAGGTGAAATTTGTGCCATAGTAACTTCCATAACAGGGCCACACTTTAAAACTGTCACAACAGCCGTCACAAAACAAAATTGTGTTCCCATTGGTGAACGGCACGGTACTCCAAATTAAAAATTTAAAAAGTCGTCAAGTTTTAACGCGATCCCAATTATGTCCAAAGGCAGAAAACCTGCTGGCTTTTTTAAAACCCTCCTCAAAAGTATGAATTAGGGAATCGTAAAATTACTTTATCAGGTGCGAGGCCAGACGGACGGGGGATACCGCGAGCGTAACTTTTAAACAAACTTTTAAAAATCCAAGTTAACTTTCGGGCCATGCCCGACCGGGCTCTAAATAAAACATTAACAGAGGTAGCGTTTTGTTTTTACTTCGCGTTTGTCACTAATTGATATGGGTTTTCTGTCCTCTGTAGACTTTTTAATTGATATTGTTTTTGTTTTGTTCGAATGGGATTTTGACATTGTCATTAATACATTTCTCTATTCAAATATATGCAGAAAAACTTGATATGCTCCAGCATTAATAAAAGGTTTAATATTCTTATTTGCTGTATCATTTTTTATTGACCGCTTGAGGTTTTGTTTAATTGTTTCATTTATTTGCCATTGTGTTTGATACAAAACTGAACGGATGCGGCATAAAAGGGCCGCATGTCAATTTAAACATTGCCTATATCTTGTCCTTTGCCGCTTAGCGATTCAATATGTCTTCATTAAGCGAATATCGAAGGATCGCATTTACAAACGGAACTCTCAATCTTGATCCTTGGTCAGGAATTATTGGACCTCGGTTAATCCTTGTGTCTTCATATAAATATACGGTGGGAATGGCAAATATAGGGCTGGGCTATTTCTCAATTATGAATATTGATTTTGACTGTGTTGATAGTACCTATAATTAAAGCAACAACGGCACTATTTTGATTTAACGGTCAAGTAACCTTTTCTCACGTTATAGACGGCGACTGCGTTGTTTACAAAGGAATCATGATTAACGAGTAATAAATATCACAAAGCACGCTAATAGAACTGATCACCTATTTCAATTGCACGCACTCAGCAATAATGCATCCACGCGAACCAAGTCGTGGGAAAGAATTCCCATCTCCTTTTACTTGATCCAATAAATTGAATTCGTCAAGACAACATATTTTAGCAATTGACAACCGACGTCCATTAGAGCAGTATAAGAGAAAGCCACATCAGATAATTTATTTCGCAGCATATTTAAATTATGGGAATGAAGTTAATTTTCTTATTTAGAATAATGATTGTGCGGACGGCCACCCGTTTTGAATTTCCAACTGGACCGGCTTGATTTTATCCTTTTTTTTTTGAGCGCATCGAACGGCGTTTTGTGTTTGTGATTCTGAAGATAAAGACGTATGGATTTACATATGTTATGTCAGCGGAGGTCCTGGTAACATTTAAATTGGATTTATTAGTCCGGTCCCATTAAACAGTGCAGAACAACGTTGGAGGCATTCTCGATATGATACTGAACATTTTAGAATTGAATGAAAAATGTTTCATAAATGCAGATGTGGAGACAGAAAAAGAGGACCAACTTAAATGCATATTATTATATAAAGTAAAATCCGGAGAGATTGAACGATCTTGTAGTGGGACTCATTAGTAGATAGTCAACAATAATAGGTCAATAATTATACCGCTTCAATTTTTCTCCCATTAGATGATTTGTGTCAACCATCTGTTGGAAAATACTATAATATTGCATCAATTAATGGTTATCGATTTTCTATCTACCTGATAGACAACGTGGCCTGAGAACTTTTGTTGCCAAAGAAACGGACAAACACAACATGAAAAAAGAACATTGCTGTTTTTCAAACAATCCTTTCCCAGAGGAAAGGATTAATACAACTAACAATACAAATCTAGTTACAAACAATAACAACAGTAGCTCAAACATAACCTTTGTTGTTCAGGACTTAATCTATGACATTTAGATGAGTCAGAGAGATAATGCTTTTACAGCACTTCAAGTAAACTTATCTTGTACACGTATCAGTATTGTGAGTTCTTTTTCATCAATAATATTTAGGGTATCGATTAAGATCATTACATTGTAATTGTTAAAAGGATTGAATATAAAATTATCAGTTTCAAGAATTGAAGTATCTTATAAAACCTATTTAAAGAAAAGACGTTCATGAGAACGGTTTTTCAATCCAAATCTAGTCAAGATTATAATTATTCAATTCATGCCTTACAATAATTAAATTAGCTGACAAGATTACATAATAATACGTTGGACGAATCTATTCATCTTTAATCCGGTATTTTAAACTAAATCTCTTTTGACCAATGTCCGCCCATTAGGCTCTATTACGAGCTTAAAATAAATACAGAGCTTAAACACAATAGAATAAAAAATGTTCATAACAAGAATTAATTTATTGTGAGCAGACCACGATCAATAGCCAGGGAGTGGGTGGACAGTTTCTCAAGAGTCCATCTTTGTCAGGCTTTGATACCAATTTGTTATTGTCGGCCTTTCAACGTTAGACGATTTAAAGTTTGGTAGGTGTTAGCTTTATATAGATTAAAGACTTAACAAAGAACCTTTACACGAGCCCCTTTGGCGTATTGATCAAAAACAGAATCATTATCACTCGAAAAATATTCAAGCTAAACAAAAGCAGTTCAGATTTTATCAAACGGACACCAACAACAGGTTGACAATGGATCAAAATTCGATAGTAGCACCTGAATCTCCAATATTTTCCCATGGTCAAACTCCGATAAACACCTTGACAAAAAATCTATTCCTACCTTTCACAAACAATTGGTCAAAAGGATTTTTTTGGTCAAAACAGGCTCATTCCGCACCCACATGAGTCGGATCACCGATAATTTTAACAATACGGAATAGGGTTGGAATCCGAAGGCAAAATAACTATTGTGCATCTTTATGTGACACCCTTTCATCAATTTTAATAGAAAAGGGCTTACAAGTGTCACTTTCTTTCATTTTTTTCTGGTCCATGCTCTATTTTCTGTTCACAGTAGCACACATGAACTTTTTCAAAGCCATAGGTAATTGTACCTTCAGTAATTCTTATATTATCTTCAAACTGTACTTGTTCTTCAGAAATTATGTTCGCTAGTTGTTTAGACATTTCTTATTTGAGTCATTAACCCACATGCCATATAATTCATCATAATTATTTAATATCAAATTAATATCTGCTTCAGCATCTACATGACGTATTTTATTTAACCAGATTCTATGTACCTATGACTATGCAGGTACAAAACGTACCAAAACTTGATTGAAGGGAAGATTGCTACGTGTCAGATTCTACCTGATCCACATCAATTCATCCCGAACTGTCGGCGAATGAATGATTTCTTCGTGACCATTGTCCAATATCTTTTGATTCGGCAGTTTAAACTCTCCGATTATTTTTTTCTGCCATATGGCCATACATGTCAGGTTGGACAAACGTGGCCTTAATAGAGCATAGTTTTGTATTGTTGGAGCTCATCCAGATTTGATTATTTTTTGTGGTTTAATTTACTTTTTTGTTATTTTTATCCTCGTGAACGATTATGCGAAAAATGTTCTGTTTTTCTGCTTGAGTAAGTCAAGGTTCATTTTTTTTTTAATCAATTTTATACACTCATAGTTTGTGGGAAAATCAAAACAAAACATTTTAGTTCGAATAACTATTACTCCATAATATGCATAAACTGCATCTTAGTATTCAGAACAATAAACAAACAACTAGCGATACTACTACGCAAAACGTTCATTCAATAGACATTTGTCTTTTTAGCAATACAGAGATTGGCTTCGTCTAAATACAATCATCAAATACGAAATTACACTACTCAATCTAATACCACAGACCAATAGAACTATAGACAGGCCCAAACTTAGGTCACGTATCAAAATATGTTGCAATGTCTCAAAAGCGTATTGTTAGAGATTAAGTGGGTGTTAAAAATCATAAGACACACAGCTAAAGGAGTGAAAGATGATAGCTCGATGTACGTTTATGATTTATATTGTGTTGTAATGTAAGGCTTGTCGGGTATTGTTCTAGTCATCACGTGTGCAGTGTGGGCGTTTTCTTAGATTTATTACAGATAGCCCTTTAACTAAATATTGTTAGTGTTTAGCACGATTCGATAAGCAGATATTGTAAACGGAATATTTAATTTCCAACAACTGTTTTATAGCTTTCTTAGAAGGTATCCAAAAGTTTCTTAAAAGTGGTAGGTAATTATGGTTATCTAATATCAATCCTCTGATAAATAATCTCCTAGTAATCACTACCGCCATCTGGCGTCGCACGTAGGTGTCGGCGCAATACTGCATTTCCGGTTACCCAAGCCGTACCGTCATAAGGTTGTATCTGCATTTGTATGCTGGGAGCTTTCCCATACCGGGCAGTTCGTGACCGCTCGCCTTGTTAACGCGATGACCCGACTTGAGATTATGCACTTACATCCGTTTGAATGATGACTGCTTAATTGAGGCCATGTGAAATGAGCAAGAAGGTTCGTGTATGTGTAAACAAAGAATATTTTTTGCACAAGAATAATAGTGCGGTAGCATTTTTAGATGAGCGTGTTGAATTGTTCTAGGAAGTATTAGAGAAATAATTTTGATTTACGGCCAGTTAGTTAGGTAGGAAACGACAAAGGCTGTTTTTTATTAGGCAAATACAGACGAAGGATAGCATTGCAAAACTTTAGCTTAACGTTTAGTAATCAACCACACTTTTTTCAAATTCAACACATTTAAGAATATCTAAACACAAAAATTAACAAAACTCTCCACCCGCACCCCGCAAAAATCACAAAGAAAAATCCCTAGCCCTACACCTACCACAGACATAGCAACTAACTGTAAACGCAGAGGCGAACTGGCGAACAGAACGATAAATTTATTTGATGGCGCGGCCGCAGATCGGCTTTCTTCCGATCGGTAGATAACCGACGACCGACGACCCGCGTGCGAGCGGGCAACATAACCCATTGTCTGTGCCGGAGACTGTTCAACATTAGAATTACCCTGCAAGTCTGTTTTGTATGAATACAAAGTAAGTTAATTGTTTTAATTAATTCTAAAATTTAGTTTAGAGACATTATTTTTAGTGGCTACTGTTTTATGGTTTTGATTAAGTGGTTCTACTTTTTCACTACATAAACATAATTATATCTACCATTTCTTTTAAAAAAAAGTTCCAAGGTTTTTGCAAATATGGAAATGTTAAATGATTTCTATATCGATAATAAGAAATAAACCAATCTTTACAAGCATCAAAATAATCTACAACCTATCAACATAACGCACCAAAAAAACAAATGAAGACACGTCTACAACTAAACAACTCTGTGACAAGAACGAAGCGAACCATTAAATTCACGCCACGAATAATTGGTTTCATCAATGTACCTTACTCGTAGAATACACCAATTTAACTTGGCACCTCCCCCTGCTCTCTTGACGTGCCAACTCACATGACAGACGAGAGAATACACCGTGTCGTGGAGATCATATTATGTTGGAAACAAACGCGGTAAATTATGAGAATAAGTTCAATGAGTCTAGGCGACCTGAACACTTTTTATGGTGGAAGAAATCTGTGTAACACATACAAACGCATGTGGTAGTAATTTATATTAAAACATTTGTAGTTCCTAAAGATACATGCCATGCTAACGATATTCTTATATAACAAAGACATATGTGACCGTAATGCATTGCAAAGAATATGAACAAAAAGAACCAGAATCCAAAATATGGATCAAAATTCTGTTTCTGAAGAAAATCAAAACAATGTAACACCGTTCATCATATTTGCCAAGAATCCCTTTCGCGTATCCCACGCTGTCAAATTTTTTTCAAGGTGTCATCCAATCCTTTGGCAGATCCGTCCTCAAAACACTTGACAATACTGGCCACAAAGTGCGCTTTGACCAGAATCGGAGCATATTGTGGGAACGATTTTTTTCTGAAAATAGATGGTCATGGTCCATCCATACTGTTTGCAGGTTGGTTTAATTGATGTTGTGGTGAAGTCAGATAGTCATCTGGAACCTACGACGGAGGTTTACTCTGTCTTGAAGGATAAAGGAAACAACATTATCTGTTCTAGAACCAATGCTGTATTGAATTCTCGTTTGGATTTTAAAGTCTTTTGTACCGTAATTAGCTTTAGCTTTTCAAGGCATCACAACTTTAAACAACTTTAACATTCCTATTGATCCTGCAACAAAACCTTATATTCTTAAAGGTGCAAGATGTAATAACAGAAACACAAAAAATATCACTCATAAAATTCGCAGGTCTATAATCAGAACAGTATTTCACAATAGCGGACCACAATCGCGATATTCGAAACGAAACCGCGGACGCGTCGACATACACTCCCGCGCATCACGCGCCGCCATTGTCCATTCTATAATTACCAGGTCGGACGGAAGACGGACCGCAGACACCTGTTCCGTTTTCACACGGCCGGTAACAGGTAAGTTCATCCGAAATATTCGGATCTCATCTTGGACAACAGTGGTCTAACGGTATACGTTTTTGTTCATCCGACACGATTTTTTGTTTGAATCCGGTGAAAAAATTGATTTGGTGTGGATGTATTTAGATAAGGATACTTAGTGCACTGGACGATACCAAAGTTCACGGTTTGCAATTTGCAGAAATTCTGATTTACCAACAATTTGGACGTTTACAACTCGTTTTTAGGGTTCCGTACCCAAAGGGTAAAACGGGACCCTATTACTAAGACTCCACTGTCCGTCTGTCACCAGGCTGTATCTCATGAACCGTGATAGTTAGACAGATGAAATTTTCACAGATGATGTATTTCTGTTGCCGCTATAACAGCAAATACTAAAAAAAAAACAGAATAAAATAAATATTTAAGGGGGCTCCCATACAAGAAACGTAATTTTTTGCCGTTTTTATAGATAATGGTACGGAACCCTTCGTGCGCGTGTCCGACTCGTACTTTGCCGGTTATTTCTTTCTGTAGCCCTAATGTTTTTTCTCTTTCATTAGTAAACAATCACTAATACGCAATGTTTAATCTGCAAATATTGTATAGTTTGCAAAAACTATTCCTGTCCGAAACATCATGCGAAATTTGTCGCAGGAAAATCAAATTATATTATTTATCCCCCATTATTTGCGTCAGCCTACCAGATGTACACTCCATGTCAATCTTCCATGTTTATTTACCTAACTAGACATAGCAAACAATAAGTGGTGCTGGGGTCAGTACCAAACGTTTTGGTCGTCTATTCGATTGTCATAATTTTATTATGAGTCTCGCGGCAAATCTCGAAGATAATTTCTTTATTCAATTACTGTTAGAAACAGAAGACAGAATAACGTTGGAAGGACAAAAAGTGAAGCACAAAGTTTGGTATAGCGTTTGTAGAGAATTATTGAATGCATGTCTGATAAAATTGGTTGGTTGATAGTGGTTACGAAAAGTGATATGGACACCGATCCTAAAGCCCTAGTGAGCATCACAAAAACCACGTCAAACCAATAATTCATGCTAAATATAACGCGACACAATTATAAGTCATCCATCCATTCTGATCTGTACAAAATCATATTCATCCACTAATACCATTTTCGCAATGACATGCACTTTTTGCCATTCAAATGGGGGACAGTTGTGTTTTTTCTATATGGACGTTAGAATCCTGTCCCCATACTTCGGTACTGTAAACGATTACGCATATTTTTGCTCACACGTTATTAGGGGTGCCGTGTGTGAAAAAAATGTACTATTATAAATAAAAGGAGCCCAACAAAGGGATGGGAGAGCGATCGGGGTCACTAGGAAACGGCGGTTTTGATACGGGAATTTTTTACCTGGCACTTTGGGGGATCTTTTTTCATTAAAATTTCGGGCCTCGAATTTTATAGAGGTAGCCAGTCAGTCTGTGTTCATCTATGAAGATGATCACATGCTTTATGACTTCGAACATCTTGGTAACTCAGTGGTCAGTGAACATCGGACTTGAACTCTGTACAGTTTTAAGTTAGTGCTTGTGCTGTTAAGTTGAAACGCTTGGACTACATTAAGTTTTGAACACTCACAGTGAATTTGTGGTGAAGAAAAATGGATTTATCAACGCGGAGTAAGTCAAGATTTTTCGACTCTGGCATCGACTTAAGACGAAAAGGTATTTTCGCTTGATCTGAAAATTTTCCAACCTCGGTAGTATTGTTTATGTGATTGTCGAACTCGAGTTATTAGAGAGGTTGGGGGCCGCAATAAACGGGGCAATAACCAATACTGAAGACAAATTGGAAAGTAATAAGGCAGTGAAAATGATATCTGTCCCAGAAAGATATCTGTGTATGAATCTGAACGAATCGGATCTCGTTCACATTAACATATAAATGAGTGCGTAAGTGGACTGAACGTTATAGTGTAATATCTCCGTGCGTAGGTATAGATCGGCCCTGAGTTATATGGGCTATATAAATTGATATGATTTAGTTTGGCTATTATGCTGAGATTAGATTGATTGCTGACTAAATAGAGATAAGACTGTCTATTATAATATGTAAAGTTAGATCTGTCTGGCTATGTATCCTAAGATGATTTTTGCACGACTATTTTTATGTTGCATGTCTGTTGTAATATTTTCCATCTGTGCTATGTTATAAGATTTGGTGAAGATTCTTACGCAAAGCCCATACTGACCCTAAACTTCAAATTGTCTTTAGCGCTTTTTTGTTTTTATAGAAAGTTTAAGCAAACATTCATTTCCGCAAACTCCACACTTTATCAACATAAAGCGATATTTAAAAGTATATTTCAAATAAAATTGCATTCGTCTGCCGCATTGACCGCAAATACTCGGCCGCAGAGGCTGTATGTCAAAATAATGACCGCGAGGGTAATAGGCGAGGCTAGGATGTGTTCACGATCTTTGTTTTATTTCAAATATGTTCGTTTAATGGTGATGTATTATGAATGGCTAAGAATTTTGTTTAAGGCATTAAAGCTGATAGCATTATAGAGGAAATGGTTACTAAACAATAAATACATTAAACTTTTTGCCGTGGCTGTTTTTTCAAGTGGAAGTGGATTCTTATTGGAAACTATTTGATAGTTGGATTTTTCTTTTGGCTTTAATATCTTGGTTATCAACTTCAGCTTAATGACCACACAATTTCAAGATTCCTTCATAATTAATTTCCATTTCGTAACTCATTACGT
This sequence comes from Dicycla oo, assembly GCA_948252095.1. Taxonomy (NCBI): domain Eukaryota; kingdom Metazoa; phylum Arthropoda; class Insecta; order Lepidoptera; family Noctuidae; genus Dicycla; species Dicycla oo. The sequence goes on along the minus strand of OX411727.1, from coordinate 9,249,193 downwards.
AAATTCCTTTCCATACTTTTATTTTATCATCGCTTTAAAATTTTAGGTCTCATATAAGTTTGTTATGGTTTAAAAAGTCCATTTCCACAGTAATAGTGCAAGGGTTGTAGCCAATACTGGCACCAGTCCCGACCGGACGAAGCTTTATGACCCCACTTTTATGGGTTTAGGAAAAACTATATTTCTTATTGTTCATAAATAGACATGCATGCATTCCGTTTATTTTTCGCTGTGTGAGAATTTTCATGTGCAAAATTTTGGGAAGGCCTTTGGAACTGCTTTTTATTGTTTTTTTTTATAGGTTCTCTAACTTTCAAGTTTCAGGTACCTAGGTATTAAATTTAAACTTTCTTTACCTTAGAATGGCCGACTTTAATGCCCCCAAAAGGCCAAATTTGATTTAAGATTCTTAAAATTATTCCAAATAATTTCTTATGTGGAATCTCTCAACGAAATAGCGAAAAATACTAATTTTGATTCTCTATCACATAAGCAATCAGTAAATAAACTTACGTACAATAAACAGTAGGCACTTGTAGTAATAAATACAGTCAGCGACAATAATTAGTGGCGGGCAGTTAACGACAGTGCGGTTCTGGAATTAAGATTTTTGCCATAAATGCCCGGCGTCGAGATAAAACTGCCGGAGTAAGGATTAGGGGTTAAGTGTCCGCTTTAACGGGTATTGTTCTAGTGCTGCGAGTTATTGATATCGATAATAGGAACGTCTCAAGAGTGTTGGGGAAAGATAGTGGGGTTGGGTGCCTAAGTAGGTTAGGATTGGCTGTGGTAGTGTTTTATTTAAAGGTACACTTTGTTAGGCTTAAGTTTTACAGCTTTATTAACATTATACGTAGCATCTTAACCTACATAGTTTGGGATTTCTAGTGGGACATAGCTAAGCCATTTAGAAATACATACTCATCTGTGTTGCAATGGCCTGTACAATTAACTATGTTAATGAAATCTTTAAAGGTTATTTTAAATTAATTATAATGTTGTAAGTAATAATAGATTTGTGTAGGATCACAATTATATGCCACAACAACTATAAAAATATTTTCTATCGTTTCTATCGATATTAGATGTGCCCATCCCTATGCCATCTCAGTGTAGTGGCAGACAGTCCGGTGTGGCGTTTTTATTGACACTCGTGCCGTGACAAATATCTTCAGGAAGACACACCACACTCCTTCCCCTGTTCCACAAGGGTAGGTACTTGGAACCGAGTATACGACCCGTATATTTTGATAAGAATTATCCAAGATTTTATGATGAAGCATAATGCATTTGATGGGAATAACCGGATAGGTTGGTTTTTTCAATTAATGCTGACGATAGTGGGATTTAGAACTGACATAATTTTACTGTTAGATGGTCATTTAATTATAGTCACGTTGTCTGTACTTGCAAGCGAATTTACGAGCAGTAGAATTCATTAGTAAATTATGTTCATTTAACACGATATTTTGTTTCTGCTTCATTGAATTTCAACGCGTATCGCAAAGAAATAATGCTTATTTTTGACTGAACTGAACTTGGGGAGAAAAATTTTAATCTCAAAGCTAAACCGACATTGACAGCGTTCAGAAAAATTGACAATATAAATTTTCGCTCTGGATTTTTATAACCAACATTTTTTCTATTAAGGGTGGTCCATCCGACTCCCCAGGCGTGGAATCGTGTTACACACCTAAAGCGAAAAAAGATAAAAAAATTCAAATCCCTCTAACGAAGAGGCCAATACACAGGAGGCCTGTGTTTTTCTCCAGTTATTCCGAATATTCCGCCCAGTATTGGGTATCTGTAACACGATTACTGACCCGACCTTAATTTGATCAGCCACCGACGTGGTCGCTATTTTTTCGTGTTGTCACCCCCGAGGGACACCTTATTTACCTGTGCTATGTAAAAAGGCAATATTGATAAACAATCTCCTTTCTTGTTGATGACCGAGGAAAGTTTTTAAATCAAGGTGTAAAATGTGGGATCGAATCTTGTGATAGGTTGCACCACCTAGGAAAATCATTTTCTTCTATTACCGTACCTCGAAAGGAAAACAAAACCCTTATAGGATCACTCTTGTGTCTGTCTGTCCGTCTGTCGATTAAGTTGAAATTTGGTACACAAATCAATTTCTGTGCACACGGACGTGTTATTTTAACAAATTAATTTTGAATATGGGGGTCAGTTTTGGGGCGACAAATAAGAAAATTTAAAACAGTTTTGTACGCATTACCGTGTGATGTTTATCTTACTGTGAATGTCTCTAGTATTCTTTTTATAATTTTAAAATAAATAGTTTTAAAGAATCTACTGAACGATTAAGTTTAAATTTGATACACATATGAATTTCGGTGAACCAAACACAAACGTGTAACGTAAATATATGAATTTTGAATAAGGGGTTTTCAAACTGTACCGTGTCACATATTTAATGAAAGGGATATTTTATGAGGATTTCAAATTTGTCTTTTTAAAATTTTAAGATTTAAAATTTTCTAAGAGAATTTTAAGAGTTTTAAAGTTATTAAAATACAAGAAACCTATGGTTTTAAAATACCTAACATCGTAAATCGCGTAAAATATATTGTCCGTACAAACTTACATTTGCAGTTGGAGTGTATGTGAGCACATGTTTTTCAACTAAAATGTTAAGTTTGTTTTCGGATAAATTCATCCCAACATCAGAACCCTTCATTTTGCGTAGTCCGGAACTCACTTAGCTGCTTTTTTTTTAGTTAGGTTTAGTTGCATAATGTTTTACATCACGAAAAACGTGGACAAAAATTTAATTAATTTCGACCAAACTAGACAAAATAATAATCAAATAAAACACGGTACTTAAAAAAAAAAAAACAAATTCAGCATTGGATAGTGATCCCTTTAGCTCCCTTGGGTAGAGAGCAAAAAAAACACAACAAGAAAAAGATAATCAGCCGTTTTTGTCGCTCGGAATTACGTCGGATAATTTGATTAGCTATCGGTGGGCGAGAACCGTCCCTTTAAGAGGTAATCCTATTTTATAGGTAGGCCCTTTAATCTGATAGCTGCTAGGTGTTTCATATTGGAAGCTTCTGATTGTATTTTATATGTATTGGTTACTTTAAAGACTCGAGGAGCTCGTGGCTAAATAATAAAAGCCGCACGGGTCGATCCATCAGGTTAAGCTACGCTTGCCGGGGTTGGTCTGTGGATGGGTGACTATCTTTACATACCGAAACTCCTCCGTGCCTCGGAAAGCACGTTATGCCGTCGGTCCCGGCTGACATTTGTGAATCTTTGACAGTCGTTACGGGTCGTCAGAAGCCTGAAAGTCTGACAACCAGTCTTACCAAGGGGTATCGTATTACCCAGTAACTGGGTTGTGGAGGTCAGATAGGCAGTCGCTCCGTGTGAAATACTGGTATTCAGCTGCATCCGGTTAGACTGGAAGCCGACCCCAACATAGTTGGGAAAAGGCTAGGCAGATTGATTGGTTACTTTAAAGACTCAGTAATCGACTATTGTAATCAATTAATCATCTGTTGTTTTGTATCTTTTCGAAACAGACTAGGTACGACTAAATTAAGTTTATCTACTATAGAATACTAGGAAATAATTATCATTAGTATCTATCTATTTTCTAAAGAGAGTAATTTTTAATTGACCGACGCGACACATACATAACAGAACCTATGTACTGATTTAAAGTATATAACGCGAAATTCTCCCCTCCATCAGCTAAGTATAATTATAGGTAAAAAAGCAAGGGTTGCAGAGTGGCCATGTTGAGAAAAGTGACGTCATTAGTACGCTGTTGACACAACCCGCCTTCTGACGTGAATGGCGAAGCTAAACTGGCAACATGGGCGTGTATCCAATATGGAACTATGTGTATTTTCTGGGTCGTTATTACTGAAGCTGTTTTTAATTTTGAGAAAAAAAAATACACACCAGCAGGAAATTTATAGCAGGCAAAATTAAAATGCTTTCAATTCGTTATCAAAAGTTTAAGAAGACCGTCAATTGATATGACAAACAACACACTATAAAGAGGTTTTAAATTACCAACCCCTAAATAACGGACGCGGCCGAAAAAATAAATAAAAAATTAAGTATTTCAAATCACACAAGTGTCCAGCCAGCTCTACAAACACAAAAAGCTTCTGATAAATTAAAACAAGCCTTAAATCTCAATTTGCCGACACAGGGCTGTTTCTATAGGCTTTTGTGGCGTATGTCCATTTCCGACAACTCGGCCTTTGAATAAAGTAGCTGTCAAAGAAGCCGATGTCAAAATTCTTTGGCATTCATAAGTTGGTAAAGAAAACAGAAATGATAAAAAAATGAAAATGAAAAGCTTCTGCCTGTCAGGCGGGGTAAGCAGATGCCCTAGATGTCCTTTTACATTTTAGTATGGTCATTGATGTGTTAACATTTTTCATAGTTGTTCTTTCAATAATTTAAAACTATTTTAATTAAGTTCCTTTATGTCTCTCTTGAACTGACCACATATATTTTAACTAAAGACATCATTAGCTTACATATTAATTTTACAAGCCTAATCGTCGCGCAGTAAACCATTTAATAATCAATCTGCCTAGCCTTTGGGGTCTATTGGGGTCGACTTCCAGTCTAACCGGATGCAGCTGAATACCAGTACTTTACATGGAGCGACTGCCTATCTTACCTCCACAACCCAGTTACTGGGTAATACGATACCCCTTGGTAAGACTGGTTGTCAGACTTTCGGGCTTCTGACGACCCGTAACGACTGTCAAAGATCCACGAATGACAGCCGGGACCAACGGCTTAACGTGCTTTCCGAGGCACGGAGGAGTCTCGGTATGAAGGATAGTCACCCATCCACAGACCAACCCCGGCAAGCATAGCTTAACGTTATGGATCGACCCGTGCGGCTGTTATTACTTAGCCACGAGCTCCTTTATACTCCTCACCATTTAATACTCCTCAATAATATTCAATTTCGCCTCTACCACACCCAAACGGAACGCTCAAACCAAACTCATAATAACGGCACACAATAAACACCCCCGCAACATTTGATATCCATTATTATTATTTTTATTTTCGATTTATTGTCGTGAAAAACGAACAATTTCTATACATATTCGTTAGGGTCCGTGATCCCCTGCCAATTAACATTGGACATGGTGGTCAAAGCTATGTCAAAGTTAGACATATTTTTTGCTCACAGCAATCAATTCACATCAATCTTGAACATTCTAAAAGTAAACTCAAAAGTTTCAGCACTCCGTCAAAACCGTTAGGAACGTTTCGTAAATTAACACAGTGATACAATTCGCGGACGGTGGGGACAAAATGTAATTAATAATTAATGCAACGAGCGGGCAAGTAGAAACTTTGCTAACACAGAAGTTACTTCAGTCGCTGGCGTGACCTTTTCTGTGAAAAAACAAATGCAGAGATATAACTGGCATGTTACGCCGTGTGTAGTAACGAGCTAATTTAAACTTTTCGGTCTCTCAGTCCTTTCGGAGGGTGTCTCCCTTCTCGTCACCTGAGGCGACTGTCCTTGGTTAGACGGCACTTTTCAATAAAACAGAAATAAAATGCACGCGCTTCTTATATTGGTTTTCGGTTGAGAATAATTGATTTCACTTTTGGTTTTTGAGGTTTTTTAATTGAATTGTTGTTTTGACGTTTTCTATTTAAATGTCGAGAGTTAGGGGTTTCCAAATACAGCTTTTTTTTGCATTTCATGTAAAAAACGTTGTCATTCTTAGTCACTGAAAATGTGTAACGAAATAGATGACTGACTTTCTGTGTCATCATTTTAGTTTTCAACTTACAAGTTCACACTTCAGAAAACATATCAATCACGAATGTATTGTATCTCTTATAACCCCATATAGCCACAAAATTGATCCATTTAAAGCATTCAAAACCGGGGCACGCTACCCTCGACACAGATAATCATAAATCACTCCAAACGTGAAAATCAAATATTTATGTGGGTGTAAAGTTTTTGTCTACACGGCGCATGTGTGGTGACCACTGTCCACTGGCGTGGCAGTGGGTGTGGCCTATCGTTTGTCCGAGTTGACCTACAGTCCACCTTTTCACGTAAAATTGATAGGGTTCGATTGTGTAAAACGTTTATGTATCTAAGTTTATAAGGCTTTTACATTTACACGTCGGATTTAGAAAGGGTTTAGCGGTATGATGTGCGTCAGTACTTGAGTCGTGAAGCAATACCGTACCTATTATGTTGGAAGATTGTTCGTTGCATAAGTGTAGTGAGATCGAACATCGGTGCATTAGTATCCATATCTAGGATGCTATATAGAGGTTAATTTGAAGGCTGTTATATTGCATGAAACATTAGGTATCTAAAATTTTGAGCTGTTCATGATTTTCTTCGTTCCAGGTACGAATGATACTCAGTACTACGTTTCCGTTTTTACCACGACAGTATCACTAAACGTTGTTTGATCGGGCACAGGATACATCCACCTCTACTTCCCCAGGAAGTGTTCCCATTTGCCACGAGCCATCACCTTTACAAATCTGTAAAAAATTAACATCAATAACGCGTGCATTTACATAATATACCCTCTAAACAAACTAGGTACGGCAGTTCAAACAATGGACGTCGAATCACGTAGTTTTTTCACTATATTAATTTAGTTCTCGAGTTACAATGCAATACAGCCCCTATAGACATTACAGCGCTGCCTACTTTACAAAGAAATTGAAGGAAAAAAATAATAATAACAAGAGAGTTTGAACGGAGAATGTAAGGACGTCTACACAGTACTTATGTGAAATTAGCTCGCGAACGCGCTTTGATGTGCCGACCAATTGTTCGTGCGAAAGCGCCTTTATAATCCGAGGCGTCGCGACCGTGTCTTGTGTCGAGCTATTTATATTATGGTGATGTCAATTAATATGTAAGGAGTTAATTATGTACATGACATTTGTTTGGGGTTATCCTTTGGACAGGGGAAACTATCCTACACGGATAGGTAGTGTAGGGAAACCTAATTGTTTAAAACCGAAAGTAAAGTAGTAAGTGAGTACCTAATATAATACATTCTATACACAGTCTGGCCATAAATAATGTTACAATTAAAAATAAGAAAGATATTACATTTGAATTTGGAATCTGTCATTTTTATACGATTGTTCTTATTTTGGCGCCAATACATTGTACAATATTTTGCGATATTAAAATGGAGTGGGGTGATAAAGAGAACCGAATCGCTGTGATTGCATTACACAGAGTTGGTATGGAGGCAAATGCAATTTATAAAACTCTCCATACGCTTGGTATTAGTCAAATGTTTGTGTACCGGGCTATCAATAGGTACAATGAGACCTCTGTTTGTGACAGAAAATCATCTGGCCGTCCACGTAGTGTTTGTACGAAAAAGGTGGTCAAAGCAGTAAGGGGAAGAATTCAAAGAAATCCTGTCCGAAAGCAAAAGATTTTATCTCGGGAGATGAAGATAGCATGTCGCGTATTTTAAAAGATGACTTAGGACTTGCAGGCTATAAGAGACGCACTCGTCATTTTTTAACTGATAATTTAAAAAAGAATAGGGTGGTAAAATCGAAACAACTACTGAAGCGGTACGCAAAGGGAGGTCACAGAAAAATTTTGTTTACGGATGAGAAAATCTTTACAATTGAGCAGCATTTTAACAAACAAAATGACCGTATTTATGCTCAAAGTTCTAAGGAAGCTTCCCAATTAGTCAACAGAGTGCAACGTGGGCATTATCCGACTTCAGTGATGGTTTGGTGGGGTGTTAGCTATGAAGAAGTGACTGAGCCATATTTTTGTGAAAAAGGTATCAAAACATCGGCACAAGTGTATCAAGATACCATTCTTGAGAAGGTAGTTAAGCCCCTTAACAACACCGTGTTCAATAACCAAGTATGGTCCTTCCAACAAGACTCGGCGCCGGGTCATAAAGCTCGGTCCACGCAGTCTTGGTTGGAAGTGAACGTTTCGGACTTCATCAGAGCTGAAGACTGGCCGTCGTCTAGTCCCGATCTTAATCCGCTGGATTGTGATTTATGGTCAGTTTTAGAGAGTACGGCTTGCTCTAAACGCCATGATAATTTGGAGTCCCTAAAACAATCCATACGATTGGCAGTGAAGAATTTTCCCATGGAAAGAGTACGTGCTTCTATTGATAATTGGCCTCAAAGTTTAAAGGACTGTATTGCTGCCAATGGAGACCACTACAAATAAGCTTTTTATATTTTAAATTGTTTTATATTTATGTATTAAACTAACACACTGTAAAAGTAATAAATATTATTTGCAATAAAAAAAAATATTTTTTCTTCGTGAACATATTTATGGCAAGACTAGGTATATAACATAGCACAATATAGCACATTCTTGTTTATTTTTATATACTACTAGCGAGCCCGGCGAACTTCCGTACCGCCTTAGCAGCGCCACCTACCGGGTCCAATTGTGTTTTCAAACCATCCAGGAACCCATTGAAATATACACATCAAATTTCATCCAAATCGGTCCAGCCGTTTAGGAGGAGTTAGGTGACAAACACACGTACAGAAGAATTATATATATTAAGATTTATAAAATAAGCATCTAACTAACATCTTGCCAAAAAAGAAAGCATGCAAAAGTGCTACTGAAAATAATGGTATCATAACGGGGTTAGAAGCATTCGTTTGGCCAAAAGGGCATAAGTATAGAATTTTAAAAATATTTCCTTTTAAATGTGTATACTCTATTACATTAAAATAAATTCATAATACCCTTACTTCTTTAATGGTGAACGTGTAAGCGAAATTTTATTGAAATTGCTTTAATTACAATCGAATAAAACAGTTTTTCTCATAAAAATGCTAATTTTGAGAAAACTTTGCGATTTTTTTTTGTATCGAGCTAAATTGGGTCAATCGTGTTATGACCCTCATAATTTACAAAAAAAAAAATCGTCAATTTTTGATTAATCAAGAAATAAAAATGGCAAAGGAGATTGGGCGATTCTGCCCTGGAGCCCAACAGCGTTAAGATATACCAATGTAAGATCTCATCAAGGAGAATATTTCTAACTATGAATACTTCTCTTGATATTGATTCTTTTTACGTAACGAGCTACAGAGCTCTAAATGTGAGGAATTAAGTACTATTGAAATTCTGATATTTCGACAATTATTCTGTGTCTTTCATTCATTCTGTGTCTTGCAAACATCATCTTTTAAGACTATAAACGGACATTTTAAAATATTGACCTCCTAGATGCCGCTTTAGGAACAATGTTTATAAGAGTCGGTCGGCCGGACAGAAAGTCAAGCCTGCCGCAACCCCCAATAGCGTTAAGATATATGCCAATAATAATAATAATAATATCGTTTATTTATAAAAATGGTGCAGATTTACAATAACATACCTTAAAAATTATAGAGGGCACAGTTGCTCATTTGCCTGAACTAGGTAGAATGTAAAGACCTCTTTATATAAATACTCCATGTTTTGACGATTTCTCTCGATTGATAGTCAGTGAGGAGCCCTCTAAATATGAGTAATTAAACATTATTGAAATTCAGATATTTCGTCAATTAACTAACTTTCATTATTTCTGTGCCAAGCAAACATCATCTCATACTCGTATACCGTTTTAGGAACAATATTTCTAAGAGTCAGTCGGACATAATGTTAAACCTGCCGAAACTTCCAATACCTGTAGTATATATTTCATTGAAAAGATATCGTTTTGAAGAACGTCTGTTACTACTTACGTCCGACTTATCTGCGATAATTAGTTTATTCGGCTTTAAAACATCCTAAATGTGACCTTAACATCAACACTTAATTCTCTTTAAGTTAACTAATTAATAAACAGTAACTTGAAAACATTATAATTATTATATTAACACAAGAAACTTTACGGCCGAATTTTCTAAAGGGTAGGCAGACAACTATGTATTGTACAACATTTTGGCTACCTACAGAGGTAAAAATATTTCAGTCAAAATGTTCTCTTCTATGTACAAGTAGAGAACAGTCGTTTTTCGTGCCTCTCTGTGTGTGTTCGCTTAGTTCTTTTAAACTGCTCTTAGTGTTAAGTTCTTCAGAATCATTTAGAGAACTTATTCCCGAAGGTTTATGTGTACAAAACAGTAACATTTGACTTATATTTAAGTCAAATGTTATTGTAGGCGACATGTCAAAACATCGACATTTCTGTGCTATTATAATAGCACAGAAATGTCGATGTTTCGACATGTCGCCACATTATTACTAGATTCTCCCAACAACACAATGAAAGCTGCTCTTTTGCTTGAAATTTATTTTTCCTGATCCCCCGTCCCATCCAAATTAATTTTAGTAACAAATGTTTCTCTTAAAAAGCACTATCCATTATATCAGTTATGGCTATTGGGCGCCAAGAATATTCCTAAACTTCGGTGCGTAACTAGTCACCTATTTAGGTAATTGACTTTGAATTGATTAACATTAAGCAAAAGCCGTGTTTTTAGCAAAGGTTCTCCTCCAAAAGCTCTTTCCATTGTTGTGTATCTTATGGCTATTGGCCACCAAGGATTCTTTAAGTGCGGTGCCCAAGTTGCCACCTATTTAGGTAATTAACTCAGAACTAATTAACAATTGGCAAACGCCGTGATTGTAGCAAAAGTTCTACTTGAAAAGCTCTTTCCATTGGTATATGTCTTATGGCTATTGGGCTTAAGGGCAGAAACCCATAGTTGTGTGCCCATTCTCCTTTGTAGTTTTTGAGGACATAATTGATTTTACGTGCAGCGTAAATGCGTCAAAAAATATCTTCTTTGGGATATCGCCTTAAAGAATATATCGATTGACTCATTTTAGGTCTACATTTAGCGATGACTATTTCATTGATAGTTGTTTCAATGCTGGATCTAGATCCAGCATCATGAAACAACTCCATCACTTTAACATTTTTGCATTGACATAAGATATTATGCTTACACGAGTCGCGACTGATATCTTCTTCGTAAAGGTTCAAATCGCAAGGGTCTTTGGAAAGCTCCAATTCGCAGAAACGACTGCTTTATTAGAGCGATTGATCTCGGCTGCTCGCACCTAAACTATCAATAATAAATGAAGCTAGACTGTCTCCATTAACAGATGTCTTCGGATTTAATACTATTGTCATTCGACAATAGTATTGAATCCGTGCTCTATTTCTAGAGTAATCTATACAGTTTACTCTAGAAACATAGTATGTCATGCTCACTTAAAAGTCTTGCTGATGGTGGCGCATGTATTGGATCATTCGGTTCCCTATAAAATGGTTTGGCTAGATGGTACTGACCCATGCGTCATGTTCGTGAACGGGCGCCGTCAGTTGGGATTATAGGCGCGGTTGAAAAAGGGTTTTTTCGATTACAACCGTTGTATACCATTTTCGATGGCTTAAATTGAAATGGCATCAGAAGCACGATGCAAGAAACGACAACGTGGACGCTCACAGTCATGCGTCGACCCGCGCGCTATAGTGTGTACTTAATTATTTACGAATTTCGTATTATTAACATATGAAGGTAGGTATTTACCTACCGGGTAGAACGGGGTAAATAGAGGCCTACGGGTGAACAGATACAATACTTTAAACGGGTTTTCAAGGGCAACAATCAACTTTTTCCACCAAAAACCATTCTAAAGTTACAAATAAAATAATTTAGGCTCAAAACATAACCAACCTAATTTAGCTTGCAGTCGGATAAAAGACGGCGAACACCCGTTGTTTATCGGTTGTTATCGGCTACTTTGGATATATTTATAACCTATGTGAACTGCTGTTTTACAACTATAGGAGACTCCTCATCTCTTAACTGCCAGGGCTTATTTTTAATTTTATATTTTTAATTGTTTCTTTTTTTACATTTTTCTCACATATAGAAGCGACAAGAATGAAGGTTCCATACAATGGATCTTAACCTTACATATATTGTAGTTACTGGCTGATATTTTATCACTCATGCTGTTTTATAGAACTCCCTTTTTAAAATAAATAAAAAAGGTAGTTCGTGTTTCTGTTTTAGGCCGCACTTCGGCTTAAGCTAGGGTGTTAGGCGGTGTAGTTTTAAGAAGTGCGCGATTTTATCCGAAGATTGTATTGATTTCCTTTTGATTATAGTCAAACTGTTATTCTGCCGTAAAGGTCTATCATTTCACAGTTCAGTACCCAGAATTTTGTAATATCTTGATTTAAAAGAGTGTCCTTGGAGTTTCTAGCCCGTACTTCTCTATAGAGATCTACGTTTTGGAATGGGCAACTAGTTTCAACTTTCTGACTAACTGACCGACTCTTTAACAATTCAAAAATGCTGTAATTGGATTAATTGAAATAAATGTTTTGAGTTTAAGAATAACAGAGCTTACTTATCAAACCCACGTTTGTTTTTAGTTTCTTTTTGTGCTATCGTTACCGACCACTACTTCTAATAATTTAAACACTAATCTAATTACAGTATCTATTCACAAATACCAGAATCAAAAACATAATTATAACTATCTCACACATCAACATCTGTTCCAAAAAAAATCGATTAACTTTCTTGTCCCAACAAAGAAAATAACCCTTTAAATGCGGACCGCAGAATAAGACGGTTATTACAGGCCTTTTGTACCCGGCTAAGCGGTCAACCCTACAACTGACACCTCACAGCACCGTGAAGGCAACAACATGTAATTAAGTGTCATTTAACACTTAAAAGATTGAAAGAAAGTGTCATTCATTGCCCATATGTTGTGGACGAATGTTGTGCAACACGTTTTTTTTTTGTTATAATTGGCATCGACTGCCTTGTCTTTTGAAAAGTATGTCACGTTTAGCAGCGGTTGTTTGGGGTGGTATGTCAAATATTTTGTGGGTATGCAATCCTTGCAAATTGTTTCCTTTTTCTTCAAACTTTATAGTCCAACAGCTGGTCAAAGGTCTCCCACATAGTCTCCCACAGAACCACATCTCTCTACGCTACCTTCTTCGGTCAATCTGTCATGAAAAAACCAGCCAAATGCGTGTCGGACCACGCACAATGAAGGATTCCGTACTTTGGATGAATTTATCACAAGAACAAACTTGTAGATGAAAAAGATGGTCTCTCATACATTCCAACTGCAGATGAAAGTGTGGACGCACAATATTGAGAGATTTACCATGTTATTTTAAGATGCTTCTTTTTGACTTCTTATTAAATTTCCTGTAATCTATAGGTATAGAACTATTTTCTATACTTTTTTTAGATTTTAGACTCAGTAGTTTCAGAGATAAGAGGGGATTGGTCAATTTTCGTATATTTTCTTAAATAACTTATTAAAACCAATTATTTTAAAATTATAAAATATATTATTTAAAACCTTCACAGTATTCATTTGATATGTCACACGGTGCAGTTTGCAAAACTTTTTTTTGTGACTGGGTCACACACATTCGTATGTGTACCAAGTTTCAACTTAATAGGTCCATTAGATTCAGAGCAAATTGGCTGTGACAGATGGACAGACAGATACACTAGTGATCCTTTTAGGGGTCCGTTTTTTCCTTTTGAGGTAGGGAACCCTAAAAATACTATAATTCACATATTTGTTTGCGGTCTGCAACCATTAGGACCAACATTTATAAAACGATTGATTAAAAGATCTGAAAAGTGTATAATCTTACAGCTAAACTTTGAATCCCCTAACTTAGATGCTCAGTATTTTTGAAGAAAGATAAATTCATAGTACTGTAAAGATTGTGAAAAAAAGGCTTACAGTTAACTTTCCTGGAATCTCCATAGAACCGAACCTAAACTACCATTCACTTAATACACTATAAGGCAATACTTTGCCGTTACAAAATGTATAAAGAGTTTTCCTTTGTACACACGGCTTAACATCAAGCTATACATTTCTAGTTTAAGCTGACCTCTACAAAGGGTCGTTCAACTACTGATGCCGGTGTTGAACTTTTAGGACATATTTATAATGCATGGGAAGACAAATGCGATGCCTTGGGCATCTTTTGTGATTTGTCCAAGGCATTCGATTGCGTTCTTCATGAAACGTTAATCAGGAAACTCCGCCATTACGGGATCCGGAACACCGCTCTGGATCTTCTTACTTCATACTTGAGTAATAGGATTCAGAGCGTTGACGTTAATGGAAAAAGATCGCCCGGATCTATAGTAACAATGGGGGTCCCACAGGGCTCGATTCTTGGTCTTGGATAATCATGATATAGTTTTGTTTGCGGATGATACTTCACTTTTGTTTAAACTTAAACGTCAGCAGCTGGTTACTGACGATGTAAACAGAGCGATCTCAAAAGTAGTTCACTGGTTCAGTGTTAATAATTTACTCCTTAATGAAAAAAAAACCAAATGCATTAAGTTTACACTACCTCACGTTAGGCAGGTGAAAACTAACGTGTTGATAAAGGGCGAAGAGTTGAATCCTGAAGATAGCACAGTATTCTTGGGCTTAACTTTGGATGCTAAGCTTCAGTGGGGCCCACATATAGATAAATTGTCAAAAAAGCTAAGCTCCGCAGCATACGCTGTTAGGAAAATTCGTAATTTAACCAACATAGAGACAGCCCGTTTAGTGTACTTTAGCTATTTTCATAGTATAATGTCGTACGGTATTCTGTTGTGGGGAAATGCAGCCGACATTCAGACTATCTTTGTTTTGCAGAAAAGAGCTGTTCGATGCATTTATAAATTAAGTCCGAGACAATCTCTCAGAGAGAAATTTAAGGAGATTAATATACTGACTTTGCCTTCTCAGTACATTTTTGAAAATCCTTTATATGCCCATAAAAACATTAAATTGTTTAAAAAATACAGTGATATCCACAATATAAATACTAGGAACAAACACAAATTTGTTGTACCTCCAACAAGACTCAAGAAAATAGGTGGGTCATTCAGGTGTCAATGTATACGCTTTTATAATAAACTTCCAAGCCACGTTCAAGATCTGAGTCTTAATAAATTCAAATCATTCATTAAACGCAAGTTGTGTCAGAAAGCTTTTTATACCGTTAAAGATTATATTGAGGACAAAAAGGCTTGGGTTTGAACTGCTCCAATTTTATTTTATATTATTTTTATTTTTGCATACTGAATGTTGACATTAATATTTACTTTGTAAGTATTATATTATTTTACTTTATTGTGAATGTGAAGACTATGTAGGTCATTGCTTTTTTTTTTTTTTGTTTGTTTTATTTTTTCTCTCAGTTATTTTTAATCATGGTCTGGCAGTTTGAGTAATCTATGCGGCCTACCCCAATGTCCTTTCTTTGGTATTGTTCGTCGAATCGTTGAGCTCCTTAAGTTCTGAGTTGAGCTGCGCGATTACTGACAAATGCGTGCACTGACTGGACAGGTCCTCTCAATCTGTGTGGTTCTTTCCTCAAAAGACCATTTCAGACACCAATCTACATGGTCTTCACATGAAGTGACCAAGATTATGTCTGGACTTTATAAGAGACTGTGACCTCTGAGTTTGTTTCGGCCTTTCTTCTCAGAGTAGTCAGATAGGAAACGCCGACCTCATCTAGTTTAAAAAAAAAAATATTGACTTGTAAAAGTGTTTGTACAAACCTACTTACAGAAATAAAAATCATTTATCATTTATCATTTATCATTGTACGGAAATCCTATACAATGCGAGATCAGCTTTAAACTGTAAATGTATATCTTAATATGTAGCCGTGTGTACTACTATTCTATGGTACCACAACAATTTTAATGTGATGTAGATAATTTTTTAAAGAATGTTTAACTGCACTCGTGGCTAGACGAGTGCAGTTAAACAATAATATCTTATATGCGTATAACTTATAAGATCTCAAATAACTTTTCCACCGTCACCAAAATCACAGATATCAAACCATGTCCTTATGTTCCAGCGGATGCGGACAGCGCGGCAGAGGGTGGCGGGTCCCCCATACCCGGGGTCCCGGCAGACACCCTGACCTGCGGCGCCTGTCGAAGGGCCTTCGCCCTCGCTGACATCGTACGCTTCATCCAGCATAAGGTGTCCTCCTGTGATAAGGATCTGACGTCTTATCATTGTTATAGCGCTGGTGAGATTAATTATTTTTTTCTTCGTGTAGGTATTTTTTCCATAACATCTGAAAATAAATTAGCAAGAATTAAAATGTATGCTAAGTAGGTATTTAATTTTATAATCATATCAAAAACGTGGCGGTCTTAATGACACAATTAAGGCATTCTATGCCAGTCAACCTTAAACTACAAACTTAGAGTATCATCAATTGACCAACGGGATTATTGTCTGTTTATTCATATTATAATATGTTGGGATGTTTATGGATATTATAAGAAAATATTTAAAATTTATATTCTAGGAAGACATGCTTGATTACATAATAAAGTTTGAAACTTTGACAACTCCAAATTACTCAATATGAAAACTGTTTACAATGATTTTACATTCTGCCTTTCCAATCACAGGGCCAAATTCCGACCAAGAAGATGGCTCAAGGCCCGGCCAGGTTTCAAGCGGGAGTACCAGCGCTCGGAGGCCGTCACTCCTCACTGCGAGGAGGCCTCCAAGCAGCAGAGTACATACCCCTCCCCTCGCCAGCCCTTCCATAGCTCATCCGGACCTTTTAGAAGATGGAGGAGCTTCCAGCACTCCGAAGAGGCTATTGGACGGTAAGTGGTTTCATAATTTAACTGTGACCAAACAAATCAGTTCTTATCTAATCGTCCAAATATCATAACTACAGCAGACATTTAGGTATGATTTCGAATCATAACTATAGGTACTCTGCACGACGCTGGATTCAACTTTTGATTATTTTAGGTTCTATTATAACATAACAAAGAACCTTCATTTTAAATTCAGGATAAGAATAGTAACACTGTCTTGTTTCTTTCACCATGGTGACGGTTTACAAAATAATATCAAGTCTCCACAGCGCCTAGATAAATGAGTGTAACGGTATTTTTTCCCATAGGTGACGCAGGAGTATCAACGCCTAAAAGACGAGCCTCAACGTCACCGATGCCATCAAGTTCACCTGATGAAGACATTAAGCCGAAGATCAAGCAGGAACGTATGGACACTTCAGCGTCACCTGAGGACCTCAAGAAATCAAGGACCGAAGTTGCTGATGCGGAGTCCAATACTATGCATAGTGGTGAGTGTCTTTTACTTTCAAGTGTCATGTTAAGTGAAAAAGTGAAACAGTCGTTTATAGAAAAAGAAAGAAAGAAAAATAGGTTATTCTGCACAAAACGCGCATTACACAATAAAAAAATAACCAACCAAGTGCGAGTCGGACTAGCGCAGGAAGGGTTCCGTACCATTATCAATAAAAACGGCAAAAAAATTATGTATGTTTTATGGGAGCCCCCTTAAATATTTATTTTATTCTGTTTTTTAGTATTTGTTGCTATAGCGGTAACAGAAATACGTCATCTGTAAAAATTTCAACTGTCTAACTATCACGATTCATGAGATACAGCCTGGTGATAAAGGGACATACAGACAGACGGACAGCGGAGTCTTAGTAATAGGTTTAGGTAATAGGTACGGAACTCTAAAAAGACAAAGTACCTACACCTGCAAAGCAGGTCAAAGCCTCGTATTCAAGCAGTCTATAAGTTAATAATTTTGTCCATTGCTTGATGTCAGGGCCAGGGACCAAAGACAATTTACATTGCCTCTGTGGTGCAACACTGGCAAATGACAATAAACAATCAAAACAAAAAAGCCTAATTGCTGAGTGGAATTCGGCTGTTTGTATAGATGGAGTATAGGTGATTCTAATTTCTGTATTAAATTGTCTGTAGTAACTCTTTCAACGTCGTGTCCAGCATAGGATGCAATAAATTCACGTTTAAAATTTCGAGTTCTCCAAAGATGCTCTTAAACAAAGCACAATAAAAAGTGTTAATAATGATCCCTCAGAATGTTTGTGAAAGCATCTGTCTTGATGCAATTATATATCATTAGCGATACCCATGACCGTGAAGGCATAAACATTAATTAATCTTTTGTTTAAAATTATAAATGAACGAAATACAAACAGTAGTTAATGTAGATACTTATATGATTAATATATTTGTCTTTTGCTTACCAGTAATTCAACAGATTCGCGTTTTCCATCGGTTGAAGCAGCAATTTTTAGTTTTACTTCAAAAATCGATAGCGTCACCATTGTCTTCATCTTTACAATCTACATCTCTAAAATCCAGTGAGACGTCACTTTTCAGAGCAGAACAGTTTTGTCTGTGATTCAGCCGACCAAAAAATTCCATAACCAGCCAAAAGGCGGAAAGGACACGTGTGAGAGAATGCCATTTTTACACTGAAAGTCACGTCATCGGCATGACGGTCCGGTGTTTATTATATTAATGATTCTTTCTTAGCTTCAAAGGATTTTTTGGAGACAGTTTTATCTTCACGATACGACTTTGTCACGCAAGACGTTGCACAATGACAGTGTTGGACAATCATGTCGGTTTTGCTTCGTCATCGTCTGTCCATACATTTTGGATTGGGAGTTAATCCTGTCTTTGGTAACAGGATGTTTCGAATTGTGTCGTTGTTATTTTTCTTGGTGATCTTGGTTTTTAACCGACTTCCAAAAAGGATGAGCTTCTATGTTCGTCTGTATGTATGTTTTTTTTTTTTATGTAAGTATGTTCACCGATTTCTCCGTCAATTGTAGACCGATTTTGAAAATTCTTTATTTGATTGATTGGGTATGCTCTTGAGGTAGTCCTATTGTAACCAAGTCAAAATCTGATGAGGGGATTCCATGGAAATCAAAGGAAATCTTAACATTTTATAGGCATACCTATAGCGATTTAAGTATTTTTTACAGTAACTCGAGCATTTGCTCTCGGAAATCACCATTTGGCGAAGTTGAACTAAAGATTAAGACCACAGATGGCCACTGGAAATACTCAATAATAAGTATTTGACGAGTTGGGATTTGATTGCTTTAATATGGATACTAAACTTATGCTCGTCACAATGCATATGGCAAATAGGAGCAAGTGGAGCTGATGATGACTTCTCCATCAGCTCCAGTTCTCCTGGTTCTTACTAGGAGAACTCCTCAACAACTAACGTCCCTGCGTCGGTAAAAGCAATATTTTTTAAAAGGTGATGAGCAGTTGACATTAGGCTGTAACATAGATAAATTACAAACTGAACCACCAAAAATAAAAAGTGAAAAAAAAATACCAAAAAAAAACATCGACATCCAAAAATACACAAAAAAGCAGGGTTGATTGATTTAAATCATGATTTAAATCAAGGATTTATATTAAGTGATTTTTTAATAAAAATCGTGATTTAAATCAAACTTGATTTTTTTCATAAATGTTCATAGATTTATCAGAATTATAATAATCAAATCAGTTATAATAAAAGAAAAATACTTATTCAAATGCACAGTGTTCATTTATTAAGGTGGATGCGTAAAGGTAGCCCGCGAAATTCTTTTCTTACGTTTCTTGCAATTTGCAGGTCAGTGTCAAGTTGTATCTTGATCAAAATATGATTCGGGACCATAACAAATATTATGTATTAACATAAAAATCATTAGAATCATTAATACATCTGTCTAAGGTAGGATAGTTCTCAAATGTCATGATTTCAATTGGTTAATTTGAATTTAGAGAGATTTAATAATTATTCTAATGATTACAATTCTGTAATAAATACTTATTTGTCATGTTTGTAAAGTTAAAATCTACCATTTACGGTGAAAATTAAGACAAATATAAAACAGAAAAAAATCATAATTTTTGTTTGTTTTTTCTTTTTAATCAAAAACATCTGTCGGAGACAAAAAAGAAATCATAATTTTGATCAATTCTGCTAATAAAAAAAGCGAAAAATCACTTTAATTTCAGAAGTCTATAGTATAAACTGTTTGTATCAGTACAATAGTCACTTTTGAAACTGAAATATTCAAAAAAAAATGTTGGCATCCATACACGTGTCGTATTACAATAGTATTTATTATGAATCTACTTATAAAATTCTAATGATGGTAGGAGTAAATTCATTTGCGAATAAGAGGCTACATTTTATCCTTTAACTTTTCTCTCTAAACAATGCTTCAGTCTAGATCTACTCGTATGTATTCTTACAAACCATCTAACAATAGTTTTCCTTATAAATTCGCTTAAAAATAAACCCACTAATTCTTCAAACCGTTTCAATAAAACGTAAAATAAATAAAAACGAGGTTGCCGAACATCTGTATAAGCGAGCAATCTTGCGGGGGTGGTTCGAGAAATAATCTATCCGAGACTAACCCTTTGTGCCACCAGATGTGCTGTCATTTGACACTTTTGTATTAAACCCGTTGCACAACAAAGCCTTCCTTAAACCCGAAAATTGTGCACCGTTCAAAATTTTCGACCCGCATTCTGTCAACAGCTTTATGAAATAGCAACTTATAAAGGAAAGGGAAAAATATTAATAATTTGCCCGACATTTTAACTATTTGGCTGTTCAATTTAAAACTTTATTTTTAAAACAAAACAGTGCAATTTATATTTAGAAATGTCAGTTTTCTGTTTGATGAGATTTTTTGAGAACGAACTATTTATGCGGTGGAAAAGTTTAAGGAAAAAGATAACTGTAGCAAATCTATTTATATTGGTCACGTATACATCTTTACATAGCAATCGCCAACCACTCATCTTACTGATAACTAAAGGCCAAACCATTTTGTAGGTACTGTTTTAAACGCGCTGATAAAAATATCATCCGATTACTAGATATAAAGTTCAGTTTGGTAATCCATTCGATATGAAACGTCACTGTTATATCTGGACACTAAATGTGACGTTATTATGTTGCTGTATATCGGGGTTGCGCTATCCAAGTGTCAATTGCAGGTTGGCTTCAGCACCGGTTGTTTCGGATTATTGAATTTATCCTAAACGTTCATATTAACCCTTTCTACTGAGCTGTCAGACCAACCAGTTTCAATATACCACGGGGGCACCATCACAATAAAATATAGCAATATATTAAATAGATAACAAGAAACAATAGAGCCAAGTCTATAAATCCACTCGACTTTTAAAACCGCATTCATAACGGAAGCGTATTGTCAAAACAAGAACATAATTCTAATGGTGACAGTAAGTCGCGACCTCGTGCCAACTTAAAAAAGGGATCTTAATTTTAATTGTATTATTCCGTACATATTAATTAACCCCATCGCTGTACGAACAGATAAAGGGGATGATTTAGGAGAAAAAAATTATTTGCATGAGCACACGATTGACGCACGCGTATTGTTGTCATCTGCCTTTTGTGATGACCCTTACATTTACCGTGCCCGCGTCAATGACTAAAGAGCTCATGTTTAATAAATCCATTCAATATTCAACCTTTCTACATTATCATTACAGTTCAATGTCGAGTTTTATCCTAAGGGCGTTAATGGCTCTCCGTGTACCGATGGCTACGATATTATAATTGTCAAAGATGCTACCGAGGTCCCATTGTTAGAAACGGTCTTTTATAATTTTTTCAAAGATAAAAAATGTTTGGCGTGTTCCTGACACGTGGTACACGCTCATACGTTCACCGTGACCTATGGAACTCCTTTAAGCGTGACACAATGCTTGTGGATATTTTTAGTTTTTGTATAAACGGGAAGGTGGCTAAGTGGCGGCTTTGGAATAAGTGGGTTTTAATTTTAGACATGACGTCTGCGACTTTGTGAAATGTGAGGGGAAGTTTGTCTCGTGACTATCGCGTGTCCTTTCAGTTGTGAACGTATTTAGGAGTTTTACCTATTTGAGAAGTTGAAGTTTCTGCAGTTTTCGCCTGTTTTACTTCGTTAAGGTGACATTTAGAGGTAACAATAGCTCTTGGTCGACGCGACAAGTAAGAATCTGTGTCCACAAAGTGTCGCCAGAGTCATTACCATCACAAAACGGAGGCGAACCAATGGCCGTCAGTTGTTTGTATCAAAACAAATATTGTATCAAGTGTGGATGAGTCCAGTGTTTGGTCTTCTTTGTTTGGTTTACGAATTAATGAAGGATTGTCGGAGTGGAAATGTGTTCCGTATTCATGTAACATTGTTGAAACTAAATATATTTTTTTAAATTTATCCATTCTCCCTGCTGTACGGGTTAACTAGTCTGACTTTTTATTTGTAAAGAGATTACTTTTTTTTTTTAATAATTGCATTCAATGACCCTCTGAATGAAGCATGGACAATGATAGCCGTATTGATTTCTGCAAGACCCCAGATAAAATTATCGTTTTAACCCGACATGCATGGTCTGGCGCACCTCAAAACGGTCAGCTGCTGCGGCCCAAACAAGCGAACGCTTTTTACTTGCCCACTCGCGCGAAATAAACGTCAACAATGAATTTGAAACGGACAGCGGGGTTGTTCTATCTGTGAACTAATTATGCATTCATAGACCGTACTTCTGATAAATGATCGCCCCCGCAAATGATTCCTCGATTAACTCCCGTCCAAGATATTTCCATATCAAGACATGTTTTCTTAAGGGTCGGCCACAAAAGGGCCATCTCGGCGCCCAATCTTTAATCCTATCTCGGGGACCTTTGCGGGCGAATTTAAATTTCTTTAGAAATATCGTCCTTATTATGTACGTGCGGGTTTCTATTCCTTGCGACGTTCGTGGGCGAGATAACGTAAGTTAAGTCCGAGGAGAGATTGTTGGGAAAAAAACTACCGCTAACTTTGACGAGATCTCATCTGCTGGCTCCTGTCCATTCAAATTTGATCCCTAACACTGATGCGTAAATCTGCATTTTGTTCGAGAGCTTTTGGATTAGTAGAACCTTATTTTGTATATGAGGTGATAAGTCTTTATGAGGGGTCAACCTTTTCTATAGTGAACCTCACCCTTTTAGTGAAAAGAGTCCGTTGATAGCTGATTTAGGAATGGTGATAATGCATTCAGTGTGTGTAAATATATCATAGATTTATTTTATGATAGATTGCCTCTCGACTTTCAGCCGTTGGCTTTGGTAGATTTTTGGTAGATGTGAGGTTAGAGATACCTATGTGATGTGTGAGTTAGGAATTTTAAAGGATTGCGGTGCATTGTGTGGTGCAGAGTGCAGTTAAATAGTTGTCGTTCTTGCTTTGTGTCCGTCCCCGTGGGGGCGATGTGACCGTTTGCGGAATCCGTTAATTAAAATTTGCGTTTCGATTGATAGCTGTGCAGATTGGGGTTAGATGTGACTAATTAGTTGAGGTATGTCCTATTTGAGTGTGGGGTTCTAGGGATATATGATATACTTAACGATATACAGTTATGGATATGGAAAAGTGAAAAACGATAGAATTTATAATACGTATACAAAATAGGAAGATGGAAACCTATGTAGTTTCAAGGAACAAATGGCTATAATAGAACAAGTATTTAAGGAGATCAAATAATATTATTATGTGATATGGTGTAAATGATGATACTAAAGGAGATACAGAAGAAAACGGTTAACTTACAAAAATAAAAATAAATATTGAACTAAATGACGTCTGCAACTGTTTAAGCTAGGACCCTATTTTCTTTATTGGGTACTTGACTATTATCCACTAGAACTAGAAATCACTTAGTATATAGGTACAACATGAAACCAAAATAAATCTAGGCAGATTGCCTTACCTTGGAGGTCGCTTCCAGTCTAATCAGATGCAGCTGAATACCAGTATTTTACACGGAGCGACTGCCTATCTGACCTCCACAGCCCAGTTATTGGGTAACATGATACCCTTTCATAAGACTGGTTGTCAGACTTTGGGCTTCTAACTACTCGTAACGACTGTCAAAGATCTACGAATGAGAGCCGGGACCAACGGCTTCACGTGCTTTCCCAGGCACGAAGGGGTCTCGATATGTAATGGATGGTCACCCATTCACGAACCGACAGCGGCAAGCGTAGCTTAACCTTCGATCGACCCATGCGGCTGTTATCATTTAGCACCTACCTACAACATGAAACCGCATTGCATAATATATATTTTCCAAATAAACAAGCAACACTTAAACGCATCGGTGCGCTGAATCAATTTTAAAGCGTCCACCTACCCTCGCTCAAATTTTATTGTTTTTCCAACATTTTTTGTAATATGTGGTAATGGTCGTCACACATGTGTCGGCAAGTTATTATGAGTTTAAAATAGCCCCACACATCGTGTCGGGGACGAATTTTTGTGAACATTTGTGTCTTGATTTTGGGTCTCGAAACGTGATGTGTTAACATGTCTCGACATAGGGGTTGTTTGTTGGATTACTTGTATGTGTAAGTGTTTGCTTGGTTTTAGTTTAGGGAATATGTTTGCTTCCATAAACTGTTTTAGTTGTGATAGGAATTAGGTACATATCATGTTTTACCTATAACTCTAGGATAATCTTTCTGAAAAGAAATTTGAATATTGACAATTAATTGTTTTAGTAGTTAATCTAGGTACGTTGAATTAATATGCATTCGTCCTTATTCATGTACAAGGTTTTTGATTTAAGTAGGTTACTTTTCTTGTCTTTATTTTCATCGGTCAGACTAGTATTGTTTCGATTCTCATCATCATGATTATCACTTCAACAACGTTTAGGTTATTGGTGGTGTCTGAAATATTCGTATCGTCCTGATAGATAGCTTACCTAATTTCCCTATAACTTAACTGTAACTTAATGTTTCAATAATTCTGATCAAAAAAGTTCATCCCTGTAAAACACTGACGTTCCACTTACATAAGGGTGTAACTGCGAGGGTGTCAACGCTGTAACAATTTGTGGAGTAATGCGATAGTTTACAAAAATCACAGTTTTACCGCTTTTGGGAGCGGCCGTAGACGTACCGCTGACGGCTTTATTGAATGTTTAGCTAATTAGCGTTTTATTATTATCAAACGTTATCTAAATACGTACGCTATTTATATTGTATATTCTATCATCAACATCATCTACCTAGCTTTATTCCCAACTACAGGGTTAGTGGTAAAACACCAAAGGGGTCGTCACCAAAATTTTGACGAATTATGCGAACATAACATAAAATGTACTGAACAGCTGATTATTTTTTCGCGATTTCAGGTTTGGTCCCATAGTAAAAGTTGTTCATAATGATGAGTACAATGACCCTTTAAGAGGTTGTTGATGTTTTACCAATAACCCTGTATATTGGGGTCGGCTTCCAGTCTAAAATAAATAGCAATATTTTACATGGAGCGACCTCCACAACCCAGTTACTGGGTAATACGATACCCCTTTTATTTATTATTTTTTACTTTATTAGATTTCATTGATACAATGTAATTACAACGAAGAAGGGTGGTTGAATCTCATATCAGCTTTATAAAATTTACAAGGTACTAAATAGAAATAAGAAGACTATTAAAAACCAGCCCTTTTGTTTACTCCCAACGAAACAAAAGTCAACAGAGCAAGAAAAAATTTACAAAGCTATATACTTAAGTATATATGTTCAGTTTTTCTTACCTCAACACTTATTACGGAATATTATTTGTCAGTAACAAGTCAGGTCGGGGTCATTTCTTACTTAGCTCACCATTACCTTTTGTTATTTCGCAAAACACTTGTGTACTCCGCATCGTCGGTCAAATCGGTCAATTCGTGTACATATTTGAACAATAAGTCACAAATTATTTTTTCAGTTGCGTCCTTATGACCCAGACGGCATTGAATGACGTCACGTCTTTTAATGACCTGCAGCTAATATTATATGGAAAATTTTATTTACTTGAATATTATGTGGGTTTATATTATGCTTGAATATTAATGATATTATGAACGGATTTAATTGTGCTCTGTGTCTGTGTCTACACACACTATCAAGCTGTTGCTATGGTGATCAATGTACTTATTTCGTTACACAAACGTGTAATTACGTAACACACTTACAGTAACAATCGGTTTCATTTTGACAGTTCAACAATTCATTGCGTTATTTACATTGTTGAGCATACCAATTTTTTGAACATATGAAGCAATGGATTAGCAATATCCTTCAAATAATTCAGATATTGTGATTTAAAGTGGGTTATGCAATTAGGTCACCCCTTTCTTTTCTTTCATGAAGATAGACAATTGTTATGGATAAACGCAATAATTATGCTAGTCATCTTTTGTATCTTTTTGTCATGCATGTGTAGATGCGCTACCTTTAGTGCATTTTAATTTCACAGTTTACAGTAACATTCTTGTAGCTAAGTAATTCCGTGGATGGGTGACCATCATTACATACCAAGACCCTCCGTGCCTCTGAAAGCACGTTAAGCCGTTGTTCCCGGCTGTCATTCGTGTATCTTTGACACTCGTTACGAATCAGAAGCCCGAAAGTCGGACAACCAGTCTTACCAAGAGGTATCGTTTACCCAGTAACTGTGTTGTGGAGATCAGAAAGGTAGTTGCTCCATGAAAAATACTGGTATTCAGCTGCATCCGGTTAGACTGGAAGCCGACCCTAACATAGTAGGGAAAAGGCTACACACATGTTTACGAACCCTAATTGCGTAACACACTATCAATCGGAATCTGAATCATTTTGAAACAAATTGCTAATCCATTGCTTCACATGTTCGAAAAATTTGTCTGCTCAACAACGTAAATAACGCAATGAATGGTGCTGAACTGTCAAAATGAAACCGATTCCTGTCAATAGTGTGATACGCAATTAGGGTGCAAACGTGCGGCCTTACGTCACTGTTGACAGCGCTATGTCTTGGTTTTTTATTTAGTCTGAGGTATATGAAAATGCAACTCCGAAAGAAAATGCTGATACATAGGTAGGTAGGCAGCTTTAAATCGGAACAGTATATCTTTACAAACATTCACTGTATTTGGCGACCAACCAGTTATGGCCAGAGAAGTTGTGTTTGGACAATTTTATTTTTCTCCACGAACAGCAACATGTCTCCTAGTTATGGGTCACAATTTGCACCATTCGGGGTTATAACTTCGCACTAGTGTAAGGCTAGGTGTTCACTGTAAGCGGGTTTGGTTGACCCCAAAACGACGGTAATCTTAAGACTCGAGTAGAAATTGTAAAATGTGTCTTGTAGGTGCTGCTGAGTGTCTAATGAATGAGCATCATAATTATTTATAAGAGCGTTAAACATAAATACTTTTATTGATTTGCTTATGTATAATGCAGCTGAAGGAACCGAAAATACTACTGCAGATATGACTTAAAACTCATTTCATTTTTCAATAAAAAAAAAAAACATAGGTATGCTGACAAAAGTGAAAACTTAATCGTAAAACTATGCATAGCGTGTCACATGTCAATGACGTATGTTGGTGACGCGAACCCATAAGATTTCCCCCTGCCAAATATCGCTCAACGCGCCTAAAGAAATTTTCACTTAAAAAATCGACATTTAAAATAAGATCCATCATCAGTTGAGCAAATCTTCAACACAACAAAAACCAAACCCACTTTTCCCCACTCTTTTACTCACTATAAGTATACTCCCCGCCATTTTAATCTTTTCATAACCCGCTGATCGCTGGTAGTCTATACAAATCTCAAGGGGGGGTAGTGGAGCGCGGGCGGAAGGGGAAGGCGGTCATTCAGCGCAGCGGCGCGACGGACATCCGCCGCATAACAAGTCGATGGCGACTCTCTACGGAACGCCGTTCTTATTTCAGATTTCGCATAGATTCAAATAAAGAGCGCATTTTTGAGTTCGGCTTCGTTTCGGAAATTATCGTTAATCGCTCGACGTTTGTATGATTGGTAATTTGTTTTGATTGCAACGGTTTTTTGTTTGAATTTTCTTTTCTTTTTCCTTCTGTCTGTATCCGAAATAGGTTTATAGCAGAGTTTCATTTAGATACATTAACAACAAAATCTGAAAACTTTTACATTACTCACATTACATTTCTACAAAATCTAGATATATAGCTAAACTGTATATCTAAGTAAATAAACAACGCTGTAGGAGACACTCCGGTTGTCTGTAGTTTCTAGTGGTGTCCGCGAGAGGCGCTGGGGTGCGAACAACTGTTGTCGTCGCCGGAAGCAGCGCTGGCGGCTTCCGGCCGAGGAATGTTCTATATGGGCCGTTAGAATTTCGCGTTTTCAGTTTTAAGGTTTATTTTTCCTGCGAAATGTGTTTGCGTTTTTAGATTTTTATAAATTGTAGAGAGATGAGAGATAAATTTGACAAACTTGCAAAAGGATTTTTTTATTATTAAAGTTTAAATTAAGTAATCTTCATTTTATGACTAAATACGTAGGGTTTAAAAAGATTCCGTAACAGTTTATTTAACACAATATGGTCTGAATAATACTGGAATATTAGCAAAACATTAAAGTTAAAGTTGAAACAAAAACCAAAATTTTCTAACCCTTAATTAGTCAATCATCTAAACAACACATCACTTAACCACGCACCAAAAACTTATAACTCCCACCCAATAAAATTACTGAAAAACTGCATACATACATAAATTACGGTACTCCACGGCCGCGACAACCGGATACGCTTTCCCGAGCTAAACGTCCACCCGGTGGGTGGTGGGGGTCACTTCGGAACCCCTCAGCCCCACAGGGCTCCCCGTGTTTAAAAATTTCACTCCCGGTGGTTCCCAGCCCACACAATGCCCGGTAATCAGCGATTGCCTTTTGAAATCGAAACGCTCATTACACATTTTTTCTCGTGCCCGGATAACCGGTGCGTTTTCCGGACGATTCTGTAACGTATTGATATTTCTTGTAGCGATAGTTTCTGGTTTAGTTTTTTAATTGGGGTTTTAAAACTATCCATTTGAAAATGGAATTTTAATAAAAATATTGTCATGGTGTGATCACAGCCTTATGCTGTATTTAAAACTCGTCCTGCAGTGAGTGCAAAAAATATACAATTATTTTAAACCCAAAGTTCGAAACTTAAATAATTTTAGATAGTAAGGGCCGGTTTTTTGATCCGTAGTTAACTCAACCAATGGATAAACATAGTAACTAATGGTTGAATTTTGGCTAAATGTATTTGCCAAAATGTCATTAAAATGGAAAAGAATGAGTTAACATTCACGTTATATCACTCATGTTTAGCCGTTCACATTTAGCCAAAATTCAACCATTAGTGACTATGTTTAACCATTGGTTGACGACCGATAAAAAAACCGGCCTTAAATCGTTTCTTTACAGATGGTAATCAGATGTTCTGTAAACTCTCTTAATCTTCAATATGTGCACTGATGTTTTAAAGATCTACATGTCATTCATTGCTATACATATACGTCTTAAAATCGCGAACTATCGCATTTACCGTTTAATCCTACTTACTAGCCGACCACCCAAACGCCAGCCCACGCGTCTTTTACCACACTTAATTATCAACCACACATGACCACAGATGGTATCGACCACCGATTGAAAATTACAACCGCTCAGTAATCACTGTAATCCGGTATCAATCGAATTGGTTCTATTTACCACCGTTGGTTAACTGATTATATTGACCCTACTTATGACGTAGTAGTGACGCTTATCATAGGGTTAGCAGAAATGTCGATGACTAGATTTTGAGGAAAAGATTGTTGGGTCATCTTTTGTCGATGGAATAATTACTTAGTCATTGCTGATTAATTTTTAGGTAACAACAAATTTTTAATGCTGTTTGAAAACCACTTTTAGCCTTGAAAATACGAATTTGAACTTTTGATAAAATAGTCTGTTCGGGTCTCTGGTCGATTTGACAAAAAGACAGTAAACTGTTGAATTAGGTTGCCTATAAGTTTACCAACTATCGAAATAGTTTTATAATAAACCTGTTCTCAAAATCCTCGTGTTCAAAAAAGGAAAATATTAAAAGGATATTAAAATATGTATTTCACTGTGATGTTCTATCCGTCCAGTACCGTATGATGACCAAAACTCAACACAATGAACAATGGTCGGTAACTCGGGACAAAAAGGTCACAATATTGATATCGCGATAAATCTGTATACAGGATGATGTTAAGATGTTCTTTCGAGAGTCTTGTACCTATTAACGAATTAGCAGCACAATCGATCAACATTGTAGAACATATATTTTGCGTGTGTAAAATACTAGTACCGACTGAATGTTTTTTAAGGCGATCATAAATACATAATATTTTAAAAAACAATTTTTTTTATTGTTTTTTTATTTAAGATGGGTTGGCTCTTGACTCTAGTCTAGGTCGGAGGCGACAGAGACAGAGTCGACGAAGGAGTAAGCTTACCCAGAAGAAGCCTGTTCACTCTCACTTTGAAGAGATTAGGGTTGTATGCGCTCGGAAACACAGACGCAGGTAGTGAGTTCCACTCTTTTGCTGTGCGCATTATAAAAGACAGTGAAACGCTTAGACTTGGAAACGCTTAGTGCGAATTGGTGGAATACAAACTAGATAGGGATAACATTCGCTACTAATTCACTACTGTGTCTAATACATTGGGATTTTCGACGGGTAGGTAAACATTATTGTAATGTGTGGGTATGTGCAAGGTGTGGTAATGTTAGTAGATTTGTGAGTTAAGTAGAAAGTATACGTAAATTATACAAAATACAAATACAAAAAGTTTATTGGCAAAAAGAAAAGGTGATGACAGACTTACATAAACACAAATTGAACTAAATTAAAATGAAAGATTAAACGTTATTTTAATATACCAACACGGCCACGTACGGAAATCCTATACAATGCGGGTTCCTATCATGTGAGTATGAAATAAATAGCAAATAAAAAAACTATTTACGATAACTAGGTACTACTCATAACCTGCGTAATACTTAATAGCTATCAGAATAATTCATGAACACATGTAAAGTAATAAATTGTTCGTATACAAAATAACTAAACTTAGAGTGAACACCCCGTACGTGTCATCTTTCCGGTCGGTCACAATCTGACCGTTACATTTCAATAATCGTCTTAACAGTGAAGATCGCTTATCTGCCGCGCCCACCGTCTAGTGATGCGCAAAGTCGATAAATTCGATTAATTGTAACTACTTAATACCATTTGTATTGTACTAGTCAGGGTCTTTGGGTTTAGATAATTCATTTTGCTGTGTAATTTTTCAGTTAAGGCAAATTGATTGCAATATGCGTTTGATAAGTTTCAGGGTTACAGATAAATACGATTAAATATCTAATACTTTGTGCATATCGCACTAATTTGTCAAACGATCGAATCAAATTATATTGCATAACTGTTAAAACTTTTTAGATTTTCATGTAAATCCAAAACTAATGCTCGTCGAACACATCACAGAACATCAGTTCTTACACTGATATTTTTATCGATTATTAAAACTAGCTGTAGTTTTAAAATGGTCGATAGAAATATAAGTGATCTTACGACATCACTACAAGATCGCTGAGACGTGATTGTCTTCACAATAAAATGTGTCTCGGGTTAACAATGAGCAATCAAATTACTGTCAGAGTAAGGCGGGCTGGACGCGCCTTGACCGCTTCTCCTGAACTATAGAGCGGAACCAATGAATTAGGTTATATATGAAATGTTTGAGAGCTTTAGGCAATGATATTGAACTTGGAATCATCATCTTTTCCCAACTACGTTGGGGTCGGCTTCTAGTCTAACCGGATCCAGCTGAATATCTGTATGTTACATGGAGCGACTGCCTGTCTGACCTCCACAACCCAGTTACTGGATAATACGATATCCCTTGGCAAGACTGGTTGTCAGACTTTCGGGCTTCTGACGACCCGTAACGGCACTAATGACAGCCGGACCCAACGGCTTATTGTGCTTTAAAAGTAAAATAAAAGTAGTGTTTGATTCTGGAAAAATCGACACGTAGCTAGAAAGGTAGGTACTACATAAGAGTTATAGCAACTGTTCACTTCGTTCTTATGGCCATATTCAAATAAAGGCAACTAAGTTAACGTTTAATAAAAAAAGCCTCTATTCATTTTTCCCTTAACGGGCCAGTGTTACATACATAGATTTCAATATCAACCGTCTTAACCCGCGCGTGCGTACGTGATCTCAACCCGCGTATATTTCATAAGATTTTAGAGGTGCATGAATCACGCGAGACACGGAGCGGCGATCACTCACCGCTCGCACCAACCCTTGGACCTCTAACTGCTTAACATGCGTACCACGCACCCACTAGGCCCAACACTACGATATGTGAGAGCTATTACTAGATACTTTGCCCCTGTTAATATTGCTGTAAATCTTACATCGGAAAGCGTTTCCATCTTCGTCGATCAGTTTGATGATACGTGTTTTTAACCGGTGTTTCTCCTTGTCTACAGAACCCAGCAACTATGTGTGCTCAACGTGCAAAGCACGTGTTCATTCCGCGTGGAGGCTACTGCAGCACGCACAACACGTGCACGGCGTTAAGATTTACGTGGAGGCGATGCCGCAGCAACAACCCAACAAGCAGAACCACTCGACGTCAAGTACGTCTTCTTCGAGCTCAGGGTGCTCCTCCACTGGCGCGCCACTACCACCACCTAGCTTGCGCCACCACCCTTTACTACCACCTCCAGACATGCACTCGCCTTTTGGAGTTGGTGGTCTACTTAGGATGCCATTACCGGGCAGCTTACCGCCACTGGCTCATCCTTCAGTTCCTCCCACGCCGCTGTTCGCGCGGCCAAACCACCATGACCACCGATTTAGAATGGAGCAGCTCGTTTCAGAACAGTTCCGCCACCATGGTCTCAACTTAGCAGCCGCAGCTGCTGCAGTTGCGGCAAACTCAATGCCTCCACACCAAGCATTCCCATCACCGGCAGACCGGCCTCCGGTCGTACCTACGTCGGTATCGGGTCGAGACAGGGCCCCACCTGTATCTCAGCCCCTTTCACTTGAACCCCAGCTGGATTTTTACTCGCAGCGCTTGCGGCAACTGGCCGGTACGACCAGTCCAGGGGCGGCCACAGGCAATTCCAGCTCTCCTAGCCCCAGGAAGCATTCGCCTCCGTTCGCTTCCCCGTCGCCCTCCAGAGTCGGACAGACTCCTCCGGTGGGCGCCGGACCCGGAACGGTGGATGCGCCTCGCGACGCCACGAGGCCGCACAGTTCGACTTCACCCGAACGTCGGATTGAACCGCTCGCGCTGGCAGCCGACGCACCGCCTACGGAGCGTCCCATATCAACGCCACCAGCCAAGCGAAACACGGATGAGGGAGTTCATTCCTGTGAATTTTGTGGAAAGAAATTCCGATTCGAAAACAACCTTATCGTTCATCGGCGCTCACATACAGGTGAGAAACCTTTCAAATGTACAGAATGTGATGAAGCTTTTGAGAAGGCATCAAAATTAAAACGACACATGAAAGTGCATAAAGCACCTGACGCGAATACCGAAGACGGCGAATCCGGTGGTGATACCGGTGAGGATGACTCTGATGATGAATTAGAGGACGATGAGTTAGATGGGGAAGAAGAGGAAGATAACGAAGATGGAGATGATGTTGAGGAGGCGGAAGACCTAACTGTTTCAAATAGTAGTGCTCCATCTGCGGCTACAAGGAAACCTATCATGCCCAATAATCCACCAAGTGCTTCAGTTGTTGGTGAATTGATGGACAAGTTTGGATTATCTAACATTGCACAATACAGTGAAGCTTTCAAACAGGCTTTGCAAGAATCAGGGAATTCTCTGAAGTGGCAACTAGCTAAGGATAGAGACAATAACAATGGCCCGCCCAGTGACAAACCGAACGGCATGCCACCGACCGCTGCACTTCGTTTGAAAGAGGAGTTTGCGAAAATGCCACCTCAGCCGCATCCTCTTTTCAACCCTTTTGAGAACCCTTTTGAAGCGTCCAAACGTATAAAATTGGACATGGATAGAGGAGAGGGCTGGTGGTTGCCGACTTTACACGCGCAAAGACCGCCCGAAAATATATTCGACGGCCTCAAAAATAGCGGTAATGGTTTGCTGCAGAACCCGTTATTGAAGAAAGAGGGACGACGGAACGATACCTGTGAGTTCTGCGGGAAAGTCTTCAAGAACTGCTCAAACTTAACGGTTCATCGACGGTCGCACACTGGGGAGAAGCCGTACAAATGTGAACTGTGCTCATACGCGTGCGCACAGAGCTCCAAGCTCACGAGGCACATGAAGACGCACGGACGACTGGGCAAGGACGTTTACCGCTGCCGGTTTTGCGAAATGCCCTTCTCCGTGCCGTCGACGCTCGAAAAGCATATGCGGAAGTGTGTTGTGAATCAAAGTAATGGTGCTCCCTTAGCTCTATCCGATGACTCAAACGCATGCCGTGACGAGGCGTCGTGACTCTACCCGTGGGGCGGGCTCCGCCTGCCGCCGCCCGCGCCGCCCAGCCAGATCTTCTAAGATCTACTCCGGTCACGTGGTCCGTCGCGTTACTCCACAAAGTACGCAAGATACGTACGATCGCGTCGACCGGACTTAGGCCGAGTTCTGTTCAATTTCTAGTCTTGGATTGAACATTGGCGAATTATTGTTTAAACGCACGCAATATGAGCCCAAAAGTTTGCACCGAAGGGCATTAATTTAGTTACTGTAATCGTAAGTGACATATCTTCTTCGTACTGAACAGTGTTGATTCCCGTTGCATTGTTGATGTTAGTTTTTTTCTATCATTTTTGTTCGTTTGGAAGCTGTAAGTACGTCTGCGGTTTTATGTTACATAATTTCGATCTTGTTTTGACATGTTTTTTATTTATAGAAAAAATGTGGAAACCAATGCCAAAGTTAGCTATGTTGATTTAAATATACTTATTACTATTTAGTTGTTAAGCTGTATAGTGTCAATTAAATTAGAATTCTTTCCAGTATTTTCTAGGATCTTTATAGTTCGATGTAGTATGTGTTTCACGAGTAAGTTGTTTCGTAATTTTAGTATATCGTGTACAATAATAAGCGAAATGTTTCCTATCCTAGATAAACAAACTTGTGTACATATTTGTTGTAAGTTTATTTGTGTAAATCGAGTACCTACCTATTGATGTTCATACTTATAGACGATAATATTTCAAGGATTATAACAAAATTTGGTGAGAAAACGGTGAGTTTCCTGTAATCGATAATTTATTTAAGCATTGTAGAAAGCGAAATTGGAATCGATTAATGGTAGGTGTTATTCGTAATGAGGTACTTGTATGTTTAATTAGCGATTAAATTATTAAATTAAAATTATCACTGTGAGATCGATATTCGTTCATGTGCTATTATTTCTTGTGGAAGCTAGTTATTTTATTAAGACTGAAACCAATATTCCAGTTTTATTTTTTAAATAATTTTGTCATGAATTTCATTCGTACCTAAATTAGTCCAAGTGTGAAATCTTTCAGTATACGTACTTAATGTAAATTATAGAATTTATATTAGATAATTATAAGTAAATTATAATAGAAACATTTTGTCGTCCATATCTGTCTCCTCACTAATAACTTAGGTCTTCTTCAGACGATGTTAGTAAAAGAGACAGTATTCTATAGAGGTTTACTAATGTTGTGTGAACAAGACCTAGCTACTCGGCGTTACC
Organism: Dicycla oo; assembly: GCA_948252095.1. Lineage (NCBI taxonomy): Eukaryota > Metazoa > Arthropoda > Insecta > Lepidoptera > Noctuidae > Dicycla > Dicycla oo. Next base: position 9,213,692 of record OX411727.1, on the reverse strand, counting down.
TATTTGTGTTTTAAAATATTTTTTCAAACAATATTTTTTTTAATTAAATAAAATGGTTGTTTAGTAAAAATATTTTATGAATCATACTTGGGATGTTTGAAATCATTTAAATGTTTCACTTCTCACCCAGTTGTATTAAAATTGTACAGGCGAACCAGTAAATTAATGTTATCATGTTTTAATTTCGTTGTGTGGTCGGTAAAATAGATATGTTAGATTGTAAAATGAGAAAAAAAAAACCTTACAAAATGGTCACTAATTTTCGCATTTTTAATAAAAATAAATTAAAGACGGGACGACGAATGGAGACAAAATAGAGAAAAAAACTAAGACAAATTTTATTGTGTAACTACGTGAAAGATGAACTGTTTTTATTATTTTTCATTTTTATTATTTTTATTTCAATAAATATCCACGATTTGTTAATCAGTTGTGTCGTTTGATTTACCCAAGATGTCGCAGAACCGTAAATATTCTACCCATCTACTTAATGACCCCTTTTTTTTTGTGGATGGGAAATCATCAAATAACTTCTCCCGCTCTGGGTGGAGCTATCTGACCTCTACAACACAGTTACTTGGTAATACGAAATACCTTGGTAAGACTGTCGTCAGATTTTCGGGTTTCTGAAGACCCGTAACGAAGAATCAAAGCCGAGACCAACGGCTTAACGTGCTTTCCGAGGCAGGGGGTGTCTAGGTATCACGGACCGACCGCTGCAAGCGTAGCTTACCTGGTCAATCCTCCACATAAAGGTATACAACAACAGAATAAAAAACTAATTGTAATTAGGTACATACTCATCACTAGCATAATAGTCACAATAGGTAATTTGGTTGCTAATGACCTCTCCTAAATCCCTTTAATTAATGGATTGCCGACATATTACCAGAAACCTTGTATATCTTACCACCATTCCATCCAGGAAAGTTAATTTAGCTATTAGAGTTCTTCACTTTACAATAAAAAAGTCATCTTAAATGCTGCCCAAACACCGTGATATCTTACATTACGACAACGTTCAAAGGTTCGATCGTTTATCTTCGGAAAAAACGAACTTTGCCGAATGAAATGTGACTGGTCCAATTAGGGAGTGACGGAATTAGTGCGTCAATCCTTCCTTCCTATCCTTCCTAATATTATAAATGCGAAAGTAAGTTTGTTTGTTTGTTTGTTACCTTTTCACGCATAAACCACTGAACCGATCATCCTCAAATTTTGCATATACGTGATTAGGAGTACATAGGTACCTACACAGACATGGGGTACCTTTCATCCCAAAAGAAAATACTGTTCCCGAGGAAAACAACAGTAACGTTCTGTTTTTCTTTCTTTCTTTCTTATGATAACAGATGGCGGCACGTGTCTTTCGAATCATGATTGAATTATATTATTATAGAAACTTTTTGAGTTAAGTACCTAATACATTTTGAGAGTCTAGAGTGTCGATAGACTAGTTTTTCATGCTCCTAACTATCCTAACTAATATTATTAATGCGAAAGTGTGTTTCTTTGTTTATTAATTACCCTTTCACGCTAAAACGGCTGAACGGATTTCGGTTTTTCCGAAAATAAACAATGGAATGTTGCAATGGAACGTTGTCGTACTGTACTTGCAATGGCTGGAGAGGATCATTACTATGTCACTCAGTAGGTATCAAACGTAGCAGATAGCTAATATTAGCCAAAGATTGGGCAAAATGGCATGCCATTGGAGAGGTCTGAATCCAGCAGTAGTTGTAATTTGATGATAATTACTTAACTGTACTTTCTGCAATCCTGTGCAATGCACATCTTATATACCTTTACGACTGGAAAAATTCAACTGTTGTTGATTTTATGAGATCGTCACGATAAGTTATTATTATCTATAGTGACGTAAGAAGAGAGGACCTTAGCGTACGTGACGCGACAGATGGCGCTGCGCAACGTCTTTTCCATCCTACTAATATTTAACATGGAAATAGGTACCTAAGTAAGGACTTTGTGAGTGGGCTGAGTATCCCTAAAAATATATCGATAAAGTAAGTATGGTGTCATTTAAATCTCAAACTTATTTATTTAAAATAAACCAATTACAGACACTTGTTAAATTGTCAACTCAGAAAGTTCAAAAGTGACGCAAGTAGGTACTGTAAAGGTTCCATTCGATGGGCTACCTTATATTTTACTGGCTGACATCCTATCGTTCAAGTTTATATGGAACTACCTTTTGAATAAAAAAGGTAGTCCCAGAAGTTTTGTTTTAGGGCTTAAGTCTGTCTAGTAGAGACGACAACTTAGGATCGTTTGAGGAAGTGCGTGATTGGCCGAAGATTATTTAGTAGTTAGCTTCCCCCCTGTGGTGTTCAACACTTCACAGTACCTATGGAGAAGTACGGGTTAGAAACTCCTATAAATATGAGTCTTAGAACTCATGGAAAGCAGTTAAGTTTGTAGCGTAACTATTACAATCAGTCGATCAATCTGCCTAGCCTGTTTCCAACTTCGTTGGGGTCGGCTTCCAGTCTAACCGGCTGCAGCTGAATACCAGTATTTTACACGGACGTCTACAACCCACTTACTGGGTATCACGATACCCCTTGGTATGATTGGTTGCCAGACTTTCGGGCTTCTGAAGACCCGTAACGACTGTCAAAGATCTAAGAATGACAGTCGGGACCAACGGCTTAATGTGCTTTCCGAGGCACGGAGCACGGAGGTCCTACTACAATATACGTACATAAACTCGTGCCTGTAATTTCTGCCTACCCCCATGGGACGAAGACTTAAATACTTAGCTATTACGATATGTCTAGTTTTTTTGCTTATCATTACCGTTTTCATATTTGCTGTGAAAAACTGTACCGTCGCTGTAAGTAAAAGTAGCACATCTGAGGAAAAGAAAATACTTAAAGAAAAATTTCCAATTTTTAATGTATTTTTCTTTATTTTCCATAGATTTTTGTTGTTCTTACGGCGGCAATGTAGGTATAGTAGATGCCTCGTGAAGATCTAAAGAGATGATTAAAAAAAACCGTAAGCTGAGAATTCTCTTTTTTGGAGTTGAAAATTGTCGCTGTTCAAAGATTGGTCAGCCATCGGGATAGTAGCGGAGTCAGGGCAACTAGAATCAATTCTATTTTCTTGTAAATGTTGATGTTCAAAAGTGCCTTTTAATGGCATAACTTGAAATGATTTGATTTTGATTTTCGGTGAGTTGCACGAAACCGACATTAGTTTTACGGAGACTTTAAATTGATGTTGTCACTTTCTTTTTTATACAAAATGTAAGGGATAGCATGAATTTAAAGTCAGTCAGTTGTCGTGGATGTTTGTGTAATATTATTACAACGATGTTCTCAGATATCGAGGAAAGAGCTATGTTGTTCTAATAACTTAATTTCACTTGCAGTTTCAAGCTTCCGTTCAGTTATACCTAAAGAAAAGGGTTTTTATTAGCCTACTTACTTATTTAAATAAAATGATTTTGTTATTGTTTAGACGCATGTCCGTATAACTAAAAAAATATACAATTATAATAAACTATAGCGACCCACCCCAACTTAGCACGGGTAGCACGATCGCTAAAAAAAAACTCACATCACCCGCTGAACTAATCTGAAGACTGCCTAAAAATTTCGTCAAAATCGCTTGGAATCCATAGAGAACATACATACACACATCGATTTTTATATAACTATCTAAGTTAGGTTGATAGCTAGAAAAGGTTTAAAATAATAGAAGAAAGAATTTTTTTTTCGAATTGAATTGATAAGTTGTTCCTTGTCTCTTGTGAGTTGCGGAGGCTCTTTTACTTGCCGATAGTAAATAGATATAGGTAGATACCTAAGCAATAATGGAGCAGTTTATAAGTTTTAAAATGCAACAAAAACCAAAGTATTTAGTAAATGGCTCATTTTTCAGAAAAATTAGAAACTAATGTTACATGCTCGCAATTGAAAAAATAAAACGTACTTTTCTATGATAAATTATTTTATTTTTATAAATTGATTTAACGTGGATGCACAAAGGTAACCTGCGAAATTCCATATTTTTAAATCCACGAATCATATTTTGATACAACCTGACACTGACCTGTAAATTGCAAAAAACGTAAGAAAATTTGAATTTCGCGGGCTGCCTTTGCGCATCCACCTACAAACATTTTTACACATAAAAAAAATACACCGACCGAAAATATCCGAATAATTTGAGAACAAACACTGAAACAAACTTAGAGATATCTTTTAAAGTCCAGACATTACCTTGGTCAGATAAAATATGAGACAGATATTTAATTGGTTACTTTATTATCCTACACGTTTTGATGGCTTGCTTGTTCAAAAAACTTCTCGGTTCTAATAAGATTATCTAATTAGTCAGTTTATCTCGTTTACATTTTAATAAGAAACTTATTTGCAATGGCCTATGTGGACGATTCATCGCCCATTAAAAGCCAAGTTAAATTTCTTTAAAAGTTATTTTGGTTATTCATTATAACGAAGTCAAATAACATAAATAAGATTTTTTCTAAGTATTTTTAAACAAACACAGAACTTTGAAATACTTTGATTTTTTTTTTTCAAAAACTAAGCTGATACTAATATTATTTAACTTATTACTACATAACTTTCAACAAAAACAAATATATACTTTCTAAATAAAAACAAAAATGTAAGTAAAAACAAAAATCCAGATTCACAGACGAAAACTTCCAATTCAACTCGGTGCTACGAAGTGCTACATTTTACTGTTTAGTTACTAGCGCCATCTAGCGTCGAGTAGCAAAAACAAAGTTACAAAATTTGCGAAAAGAATACAAAATTGTTAAGAATTTTAATATTAATTTTAATTAAATGTGTACTGAAGTAAAATTCTTTGCAATAATGAAAATAAAATAAAATTTTCTGTACTTCTACACGAAATAACTTCTGCTACTGGAATAAAGTGTTTTGCACAATTTTTATTAGGTGTTTAATAAAACAATTATATACTAGATAGGTACAGGTTAGAGGTAATTAGTTTAACAAAATCTGTACCAAATATTTGGAAAGTATATATTTTTTTTTAAATTAATGATATTTTTATACTATTTATTCAAAAAGTAAGATGCAACATAAATGTTTATTAGAATTTACTTTATTCTAATAAACATCATCATTCTTATTGGTACAACTATTCCCATTTGGTTTTATTGGATTTCGAAGATGTCGCATATCGATGTTTATATCGATTCGACAAAAATCCAACAGATGGCAGTTGCATCGCATAATTGTGTTAGAGTCTGCTATAGATTTAAAGGAGTTCGTGGCTAAGTAATAACAGCCGCACGAGTCGATCCATTAGGTTAAGCTACGCTTGCCGGGATTGGTCCGTAGATGGGTGACCATCTTTACACACCGAGACTCCTCCGTGCCTCGGAAAGAAAGTTAAGCCTTTGGTCCCGGCTGTCATTCTTGGATCTTTGACAGTCCTTACGGGTCGTCAGAAGCCCGAAAGTCTTACCAAGGGGTACGAGTATCGTGTTACCAGTAAGTGGGTGGTGGAGGTCAGATAGGCAGTAGCTCCATGTAAAATACTGATATTCAGCTCCTTCCGGTTAGACTGGAAGCCGCCCCCAACATAGTTAGGAAAAGGCTAGGCAGATTCATTGAGTCTGCTATAGATGGCAGCACTAAGGAATTATTCAAATTGAGGGTCTAAACAGTGCCTGCGCATAGGTGCCTACTTTTAAATAGTTTAACCTAAGATACAAAGTTATATGCTCATTTTTGTAGTCGGTATATGAAAATAGAAAGATTATTTTTTATCCAATTTCTCGTCCGAAATACAATACAAAACTTAGTTAACAAATATTTTCAAACGCATACTCCTGTTTGATTGGTAAATTATCAACAGCCAATCATATCACTTAACAATACATGAGTTCAAAACAAGTATTTTATTGTAGACTTTCCAAAACTCGGGTGTACGTACTTTATTTTTAGGAAAAGAACATTGTAATTAGGAAAATTATTTTAGGTATAAACAATATTATTTTGTTAATTAATGTTTATTCTTCATACACTGCGTAAAGTTGTATAACTGCTAATGCGTCCCGTGGGGATGACCACAGGTATCTTAACAATATAAAACAAAGCAACTAACTTATTGCAATAATGTAGTTCTGTAGCATTACAGTATTGTAACTTTTCATAGTTTTATAGTTTTTTTTTTTTTCGCAAAATAATGAATAGTGTGCCAACTCTGCAAACTGAAACACTGTCCTTCAAGATACAGGATTTTTCGAGTTTGAAGGGCAGGAGTCTTACTTGGTGACTGCGTTGTTTTTTTATAAAATACGCAAGGTTACAGGTACTCATTGTAATAGACATACCCATCCATTTTTGAAACAACACCAATGTTACCTAGGCTAAGATTTTGGTAAAAATAAATTATTACTTAGGTACTTACTAACGCTCAAACATTCCGATGTGATATTAGTGAGTAAACACTATTGGTACTTTAAAGGATTAGTTTGTTACTTACGATACCTGGAATAAACTAGCGACCTACAGAAATATCATATTTAAAAACTTTCAAATTCCTATTAGAATCCAGTCCAACACGATGCAGCTGATTATATAGAGCGACTGTCTATCTGACCTCCACAACCCAGTGAGTGGGTAAACGATACCACTTGGTCAGACTGGTTGTCAGATTTTCGGGCTTCTGACGACTAACGACTTAATGTGTTTTCCAAGGCACGGGAATGTCTCGGTATGTAAAAATGGTCACCCATCCACGGAAAAATCCCGGCAAGCGCAGCTAAATCTGATAGATCGACCCGTGCGGCTGTTATTACTTACTTTACTTATAAGCAGAATGTTGCTATTTGTACCAGATTGGCGTATCCAAAGGTTTGGCGAACACCGCTTCAAAGCTCTCTTAACCAACTAAAAAGTTTTCTTGTAAACCTACAAAACCCTAATTTTCAGTAATCAGCTCTCATTCCTGACAAGAGCATAAATGTGTAATTTATTAGTTTCGTTCCTACCGCATACTTCCACAGCCGTCTAAGAATATATTTTTATATTCAAGAATTTTGTTCGTATATCTTATTATAAAAATAAGTAGGTTAGTAAGTACCTACCTTACTAACACCCGTATTTACAAACAAGCAATTATATGCTGCTAAGTAATTTCTTAGGGAAGTCATTACTAGAGGATAGAATTCATCATTACAAAATCTTATTCTATAGTCGAGTATAGTACCTACGTTACTTACTTGAGTAAGTGCTTGAGAAAGAATCAACTTTCCATTGCAAAATCAAACGTAAAATGGTCGAGTTCTCGATTCTTAAGTAAAGAAAATGATGACTATTACTTGGCTAAGAATAACCTTTGACGGTTCTAACTTCAAGCAATTACTAAACTATAGAAGAAAAATCGTTAGGGACTTGAGTAAGTAGGTACTACTACTTTTACTTGTTTTAAATACGGGTGTTAGACTTAGGTATACCTACTACCTACCTATAACTGAACATTACAATGTCTTCACACCATCCTATCAGAATTAAAAACACCCTTCCCAGCTTCCAACATTCCCCAATAAGAACTCACCCTAACTTTCACCCAAAAAAATATTCCAAACAGAAAATCCCTCGTCACACTGACCGGTGCTCAAATATCACTACTCGCGTGACCGGGGGCTATTTGACCAATCAACGATCAGTGTGTGGCCACGCCCTTTATACGTGGACATCGGTCAGATTTGGGGAGATTGATCGTGCTGTTGAAATGTGTTTTGTAGGAGTATGATGTACACTGTATCATGTGCTTTAACAAGTTGGTCTTTATCATGTTTTTTTTTGTTTTTTGATCATGAAGTTACAGTAGATAATTTCGGTACCTTTTCTAGGTAATTTTATTACCTCATTGAACGGGTCAAGTCTCAGTCTCCGTTGCATGTTATTTCGGTTTTGTATACAGCGCAATAACCCAATAGTCATCCAAGGCTTCTGGGTTCGTTTTCTTAACGAGATCACTTTAGTGATAGTACTAAGCATGATTATCACGAAGGATTATGCATGTTGAGATTATTAATACATAAGGAATAGGATAAAGTGATAAAATTCACTACGAACAGCTGCAGGTCAGTATGAGCTCAAGTAACTTTTCACATGATTTTATTCTGGTCTTTTTTTATTTATTTTCATACTTTTTAGGGTTAAAAAGGAACCGTTATGGTGCGAGTCAGTCTGTCTGTCTGTCCTTTTGTCACAGCTGGATATCTCAAGAAATACTAATGCTATAACTTGAATTTTGGAACAGTTTTAGATGACGTTTGCCCAGCTATGTTGCAAATAAGAAAGAAATAAAAAATACATTTTATATTTTTTACAACAGAGACTGAAAGGAGGTCTTAAAAATTCGAAGTGGGGCTACTAGGTCGTGTTACCACATGCCCTAGTAGCCCCACTTCGAATTTTTCACAAAACAGCGTTCTTTCATATGATATACCATCATGTGAAAGAACGCTGTTTGCACATTTTCAAACATTTTTCTTTTTTTTTTTGCCCGAATAATTTTCGACTTTTGATGAAAAATGTATAAAAATTACCATTCCCGCTCTCTTATCTCCGAAGTTTGCATAGAGAAAAATTTGAAATGATTCTATGTGATAGAAGTTTATGTAAAGATTACGGGAAAAATAAAACGATGTCTCTAAATAGCACACTTTTTTTATTGATGGTACGGAACTCTCGGTGCGCGAGTCCCACTCGCTCTTGGCCGGTTTTTTGCTTTTACCGAAGCGATGTGTAGGATAGAAGAATGGTCTGCTGGACTTAAGAAGTTTTCAACATCATCAACTTCTGAAGTAAGGGAACAATTACATGTTATAAGGATAATCCTCATAATATGTAATTGTTCACTTACCTTTAGTGAAGAGAGTTATCTATAACTTAGTAGTATGTTGATATCAGGAATTAATTAAACGAATGATAAAATTAAATATGGATAGTTGCAGGTCAATGTAACTTCAAGTGACTTTGTGCTTCATTTTCTTTATTTTAATAAATCTTTATATTATTTCCACCGATGCGATGTGTTGGATACAAGTACGGTCTGCTGAATTCTTATAGTTCTTCATCAAAATTGTCACCTTCTGAAATAAGGATTATCCTAATTGGTGTTTACCATAACCATAATCAGCCTATAATGTTCCCACTGCTGGGATACAGTCCTCCTCTCTGTGAGAGGGAGTGGGTCGTAATCCACCACGCGGGCCCAGGGCGGGTTGGTAGATGTCACATGTCTTCGAATTTTTGTTTCCTTCACCGTATTGAGAGCAGTGGTGATGAAATAAATTACACAAAGTATACGCTTACCTGGGATCGAACATACGATCTACAACTCGTAAGTCGAGGCCGTTACTACTGGGCCACCAGTGCACCCCATTTGTGCTCTCAATTGGTGTTTACTTACCTAAAGCTGAATCTTGAAAAAAATTAGTAGGCGCAGTTCATGTCGTTTGTTTTTGTGAAAACATATTTAAATTTTATTACGGTGTCCGATACTGCCATAGCCATTGTATTTGCTCGACACTAGACATAGTAGGCTCATTGCAGCTTTCACAGATTATGAAGTTTTTCAGGTCTGTGCAGATTTACGGTCGATATGAGACGACATCTGACATTATTTTGCTATTGTCAACTTCATATTCATTTTCAACTCTATTTTTCCAATATTTCTATTATTTCTCTTTAGGTCCTGGTAGTGCTTTGTCAACTCTTGACAAAGACACCAGAATAACTGATCTAGCTAAACACGTTTTTGCGTAGGGTGACGTCACACGCAAATTATATCTGGTCTTAAAATAGTTATAAATATGACCTATCTTTTGAATGCTCAACCATTACTCTAGCATTAAAAGTCTCTTAGCATTATTAGCGGTTGAAATCTTACATGTTTTTTTCGGTCAGAAATATTGAACTTACCAGCAGTACTGCCCGCCTAGCCTTTTCCCAACTATGTTGGGGTCGGCTTCCAGTCTAACCGGATGCAGCTGAATACCAGTATTTTACATGGAGCGACTGCCTATCTGACCTCCACAACCCAGTTATTGGGTAATACGATACCTCTTGGTAAAACTGCTTGTCAGACTTTCGGGCTTCTGACGACCCGTAACGACTGCCAAAGATCCACGAATGACAGCCGGGACCAACGGCTTAACGTGCTTTCCGAGGCACGGAGGAGTCTCAGTATGAAAAGATGGTCACCCATCCCCAGACCAACCGCGGCAAGCGTAGCTTAACCTGATGGATCGACCCGTGCGGCTGTTATTAATTAGCCACGAGCCCCTCAAACTTACCAGCAGTACACCGAGTGAAAAGACGTTTTCACGTCAAAAATATTTTCAGTATCTCTCTCGACTATGATAATAAATCAAAAAGTGACCGTTACTTTAATTATTGTTATTAGAATTACTATTTTTATAATAATTCAAACCAACTGCCATTTTGAACAATGCACTTTTTTGCACACAATAAATTTGCAAGTGTAGTGAGGGTCCTATTTCTAGTCAAACAAGTTTCTAGTTTGCATTCATAAATTCAGTTGATGGAGTTATTCGTCATTATATCATAAGGTTGGCATATAGCCAGAAATAACAATGGTGTGGAACGAAACTGGATTTTAACCCAAGGGTCCTGGCAACAAGAGACTAGTATGTTACCCTTCTATTGGCTATTGAAGAAACCTCTCAGGCTGTGCCCGCGACTTCATTCGCGTGGATGTAAGAAGGATGATCTAACAGATTCAAATTTTCATGGGTTTTAATTTATTTGCGCGGAATTCTAATATTTTTTCTAAAATAAAAGTAACGTACGTTACTCTTTACAACATCAGAGGTCTGCCAGTGAAAGTCCCGTCAAAATCGGTTCAGCCGTTTCGGAGATTAGCCGGTAGAAACAAACAGACAGACAAAAAAATTAAAAATTGTTTTTACCTATGCTTATTTCATATGCATTCAGTAAAAAGCTGTTATTTTGATATTACAAACACACACACATAAATTAAACAGACAATTAAATTTTATTTATTTGTCTAGACGTAGGATTTATTGGATTTGACTTTAACATGAAACGGCCATAAATAACATTAGCAAAAGACCACAGAACTACAGACATACTGACATGACGAGTCTTCCATTCATCGCCTTTCGAAACGTCTCGTATTAGTATTTTTCCCGCTCATCGCAGACGCAAGACGCGTCACGCCTCAGTCAGGTTTAGGGCCCAAGTTGTGCGCGGCGAGAGTGCGAGGGAAAAGAGACTGTACTCGCGCGCTGGTGTGACTTGCAGGCACAGCAAACAATCTAGGTCTCTTAAGGGTCAGTTTCCACCAAACGGAAAAATCCTCGCAACTACTCGAGAATTTTTTAAATTTCTCTGAATAAGCAACTGTATCGACATTGACTTTAAGTATAAAATTCGACGCAGTCATCACGCTTGATAAACGCTTGTTGTCTGCGTCTATTTTATTTATACTTAAAGTCAATACAGTTACTTATTACTGCTGAGCATGAGTTTGATTCGAGAGTTCGATTTTCACGTCAGGCAAAGTGTTATTGGGGTTTTCCACCTGGAATTTCTCAGTAGCACCCCGGAGTCTGGATTTGTGCCCGGTTGATGGCAATAGGCTCGCCCTCTATTACATGGGAGTTAAACATAACTGGCGAAATGTGGGAGTACTGTAGGTGCACCTCTGCCTAACCCTTCGGGGATTACAGGCGTGATATTACGTCAATGTTTATTTTTGTAAAGGGACGTAAAAGTATTTTTTTGTAAGATCCTTGTCCGACAAGATAATAATGTTAGAATTTGCTATCAAAGAAACTTAGATCTGTAATTCCTAACTCAAGAACTGTAGCAATAAATCCAAAGAGCTGGTGGCTAAGGCACTTTTCCCACCGTCAATGATGAAGCTAGAAACTAGAAACGAGTTGGCGAGCACGAGCAGCGAGCGAACGACTGTAACAAGCGATTACTCGCTGGTATACGTATGTACCAAGCGTGAGTCTCTCAGCGAGTGCTCTGCCCGCCAAGCGAGCGTCACTGAGCGAGTACTCTCTTTAATAGCTCTTGTCGCTGTGACAAAGGAGTAGTCGCAGGCAGTGTGTACAGTCAGCGATCAACTATTAATACATGCATCTCTTTTGTTTACACGGAATGTATATCTATTGTACGTTTGTTGAGCGAGAAAATAGCCGATAGTTAGTCGCTGGCGGTGGTACAACTGCCTAATAGTACTACGACTATTATAATATTCGGACTATGAATATATTCGCTAGAGCAAACCATTTTCTAGGATTAATTACTTCAGAATCAAGCATAAACTGAAAGCTTATGAATCACTGTTAAGTGAAAATGGGTACTCCTCCACTATGCTTTTGCGTAGCTTAGTTAAAACAACATCATCTTTATCGTCACAGCCGAAAGATTGCCATAGATTATAATTAGCATGCCAGTTTATTTTTTTTTTTGGCGCTAGTGCACTGGACAAGGCAGTTACCAATATACTTAATACTTACTTGCCCTTATTTTCTCGTGAAAACCAATAATTATTGGCGGTTTATTGTAATAACTAGCTTCTGCTCGCGACTTCGTCCGCGTGAAATTTCTTGTTCCCCCGTCGCATCGCATCGTATCGCCTGGACATCGCTATTATTACGTTTTTTTGCTTAGCGTTCATTCTGATTTTTCTTTCTTTTTGCTCGGCTCCTAGTTCCAGAGATTATTAACGCATTCAAACATACAAAAAATCTAATTCTTCAGCTTTATTATTAGTATACCTACTTAGGTATTATCATGTTACGCATTCTTCTGCTGATTGACTTGATTTTTGAGCGTTATTTTTACGACAGCAGCTATAAAGGAAAAGGTATGTTAGCTTAATAGTTATTCAATTGAATTCAATTATTTTCCTTTATTTCAATCAACAGTTGGATCATATAATAGCATTAGGTATATTAAATAAAAAATATTAGAAAAATAAATAAAAATAAGACAAAACACAACACACAATTTTATTAATTACTTACAAATAAGATGGCCAAGTCAACAAATTAAAATTAGAAATAATCATACATGTGACATCTTACGAGTATTTAATTTTATTAAATAATAACCCATATAAAAAAAAATAATTATAATTTATTTTAAATTTTAATATTATAAAATAGGAATTATGAGGAGTTATGAAGAATTATTTGCGCCAAACCATACGAAAATCATTTATCAGTAAATACTTGTATTTTCAAGCACCCTCAACCCTCCAAACATCAATACAATAATTCAAAACTAATAACTTATCGTCACATCAACACACGATCAATAAAAATAATAAGTGAGGACATACGTTTCAAAATAACTAATAAAACTTTTTTATTATCCGAAAACAACATTTTTACCCCACAAAGAGCACGCGACGAAGGGTTGATTTAAGAGAAAAACAGGGAAATGGGTCGGAGAGGTCATTTTGTACCGGGGGCTGCAATGAAAGGGTTAAAACGCCCTAATAACTGGCCACATAGGCCCGCGTGGGTTTGATGGAACCGGTTCAGTAAAATAGTGACCGTTTTATGTTTTACCTTTTCTGTAAGGGTTGAAGAAGGATTGAGGATATTTATTACTTCTGAGCAGATTTTTATCAACATGACATACCAACGATTAATGTCGGGTACTTTACAGACTGATGGCATACCCCGCAGAAGATTGCGGGACGAGCTGGACAAACAATCGACCAGTCCACATTAGCACTGGTGACTGGATCGCAAGCACTGGAAGTCCTGGTGAGAGGCTTTTTCCCAGCAGTAGGAAGATACAGGCCAACGGTAACAATAACTTTAGTGATAATATTAGGAATATAGGGTTATTTTAAATTGGCTAGATGAACTCTGCAGACGCGGTGAGTATCGATATTATTGAAACACGATAAAATAAAAAGAGTTGACGTTTTTTTTTAGTAGGTCAACGACCGCTGTTAGTGTTGTTACTTGAAGTATAAGTTGAGAAATACTGTTTTCTTATCTTTTATCTTGTTTAGATATCGATACCCATCACGTCTGTGATGTTTACAAAAAAAAAAAACAGTTTTTTTTTTTAAGTGAAGTGATGAATACAATACTTCGGTATGACTGTTTTCATCACTAGTAAAAGCCTAATGCCACTTTGTCATGATACCTACAGTGTTGTTTTATCTGTGCTTAATCCCTTTTTGTTTTGTTTGATACAGGCGTTACCATGACGACGCGTATCCGTTTGACGGCCACGGCTCGATCCTTGCGCACGCTTTCTTTCCCGGCTCTGGTCGCGGCGGCGACGCACACTTCGGCGATGACGAGTTATGGCTGCTGCAAGAAGGTAAAGGAAATCAGCACATTGACATATTATCTCATTTAGGTAGCAAAGGCCAATGATGTATTTGATTGTCTTTGTTATAACAAACTTTCGAACTTTTTTTAAGTGACTACAATAACTGTTGTACAACGAAAGCCATCAATGTTCTTCGAGTTCAATACAGCAATGCATTCAGGAAGCTGCTGGGATTGCCACGCTTCTGCAGTGCGTCGGGAATGTTTGCTGATGCGCACGCTGATGGCTTCGCAGCGATCAGACGTAAGCGTGCCGCGTCGCTGCTGCAGAGGGTATTGGGTAGCTCGAACAGTCTCCTGAATGTCATTGCGCGGAAATTTGATTGCACGCTCGTCCATCATTTGTCCAACCTTCATGTTTACTAACATAGTTATTAAGGTAATATTTATTAACAAATTATGGATTTTCTTATGAAATAAAATGATTATTATTATAATATTATTAATAACTGCGGTCGAGAACCTCACAAAAAATTCATCAATTTTTTTTTTGTTTTTTTGTTTTATCATGTTTAGATATATCGATACCCATCGCGTGTGCAGAGTTTAGCTAGCCAATTTTTGTGACCCTGTATAAATAACATTAATGAATATTAGACACATCTTCAAGTAGTAGATACGTAGGCATTTTGTAGTAGGACATAAAGGGTTGCGTCTGCCTTTAAACCCCTCCATGATGCTTTCGATTACCTATACAGGGTGTATCAAAAAGGTATGGTCAAAGGGCATCGTCGGAAATGGCCCTAGGACCAACAAACATTTGACGTACCTACTATAATTATATTTTATTATACTAATAAACGGACATTCTGCGTTCCATAAAGAACATTTAAAAGAACTGTAACGATTAACGATATCACATCAAAAGTGCCGCCATCTTTGACAATTAGATTTGACATTACAAAAGTGATGCCCAATCTTTCATTTCACACACATAGAGAGCGAGGTTACTTGCGTTGGCAATCTGATCACAGATATCATACGCATCTGTACGTACTTTCCTTTTCAGGGCCTAGCACACCTCCACCGATAAACCATAGAAGCGAGTCCGCTGTAGTTCAATTCAATAGACTCAGCACTTCAGGGGAACATCACGCGGTTTCGCGGCGGAGGTGTGCTAAGGCCCTCAACCTTTTTCGCGCTTCTGTAGTGACTTGAGCGACGTTTTTATTGGTTGAATTCTTTCCGCACCTAAGGTTGTATGGTACACCTTAAGTACGAAAATAATTCAACAAAATAACCTATTTTTAATTAATAATCTTTTTCTATACAATTACTACACATAAGTGAGATGCATATTATTTCAAACAGAATAACATGATGGGTACTGAAGGGTACCGATTTTGTTAAAAATCATGTCATGTCATGTCAATCAACTCAACTGTCAAGTAATTTCGCGCATTTCTTTAGCGCAAAGATAACATTAGTGACAGGCACATACACAGCATGCACACTACGACCGAAATATCTTGGCGAATCCGAACTTTGCGCAGAAGGCTGGAAGCAGTAACATTTTGTAGGAACCAAATGGTGACATGAGGCGAGTGTGAGTGAGAGAACATGCGCGTAAGTTCGTAGTGCCTATGTTTAGACTTGCCAAGATTTTGTATTTCTAAGTATTGAAAGGATTGTTTCTTCCTAAATATAACCTCAAAATCTTTATTTTATTTTAAAATAAATGTACCTATATAATAGGTTGGGGAAAAAGTTTCTTCGCATTTTTTAAGAAAATTCAAAACATTTTTTAATATAGTTTATTTACATTTAACTAAAGTATGTAGGTACCATTTTGTTCGATAACTGTTTGCCATCTTGTAGGTAGGGACATGATCCCATTGCTATAGAAATTTTGGGACTTCTGGTCAAAATACCGCGACAAGTGGTTTTGGCAGTCGTGAGGTTAACCTGACACTGCCTAAAGAATTCTGAAGAGACCGAAACAGGTGGAAATCTGACGGTGCAAGGTCAGGACTATACGGCGGATGCATTAATACCTCCCAGCCAAACTCTCTTAATTTTTGCTGAGTGGCTAAAGATGTGTGAGGTCTAGCGTTATCATGATGAAAAACCACACCGCTTCTGTTGATTAATTCCGGCCGCTTTCTCTCAACTTCTTGCTTTAATCTCATCAGTTGTTCGCAGTAGAGTTCAGAATCGATGGTCCTGCCTGGTGGTAACAGCTCATAATGAATAATGCCCTTCCAATCCCAGCACACACACAGCATCACCTTGTTGCGAGGTAACCCGGGTTTCGCCACAGTCTGTGAAGCCTGACCGGCCTTTGACCACGACCTTTTTCGCACGTTCTTGTCATACGTGATCCACTTTTCATCACCAGTTATCAGCTGCTTCAAAAATGGTTCGGTTTCATTACGTCGTAATAAAGAATCACAAATGAGTACACGGTTCATTAGGTTTCTTTCAGTGAGCTCGTGAGGCACCCAAATGTCGAGCTTTTTTGTGTACCCAGTTTTTTTCAAATGCGCCAAAACTGTTTTTTGGTCAATTTCCAGTTCTTCAGCTACGTTGTAACTACTGATATGCCGATCTTGCTCCACATTTTCAAAAATGGCATCCATTTTATCCGTAATAGGGCGACCGACCAACATCGTAATCGAGAAAAAATTATCAGCTGTCCCGTAAATGTATGGCTTATTTTTTCGCGATTTTGATGATAGTCCCATGGAGAAAGTTGTTCAGTTTGAGGATCTGTACCACACACAGAACAGATATTTCATCTGTTCTGTGGTACCACACCATTAAATTAGAATCCCATATAGTCCTAATCCTATATAGTTGCAATTTATAGATCACTTCTCAATGAAAACACAAAAGTATGATTTCGTCCAAACATACTATTGCAACGCTAAATTAAAATGATACTCATACCTCCCTGATCTATATGGTCCCAAGTCACAACTAGTAACTGAAATCTTCAGATCTTTTCGCGTATCAAAAAACACGGAATGTTTTTATTAAATCTCATACACGAAACTGCATAAAAGAGTTAGAGGTAACTCCAGAAAGTTATAAAACTGTGAAAATAATAAAATTGTGTTGGAGCTACCACTTCCCTTACGCCGTTTGTCCACCGTTAATGGGAACGACGGCGCCAAAGTAGCAATACGACATAAATACATTTACTATGGCTTCGTGTCCACTGCATACCACCACCTGGACATCACGTTTCTCGTTGACGTCCCGTTGACGTGGCGGTGGACACACGACCTTAGTATCTATTTTTAAAATATTGCGACCATTTGACTTATAGTTAGTAAAATAAAGTAGCAATAAGTTAATACGATTTTGAATGAATGCTTTATTCATGGGATAAAGGTTACGCAACCTATGTTTATGAAACTGTTGCATAATGAGCGGTATTAAAACACGAGTGTGTGTTTAAAAACTAAGCCGTAGGCGAGGTTTTAGATAAAACACGAGTGTTTTAATACCTAGTTATGTGCAGTTTCATACACTACTTTACACATATTGAAATAAAAAACCAAAGTTTTTTTTTTATTTCAATATGTGAAAAGTAAACATATAGAATAATGTAATAATGAATAACATGGATTACGTTACTTTAGTTACGAAGCTGTCATCGGTCAACCGTGCATGCACCCTAGCGCGGTCCCCATATACAATGATAAAAATTGAATTGAAAACTCCTTAGTCTATCCGAAGTGTATTTTAATAGAAAAAATATATTTTATAGCATTATGTCGTTAAGAAATCTGTATCATAATAAAAGTTTTTAATTTTGTTTGAGTTGTATGTACGAGCATGTTACTATTATGGTACTATTTTTGAATTCATAATCAGAACTTTACGATATCACGATTTGAGTATAGATAAAAATATTTTATGAAGCGAGTTCATTATCGAAGTCTTACTACATATCTAAGGGTAAACCAGACACTAATCCTTTTCAAACAATAATCATACTTTTAGGGATACCACACCTAAAATCTTAATAATAGGTAGTAAGGTGATACCAAATGGACCATTAGATAGATACCTACACTTTGGACTAACGACTATCCATTAGGAAATGAGATGACGGTCGTTAGGACAAACTGGTACAGGTGGATGCTGCCCATTCTATTCAAGTATTAAAAAGTCTTATAAGTGCTGTGATTGAGATTATCAATTTTGAAATTTTCAATTGAGGGGCCTGTGACTAAGTAATAAAACCGCACGGGTCGATCGATCAGGTTAAGCTACGCTAGCCGCGGTTGGTCCGTGGATGGGTCACCATCTTTACATACCAAGACCCATCCGTGCCTCCGAAAGCACGTTAAGCTGTTGCTCCCGGCTGTCATTCGTGTTACGTCATCAGAAGCCCGAAAGTCTGACAACCAGTCTTACCAAGGGGTATCCTATTACCCAGTTACTGGGTTGTGGACGTCAAATAGGCAGTCGCTCCATGTAAAATACTGGTCTTCGGCTGCATCCGATCAGACTGGAATCCGACCCCAACATAGTTGGGAAAAGGCTAGGCAGATGATGATTGAGATTATCAATTATCTAAAATTTATCTCAATCTACCGATAGAAATCATCATCATCTCCCTAGCTTATCTCAATGAAATTAATATTTTATCTATAATGCGTGTGTATTTAATTGTGTTATGTACTACGTATGTGTAACTCAAATAATTATTTGCACGTCTGAAATGTTGAATACAATGAAACCATCTGTTATTAATACCACGTCATATTGTGCCTGGCGGTGGTAGTGACTGGTCGTCTTGCTGACCTTGGTTTTGTTATTGGTATTAGTAAATAAAATCTGCCTAGCCTTTTCCCAACTATGTTGGGGTCGGCTTCCAGTCTATCCGGATGCAGCTGAATACCAGTATTTTACTTGGAGCGACTACCTATCTGACCTCCACAACCCAGTTACTGGGTAATACGATACCCCTTGGTAAGACTGGTTGTCAGACTTTCGGCCTTCTGACGACCCGTAACGACTGTCAAAGATCCACTAATGACAGCCGGGACCAACAGCTTAACGTGCTTTCCGAGGCATGGTATTGGTATTAGTAATTAACTCTTTAGTTATTTTACTTCGGTGGTCCCAGTTTATCATTTGTGACTTCGAGTTACGACTATAGGTATGTAAGTGGGCACGCGCTTTATGCCTGGAGGGTTTTATTTAGGTATAAAGTTATGTTTACGGTTTTAGTTTTGTATTTTTATTAACTGCTTGAGTATAGTTTTCATGTTTTTTTTTTTTTTGTATATTGGCTTGTGCTAGCTGGCTTGTGGCAAATAATTTAATTTAATATTAAATAATTTTGTGCACTGTTGTATAGAATCAAATTTTTTAACTGAACAGACAACTGTGCTGCTGGGGAGTTTGTTGCGCCACTTTTTCTTCCCAGCTAAAGCACTAGGGCGAGCGTTTTGGGGGACTGCCTTATAGAATTTTGAAAAAAGTGCTGATTCTCAGAACAGTTTGAATAAATGACTTTTGATTTTGCGTATGTTCTGGCAAATAAATTATTTAATCAACCGATGTTGAGATCGGCTTCCAGTATAACCGGCTGCAGCGAAATATTTTACATGGAGTGACTGGCCCTTTCTGAAAGCATTTACAAAAGTTACCTTCCTTAGGTCGTCTGTCCATCTGGCTGAGGGTTTAATTTAATTTAATTTTTATTTGCCGATTAATGGTTTAAGTAGG
The DNA here is from genome assembly GCA_948252095.1 of Dicycla oo. NCBI lineage: Eukaryota > Metazoa > Arthropoda > Insecta > Lepidoptera > Noctuidae > Dicycla > Dicycla oo. Next base: position 9,193,606 of record OX411727.1, on the reverse strand, counting down.
TACATAATTAATCTTGCGAAGCGTGTGTGGTTTGGCTATGAATTATTGGCTGAGGAATGATGTGAAAAGGCAACGGTGCGGTTTAAAAGAAGATGTAGTGACAAAAATTGATAAGAGTATGTTTAAATGATAATGATAAATTATTTTTATTTCTGTAAGTAGGTTTGTACAAACACTTTTACAAGTCAATCATGTTTTTTTTTTAAACTAGTCGGCGTTTCCTATCTGACTACTCTGAGAAGAAAGGCCGAAACAAACTCAGAGGTCACAGTCTCTTATAAAGTCCAGACATAATCTTGGTCACTTCATGTGAAGACCATGTAGATTGGTGTCTGAAATGGCCTTTTGAGGAAAGAGCCACACAGATTGAGAGTACCTGTCCAGTCAGTGCACGCATTTGTCAGTAATCGCGCAGCTCAACTCAGAACTTAAGGAGCTCAACGATTCGACGAACAATACCAAAGAAAGGACATTGGGGTAGGCCGCATAATTTACTCAAACTGTCAGACCATGATTAAAAATAACTAAGAGAAAAAATAAAACAAACAAAAAAAGCAATGACCTACATAGTCTTCACATTCACAATAAATTAAAATAATATAATACTTTACAAAGTAAATAGTCATGTCAACATTCAGTATGCAAAAATAAAAAAATAAAATAAAATAAAATTTGGAGCAGTTCAATCCCAAGCCTTTTTGTCCTCAATATAATCTTTAACGGTATAAAAAGCTTTCTGACACAACTTGCGTTTAATGAATGAATGATTTGAATTTATTATGCCATATGGTGGCGTGGCGCTGTTATGGCGTAAAAGTGCGTTTGAGTCTGTGTCCATGATAGAATGTAATAACGTGCGAGTCTGTGCGATAAAGATAGCTGTGTGTGGTAGGTCAGCAGTACTCTTTAGTGTATATATGCCTACAAACTCGTACGATAATCTACCCGAGTTTACCGCGTGTTTTGGTGCGATTCGATCCGTAATTGAAGTGGAGGAGAACAATGGAGTTGAGGCTTTTTATATACTAGGTGACTTTAATGCCCACCCAAATGAGTTGTTTTGCAATGAAATGTTAGATTTTTGTATGGATCTTGATTGGCTTTGCATAGATTTAAATATGTGCCCTAAAACTTCTTATACGTTTTATAGTGATGCTCACGGCTGTACTAGATGGTTGGACCACTGCATCATCACAGAGTCAGCACGAGATTCAGTTGTTAGTGTGTCTGTGCTCTACGACGTGTATTGGTCGGACCATTATCCACTCGTAGTGGAATGTAATCTAAATAAGCTTAAGCCTAAATTTAATGACTTGATAGCGGAAAAACCTATAAACCGTGTTGTATGGGGCGAAAGACACAAACAACAAATTAACCAATACCATAACATTTGTCATTCTAAACTACGGTTAATAGATTTTCCGCAGGAATTGAGTGAATGTTGTGATGGTTTTTGTACTAACAAGGAACATCACTCGGTTCTTGATAAATTGTATGAGCAAATTACTGGTACGCTGTCACGAGCAGCCATTCAAACACATAAAAAACAGTGTCGCAGACAGGGAGGTTGTGTTATTGGGTGGAATAAGCACGTAGCGGGCCCACATCGGGAAGCGCGGCTTAAATTTCAATTGTGGAATTTAGCTGGGCGACCAGCTAATGGTAGAATCTTTGATGAGATGTCGGAGGCAAAGAAACATTTTAAAGCTAAATTAAAATGGTGTCAGAGTAGGCAAGAGCAACTTCAAATGGACATCCTTGCATCCGATCACTCCTCTAAGGATTTTAAAAATTTCTGGAAAAATACTAAGAAAATGAACGGTAGGCCTAGCTTCCCGATGAGTGTCGGCGGTTCTGCTGACCACAAGAACATTGCCGAGGCTTTTAAGGAACACTTTACTGTGCGGTCGTCCTTAGGTCCCACGTCTGGTGAGGTGAGCGATGGTGGGCTCGTTGTGACCGGGCAGAATGTAAAGATACCTGCGACGAGTGTGGCTAGAATTATTAGAAAAATGCAGCATGGAAAATCTCCCGGCCACGATGGGCTCAGTATCGAGCATTTTAAATATGCAGGGGTTCATCTGCCGCGAGTACTGTCTATGTTTTTCAGTCTGTGCATAGGTCACTCATATTTGCCGGAGCCGCTAATGCGGACAATAGTCGTTCCGATAGTTAAAAATAAAACGGGTGATACGTCTGACATAAGTAACTATCGGCCCATCTCAATCGCTACCACAACAGCCAAGGTGCTTGATAGTCTGCTGAATAGTCGCCTCACTGCACAGGTTAAGTTGCACGATGCCCAGTTCGGGTTCAAAGCGGGAGTGTCAACAGAGAGTGCTATTCTGAGTCTGAAACGAACTGTCATGTACTACACAGCGAGGAAGACGCCGGTATATGCGTGTTTCCTCGACCTGTCAAAAGCTTTTGATCTGGTTACATATGATATACTGTGGGACAGGTTGAGGTACACGGGTGTATCGGCGGAGTACACCTCCCTCCTAAAATATTGGTATTCTAACCAAAAGAACCGAGTGAGGTGGGGGTTAAGCTCCCCACTGCTATTTAATCTATATATCGACCGGCTTATTGAGCGACTGAGCAGTACACATGTCGGCTGCCACATTGACGGAACATGTGTGAATAATATAAGCTATGCAAACGATATGGTGCTGCTCAGTCCATCGATAGGTGGTTTGAAGAAGTTGCTGTCGACCTGCGAGGCTTATGCGGAGGAGCACGGCTTGATATACAACTCGAAAAAGAGTGAGCTTCTTGTATTTAAAGCGCCTCAGCAACAGCCGCGCAGTGTAAGTCTCAATGGCGTACCGCTAAATATTGTCAGTAGCTTTAGGTACCTCGGCCACATTGTCACGAGCGACCTAAGGGACGACGGAGACATAGAGAGGGAGCGCAGGGCATCGTCTGTGAGGAGCAATATGCTTGCCCGCAGGTTCGCTCGTTGTACTACAGACGTCAAAGTAACTCTTTTTAAGGCGTACTGTCAATCGTTTTACACGAGCGGCCTGTGGGTGTCTTATACGCGTCGAGCCTACAATGCCCTGCGTGTTCAATTTAATAATGCCTTCAGGATGCTGTTGGGACTGCCATGGCGCTGTAGCGCGTCGGGAATGTTCGCGGAGGCACGCATAGATAGTTTTCACGCTATCATGCGAAAGAAAGCGTTCTCCTTATTACAGCGTCTGCATGGTAGTGAAAACAGCATTTTGAAAACGATCGCCGCTAGACCGGACTGCCCCTTCCAGAATCACTGGGTGGGGACAGTCTTAGGTCTGATATAATAATAAATAAGTTAAGAAATTATAAAAACTAACAATACTAACCTAGTTACTTAAGTAATATTGTTACTAACACCAAATACTAACACAACTATGGACTTTAGTCTGAAATAAAGTTTATATTATTATTAAGGCTCAGATCTTGAACGTGGCTTGGAAGTTTATTATAAAAGCGTATACATTGACACCTGAATGACCCACCTATTTTCTTGAGCCTTGTTGGAGGTACAACAAATTTGTGTTTGTTCCTAGTATTTATATTGTGGATATCACTGTATTTTTTAAACAATTTAATGTTTTTATGGGCATATAGAAGATTTTCAAAAATGTACTGAGAAGGCAAAGTCATTATATTAATCTCCTTAAATTTCTCTTTGAGAGATTGTCTCGGACTTAATTTATAAATGCATCGAACAGCTCTTTTCTGCAAAACAATGATAGTCTGAATGTCGGCTGCATTTCCCCACAACAGAATACCGTACGACATTACACTATGAAAATAGCTAAAGTACACTAAACGGGCTGTCTCTATGTTAGTTAAATTACGAATTTTCCTAACAGCGTATGCTGCGGAGCTTAGCTTTTTTGACAATTTATCTATATATGGGCCCCACTGAAGCTTAGCATCCAAAGTTAAGCCCAAGAATACTGTGCTATCTTCAGGATTCAATTTTCGCCCTTTATCAACACGTTAGTTTTCACCTGCCTAACGTGAGGTAGCGTAAACTTAATGCATTTGGTTTTTAGATAGTTTGGTTATGATGAGAAGATGAACAAAAGGTATTTACAAGACAGATGTGAGTGGAAACGCCGGGAGGGGACGCCCTATATCCTATATCAGACAGGACAGAGAGGTCAGGTGCGTAGTACACGCAACCGGCGTGCGTGTATGACCAGATATACGAACGTAAACGAGGCAAAAGGAGTATGTAAGGATGGCAAAAAGGCGTGAGTTTATGTATGTATGTACGTATAATTGATCTTATTCAGCATATTTTTTGTTCAAATACACACGATTTCCACTCAAATTGACCCATTTCAGCAATAGAATCCCGAACCTAGCTACCTTACTTAACATTAGCAGTAAAGTGTTCACCACCGATCTAAAACTGAGATTACAAAAGATCATACTCAGTGGAAACTGTACAAGTACACAATAACTGTGCTCCTCAAGTCTCTAACTAAACAACTGAAACCACGCCTCCAACATTCAAAATCTTCATTAAAGACCATTCCGTAGAATGTAATCAAAGCAATAGGCAAAATAGGTGTGCATAGTTAGGAATATACCAATATAATTAGGTCTACCTCACCCCTCCATTTTGTTCTCCGATCAGATTAGAAAAGGGCCGACAAATAATCGCAGAGAGCTCTAATTTGGATGGCCGGGTTGTGCGCTACAATCCGAATCAAAATTCAAAACCGCGCTCTCTCTTAATCCCTGTTGAGGATCACAATAAAAGGTAATACATTTTAACTCCTGGTAAAGAACTGGGCCATTTGGAACCTTATTGCAATTGTAGGAGAGATTATAGCACCTTGGCTGCGGCAAAAATAAGATTATCCAAGCGAAAGTAGAAGGTGAAAGGGAGACATTTTGTTGTAAGGTTTAGCGTACAGCGTGCGTCTGAAGGATAATGACTTGATTTTGTTACAAATTTACAATAATCCTAAGTATTTTCAATGCCTTTATTTGAAGTAATTAAGTGAAGTTTTACCATATAGACCTACCTACCCCTTTTTGTTTGTGGATGGGAAATCGTCAAATAACTTCTCCCGCTCTGGGTGGAGCGGGAGGGCGTGTCAGACTTCTACTGACTAAAACCCACCCGTGTTCCTTCAGTTGCCTGTGCCAGGGCCACGGTAAGGTAACTCTTTCGAACAACCCGCAACCCTGGCGGGAGACCTACCTACCCCTAAGTTATGTATTGTGTCATCGAAGTCAGTCCATTACGATTGTCTCATGAATCATTTACAATCATTAGGTTAAAATAAAACATACATAAAATACGTTCTCACACAATATTTAACTAATTTTCGCAATTACATTTTTGAAATAACAATAACACCAATACCTTTCCATCCACATATTATTATTATTAATATGGTGATTATTTTAAAATGCTATAACAAAAGTCAACACACGTAAAAAGTCATTAAGGCGACGATAAACAACTTTTAATGATTTTAAACTGAAGATCACTTCTGAACGAGTGGTGTTAATGATTTGGAAAAAATATATGCTAAATTAGAGCATTTTTTTAAATTACTCAATATGTGAATATATTAGATTATGTTTATATTAAAATTGTTTAGGTATTTCTAAAGTTATGTCAAACGCGGATAAAAAACAGAGAATCATGCAAAAACCATCAAGCGTATTTTTATTAAACCTTCCCAATTTTAATGATAATTTAATTATGTATTATTAGTGTGCGTGTTTTAATATAATATTACTATTAATATTATTACATATAATTGTTGTATGTATAATTAAATTAATAATACGTCAAATTTGTGACAGCGATTTTTGATGGGCGAGTCCTATAACTGGCCGGACGTACGACACGTTGCGTGAGCTCAGCACATAACGCGCAAACTAACCACTCAAGGCCGTTGGCATATTCTGCGAGGAGGACCTCGGGTTTCTTCGCAGGGACTGGACATAAAATACAAAATTCAATCGGTCGTAAAGAATCATCAATAAAGAATTGGGCCTGTTTCAAAACAGGACGTTTTATTCTGAATGAACTGAACATCATATTTATTTTTCTTCAGTAAAGTCGTCCCAGTATCCGCCTGTCTTAACAGCGAAGGTGTCGGCCAGCTACAGCGCGGTAACTCGCTCGCCGACACTCATTTGTGCTCAGCAATTAACTCGCGCGTTCCGTGACGCGAACACCGATGTCCCCTGTTTCTATGAGTTTGTATGTTTACTTTCATATACTTACAGGGTTTTTGAGGAACACATAGGACAAATAAAATGAGACGTTTGTGATTTAATTGTCATGACACAAACTGAAATGAAGCTGACGAGTGAGAAAAGATAATTTAATATTGAATAATGTAGGTAATTTTGACATTTAAGGTTTAATTTCGAGTAATATCGAAGATTTAATTCCTCAAGTAAATAGTCCATAACGATTGAGAAACTGGTAAATTCGTGAACTTATTAGAATGGAGACATTGTGGATGCGTCTAGACTGCAAACATAGCTTAAGACTTGTGAAATCTGGAATCAGCAAAGTATCTTATTAATTCTATTGTAAATCAAGAAGATCCAAAAACCCAAGACTCTATTATGACAAAAGACATTTACATGCCTACCTATATTAAACCATATCTATGTCCATTATAACTATAGCCCCCTACATCAGGTAGCGTACATTCGCCGAGCGAAGTAAATAACAAAGAAATATATAACACAAAAGGCTTCCAGGGGGAATGTGGACAATTTTACACGAGTATTTACAACCTCGCTGTCCAACGGTCTCGAGAACTTGCCTAGTGACGGGACAAATGCTTTCCTATCGATAAAATTTTCGTTTTTAAGCGACACTATGCCCACAATACTGCGGTGCTATTCTGTAAAAATCTTACCGTTAAAACTTTGGTAAAGTGAGTGTCACCTATGTTTTCACTGTGATTTGCTGGACGAAAGTAGTAAATATTTTGAAGAATATTTTGTACGTTCCTACGTACGTTTTAATAGATATCTAAATACTTTCCTATTTTGTATGCTTAAGAAGATTCTGATACGCGGCGCGAGTCTTGGAGGCAATTACCTACATTTCTTTTTTGAAATATTGTTTTGGGCGGTAACGTTTTCACCCCCCTAAACTTTTACGAAACGAGACAATTTTGAGTCTCATTTGATTCAGTATACCTTAATCTAGGTCTGTACGTTCTTTTTTAGTAATTCAGTTTAGTTTATAAATTTTTATGTCAAAAATATAGATATTTAGATGCTAATTAATTATATCGTATGCAATATTTCTTTATAATGAAAACAAACGGACCTAGTTTTTCATTATAAGTACCTACAATATTTCCAAAAAATATGAAAATTAGGCTATGTTTACGGGGAGAAAAATGCTATCGCTTTTTGTATGAGAATTTACAGCATCACAATCCTCTTAAATGCTTTACAGTACACAAACAAAAACAAACGCCAAAACATTATTATTTACTTGCACAAAAGATAATTCCCAAAAAAAAACTATCGACGGTCTTTTCCCCGCACTAGGAGAGCCGTCATCAACACCGCATTCGGAAAATCTACACTTAACCAGAAGAGCCAGCCCTCCCATTTATCCTTACACTCGCTGTCCCGTAGAGTGGGGTACAGGGGTACCCCCCCTGAGAGGGGGTCTAATTCGGGGGGTAAAAGGGCATCGGGCGAAGCTAAGCGCTACAAGCGCTGATTACCACTTTAGCTAAACTTTATTCTTTGCTTTTGGTGATTTAAGTTTTGTTTGTAGGTGAGACGAAAGGTAGGTCACTGGATAATGTTCGTATTTTTTCTTTTTCCTTTACTTTGTGTTGGATTTTTTTAAGGTTTCTAATAAAGTATTTATTTTATTATTTATTTAAATACAAAAACTACATAAATTAATGACATACTATCTCTATTACATGTCTGAAACCCCTATGAGAATATTGGTAGTGGTTAATTTTCTATACTAAATTATTTTCTACAATATTTCATTGTTTTATAAAATTACTCCTCAACCCAAATGTAACTAATTAGTTACACAAAACTATACGAAAACCAATTAACACTAAACATGAAATCCAGCATCACTAAACACCAAAAACAACACATAATTAAAACACCATACGTAACAGAGGGGAAAAGTTATCTGTACGTAAGCGCCCCCACGGCAAGAGGGGGTTAGGGGGGCCCGGGCGTTCTGGCCCATCAGTCTGGCCACGGCAATTCAGATGATGAATTAATCCAACAAATGTGACGGTATCACTTAGCCCTAATGCACGGGTATAATGTTACCCCGAAAATTTCTCGCGCAGAATTCGGGCGCTTCACTTTGAAAATCTCTGTCGACTTTAATGTGCGACAGTCCTTTGTTTCTTTATAGGGATTATGTTTTGCAACGCGTCTGGAGGTTAATGTGTGTGTTTTTTTTATTCGTGGGTAGTAGGTGGGTTGGTTTTTTTGTTTTACTATTTTTCTGTGGCGTACTATTTTTGGTCGGATTGCATGGTGAGATGAATTGGTTACGCTAAAGAGATTTGTAAATAAAATTTATATGAATGTAACTGTAATAGAACAAGTCGATACATCGGCATCGTTATTTGTATAGAATGGTTTTGCATTGCGGTTTTTTATCATCGCCATTTTCTTGCTCAAATTCCTGTCATTAGGATAGTTATAATCGGACATAACTAAACGCATTGTTTCCTCAAACAAAACATAACAAACAGTAAAGTCCTGTCCTAATCCGCAAACTAAACCACATAGAGATAAAGTTTACAAGAAATCCCCGAAAGATGTCACCACACATCAAACTAAAACTCGTTACAAAATGTGACTACTCCGAATAAAGGTGTTGTTTTAATTACATTATCAGCCTGGCACACGCGTGGGGGTAGGGAGTACCCTTCTCACGGGTTGAAAGACATTCAAATAATAGTCTTCGAGAAAAGTGGGACGTGGGGTACAATGTACCCCGAGTTGGGAAGTTTTGATTGCGTTGCTGGCTGTCACGGTTGACGGGTTCGATGAATTGTTCTAGAGTTGCCGATGTGTCGTACGTCGGTTGTTTTTATGTTGGCGTCATGGCGTCTGTTTGTAGGACAGTAGAGTTTTCTGGGAATTTTGATGTTTTGGCACGTGCAAATTTGTTTTTACTTCATCTTTGCAGGTGAAGGAAAAATCTTTGTATTAAGAAAGTTTTTATTTTAGGTAACAATGCATTCATCTGTAAACTAGCATAGCCTTCTTAATTGTTATCAGTTTGTCACCAATCATTTCTATCGCACTTCTGGACGCTCTAAACATCTATATAAACTTTTCCATTCTTTATCTGAAGTTCCCGTGGTATATGTAGATAGCCTAACGGCAGTATGGTCATAATCCATTGCATTACCTACTTTTACTAGGTATACAATATATCGGCGCAACTACTCATCGTGTTCGTCTATTTAAATAATTAAAATGATAATTTGATTGTTTGAAATTAATTCACAAAATAATGATTGATTATTACGATGTAAAATTAACATTACTACTTAAAAATAATTGTAATTTACATAGTTCAATACTTAACCTAAAAATGTGCACGTGCGACGATCCCTATAAATACAGCCGCACTGTAAGCACTAAGATATAGTCCGGTTAAGTAGTCTCGACCTCTCTAGGTCAACTACGAGATGACATTTCAAAAAAAAAAAAAAAAGCGCTAAGATCATTCTTGTTCGAGTCGCCGGACAGTGCGGACCTCTCTGGGACGTCGTCACGCTGTCAGTTGAATAAACAAAGCCTTGAAACAAGTCGTGAAGTTTTGTTTTGGAAATCGAAGATGAGTGATCACCACGAAGACGATATCAGTGACGTCAGCTGTGCTGACGTCACACTTTTTGAAAATACTATGGAGGTTCTTCCTCCGTCAAATATTATAACAAAAAACTTAGACCAACAAAAACGAATAGAGGCAACCCAAAAAACACATTCAAACAACACGTTTGACGGTGCCAAAACGCACCACGAATATGGTAAATTTCGCGATACGCACACAAACGCACTCACAAAAGTACTCCGTGGGGGTACAGTTGACCAATAGCATGCATTTAACCCTTCACAGGGATTAGGGACAACCATTGTTTCAAAACCCCGAGTTTCGGTCCGCCATTTTGTTCATTTAAAATGGACGGTGTGACAATGGGTCACTATTGTTCGTTGAAAACGCCAGACTAGACGGACGCCGAGTCTACACTGCTGACGAATGTAGGCATTGTTTTATCTTTTTTCTAATTTTTGCATTGCTTGCGTTCTGGTCTTAAGCTGGCCAACGTGTTTGATGAAAAGATTTGCGAGAATGTAAGATGGATGCGGTCTTTTGTTATGTAAAATGGGTTTCAGGCTGATGGGTCATTGTGTCGATCGATTTATTACTTGAAACGTTACCCTTTCATTGATCCTTCTTGATAACTATTGGACAATGATTCTTGGCATTGCTTGCGATTGGCTCAATAATAATGAGTATTTAGGATATCCATCTTTAGGAGTAATGTTTGACATTATTATCACCAATGAAGATTTAAAAAATATGTAATACTAGCAGCACCCCACAGTTACACCCGCTTAAGTCTCGAACCCGTAGGAATATCGGGACAAAAAGTATTCTATGTGTTAATCCAGTTAAACTATCTGTGAGCCAATTTTCATTAAAATACGTTTAGTAGTTTTTGCGTGAAAGACTAACAACCATCCATCCATCCTCACAAACATTCGCATTTATAATATTAGTAGGAAGATTGTGTTGGAAGTTGATTTTAACTTTAATTCAACCAAATAAACGTCCGTTTTAGAATTTAAGAACTTCTAACCTGTATCAGTAAAAAAAAATATATATCAGAACGTTATTAAAAGAATCAATATTTCTTTCTATCATCAAGTATACATTAAATCAAATTACATTAAACCCCAAACAATATAAAGCTCGTGCCGTATTCAAAAATACATTTATTTCAAAATCCGGAATCCATAAAACTGGAATTTCAAGTTTCCATTGTCACGTTGTAAACTTAGGGTCATAACAACTAGATCAATGCATTGTATGTCCCGGCCAACGGCGCGGTGGTTTTATGAACATAATATGACCCGTTTTGGGCAATATTGTCAAATTTTCGGTAATACAGTTTTGTCAACAGCGGGCGTGTTGGACCGGGTCTATTGTTGTAGGGTTAACTTTGACAAATTATCAAAATGTTGAAAATAATGTGTGATGGGTTATGTGCGTTGATAGATTTTTTTTTTGACAGGTGTGAGGTTTAATAAAAAGAGGAGATATAAACTACATTTATGCATCTGAAACAGAACTTACATTTCAAGTCAAGTTGCCAATATTAATAGTTATAAATATTGGCAATTTCGTCTAAATACAGCACGTGTTAAACAAAAAAAAAAAAAAATCGTCTGTTGTTTTTTAAATAATTATTTACCTACAGACAACAATCATGATTTTGTTGAATAACATCTACGGACCACTGACAAATTAAAATTATCACTATATGCTACTGTACCTACATATTATTGTATATAGACTATAGACGACACTGAAAATATAATAAAATGATTTACACAACATCATCAATTCAAAATTACATAAAAAAGTAATTGCTTTATATCGAGTGTTTTTTTTTAAAGGCGGAGAACTTTGAAATATAACTGCACAGAAAAATGTTTCTAATATCCATGAAATTGATTTTATTTGACAGATAACTTTACGGCATTAATTTTTTCATATAATTTTGGATATGTGACCGCCGCGGCTGACAACAAGGCCTAATTTATTGAAAGACTAATATTTTTTTATAGGCCCAAGTTTTTGAAAGAAACATGTGACGAACGACTAATTTCTCGAATGGTAAATTCATCGTTCGAGCAATTTGACGCCATTACAGTATTTTCTCTGGGGATATATAAAGTCCCATGTCTATGCCGATAGACCAGAATCAAATTGAGCACTTGGATGCCAACATTCGATGCATTATTGCCGAAATACAGCCTAGATTTATTGCGAAGAGTGTGTGAAAATTTGACCTCCAGATTACACCATGTACACACCAGCCGCGGCGACCACATGCCCAAAATCGTAATCAAACATTAATGCCATAAAATTATCTGTGAAATAAAGCCAACTTCATACATATTAAAAACATTTTTTTGTGTTATATTTCAAATTAAAAAACCCTACCTCTAAAAAAAAAAACACCCTTTACAAATTATTACACAACTAACTATCGACATTAGGTACTAAATAAATGACATACGAAATAAGTAAATAACTATTTATTATATTACAATGGTACATACTATCATAACATTACATAAGATAGGCCCATTCCTAGTTCCACACGCAGCCAAACACAACCCGTCAATCTTTAAATCTCTCAGCCCACAAATCTCCAATCTAGTTCCAATCTTCGATTAAGAAGTAATCACTCTAACTATCCAATCATCAAAATTGCATCGTAATGAGATAACTCTGCCCATTTGAATGCTTTGTTCGTTTAGCCATGCTCGGGCGAGCACAGGCTGAGCAGAACACCTGAGTCTTGGATACAAGCGTTGATTTAATTTGATGTAAACGTTTGTAATGTAAAATGTTGGTTAAATGGTTTTAATGTAGTGTAATTATTTAGGTTTGGCGATGCTGTTTTTATTAAGGAGGCTTTAATTTGGATGTTTTAGGACCCCTTAATCCATAGTTTTGAAGGTACTCTACTGGCGCTGCAATATGTTTTACTATACCTACCTAAGCAAAACCAATACCTAAGCAAAGCATAAGTAAATTGATTATTATACTAGGCGCTGTACTATTATTTTTGTCTAAGTTATTTATTTACTCTTAGTTCTTTTAAACATCAATGAATTTTAATTAAATTACATGTCTTTTGAAATAATAATAATGACATAGTTTTCAGTGCCAATTTCACCAAAGAAAAAGAACGTGATCAGCACATATATACCGCGTTCAAGAGCTGTCAGTGTCATGTCATTGTTGTGGAATATTGACAGTTCGCACACCACTTCTATCTCTAAGAAGAATACACGTATATTTTTCTATACAAAGTGCCATTTAGTTTCTCCATTTTTGACATCGCACCGTAAAAATCCTTATACTATCGGTCATTTTCAAATTCAAATTCAAATTAATTTATTTGCTAGAATGTAGGTACAATGAAGAAATTAAGAGTATCGTGGCCCAATTACATTCTACCATTACATATGGTGTGCAAATATGTCATATTAACACATACAGCTCAAAAATGGAACTAATATAAATTCAATTTAAATATTCAGATTCAGAAACATACATTCATTTAAGTCAAATAAAGAATAGATAATATTAAATGTCAAATTATGAATATAAAATAATGTCCATACTCAATAATCTAATGTCACGATTCATTAATATTAGTCCTAGATATTAAACATTAAATTAATTATTTTGTCTTTCGTTTCTAACGATCTTTGTCCAGGTCCTTTTTTATGTAGACACACACTGAAAACTAACTATTGTCTAGGGTAGTGATCATAATTTGATTTTGTAATCGTCATGCTAAAGACGGTAGAAAAGTTTACAAAATCATGATTTTACAGGAGAGCGTTTTGAACGCAAAACTGTGATAAAAGAACAAACTACCTTCTTCTATTTTACATCAATTAGTTAATAGGGCATTACCAAGGAAATGGTTAAGGCTAATTTTACTGTAATGTATTTTTTTTTTTCCAAAACACGATTGTTCGTCACTTTGTGAAAAATAGTGTAGTTGTACAGGGTGTAAGGGACAGCCCTCCACAAACTAACAGGGTGCATTCAGCTCCTTATTTATAATCATATTCCACTGGAAAATTTCTCAGGAAAATTTTAATTTTTAATTTTTCGTTTTTCAGTTACTATTCCTTTATTTCAATTTAAAATTACATTCTATGTACGCAGTACTCCATTTATGTAAATAAACAGCTACAATAAAAAAAAAACAGCAATGGATGTTTAACTACTCCAACGAACGACGGGTGAAATCAGCTGTTCACTTTCTGCGTAGCTACAGAGTTCACCGAACTCACCGCATACCTATTACCTACCCTATAACAAAGAATTCTGAGTCGATTTCTGTAAAACATTTAATTTCGTAAAAAAGTGCAGTTGACTCTTTTTTCTTTGCCGCCGTCTTACTGTAACATGGAAACGTTATTTTTGTCTCTTCTTCCATTGACAAAACCTCTTTCTATGCTAGTCACGCTACGCGTGCTAATCGCGTTCATTGGTGAAAAGCAGTGACCGATCCGATTGCGTAGCATCTCGTAGCCGTCTACGGTCTACGAGCTACATCGCGTGCTACAACAATTTCTTTTGTAAGAAAAATGCCAAAAGAGCAAACGTAGGTTCACGAATAGTAGCTAGTATACTACTGAAGTAAGTATTTTTTTAAGTCTTAAATAACCCCCATATTGTCTCTAGTTTTGAATACATACCGGGAAAATATAAAAAGGTAGGTGCTCAGGTACAGTAAAAAGAAATGGAGCCAAACCCGCGCAATAAGCAGGGCCAATAAGAACACTCGGCAAACAGTGTAAATTACCAATTAGTAAGCCTTTCATAGTGATACCGGTAAACAGAATAGTGGCGGTATAAAACATAGGTTCCGTATAAATAATTCGTAGAAAGAGTGAATTTTTCAATGGGACATCGTCTTAAATCGATGTTATAAGTCATGCATGTTATGCTGCCATCATTGCTTTACTATTACATTTTTCCACGCCTGAACTTTACACACACAGTGTAGTTCCTGGTTTTTTATTAAAAACTTTAATTATAAAATTTATGCACAAGTAAAAAAAAAATAACTACAAAGGCGGACTTAATGCCTGATGCATTTTCTACCGGTCATCCTTACCGTGTTTAATTTATTACTTAAGAAAAATTGCAAATATAATATCTAGGTTATAAAATTAAAAAATATAATAATTCACTTTTTTCAGTCAAAGGCAATAGATGCCTTGAAACGATTGATTATCGATTATTAACGATTATCCCTACATTTAATGATATTTATTTTTAGGCTTCGTCGATGTTTGGTGATTATGCCAACGTTGTTGAGTAAAACAAATGTTTAGACATTTTATAAACCTAATTCAGCAAATTAATTTAAATAAAAAATTGAATCCTAAAAAGACCTAACCACAATCACCTCTTGATCCCTAAAAAAAAAAA
The DNA here is from genome assembly GCA_948252095.1 of Dicycla oo. Taxonomy (NCBI): domain Eukaryota; kingdom Metazoa; phylum Arthropoda; class Insecta; order Lepidoptera; family Noctuidae; genus Dicycla; species Dicycla oo. Next base: position 9,178,347 of record OX411727.1, on the reverse strand, counting down.
CGATCGTCACTCCCCGTGCTATACTGCGACACCTTAATTAGTAGCTGGCAACACCGAGTGGTCGGGAATTGCCACTTTTTTCCACCATTGTGCCTCTTTATCACCACTCTCTCCCCGACTAGTGGGAGTCACGTTGCTTCGATGTGCCAATTAAAGTACGATACCAATATTGTTTTTGCAGCCTTTTGATATGCAGTAATTACGTTTACGAGTTTGTGAATAGTTTTTTTGCACTTTTTTTTGTTTTTATTTCTTCATAACTTGTGGAATATTTTGTTATATCGGGCTTCAATCGTGTCGCGTTAAAATATTATGACTTAGCACATAATATTTTCTGCAGATAGTTACTGCTTAGTGACAGAGCATACGTACGTATATATATTTTTCAATTCTTGTTGCCCAAAGAGGACTAGAGTCCTCTTTGGTCAATAATACATACATTCATTGGTCATTTTTCCGACCACTTAGTTACAAGTTTAAGTCCATGTGCTTCACTAATATCACAAACAAAATATTTAGAAAGCCCCCTGATGGACACCGGCCTCTTCCAGCTAAAAAAATAGATCTTTTCTCATGTTCACTGAGCGAGTCCGCAAGGGTAACGTTAAACGTGTTATGATTTTAATTTTTAAATCATTGATATTATATGTTGTAAATTATTTTATGAATTGTTAATTAACTACACAACCGAATTAGAACACTAATGGTAGCATATATGTAAAACATCTTTTATAGCCTCAGACATTATCGCTGCATAATTATCTACTCACTAATTTCGATATAAAGAAACTAAACTGTATTACATCAATACAGCAGTCCTCCTAAGTATTACAGAACAAACACAAGTGAAGGCGAGCACACTTAAATATTTGAACTGCATCAAGCGTACAGTGGAACAATCGGTCGGAACTCGGAACTCGATGTGAACGTTCACCGCTTCGATGTAAACGTTCACCGCTTCGATAAAACCACCTATGGTTTTAAGAAGCGAACGGCACTTAAGCGGGACGGGGTTACGTTAGATGGTAGGAAGGTTTTATTTATTGTGTTCAGTCAAGGAAAGAAAAAGTTCAGCAAGTTTGGGTAATATGCTAAAATCGTTTTGCAAACAAAACAAAACAGTTCAGAACGGGGTTAAATGATACAAGATTTCTTTTTCCGACCCTTTGTCTTACATTGTAACATTTGTACCGAAAACCAACATATTTAATAGGGATGATGCCTGGGTAAAAAAAAAGAAATTCTATTTAGTCCGTCAGTCAGATAATAAAAAAATATTAGATACGTATTTTTTGCTTTATCATATTAATAAAAAATGACTTAGATAAGTCGCATTAAAGTTCGGGAGTGGGGGCTTGCTACGTCACTTCTACGTATAAAATTTACAAAGACGTGACGTCATGCCACATTTTAACTCAATGTATCGCCGTAATCTTTTGATTACGTAGAAAAAGAAAAAGTACGTGTCCAATATATTTTAATAATCTACATGACGGACAAAAAATCATTTTTTAGTCATCATCCCTATTCAACTCTTTAAACAAGAAACCGATTTGTAATTGTAATAAATTATTAGCACAGAACCATAACATTCCAAGTCATTCGTAAGGTCTCTATTTTATACACATAATATTTTTTTAATCGGACTTATTTTAAACAAGGAGACATTTTTTCCTCACAGAGTTTGGCAGAAGTGAATAGTAGCCAGTTTTGCTTATCTTCATATTTTGCGTAAATCTTGCGCGTCGTAACTTGGCTCTCTATTATATGACGTGGTCCATCGAAGCGGGCTGTCATTAAAAGGCTTTTAATTCTTGATGGCTTCTCTCTCCATATAGCCAATACACTGATCTGGAACAAAAATATAAAATGGTTTTAGTTTTTCCGGGTATAGACTTTGTTAGTTTATTTTAGGGTGGATGTTCGAAGGGCTCGTGGCTAAATAATATCAGCCGCAAGGGTCGATCGAAGGTTAAGCGATGCTTGCCGAGTTCGATTCGTGGATGGGTGACCATCCGTTACATACCAAGACCCTCCGTGCCTCGGAAAGCATGTTAAGCCGTTGGTCCCGGTTGTCATTCGTAGATCTTTGACAGTCGTTACGGGTCGTCAGAAGCCCGAAAGTCTGACAACCAGTCTTACCAAAGGGTATCGTGTTACCACTTAACTGGGTTGTAATGGTCAGATAGGAAGTCGCTCCATTTGTTTTGAATACTAGTATTTATTAAAATATTAGTATTCAGCTGCATCCGGTTAGACTAGAAGCCGACCCTAACAGAGTTGAGAAAAGGCTAGTCAGATTGATTGATTTTCATATTTAGGCCCGTTTGTGGAAACCAATCGTTTTGAACTTAAATCTCAAGCTGTTGCTTTATATTTTATTGCTTATATTAGCACAGATTAATACAGATGGGACACTCTGCAAAATCATTTAAATAAAAGGCCTCTTGCTACGACACAATAAAGTGCAATTCAGGTCGCACAACGCTTATTACCTACAGTTATATTCACCTACAAGTTGCCTCTCTTTCTGACGCGTAACTCTTATAACTTCTAACCGCGGCAGTCCTACTGAATTTACCCAGTGAGATAGGCCCGGCGCATACTTGTAGCTTCATAACTAAACTGCGGAGTGTCCCATCTGTATTAATCTATGGTATTAGGTCCAAAGGACCTCTCTTACAGCTGTATCTACATTATATATAGACGGTATGTATACAAGGTGTAAAAATAATCATCACTAAGCCTTCATTTCGCATCCTGTACCTCAATGCAACGGTACAGCAGTGCTATTCTGTACAAATCTCACCGTGAAAATTTAGGTGAGGTGAGTGTGGAGTGAGCTGTCAGTAGTGTCAATCCGGTGGAATGAGCTCACTTCAAGCTTCACCTATGTTTTCACGGTGAGATTTTTACAGAATAGGTCGGCAGGGATCGTAGGAGTATTTAAGGTTAAATTATAACATTCAAAACCGTTTTTCTGTAAAACAAGTTGAAACTTTGACTTTCAATATCTCCGTAACCAGAAGGTTCCGAGGTATGATCTAGCACAAAAAATATCATAATAAAGGGAAGAATAAATGACTCGTTCTCGATGCTTTTTACTCGTTCTATCACAAACCGACTCCCCTCATAAACAATATTTATGTCTTGAAAATTTAATTATCTTACGAATGATAAGATGAGTTTTATGCCAGACTCGTCACTGTTCATACCTAAATGACTAAATTTTAATCATTCAGGTAGGTTTGGTTTTTGACCGAGGCTCAGAAGTCCAAACTTAAGGTTTGCCAAAGAGTGATGGAGCGTAGCATTTTGAAAATAAAAGTGACGGATTGAATTCGCAACACAACACCGCCGATGTTCGTGTTAAAAGACCGCGAGGCTGAAATGCATCAGGACAGATGGGCCAAGGTCGTCACGCAGTGGGTGTCGGAAGACAGGCGTCGTCACCGAGGCAGGCCTAACAAACGCTGGCGCGACGACCTAGACTCGTTCTTGCCTGATTGGCCGGAAAAGGCAGTAGACAAAGACGAATGGAAGCAGTGGGATAAAATAGGTTTAAAAAAAGGTTTACCAAAGTTTTTATTTGCTTGTCAATCAATAACTTCCTCAGAAAAAAAAACAAATTCCTTACAAAGAAATTATCGCAATATTAACATACTCTACTTCAGTGAGTTGCTCAAGAACTCCACGACCTCATTCCACTGGCACCCTTCTACTATCGGACATCTAGACGCACTGCAAGTTACCATCCCTACCTCGTTGCCATTCCACCAATTCGCACTAAGCGCTTCCAATCATCCTTCATAATGCGGCAAAAGTGTGGAACTCACTACCTGCGTCTGTGTTCCTGAACGCATACAACACGAATCTCTTGCACTGAGCTATTCCACCAATTCGCACTAAGCGTTTCCAAATGTCTTTTATAACGCGCACAGCAAAAGAGTGGAACTCTCTACCTGCGTCTGTGTTTCCGAAAGCATACTATCCTAATCTCTTCATGCAAAGTGAGAGTGAACAGGTTTCTTCTGCTAAGCTCACTCCATCGTCGACTTTGTCTCTGTCTCAAATAAAAAAAAAACGGTCTTCAAATCAAAGACACAATAACAATATCCCTACCACCTACTCCCACATTGACGTCACTATATCCATTACACAAGTACCATCGCTGCGACATATAAGTACGTCGCATCATTTTTGCTTTGAAAACCATAATGCCAAGGGTCTTTTGTTGAACTACCGTTGACATGCAGCGTTCTTTCAATGCACTCGAATCAGCTCATTAAGGTCTTTCCTCCGCTCCATTTCCTTGGTATTTTCAATCCTTGTAAATGTTACGTTGTTACTCGATGTTCGGCTTATTACGTCGCTGCATTGTTGCTTAGTATTTTGTACTGGATTATGGGCTGAGAGAAAAATGGGTCTCTTGTTGTGGTAAGATTATTGTATAGATTTGAAGATTGTACATGCATTCGCTATGTCAATAAAGTAATGATGAACCTTGATATTGAAATCGGGGGTAAGCGATACACTTTTTTTTTCGACTATGGATCTCGTTTCGTTCTCATAAGCACTCATAACTAATTACCCAAAAAAAAAAAAACAATCAGTCAATCAATCTACCTAGCCTTTCCCCCACTATGTTGGGGTCGGCTTCCAGTCTAACCGGATGCGGCTGAATACCAGAATTTTACATGGAGCGAATGCCTATCTGACCTCCACAATCCAGTACCTGGTAAGATAGCACTTGGTAAGACTGGTTGTCAGAATTTCGGGCTTCTGACGACCCGTAACGACTGTCAAATATCCACGAATGACAGCCAAGACCAACAGCTTAACGTGCTTTCCGAGGCACGGAGGAGTCTCGATATGTAAAGATCACCCTAACACGGACCAACCCCAGCAAGCGTAACCTGGTGGATCGACCCGTGCGGCTGTTATTACTAAGCCACGAGCTCCTCTCTTTTACCCAAAAAAAAAAAAAAATAGAAACTAGATTGATAGAAAAAATCTGTTTGAAGCTAGAAAGCTTTTCAATTTACCAGTTTCGTTCTACAAAAATAAAGAGACAAGACTAAGAACACAACAAAATCTATAACCTCAATTCAAACAAATTTTTCACTGACTAAACTTCCTTCCAAAAAAAAGCCCACAACACACGCCAAAAAAGTTAACCACACGCCAAAGGACACAAAGACATCAATACATCCTCGACAAATGAACAAACTAACTAACACAACGAGCCCCAGTCTGTCCCAGACTTTTCCGTTTGCTATGACACTTTGAGTCGACTCACTTTTTAATTAGCGTATTTTTCTTTGTGGCGGCTCCGTGTAAATTAGCCTCTGATGTGAAGTGCGGCAAAGCTAGCGCCACAGAGGCACGACGCACTATCATTGCCCTGGTTTTATGGAAGGCTTTTGTGGAGGCATTAGCGTATTAGTTGTGTGTGTGGGCTGTGCCTGGTCTAAAGATTATTACCGACATTTGAGAAGTGAATTTAAACTGTCACATATTTTTAGTATGTTTTTTATAGATTAGGTCTTCAGCTGGATATAGACACAACGAGGCATGCGCCGCGAAAGTGTTGCCATGTGTGCCTCAGGCTGTATGGACGGGGTGCTTACAGTGTGTTTGTGGAGACATTAGCGTAATAATTGTGCGTGTGGTTTGTGCTTGGTATATTGATGACACCTATATTGGACAGGTGAATTTAAATTGTGACATATTATTCCTCTGTTTTTCATAGTTTAGTCCCATTTGATGCAAATGGGTTGCCATATATGCCTCGGACTTCATGGATGGGGTTCTCGCTGTGAGCATTCGTTGACGTATTTGATTTACAGTACGGCCATTAGTTGACACCGTGACATGCGTGGCAAACCATTCGCAGCATACAGCGTATGCAGCTCTAAGATCAATGGTGAAATGTGTACTAATAAATTAGTCTCTGATGTGAAGTACGGCAAAGCTAGCGCCGCCGCCGCAGAGGAGCGACGCACTATCATTGCTCTGGGTTTATGGAAGGCTTCTGTGGAGGCATTAACGTATTCATTTTGTGTGGGTGAATATAATATTGTAGCCTGTAGGGAATTAAATTAAGCCTATAATTGTTATAAGTCGAATGACTGGAGTAACTATAAAAATTGTAAAGATAATAAATACAAGGCAGTTTTTGTCCAGAACTCCGCGTCTTTTTTTGCAACACAATGAAACGATTTGCGTTCATCCTTACCAAGTTATGTCACTGGCGTGTTGAAGATTTTAGGTTATGAACTCAAGGTTATTAGGTAAAATATACTGATCAGACGGTAAGAGGGGCTCGTGGTTATATAATAACAGCCACACGGGTCGATCGATGGTTAAGCTGAGCAAGATATATGTGGATCCATAACGTATCGAGACCCCTCCGTGCCTCGGAAGCACGTTTAGCCGTTGGTCCCGGCTGCCATTCGTAGATCTTTGCTACTCGTTATGGGTAGTCAGATGCCCAAAAATTCTGACAACCAGTCTTACCGTGTTGCCCAGTTTTGCCCAGTTCTGCGTTGTGGAGGTCAAATAGGCAGTCGCTCCATGTAAAATACTGGTATTCAGCTGCATCCGGTTAGACTGGAAGCCAAACCCAACATAGTTGACAAAAGTCTAGGAAGATATATACTGATAAAACGGTAATTGTCAAGTTTAAAGGGCAAATCAAAGTAAATTAGAACGTGTCGTGAAAAATTCTTCGTTTATAAGCTCTGATAACCTAATTTTAAAGTCTATTAAATGCGTGGGTACTTATCATTACAACGTCGTCATAATTCTCAACTATAACAAAACTTTGTTCTCGTAAATTTTCAACAAACAACACAAACACTACCCAAAGGCATTGTAGCACATTAGAATTTTAACTTCAGCCGTTTCGGAGGCAAGAAGATTAACAAATCCCAATCACGGGAGAGATTCGCGTATTCATACCAAAGTTTTCCGCCCAGGAGAAAGACAGAACATACAAAACCAAACTAGAGTGAACGAGACACAGATATCCTAAGTGTGAGGGCCACAGTACATGGGTCTGACATAATGATATATTAATTTCTGTCGCGAGCTTCCATTGTTTTGGTAGGTATTTTACGACGTGACGTATGGTCATTATGTTTTCATAGTTTCATAAAGACTGATTCAAAGGAGTGCGTAGGCGTGTGTTTAATGATATAGAAGTATAATGCGTGTGATAAATTGCTTTATTGCAGATTTATGTTGTTCTGTTTGTTAGTAATTATGGTTAGATAAATAAATATACATAAATATTTCGAGAACCACCCCATTAATTATGTTATAATAATAGGCAATTATGGGATTCTCTCAAAGAAGGACACCTGCCTCGTTCTGTTTCGCCAAACAAAAATGAACATGTTTTTTCGTCCGGGAATAGAACTCGCAACTAGTCGTGTTAAACAGAACTCTTTCAGTTTTTAATTTAGTTTTATCTGTGTGATACGCAACCGCGCCCTTGTAGTTTCAAACAAGTTATTGTTATTATTTTGTTCATTCTAAGAAGAACAACAAAGGAAAACAATACAATAATAATAAAATACAGAAAAAAAAATGTAATACAGGAAAAGTTTTCAAGCAGTGCGCAAACTTTCACAGGTTCTACCCATGAATATGAACAATTTTCACTATGGGACAAAATCTGAAATCACGAAAGAAAATCTGCTGTTCCATACATTTTCGTTGAGTAGGTATTGAATTTTTGTATGAAACAGCTGATTTCTTTTTTCGTAATTTCAGAGTTGGTCCCGTAGTAAAAATTGTTTATATTCATGGGTAGAATACCCTGTGAAAATTTGCGCACTGCTTAACACTTTCGCTGACGTCACGTCCAGAGGCGTATTTTTGTTCGTGTTTGATATCGCGGTACGCCCACAGGCGGTTAACTTTACTAAGTCAAAACAGACAAAACGCCTATAGCCGTGTAAATTTGCGTACATGACTAAGAAGCCACGTGATCTAGTGTCGTATTGCACTCATTTAACTTTTTCTAGTGTCAAGGCAAAAAATACTGGTATAAAAAATACCATATTACAGGTACGTTGACTTGTTTTTTGACGACAGTACGGCTGTAGGCGTCGTCTTATTTTGTATGAAATTTTTTAGTGTCATTTTCAGAATGTGAACTTCATCTCAGTGTCAGCGAAAGTGTTAAAAACTTTTCCTGTATTAAAACCGATTTTAAAATAGTGTCGGCAAAGTAAAAAAATCGATGTTTTGTGGATTAGGTATATCCACAAAATATCGACTTTTTTTTCCTAGTAAAGTGTCGACCCTTTATAAAGCCCAAGTCCGATCCTGCATGGAGTATTACAGCCACCTTAGGGATGACTCAGCTAAATACCAACTTGCTGCGCTTGACTCGGTGAAACGCAGATCTAAGAGGCTCTTTGGCGACGTAAAACTGGTGGATACCACCGCCGCAAGTTTGCCTGCTTGTCTTTATAGACTGTACTTCGGTGAGTGTGCTCAGGAACTCCACAACCTCATTCCACCAGCCCCCTTCTACCATCGAACGTCTAGACGTACTGCAATTTACCATCCATACCTAGTTGCCATTCCACCAATTCGCACTAAGCGCTTCCAATCATCCTTCATAATGCGGCAAAAGAGTGGAACTCACTACCTGCGTCTGTGTTCCTGAACGCATACAACACGAATCTCTTCAAAGTTAGAGTGAGCAGGCTTCTTCTGGTAAGCTCACTCCATCGTCGACTTCTCTCTGTCACCTCTGACCTAGACTAAAGTCAAGAGCAAACCCATCTCAAATATAAAAAAAGTGTACAAAGATATAATCTATGAGCTCGTATAATCGTTGAGCTCCTTAAGTTCTGAGTTGAGCTGCGCGATTATTATTATTATTACTGACAAATGCGTCCACTGACTGGACAGGTCCTCTCAATCTGTGTGGTTCTTTCCTCAAAAGACCATTTCAGACACCAATCTACATAGTCTTCACATGAAGTGACCAAGATTATGTCTGGACTTTATAAGAGACTGTGACCTCTGAGTTTGTTTCGGCCTTTCTTCTCAGAGTAGTCAGATAGGAAACGCCGACCTCATCTAGTTTAAAAAAAAAAACATGATTGACTTGTAAAAGTGTTTGTACAAACCTACTTACAGAAATAAAAATCATTTATCATCATTTATCATTTATGGAAAAGAGTAGATTCTGTTCAATAACTACATTTACTATCATCATCATCATTCTCCTGGCCTTGTCCCAATTTATTCGTTATCGGTGCAACATGTCTTTTTCTTCCATACTTCTCTATTAGTCATCATCTCGGCAGTCACCCCCTTTCTAGCCATAAAATATAATCTTTTACACAGTCAATCCATCTTTGGTCGTCCCCTACTCGTATAGCCATCCATTTTCACTGTGAAAGTTTCAAATCAACAAAATCCTATCTACATACGTATATATTGGTTCATCATCTATACTAATAATAAAGCTGAAGAGTTTGTTTTTTTGTTTGTTTGTTTGACGCGCTAATCTCTGGAACTGCCCGTCGGATTTCAAAAATTCTTTATGCACATGATAGCCCAATTCTTAAGGAAGGCTGTAGAGGTATTTAACATCACGCTAGGATCCTTAGGTGCCGAGTGAAAAGAAAAAAAGTCAGAAAAACGCTAACGCGATGCGACGGGCGGGGTAGGTAGGTCGGGGGAACAAGAAATTTCACGCGGACGAAGTCGCGGCCAGAAGCTAGTAATTATTATAATTACGTCCTTACATTGCCTACCTGCGTCTCGTCACTAATGAGGTACCTATCTTTGATATCGATATTCTTGTATGTACTTCTGCTTTGAGCATGCAATATTATAAGGACTGCCTTTGATAATATATTTATGATAATAATAATATTTGAATCAAAACTATAATGAGATGATTAATTTAAGTACATCTTTATATTTTTAGTTATTCTCCTTATCTGATTACTTTATAGTTAATTATAAATAAAATACAGTGGAGTACTACCAGTTTCATAAAGTTACAACTTCCTTTTACTTATTTACCAAAAAAAAAACTGTCCGCTTTGATATTGATCTGGTTTTTACCAGAACTGGAATTAGAAACAGAATGTGTCGTAAATAGTGGCCCAACGTTAAGGGGTCGATATACCGTATATTCAGTTATCACATACCACAATTTAAAACATTTTTTCGTAGGTCTCAGAAGACAATTTTAATTTTAAATTGACAACTTGCTTTAGTACATTTTTTGTTTTACATTTTCATGTGATGATAGCACATGCATTTCACAGTTTAAAAAAAATAATAATAATGTGACGATTGTGATTATTTAAATATAGTGTGTTTTTGGTGTAAATTGGTATAAATTTATTTTTCCAAACCACAGTTCGTAACAGTAATGTCATTTATAGAAAATACAGCCAAATTAGTCAAGCAAGGTGTCAATTTTTCAAATAATAATATAAAAACATTTTATTCTGAGACTGGTTCAAATAGCTGATAATACGGTGCATCGACCCCTTAACGTTGGACCACTATTTATTACACAGCCTGTATGTTATTAACTAGCTCTTGCCAGCGGCTTCGCCCGCTTGGATGTTGGAAATTATCCCACGGGAAAGTACTACCGGGATAAAAAGTAACCTATGTGGTATTCCATACTATAATCTATCTCTGTGCCAAATTTCATACAGATCCGTTCAGCCGTTCTGCCGTGATTGAGTAACAAACATCCGTCTATCCAAACTTTCGCAATTTGCAGTAGAATTAGTAAGACTAGCGACATACCCCTGCTTCGCATGGTTTTACCATACGTATGGCTTATGTATTTTTAAGTAAATGTAAGTTTATACCTATGTAGGTTCTTATTATAGGTTCTCATAGATCTTCCGGAATAAATGATCTAATTGATGGGGAAATCCGCATCACAATACGTTGCGTAGTTTAGGAGAACAACGTAGTCAGACAGACACACACGAAAAGTTTCCTTATAATATGTATAGCTAATAGTATAGATAGATATGACATAATATATGACATTATAGCATATCACACATAATAGATATGCCGTACTAATATGATAGAGATTCTTTGTTAGAAGTGCAACAAGCTAAACGATATGCCACTAAATTTTTAAATAACCTTCAGCAATGATATAATCACTACTTTTTAGGGTTCCGTACCCGAAGGGTGCCAAATACCAATATATTTTAATGTACCATATTCTGACAAATATATGATTTATGATTGTGAAACGGAACCTCTGCTCTCCGTCTCCGTTCGCTAACTAAGCCTCCGCTCTCCGTCCGTCCGTCCGTCTGTCTGTCAGCGGGCTGTATCTCATGAATAGGTAGACAGTTGAAACTTTCACAGATTGTGTATTTCTATTGCCGCTTTAACAACAAATAATACAAATAAAATAATGTTAAATTAAAGGAGGTCCCCATACAAGAAACCTGTTTTTAGGGTTCTGTACCTAAAAATAAAAAACGGAACTCTTACTCGTGTGTCTGTCTGTCTATTCGTCTGTCACAGCCAATTTGCTCCGAATCTAATAGGCCGATGAAGTTGAAATTTGGTACACGTATGAATTTCTATGACCCAAACACGGACGTGTAATGTAAATAAATTAATTTTGAATATGGGGGTCAATTTTGGGGGCAAATAAGAAAAAAAAAAGTTCTGCAAACTGTACCATGTGACATATGAATTAATAGGGCTTACTGTGAGGGTTTCAAATATATTTATTTTGATAATTTAAAAATAAATTGTTTTAAGATTATTAAAGAAAATAGACGAAAATTAACCATTCCCCCTTATCTCCAAACTACTGAGCCTAAAGTTTTGAAAAAAAAAATAGAAAATAGTTCTATACCTACCAATAGATTACAGAAAAACTTATAAGAAGTTTATGGTCTTAAAATAAGATGGTAAATCTCTCAATATTGTGCGTACAAACTTATATTTGCAGTCGGAAGTTTGTTATTGGGATAAATTCATCCCAACTACAAAATCCTTCATTGTGCGTGGTCCGACACTCACTTGGCCGGTATTTTCAAATTGAAGTAGGTATGTTTTTAAAATATGTAGTGTTAAGCATTGTATTGTGGTACGGAACCCTTCGTGTGCGAGTCCGACTCGCACTTGGCCGGTTTTTTATTAATAATAATTGGTTAAACCCTTTCATTTGTTTGTACGATGCACCTCTTGCTACAGCCTCAAATATTTTCCCAACTGCCCCATACTACAAAATCCTTCAATAAACCCTAATTAATCCAGTTTCATATTACTCAGCGTTAGAACTAGCAGGTCATTAGTTGATATGACGTCACATCGCTAGGGGATGATAATTAGCGTCTCCAATCCACCCTTATAGCATATGGCGTGTCCTGCAAGTCATGGCATGGGGGATCTGTGTGAGATTGTTATAGTGTAAATGTATATGACAGGATGGAGACATTTTTCAGTTATACAGGCAAATTTCATAAATATGATTTTTAGGACTAATCAAACACTATTTTTCATTTTCTTTTTTTTTATGTCGTAATGACCCAGTGGCGTATTCCTCGCCTCCCATAGGTACACGAGGTTGTGGGTTTAAATCTGGGCAAGTACCAATGTGACTTTTAAATTCATATGTACAGACGCCAGCAGGTCAACCTACCCGAAACTGTCAGATTTTCCCAATCAACCTTGAACCTAATGCCTTAGCAATAAAGTCGAAAATCTATTAAATAAATCTGACAGATTGTAGTAGCTTGATGTGCTGGCGTCTGTACTTTCTGAGTTAATCTTACACATTACTGACGTCGGTGAAGGAAAACATCCCGAGGCAACCTGGACTTATAGTTAATTTGATTCTGAAATCGTCACCCCGTCTTGAGCAAGCGTGGTGATCAATGCTCTTGCCTTCTCTGTATGAGAAGAGGCATTTGCCTACAGTGGGACAGTAAAAGACTGCTATTATTTAATGTCTTCTTCGCTCGGACAGAGGTTGGTAGATTGGGAGGTGACAAACTGACAAACAGGTCATGTAGAGCGCGTCGGTAACTCGTTAAAGTACCCTCACTTTAATTTAATATAACACGCTAGGTCAAGTCACAGCTGATTACAGAAATGCAAATTATTTCGCTTCTTCTATAAATAAATTACGATTGCCCTGCGGATCAATGCTGGAAGAAACCCTAAGTTTCGCATTATAACAAACAATTTATTAAAAAAAAAATGTTGAATAACGTTTTTAATCAATTGCCTTATTTGAACAACAGCTATGATTTGCTACAAAATGTACAAATCATAGGTCTGTAAAGGCCATGGTGTGGTTAGACTAAAACCTTTACCGGCTATATAGAATTCGAGACAAACATTGGTGTCGATTCTGTTCTGCACAAACTAAACTTAATTTAGGCTATTGCTAACTTTTTCACTCTAATAAAACAAGAAAGAGACAGACGTAAATTAGAGCTGTCAAATTTAGTTGAACTAATATTTCTATACAAATTTAGACGAGACTTAAAACATGTCGATTATAAACACGGTGAAGCGCATTGTGTAAACTACATTAGTTTGACATCTATAACTTAGTTCATATCTATAGCCGGCCTTTTCTCGCGCTGCCTGTTAGTAAAAGATAATTTTAGTTTAGTTATTGAACAAGAGAACCGGCGGCACCATTGAGGAGAAAACAATTGATAGATAGTGATATGGCAGGGAGTCAGCCGGTCACGGGCCGAAGGACTAGATAAAAATATTGTATTGAAAACTAATATACAAATATATTAGAGTTCATAGTGAAAAGTTTATTAGTTAATTATTGTCGGTCCCAAAGACAATGAAGGTCCCTCAGGCCTTTACAGTACATAATAAATTAGGTTTAAAACTGGAAATTGTTGAAACTGAAGAAATATTTTGGAACGCATCCAAAAACCCGTCTTGAGGTGCCAACATTAAACAAAAAGAAAGGAAATTGAAAACGTATGTGACCACAACGTTTAGAGAAGTTATGATAGGTTCAAATAATTTACTTGGAGTTTACTTATTTTTAGGAATACGCAACAACTTTTTTCAGTGTTAAGAGGACTACAGGACCTAAACGCAAATAACGCAAGTTTTATAATGCCTATAAGTATATGATCTACTGCAGTAAGCAAAATCAGAAAAATATATGATATTCTTCAGGATATATGCTAGTTAGATAGTCTGTTGAAAACATAATACATCTAATTTGATACGATAGAATAAAATCACAAAGATACTTCTAAAAATTATTTTAACGATTAAAAACCATACATACTATCATCCTGATTTTTTGTCAGATTATTTTACAAGCAACATATTAACGTGATAGTGTTTTAATTGTTTAGTCCAATCAATAGATTTTTTGTAAATAGATACTTGCTTTATATTTTGCAATAAATTACCAGCGTTGTGTCATCGCGCTTCTCTTTCTTTTCTATGCAGTCAGACAGTGACCGCGCTTTAGGTCATGTAGTCCCCTTAACCGGAGTTTGTCTATGCCGCGCTATCACGGCGGCCCGGCGAGGCTCGTCACGGCCCGTGCCTGTCGAGGCCTGTCGGGGCCCGTACCGAGCATTCCACGGACATTCGATCAGACAGGCCACCGCAGGCCGACAGTGCCCACGGCCTGTCCGCCTGGCGTGGAAGACGGGCCGTGGGACCGCGGAATTCATAGCTCACCTATCTGCGACAAATCTTTTTCTGTAAGAAGCTCACGAACGGATTAGGTAAATGTGGTACCTAGTATAATAATAACCTGGGACATTATTCACATACGGTCATCTGATCCCAAACTAAGCAGAACTTGTACTATGGAATCCAGATAACTGATATACTGCTTTTTTTTTGTAAATACATACTTATATAGATAATTACACCCAGACTCAGGACAAACAGACATGTTTGCACACAAATGTTTCTCCTGGATGGGAATCGAACCCACGACCTGCGGCATGATAGGTGGTATCTCAACCAACCACGCCAACTGGCCTGTCGTTGATGATCGTTTTATCTCAGTGTGAGGAGTGTGCTCCATTTACCAGGCTGATTATTATTGACATTTATGATTATTGTATTATTATCAGTTTTTTTTAAATATTATTATTATATTGACTTTTACTTAATTCAATAATACAAATTTTAATGGCTGTATAATGACTGCATGATGATGATCAATAATAAATTTAAACAAAATGTACTTAAAACTTATTTTATATTTGCACGCCGAAATTAAAGGCAGAATAAGAGCGCATTTTTTTTTTACATATTTACCATCTTTCTGTACCTTGTTCAGGCAAATAAATGATTTTTGATTTTTTTGATTTTTTGATATTAATCATTTATCTTCACATGACAATCACATAATAAATATTCATGAACCTCAAACAAACCATAAACGAAAACAGCACTCCAGCCGCCCATCAAAAGGCAATAACTGCAACTTCCTGTATTAATTATTATCAGAATACCAAAACAAACACAACAACTACCTACAATGTTCGAAATATTTCACTGGATATCCGACATTTCTTATCCTACCCACTTAAAACATTCGAAGGGCAATGGGTCCTCCGAGTGTCATTCATCAACAACTCTCTACGAACTTTGCATGTACCAAAACCTCTTATTATTTGCCACCCTACACTATAAAATTGGACCGAATGTGCGTGACCACGCCGAGGAAAACTAAACTTAATTTCTCATCAGACAAAGTTTAATTTTGTTTGTTATACCAGCTTAAAACACAGTCGTTTTAAAGCATTAATTATCGCGTTCAACCCCCGTTTTAGGGTAAACCCTTTAGGAAATTTTCGTCCCTTGCTGGTCACCCTCCGAGGTCCAAGCCAAGTCATTAGTATTCACTATGTAAACTAAGGTATGTTGAAAAGGTTCCCGTTTAATTTCGTAGATATTTGTCGTTTGATATGCTACGAACAGTGACATTTGGAAAGGGTACTGAAATGATCATTTGAATATATATGAGTTCAGTAAAAGGGATATCATTGATACTGTGTTTAATAGGTAGAATTTCTTAATACGTTACATGGCACGTTTAATTTAAATATGGAATCAGGAATGGAATGGTGGTTAGTGTAGCCGGTGTTTTATTTAGAAAGCCCTATGCTTTCTAAATAAAACACCGTTTCATGTAAATTAAAATTATTTAATAACGTGTGCATGACTGTATTTAAATGTTTACCCTTAAAATGAAACAAGTGCCTAATACAAATAAATTAACTTCGTGCGAATCACCTACGGAAAAAAAAAATGAAGTTTCGATTCGCCCGTTTTAGGCGAGATAATTCGTACGAATCATATGGGTTTACAAATTATTGTTGTGTTAACCCTAGCTGATATGTTTAGCCTAAAGTAAAATTCTCAAAGTAAACACTGTAAAATAAATTTATTTGTAGGCATGCATAAATGTATGTCTACAGTTTTAAATAACAACTGACTAGGTAGTAAAATGGAAGAAGACAAAATTGTAATAAATTTACTTTAAAAAAGTGAAAACCGACTTCAAAAACCGAAAACGAATAAAATAACTTTCATTGGTTTTTCCTTTTTTAAAGTAAATTTATTTTTCAATTTTTAGTTGAATATACAATTACATAAGCCCAAGACGAACGAAAAAAAGAAGAATCGTAAAATCCGCTTAGAAATGCCGGGGGATACAGTGAGATTTATGCATATAACTTCGTACATAAAAATAATGTATTACCTATATATTAAAACCTTGCTCAATGTATTTAGATTACGATAGTGAAAGAATCATCAAAATTGGTTTATTCGTTTTTGAGAAAATCGCGGGCATACAAACATACATATACAAAGTGGTTATGATAATACGACAATAAATGAAAACATTGACAATACTAGTTCATATGAACAATTGTAAGCTATCAAAAAAACCCTAACATCAAAATTAAAATTTCAAACAAACTAAATTACATAAAAGTGGAAAGAAAATAGAACACCATTTATAAATGGTTCACTAGCTTTATGACTCTTACAATTTAGGCCTAAGGTATAATTTGCACTGAATCAAATGTAAAAACTATTATGGTGCTGGTTGGAAATGTGTCTTTAATCTTTTGTTGTGCATACCGATGCGGGGGTCGTTAACCTGTCAGTACTTCCCTATTAACACATACATCGTGTAGCAAATGTTAAAAATGAAAAATAATTTCCTGTGACTAAACTACTGGATATATTCAAATGATTTTTTATATGTAGTCTGAGAATGTCTTGAGGTATGCGAAGTTTAATTTATTGTCGTATTATCATAACCACTTTGTATATGTACAGTCACGAACCGGGATTGTCGAGCCACTAGCTTATAAGCCACTAGCTTGGTTGCGGCCCGCTTTTCGTTATTGAAATGTCACATGTCGAATTTCACGGGCGACATTCGTGTAACACAACCAAGATAAGATGATATGCCAGTGGCTCAAAAATCCCGGTTCGTGACTGTACCTATGGGTCGAATTAACATACGACTCCTTTTTTGAACTCGGTTAAAAATATTTTTATTGGCAAGCATTTTTAACAGATCCATTACCGAAATTCAACCACCACTAATTAAAACGTAAACAACAAAACCCATTCTCAATAATAGTCCAAGAGCCACATTTCACTTCTTAATAATAACACTTCAACATTTATCAACACAACAAACACGGCATACCTGTCACATTAGTTCGCCCCAATGCGCTCCCTTGCTCTTAGTTTATGCAAAATTAGTTTTCCAATACAAAACCCCTCGTGTCTAAGCCGTATTAGCTTATCTTTCCACTTGGCACGCTATAAATTGGTCAAAATCTCGTTGGCTCCTCGACTTTGCCACGTATTCCTAAGTGGTAGGGTGGCCAGGTTGTAGACGGACTTAAGGGAACGTCCGGAATTGATAGCGATGAATTTTACATTTTATTTTACCTTTGTACTCCTAATTATAATTATGTATTTTATTATGTATTTTTCTGTGTGTACATAAATGGTAAAATAAATAAATAAATACAATTACGTATTATTCTTTTTCTGTGGATGAGGAGGAGAGCAGTGGTGGCCCAGTGATAACGACCGCGTCTTAGGAGTTATAGGTCGTAGGTTCGAATGAAAACATACTCCTTCTTTGCGTAAATTATTCAATCACCACTGGTCTCAAAACGGTGAAGGAAACCGGCATGTCCTAGAACCAAAAATTCGAAGACATATGACATCTACCAACCTGCACTCCCTCTCAACAAGAGGACGCCTATGTCCTAGTAGTGGGAACAATATAAGACAGACAATATGTTGTATATCACTTTAGAAAGTTGGATGACGGTTGTTTTGTCGTTTTTTATTTTCGTCAGGAAAATACCGACTTATCTAATTATTTTATAATTTAATATACTTTACCATCCATAGTTGCCTCACGCAATCGTATGCAGGCCATACTCGATGAGAAAACCTTAATCAAACATTGATTTTTGAATCAGATATTTTTGCAAATCGTTTATTTCATTTTTTAATTACATAAACGTTCAATAAATTAAATTGTGATGTTATATTTTAAGGGTTCCGTACTTTTAAAGGACAAAACGGAACCCTTATAAGAACACTCGTGTGGATGTCTGCCCGTCTGTCACAGCCAATTTGCTCCGAATCTAATGGACCGATTAAGTTGAAATTTGGTACACGTATGAAATTCTGTGACCCAAACACAGACGTGTAACAAAATAAAGGAACTTTGAATACAGGGGTCACTTTGGGGGGCAAATAATATATTTTTTTAAAGCAAACTGTACCGTGTCACATAACAAATGAAAGGCCTTACTGTGAAGGCCTCAAATAAATAATTTTAAAATATATTGTTTTAAAGTCATTTAAGAAAATAGACGAAAATTGATCATTTCCTTCCTTATCTCCGAAACTACTAAGCCTAAAATTTTGAAAAAAAAATTAGAAAATAGTTCTGTACCTATAGATTACAGGAAAACCTATAAGAAGTCTATGTCTTAAAATAACATGGTAAATCTTTAAATATTGTGGGTACAAACTAACATTTGCAGTTGGAATGTATGGGCGAACATGTTTTTCAACAACAATATTAAGTTTGTTTTTGGGATAAATTCATTGCGTTGCCCGACACATACCTACTTGGCCGTTTTTTTTTTTTTCAAGTTTACAGTACATACAAAGCTGAGCCACAATTTTCCAAAACTGTCTAAATGCTATCGCTTTCATTATGCATCTTCAAACTTTATCCATTTCCTAGAAATTACGTAACTCATATCCCTCCTATTCCCAAATCTAGTGCCTCCTACGAGTGGTATCACCAGTTAACTCCGTTCACCGAGTAGAAAGATAACATCTACTACAACAATATGTTCTATTATTGCCTTACATAGATTACACACAGTTTTGTTTATGTATTGTATTGTACATAAATTATTATTGACGTGTACACTACACGTAGGGTAGATGTTAGATTACTTTATATTAAATGGTAACTAGTTTAAATTATCAAGTGGTTGTACAGCATTAATTAATGACAGTGCAGTCATTATTTTTCGACGATTTTTTTATTCTCATTTTTATTCTTTTAAGACAAAGATCCAAATCTTTTAAATTCTGGGAGCAACTACCAGGGGGGCTGAAGAGTTTTGAGCCTAAGTAACTTCAAGGTGTCATTATTGTCTCGAATTATATTACTAATTTGCGGATACCCTCTTTAGTATAAATACAGAGTTTCATGTCATTAGCATGATTACGCTTTTAGTAATTAATCCTTAAACATAATCATGTCTCAATCATCCGCGGTCCATCTCTAGGCTCAAAACTTTCCAGCCCGGTACACCGGATGTAACACTCTTAGGAGCGCTATTGTTGCTCAAATTTGCTATAGGACTTAAAAAAACTTACCGTTACGGGGGGCTGAAAAGTTTTAAGCCTAGAGATGGGCCGTGGATGACTGAGACATGACGATGTTTAAGTATTAATTACTAAAAGCGTAATGATGCGTACTGTTTTTTTTTTATGAATTGGCATCTCGTAGTTGGCCTAGAGAGGCCGTGACTACTTAACCGGACTATCCTGTGGCTGCCTTAAGAGAACTTAAAGCCTCCAGCCAGGGGCATAAAACTTACAGACTAAGCCACTACACGCTAAGGGCTCCCCCTGTGGGGAACGGGCCTTGGCTTAGGGCGTCGCTGGGGGGAGGACAGCAAGATGGGACAGGCTGGATCAAATTTGAATGATTATTATTGTCAGGGGAGTTTAAAGCTACTGGCTCAGCTACGCCACCAGCTGGCACTTCATACCCGAGCAAGGGACGGGAGGGAGGACGATTATTACGGGGTCGTCGCGAGAGACCTCGGCGGTGAGGTCGGAATGTCGATTTGTGTTTGTTCCTACGGTCCATACTGCTCTCCTGGAGAAGAGTTATGGGGTCGTCGGGATCTGAGAGGACAAGCCTAGGGCGGCGGACCTTACTAATACGAGAGGGGACATAGCTAGCCGCCTCGACAACCAGAGGGTTGCGATGGTTGGTGGCTGAGTCGAAGAAACGCTTGGAATTGCGTTTCAAGAACTGGGAGGTGGTGGGAATGTCGAGATCTAAGTGGAGGATTTCGTTCCGAACGAACCAAGGGGCTCCCGTTGCCTTTCGGAGGAAACGGTTTTGGAGGGCCTGCATCCTATGAATGAGGTGAGGTTTTGCGTGCGCAAACACTGAACCCGCATAGGTCATGATGGAGCGAATGCACGCTCTATGAATGCGCAATTTGCACCTAAGTGACATTTTGCTACGTGCATTCGGAACGGAGTGGAGCCTACCGAGAGCGAAAGCGACGCGCGAACGCACCTGCTTTATGTGCTCAGCAAAAGAGAGGTGGTGGTCGAGGGTCACACCGAGGTATTTGGCTCGCGTCTCTCAGGGGATCGGCTTGCCGAACATGGTGATCGGTCGGGGATGCGTACTGACATGAAACTCTGTATTTATACTAAAGAGGGTATTCGCAAATTAGCAATATTAAGCGCGAGACAATAATGACACTACTTAGGCTCAATACTTTTCAGCCCCCCTGGGGTAAATTGTATGGAAACTATTATTTTACCGGTATAATAATTATAATACATACAAGTGTTAGTAACAATTTTATTAAGATCTTTTTAGATAAAACATACATTAGGATTATATTTTTTTTAATACCGATTTGATTAATAACAGTCACGTCCATAAAGTAGTAGGTATCTACAATACAAGTAGTATAAAAAAACAACAACAGACAGAAATTTAAAATTACGTACAATGCTACAATGTGTGACCGAAACCAAAAATGTTCATTCAAGACAGTTAACCCCAAAACCCGACCATGAATGAATGAATGAGTAATTTCAAAAACAGAAGACCACTCGCCAAAACACTACAACGACCCTTCCTCTTTGCTTGCGGCAAATTTTTTTAACACAACAAGTTTCATTATCAAACTAACACAAAACTAAGATAAGATGCCTCCACAAAGTAATCTCTACACTCCCCCTCCAAAAGCTTCGAAACTTGTGAACAAAGTTGGAATAACTTTGGAAGACCAAGGGCTGTTTAGAAAGGACCCCTAACTTGGCCCGAGTCTGAAATATTAATGTAGTTTCACAGAATCCTATATGAGAGGTGTATATGCTTTCTGGATATTTGCTAATGGCTCGAGCTGAGTCCGGTTAATATCGATACGTCTCTATAGATTTTCGGGCCAATGATTCTCTAATATTTATAGTTCAAGTTTTGAGTTGAATTTCTGAGAGTGTGTTGAAGACAGTTGTTTATTTTTTAAGCTCATCAGTAGCAGATACGGTTAGGGTTTAATCCTTAATATTTCACTTTCTCGCTCAGGACAAATAAAAAAACAAGATGCAGCGCTGCGAATAATACAGTGAAGCATGCTCGCAGCGCCTCGCTCTGTGAATTCACGCTCACATGCACAAATTTACACCAAACTACAACTAAACTACACCTCGCTTAGTGCACACATGTTTACGAAACCGGCCTCCCGTCACACTTGACAGCGCTATGTCTTGATTTTTTATTTAATCTGAGCTTTCTTGTTTACAACTGAAATAAAGTTAGTTAGGTGCCTACATAAAAACAAAACGTGGTAGCAACGTCTATCTTGTTCTGCCTTTTAACACAAATCATTAAATTCAAACTTGCAGCATGCAGCAAAACTTTATAATGTCAACTAAAATTGAATCTCGATCTATACAGAGAGTAGCGGTCGTCAGTACGCCATCGCCATTGCGTGGAAGCGCAAACACGCGTGCACAAATGTGAATACGTGGACGACGCAACACATGCAAACAAATTTCGCACACAGACAAAGTTGTCGGGCAAATTTTCAACATGGCACACCAACTTAGGGGTGGACTACACTCGTGTCCTTCCTTTTGATTGCAATTAATTCGGAAACTAGGGGGGAGACGGGCGGTTCGCGGTGCGGGGAGGGGGAGGCAAAGGGTTCGTTCGGCCAATGCGCAGGGCCGAACTTGGGAATGGATTGTTGGAGTTTCGAAAGTTGCTACAAGTGTTCGGTTTGGTTAGCGGTCTTTAGTTCTAGTTTTGTTTCTATTGATTCGCGATCAAGTTTTTGTGGTGGCTTTGAGTATAACGGAACTTGATAACAAGGTAGGTAATTTTACCTAGCCAATTAGAATCATTGGAAGTAATATCGAATAATGTGTTTTGTGCTTAGAAATTTTTGTTGAATTTGTATAACAATTCTTTTTTGCTAATAATAAAATTGATTTGAGTGAAAATTTTATTTGCTTCCTTGTTGTCTAATTCTAAATATTCCGTCTTGAACGTTTATTTTTTAACCCCCGACGCAAAAAGAGGGGTGGTATAAGTTTGACTGCCGTGTGTGTATGTGTGTCTGTCTATGGCACCGTAGCTCTTAAACGGGTGAACCGATTTGGATGCGGTTTTTTTATTATTTTGAAATTAGGTTTTTTACCTGTGGTTCTTTAATATGTTTCATCAAAATCAGTTCAGCCGTTTCAAGAGCATCCGTTCTTTTATTATCTGCGGTAGGGAACTTAGACGCATAATGGGTTACTTTCAAACATGTGTGACCTAAAATTTTAAACATCTATATGTGCTAATAGGTAACTATGCAAGATTATGGAATTCTCGATCAAATGCTGCAGCCAGGACATCCAGCACACCAGTACATATATCGTGTTTGCATTCGTTTTGATCAGCATATGATTCTACATAGAATGCAATGGTGGCAACACGATGAGCTGATGCTGCAGCCAGGGTATGTGGTGTTTGCATTCGTTTTTAGGTTTCCGTACCTCAAAAGGAAAAACGGAACCCTTATAAAATCACTCGTGTGTCTGTCTGTCCGTCCGTCACAGTCAATTTACTCTGAATCTAAAGGAGCGATTTAGTTTAAATTTGGTACACGTATGAATTTCTGTGACCCAAACACGGACGTGTAACGTAAATAAATATACCTATAATATGAATGTCACTTTTGGAAGTAAATAAGAAACATTTTAAAAAAAAGTTTTGCAAACTGTACCGTGTGACATATTAAATTGACAAATATACAATTTTATATAATTTTACAATAAATTGTTTAAAGTTATTTAAGAAAATAGACGAAAATTGACCATTCCTCCCTTTCTCTCCGAAACTACTGAGCCTAAAATTTTGTAAAAAGACAGAAAATAGTTCTTTATCTATAAATTACAGGAAATCTTATAAGAAGTCTATGGTCTCAAAATAACATGGTAAATCTCTCTATATTGTGCGTACAAACTTACATTTGCAGTTGGAATGTATGGGAGATCATGTTTTACAATTACAATGAAATATGAAATAAAATCGGAATAAATTCATCCCAACTACGGAACCCTTTATTGTACGTAGTCCGACACGTACTTGGCCGGTTTTTTTATCAGTATTTAATTCTATTTACAGTACGTTGGTGGCATCAGGTTAAGTTAAGGTTCTGTGTAGAGAAACTTTACATTCTGTAGTAATAACAACACATTTCTATATTGTTAAATTGCTTTATTTTTTTTTGCTTAGACATACCTGAAAATTATGACTAACTGTAAAACTAAATGTTATTGGAGTAAAGCTTCGTTTTGATTTCTTTAATCCAATTCACAAATTGAATACAGGTAAGGCAGACTTAACTATCGGCTATTTTCTCGCTCAAGAAACGACCAGTACATTCCGTGTAAACATAAGACTTGCATATATTAATAGTTGATCGCTGACTGTACACCGGGCGTGAATACTCGTTTGTTGCAGCGACAAGAGTTATCAACGAGAGTACCTACTCCTTCAGCGACGCTCGTTTGGCGGGCAGATCACTCGCTGCGAGACTCACGCTTGGTTGGTACATACGCATACAGCGAGTAATAGCTTGTGGCTGTCGTTCACTCGCTGCTCGTTGTTCGCCAACCCGTTTCTCTAGTTTCTAGTCCTACTCGCTTCTCACTCATCGTTGGCGGTGGTGCCTTAGGCAGGCAAGTTAATTACTATTGTAACTAAGATCAAAGATGATTTAGAAGAAAAATTGTAGTTATCATAACTTCTTTTGTAACTAAGTTTAAAAATTTTAAAATAAAAATAAAATTTAAAATTTAAAAAAAACCCCAACGCAAAAAAGAAAAGCGATCATTTAAAATGTCAAAAATAATACCTATCATTTAGCGATCAAATTCGATTGAGTAATACGTATATATATTTTATTTATAGAAATTGATGTATGGCACGATAAGGTTTGCTCATTGAAATGGCGCTATAATGTCGCGGCGGGGTACCGCCAAGTTTAAAGCAATAACTAAATAGCTAAAATAGGGACATTGCCAACTCATAACGCTCCTAGACTTAACAATTTAACACCCAATGTAACTAGATTTGCAACAAAAATTTGATCGTATTAAAGCAAGTTGGTTGGAAATGCTAGGAAATTAATATGTAGATAGTCATCTGATTGAAGGGTTTGACTTACATAATAGTAATGGGGGTAATGGCTGATCTTTGCGTTATGCTCGTGAACGGGTGCTGCTTGTGGTGGCAGGCGTCTTGCTGACCTTGGTTTTGTTTTCTTATTAATAACTTAACTCGTTGTTGATTTTACTTCGATGGTTCTAGTTTATCATCTATGACTTTGAGTTACGACTACATGTACGGCTATATGTAAGTGGGCACGCCCTTTATTACTGGAGGCTTTTATTTAGGTATAAAGTTCTGCTTACGTTTTTAGTTTTGTATTTTGTTTCTGCTTGAGTATAGTTTTCGATTTTTTTTTTGGCATATTGGCGTGTGCTAGCTTACTTATAGCAAATAATTTAATTTAATGTTTTGTGTTGCGTAATGTACCTAAATTATTATGCGCAGTGTTATATAGAATCACTTTTTTAACTGAACAGACAGCTGTGCTGCTGGGGAGTTTGTTGCGCCACTTCTTCTCCCCAGCTAAAGCACTAGGAAGTGGTGAAGGGCGGGCGTTTTGGGGGACTGTCTTATGTCATTTTGACGTTCAAAAAGTGCTGATTCTCAGCCTAGTTTGAATAAATGACTTTTGATTTTGATTTAAGCGGTACCCCGCCGCAACATTATAGCGCCATTTCAATGAGCAAACCTTATCGTGCTATCCATCAGTTTCTATATATAAAATATATATAGGTATTACTCAATCGGATGGCTCAACGATAGGTATTATTTTTGTCTTTTTAAATGTTCGCTTTTCTTTTTTGCGTTGGGGTTTTTTTTTAAATTTTGAATTTAATCTTTATATTCGTAAGCAACTAAAGCATTCTTAAAAAAAAATTGAGTACTGTCTTAAACTTTTCTTGTTTGGAAATCTACAGGAATTTCCCCATCAAACTCCCACCCTGGCTGTCAAACGGTCTAGCCCGCCATTACCCGGTGAAAAATACCCAGACATTTTTATCCCGTCCTTATAACCTGTTAGGAGGAGCCTGTTTTCTTTTTGCAATTAGTGACTTGAGATATTACTGGCCTACCTCAATATCTGTGAGATGAAACGACCACGTCAAGAGAAGTGAGATTTTGGTTTTCATGTTTTTTTATATTATTTATTTATTTTATTTATGATGGGTTTGCTATTGACTCTAGTCTAGGTCGGACGCGACAGAGACAGAGTCGAAGTCAGAAGAAGCCTGTTCACTCTCACTTTGAAGAAAATAGGGTTGTATGCGCTCGGAAACACAAACGTAGTGAGTTCCTCTCTTTTGCTGTGCACATTATAAAAGTCATTAGGAAGCGCTTAGTGCGAATCGGTGGAATAGCAACTAGGTAGGGATGGTAACTAGATTTTGAATATTAAAGTGTCCATGTTCATTCACTTCGTCCGCATGAAATTTCTTGCTCCCCGGTTTCACCCCGGCGCATAGCATTGACCGGCCGCGCTATTACTTGTTTTGCTTAGCGTTCTTTCTGACTTTTTCTTTTTGCTCGACTCCTAAGGGTAATGGCATGATGTTAAATAATAATAATAGCCTTCCTCAAGAAATGGGCTATCAAATGCAAAAAAGAATTTTTAAAATCCGACTGGTAGTTCCAGAGATTAGCGTGTTCAAAGATACAAACAAACAAAAAACAAACAAACTTCAGCTTTATTATTGTTTATAAATAATAAAGTTACTAATATCTTTTGAAAAATAAAATTAGTAAAGGTATTTTAAGAAGTCTTTTTAGGCGATCCTTTTGAATTAAATATGGTTATCTACACACCTAATGGATAGAATTTAATTTTTAAAATTAAATTACAATCGTTTAAAGCGGTTTTTTAATCTTAGATGAAAGACAATAATTATTATTTGGTAATTAAAATGAAATAAAATAATAACCAATAAAATCTCTCAAAGTAAAATATATTCGTAACATTCAAAACAACACGCATTCAAACATTATGACACGTGTAACCCTTTCATCACTACCTGTTGCTATTAATCATTTTACCCCTAATTTATTTATTACTCAAAAATCACCCCAACCAAATGTAAAATCTCTTTCATCTCACTTTCACCTTCAACCCTATATTGAAACAGATATAAATAATACTTATCATAGAAAAGTAACAAAATATAGATGTTTTATCCCATTAACACCTTTGATCCTTGACCATTATCATTCTGACACAGCATCCCCTCATGACACCTGATCTAAAATGACCATTCAGTTAAATTGAGATCATAACCTTTGTCCAGATTTAACCGGTTCAGTTCATCTCATGAATATCTCTATAGAAAATATAATATATGTAGGTTGGATTGCAACCTATATTTACCTACCACGAGATGAAGGTTGAAAAATGTAATTCTTTAGAAATAAAATAAGTTAAAAAAATGGAATTTTATAGCAACAGAGTACTGCGCAATGATATCCATCTATTGTATTTTTTTTTTCTAAAATGAGACCGTAAGGAACACACACGGGGGCCGGCGAAACCAATTCTCGACCACGTCGTCCGCCGGCTTCGCTGGGGCTGAAACTCGCTCTACTGTGGATAAATTAACAGTCAATTTCTGTTATTTGCTTAGTAGTAGATCCTATCCGTGTGCAAATAATTTTGAATTGAGTCAAATTCAGATTACACATAAATAATAAATAAAAAATTTAGTAGGCGCACTTCGGGACCACGCCGTTTGTTTTCGTGAAAACAGATTGAAATTTTACTACGGTTTCCGATACTGTCGTAGCCATTGTATTTGCGCGACACTAGACTTAGTAGGCTCATTGCATTCCTTACAAAGTAACCTTTCACTTATTATAATGTTTTTCAGTTCTGAGCAGATTTACGGCCGATACTCGTATGAGACGACATCCTAAACTTATTTGCTATTTGCAACAGATTTTCTTACAGTTTCTGATACTGCCGTAGCTAGCTAAAAAGTCTTTTTAGACTCATTGCATTCCTTTTGATACAAGCTTTCTTTGATTGTGGTTTTTTCAATTTCTGTGCAGATTTACGGCCGATATGAGACGACATCCTAAACTTATTTGCTATTTGCAACAGATTTTCTTACAGTTTCTGATACTGCCGTAGCTAGCTAAAAAGTCTTTTTAGACTCATTGCATTCCTTTTGATACAAGCTTTCTTTGATTGTGGTTTTTTCAATTTCTGTGCAGATTTACGGCCGATATGAGACGACATCCTAAACTTATTTGCTATTTGCAACAGATTTTCTTACAGTTTCTGATACTGCCGTAGCTAGCTAAAAAGTCTTTTTAGACTCATTGCATTCCTTTTGATACAAGCTTTCTTTGATTGTGGTTTTTTCAATTTCTGTGCAGATTTACGGCCGATATGAGACGACATCCTAAACTTATTTGCTATTTGCAACAGATTTTCTTACAGTTTCTGATACTGCCGTAGCTAGCTAAAAAGTCTTTTTAGACTCATTGCATTCCTTTTGATACAAGCTTTCTTTGATTGTGGTTTTTTCAATTTCTGTGCAGATTTACGGCCGATATGAGACGACATCTGACATTATTTTGCTATTGTCAACTTCATATTAATTTTTAACCCTATTTTGGCCAATATTTCTGTTGTTTCTCTTTAGGCCCAGGTAGCGCGTTTCGCATAAGGCGGGAGGAAACACCCGGGTGTCACCATTGTGTGGATCGCCCAGAGGACACGGTGGAGCATACAGTGGAGGTCTGCCCGGCTTGGGCAGAGCACCGCCGTGTTCTCACGGAGGCGATCGGCGGCGGCGATCTCTCGCGTCCGAGCCTGGTCCAGGCCATGGTGCGGAGCGAGAGTGCATGGCAGGCCGTCACCTGCTTCTGCGAAGCGGTAATGCTCGCGAAGGAGGAGGCGGAACGCGTGAGGGAGAGGCAGCCTCACGCCCTCAGTCGCCGCAGGAGACGCCCTGGGCGGCGGGAATCGATAGCCGATTCCCGGCCACCGTAGGCGCGGGCTTGCGGACGGTGAGTAGTGGGTAGCTCGCCGTCCGGTGAGGACCAGGCCCGGGTCGACGGCGCGTTGTGTTCCACGCGCGCCTCAAAGAGATGTCAGCAAGAGATGGGGTCCAATAGGGCCGATGCCGCTGGGGTCGCGGGTTGTTTGAAAAAGATACCGTGGCCCTGGCATAGGCAACTGAAGGAACACGGGTGGGTTTTAGTCAGTAAAAGTCTGACACGCCCTTCCGCTCCACCCAGAGCGGGAGAAGTTATTTGATGATTTCCCATCCACGAAAAAAAAAAAAAAGGCACTGGTAGCGCTTTGTCAACTCTTGACAAAGGCACCAGACTAACTGATCTAGCTAAACACGTTTTTGCGCTATACGAGTTGATATTTCGACACATACCTAGTGAAAAGTAGAGGGTTGCGCGCATGCACGTGCACTCTCAGTGTGACGTCACACGCAAATTATATCCCGCCTTAAAATTGTTATAAATATGTCCTCTTTTGAATGCTCACCTATTACTCTATAATTAAAAGTATTGTAGTTATTAGCGGTTGAAATCTTACTTGTTTTGTCAGTCAGAAATATTGAATTTACCATCAGTATACCAAGCGAAAAGACGTTTTCACGTCAAAAAACCATTGGAACGAGAGAGAGAGATGTTATCACAAGAAGGCAGCAGTAAATTGAAGATATGATCACCAACCCGCACTGGCACCGCGTGGTTGAGACCTGAGTCCCGGCAGTGGGAAGATAATAAACTAATGTCATCAACATTCTCCTTCATTTATCTCAATTTATTTGGGATCGGCGTAACATTTGTCATTTTCTTCCATACTTGTCTATTGTTCGTCATATCGGTAGTTATCCCCTTTCCAGCCCTTTCTTTCCTTTTTTATCTGTCACGCAGTCCATCCATCGCTTGTTTGGTCTTCCCTTACTCTTTTAGCCATCCACATTCATAACAGAAACTTTCCTCACGACATTTTCCTCATTCTTAAACTGATGTAGGTATGTTGACAAAGTTTCCTTCATAGTTACCCCAAAAATTACAAACAATACCAGATCTATAAATCATCCTATATCTCCTTAATCATAATAGTATCCGCACAAATTAATCTGCCATATCTCATAGACAGTTTCAAAGTACCGATGCCTACGGCCATACTGCTCTAGCGAAAACAAACTTGCCTACATTTGTTACAATTATTACTCAAGTCCCATTTAACAGAGGGTAGTTTTGGCTTGGACGTGACTCTAATACGACTGTTAATAGTGGGTAAGGTAAAATTTGGCTTTAGGGTTTTAAGAAAGTTTTTGTATTAACGAGGTGCTCGTGGCTAAGATATAACAGCCACACGGGTCGATCCATCAGGTTAAGCTACACTTGCCGAGGTTGGTTATGGATGGGTGACCATTTTTACATACCGAGACTCCTCCGTGCCTCGGAACGAACGTTAAGCCGTTGGTCCCGGCTGTCGTTCGTGGATCTTTGACAGGCGTTACGGGTCGTCAGAAGCCCGAAAGTCTGACAACCAGTCTTAAAAAGAGGTATCGTATTACCCAGTATCTGTGTTGTGGAGGTCAGATAGGCAGTCGCTCCAAGTAAAATACTGGTATTTAGCTGCATCCCGTTAGACTGGTAGCCGACCCCAACATAGTTGGGAAAAGGCTGGAAAATTGATTGATTAATTTGTGTATTAACGAGGTGATGTAAGCTGGCGGGGTTCAGTTTTGTTTTTTAATTTCTATTTGGAATGGCTGGTCTATGGTGTCTAAACACAATGGGGATTATCTAAAAATTTTAACCATTACATTTTATTTTATTTTTTGAAAGTTTAGAGCATTTTGAGAAACTAATTTGAATATTTTGTTGATTAGCTTAATAGTTATAAAAAAAAATATATATTTTATATTTTTAAGGTAGGTGACGTCATCAGGGTGCACAAAAGATTGTGCCGTTGCCTCACTAGTACATAATTAAAAAAATTAAATCTGTCAACCCAACGTCATCCATCTCACATTTGTCAAAGTGTCAATAGACGTCATACATAATCGAATCTAACCTAACTTTACAAATACAAACTTACTTTTCAAGATTTCGACCGAAACAGTAGCAAATTTTAAACGAAAAGTGGTTTTGAAAATGTAAATCTTCGCAACAATACATTGTACCATCCCTACATCACGCACGACACCACTTTTCTCGCAAGTCTTCTCTAATACGAACAAAAATTTTGTTTGGACTATTATTACTATTACTGCTACAAGTTGGAACAAAGCACTTCCTGTACCGTAATTTGGTCCTACTTTGCTCCAATATTTGCTCCAAATGTTGAAAATTATGATTATTTTTAGAAAATCAACTATACAATTTACTTAATGTATTATTTTATGGATATATAGCTTATTTGACAAGTAATTATATAGGGAAATATATATTATGAAGTATATTATGAATTTATTTTTGACAAATAATACTGAGCAAAATTACCCATGGTGTTGGGTATCTTTGCTCCTAGATATAGTTTCTATGTAATCTCCATTGTTAAAGCTGTTGGAGCAAATTAATGCTTTCCTAATTCAAACTCTGCTCCAGTTATAATATGTTTTGCTATTTTGGATGATATAAATTGGTGAGATATGGGTAAAAACGAAAAAATGGATAAAAACGGATGCGTTCATAATTTAATTAATTGTTGCAAAATTTTTAACGTAGAATAGGCGAAAACATTTTACAGAACAGGAGCATAATTACACGTAGAGGAGCAAAGTAGGACCAAATTACCAGTATTCCATAGCTCTTCCAATATATTAAATATTGTCGAGTGTTGAGATAATACGAGATTATGAGGCAAGTCGCAAGAATAATAATATTGTAAAAATTTTATACTTAAAATAATATTTATATTTTTTGATAATGACACTTGACAGATTGTAGACAATATTTGTTATTTACTTTTTTATTTTCTGAGGCAACGATACAATAGTGTACGGCTAAGGCTAACGCAATTTGAAGGGCAAACAAGGTCAATCGTATTTTATCGAAAATATCAATAAAATATGAATATTTTTCATGATTAATTAGTCCGTAATGATCAGTAACGCTATTCCTCGAAATGGTTTTTCAATTACAACCTATAAAAAAATATGAACAATGCCCAATGATAATCAGTTAGTTGAAATCTGAATTTGCTGCTGAATTTTCTGATTGTGATTTGCCGTCAACGTAATGTGTTCTTTTTGTATTGACGTGGCGACGGTACATTTATATTACCTACTTGTACCTCCTCACAACATCAACCGGACGTCAATGAGATAATTCAAGTTGTGCGGGGGACACGCGGCCATAATAAATGTATGTATCGCTACTTCAGCGTCGTCACCCCGTTTTCGTTGACATCCCGTTGACGTGCTGGTAGACAAACGGCTTATAGGTACCTACTGTTTGAACAACGCCAACGTCAGAGGCGTTGTTCTAATCGTCAAGGGTGAACGGACAATATACCTACGAGTATGCGTACGTGTGTCCCAGATGGATTCTACAATCCGCTGTTTTACAAAACCGCTTGTTGTTTTAAATAGCAGCGCCGTTATGTAAAACAGCTGAACAACGTTCAGCTGGATTGTCATTGCACTACGTTTCGATATATTGCAGAATGGCTTATCTAGAGTCGCAATAAGCTTTTGGTGTGGATACTAATCAAGACAAACAAGCGCTACCTCCAAGTTGGTCGCAATTACTTGGCTATTGGTATTTTTAGGACTGACTTTCATAAAACTTCTGGAAACTTTATATTAAAAGAGTCCAATCAATGTTTTCATTCGCGTTAGGGTAATTTTCACTAACATTACTAATTTTATTTATTTCTGGTTCGGACTCCATTGTTGTTGTCATGACACACAGAGCCACGTGCGTCAAAATTATGAACTAACATGTACAATCTGACGTATCATTGCACGCTGTTGTACATAACCTCTAATCCCCCCCGCTGCATATCACCGCTAAACGTCGTTCAATTATTTTATATACATACATAACGGAGCTGTTTTGTAAAACAGCGGATCCTACAATCCACCTGCGACATGTACGTATATTTGAGGCTGCCATTAATATTTATTTACCTACTTAATTATTCAATAATTTCTTATTTTTAACCTATTTTCACAACTATGTTCACGGCTCTCTCTCTAAGCTACGGATAACAGACGGTTTAACAGATTAAGCGCTAACATAATTTTAGTTTGAAGTTTTTTTATAAGCAGACGGAATATTATCTTCACAAAACAAGAGGAGAGTCTTCAATATGCGTAGAAAACTAAACCGGAAAATACTTGATCTTAAACTATAATCATTGAGTCAACTATAAAAAATCAATCAATCTACCTAGCCTTTTCCCAACTATGTTGGGGTCGGCGTCCAGGCTAACCGGATGCAGCTGCATACCAGTAGTTTACATGGCGATACTGCCTATCTGACCTCTACAACCTAGTTACTGGGTAATACGATGATACCCCTTGGTAAGGCTGGTTGCAGTACAACCCGAATGGCAGCCGGGCTTAACGTGCTTTCTTTTTTAAATATGGTCACCCATCCAAGGACCAACCCCGGCAAGCGTAGCTTAACCTGATGAATTGATCCAGGCGGCTGTTATTACTTAGCCACGAGCTCATTAGATTGGGTCAACTATAGTCATATTATAATATTACCTATTCTGAAACTCTTGGAGACAAAAGTGCAAGAACTTATCGCAACAACAAAAGTCGTTAAAAATATTTACATTACCTTACCCATTTTATGTAAACCACAACAAAACACTCCACTCACATACCATTAAAAATACATTAAAAAAAATATCGAGTCGTACCCAATTAATCATTTCAGTAGACATTTACCCACCAGTGAGCATGTATGCACATTGTCCAGTTCAGACAGCCACACACACACACACACACACAAGACCCGTAGACCCTAACCACAATGGTGGGACAGAGCATGAATACGCTCTAACCCTTCAGGTCCATGCGGCAATTATTCAAAGAGAATAGTTTAACAGAAAGGATTGTAAGGACTGTGTGCCTTAACCCTAGAATGCCACAACTCCTCGAGTAGAGCAAATAAAATCGAACCTTCTTTTAACGAGGCATAAGTTGAAATTCGAATGGAGTTTTTGGGGTTTATGTAAAATGATTGTAAGGAGTCTAAATTTCGGTATATTTAGAATATTTATACATTTGTCCGTGGCTGGTGTACGGACGGCAACGCGGATGAGACCTCGGCAAGTACATAATAGGTACAGTGATTTAGTGCGGCGCTGCTGGTGATTTTAATGTAATTAGTCTGGCCGAATGTTACCGCCATTCTGCTTGCTCCCCGACAATGCGGAAACGTAATGCTCTTTGAGAGAATTTCAGAAATTTTGGCGAGTAAGCTAAATTATTTGCAGGAAATAAATAAAGTACTGTCAGTGGCTTCTGGCAATTATTCATTATTTTAGTAATTTGGTTACCTACAGTTGAATTTTTGAAGTTGCGTAATATTTCTTATTTTTAATAAAGAAATAAATAAAAATCTTTATTGCAGACCACATGATCCATAAAAAAACACACATTAAAAAATATATATATATCTACATACCTACACAACAAACAAACTCACGCCTTTCTTCTGTTGCACAAAAAAATACAAAACATTTACATTTACACGCCTAATTTTAAATATAAATTTTAAAATACACTGTCTACTTTAATTTTTGTTTTGGGTTTGCTCTTGACTCTAGTCTAGGTCGGAGGTGACAGAGACAAAGTCGACGATGGAGTGAGCTTACCCAGAAGAAGCCTGTTCACTCTCACTATGAAGAGATTAGGGTTGTACTCGTATGCGCTCGGAAAAAAAAATATATTTATCTACTTATATTTCACAATGCGTGAAAGCTAGTAATTTAATTGAATTACAATAAAAACACTTCACCCGTTTTACCTAAACTGAGGCGAGAAACACAGACAAACCATGAATAAAAAATATAGGTAATTAGGTATTGCTGACACAACTGTGCCAGTTAAAGGGACTACAGGACCTAAAGTGCCTAAAAGTATATGATCTACTGCAGTAAACTAAATCAGAAATATATGTCATATTCTTAAGGATATATGCTAGTTAGATTATTGTGTTGAAAACAAAATACAACTAATTAGATACGATAGAAAAAAAATCACGAATATACCTCTAAAAATTTCTTTTAACGTTTAAACACGTTACTAATATATACATATATATATATATATGCTGCTCTGATTTTTGTCAGATTATTGTAAAAACGCCAGCACAAGCTACTACAATCTGTCAAATTTCTTTAATATATTTTCAACTTTATCGCTAAAGCAATAGGTTCAAGGTTGATTAGGAAAATTTGACAGTTTCGTATTAACGTAATAGGTACATGTTTTAATTTAGAGTTTTTGTAAATAGGTGATTGTTTCATATTTTGCAATAAATTGCCAGCGATGCGTCATTGCGCGCTTTTCTTTCTTTTTAACACATTATCTGCTTAATTCTTAGCGAAATTTATGCAAACGCTTCTTTATGCTACACTAATCCGGTGTGGCAGACGCTCGGGTGCGTGCAAAAAATATCTTGAGTGTAGACACCCTTACCGACCCTTATTTTACGATGTTTTCGAAACAATAGAGATGCACAACGAACGCACAGGTGCGGCGCGCCGCACTCGACGAAAGATATGTAAATTGTATGGACGCGCATACGCGCCGTCAAGCACCTGGTGAACGTCCGAAAACGCGCATGTGCGTCTGCCACGCCTAATGTATTAATGCATTCCGACAGTGACCGCGCTGTAGGTCTTATAGTCCCCTTAAGTTATACCATTAAAAACTACCCGATACACCAACAAAACTATAACAATGCACGTAGAAGTAATTTCGTTTCACACGTATCTAGGATACAGGAAACAGTGTGTAATTACAAAACACAATTATTCATTTGAGTGTTAATGCCTCTTAAAACGAGTCGCGTAAAATATCAAGTGTACATCCACATTCTGCGCATATCCTCTTATAGTAGTGTGGAGACGGACTTTATAAAACAGAATCGGTATACGTAAGCAGTGAAGAGCTTGTCCACTCTGAAATGTCGCGCCCCACTACGTACCGCAATCACCGTTGTTTACGTATACAAATTTAAGTAGTAATAATAGTAGTAATAATAGACAGTGATAGAGAGTGAGTGGTAGTGTGCAGTGATAGTGGTGAGTGTGGTAGTGTAGTAGTAATTTAAGTAGTGGGGCGCGTCATTTCAGAGTAGACAACACACTATTTTTAGGTAGCTTACCGCTTTTTTGGAAGAGTGAACAAGAATACTTTAATGCAATATATAAAGCCATAATACAAACTGAAATTATATAAGGTGTAAGTTTAAACACCGTTATCATTTTAAGGCGTTATTTATTGTACTCATAATTATGAACAACTTTTCTATGGGACGAAACCTGAAATCGCGAAAAAAAATCAGCTTTTCCCTATATTTTGACGAGTATATTATTATGAAGTTAAGCAAACTAACTTTGGGACTAATCATTGGGACGACTGGAAGTGACTGAAAAATTGATGACAATATCTACCTGGAAATTCGTGAAATAACGAAATTGCCTTTAAAGGATTCGAATTGAAAACAATAGGTAACTTTATATTTTTTATAAATTTTAAACAAGGCCACTCCACACTTACCAAACCTGAGGTAGAACTGAAATTGTGAAAACGGCAATGACCAAGCGAAATAGTGATCATCAAAATTCCATGAGCGCCGTACTATTAGCAGGCGAGGGTTGAAACTACCCAGCTCGACCTCTTTGAGCCACGCCGTTATGGTAACGGCCTGGCTTATTGGTCAGTTTTTGGCACAAGTTTTTGAAAGTTGATGCTTTTTGGAGTTGGAAAATGGTAGTGGCAGTTAACATCGGCGCGTAAAATATCTGTTCAGATTAAAACTTTATAATTAGACTGTTTTGTTTTAAAATAACGAGTAGCACGATTGCTACTAAATATTTTAAAACAATTCCGGCCGTCGTGTAACCCCGCGTCCTAACCAAAGCGAACGTCGCGTTTTAATGAATTATGACGTAAAAACGTGACTTGATTGATTGCGCGAGTATGTCATATTCATTTATTTATTTTATTTATTTATTTTAACATAAAACGGCCAAGCCTAATTATTACACATTAGTTAAGTATGTACAATCTTGTGGCTAAGTAATAATAATAACAGCCGCACGGGTCGTTCCATCAGGTTAAGCTACGCTTGCCGGGGTTGGTCTGTGGATGGGTGACCATCTTTACATACCGAGACTTCTCCGTGCCTCGGAAAGCACGTTAAGCCGTTGGTCCCGGCTGTCATTCGTAGATCTTTGACAGTCGTTATGCGTCGTCAGAAGCCCGAAAGTCTGACAAACAGTCTTACCAAGGGGTATCGTGGACTGGAAGCCGACCCCAACATAGTTGGGAAAAGGCTAGGCAGATTGATAGAGTTAAGTATGTACAATAATAAAAGTATACAACAACTTCTCGATAGTCATACGCAGATCTGACTATACTCCAGACATACTGACAAGATCTTCTTCCATTCATCCGCGATGACATCACAGTCAAGCTTAGCGTCCAAGAGAGCGTTGAGCGCAGTGAGTGTGCGAGGGACAGGATACTGGGCTCGAGCAACGGATCTACTCCGAGGCACGATAAACAATCTATGCCTGTTAAGTCTACTATACTGCCGTCATAAGAAAAAAGACGTATCTGACATTTTTTTCGAAATAGAGTTATTTACATATTCGGAATCAGCTATTCTTACTATTAAAAAATGCATCTGACTTTGTATCTTATAACAGGAAAAAAATTTTTTTTTTCTCCTTTTCAATATTTCTGTAGATTCGTCCTTTTTCCTTATTAGAATTATTAGGTTTTCGTCAAGTTTACGACAATTTAAAAATATTGGTAGATGCGTGTTTTTTTGCTGATTCCGAATATGTAAATAACTCTATTTCGAAAAAATATCCGATACGTCATTTTTCCTTACGGCGGCAGTATAGTTTATCGGAGCAAAAAAAAATTGGACAGTTCGTCGTGCAGTTCAGGATCTGTTTTTCCGTGAAGGATCTTACACATATCAATAATTTCGTATAACAGAGCACCATGATCGTGGACTCACGCGACGATTGATTTTGGTTGGGTCGCGAGCGTAAGCGATTTATCGTAACGCCATTTGTAACCACACACAGGTAACTACGGATTTTGGTAAGATCAACTTGCTGGGAATAGGACCCAGAATATAATATATTCTGGGTCCTATTCCCATATTATATTATAATAAGTTACCAGACTCCCTAAAACAAATATATGTAATGATCACGAGCTTTAATAAAAAAAATATAACTTCCTCTAATGCATAATGTTATTGCACTGTCATAGATGAAATTCTTAATTACAATAATATTAATATAAATTGATTAAATAATGAATGTTAGTGTTTTTGTTGTACAGACGCCAGCAGGTCAAGCTACCCGAAACTGTCAAATTTTCCCAATCAACTTTGAACCTAATGCTTTAGCAATAATGTTGAAAATCTATTAAATATATTTGACAGAGAAGAGAAAGACAGTACATTGTTTATTGAATTTAATATTAATTTATCTAAACAAATACAATAACCAGCCTATAATGTTCCTACTGCTGGGACATAAGCCTCCTCTCGGTGAGTGGGAGTGGGTCGTAATCCACCACGCAGGCCCAGTGCGGGTTGCTAGATGTCACATGCCTTCGAATTTTTGGTTCTAGGACATGCCGGTTTCCTCACGATGTTTTTCTTCGCCGTTTTGAGAGCAGTGCTGATGAAATAATTTACACAAAGTAAAGCGCCAGGGTTCGAACCTACGACCTATAACTCGTCGTTACCACTGGGCCATCACTGCTCCTTAATATAAACAGCCTTACTGAATTTGTGCATACTTAATTTAGATATTAATTTATAAAGTTTCTTAATTAAATATTAATATACCTACCTACTGTAAGTATAAAATTTGTACGTCGCTGGCAAAACACGGTCTTGGTCAACTGAATTGTTACTGACCAAATGTCTGTACTATCAACGATTTTTGTGCATCACCGCCAAAAAGGCGCTTTTCGGATGCACGGGCCAGTGGCTAACCCGCCTGCATTGTTTTCGTCCACCAATTGCGCTTCGCAATAACGTCAATAAAATACGTGGGTCAACGACAGACTGATATATATATTAGTTAAAAAAAGGGACATTGTTCATTTTAGGGTCATCCTTCTTAGGTGACGTTCTTCGTTCATTGGTCAAACAAAAACAATGAACTTAAAAAAAAGGTTCATCCTTCATTCATTGGTCAAACAAAAAAAAAGGCGTTGCAAGCTAAGATTTCAACGTGCATTCGAAAAACTTTTGAAAAGGGTCATGCACAACGACCGCTGACTGTACCTGTGTTAAACAAATACATATTCATTCATTCATTCTCATTCATTCATCAGACGAATCTGAAGATATGCTTATATCTTGTTGGAAAAGAATTATGGGAAAAATACAGTTTTATTGGTTTTTCTTAGGGCTTACCAACAGTCAGCAGGTGAGGGTATAAGTAAAACAGATCAAATTCTGATTGGATTCGTCGTCTTAATGGATCAATACTGAGAAAGTACATTTTCCAACATACAATTATTATTGTAACTAGATATTGGTAAACTAATATTTTACCTTTATTTATGAACTTTGTTATTTAATACGAAATAATGAACGTCCTCTTTTGACAGAACCTCTTCTTAGCTCGGTTAACATAACCAGCTTGGTTCTTTATCAGATGCAGTCCACCATACCAGTAGATGCCTGAAACAAAATAAAAAGAGACTTAAAAAAACGATTAATTTATTGCCTAAATGTAATGTTAAAATGCTACTCAAATAATCATCATTATTCTCCTGTCCTTGTCCCAATTTATTTGGGGTCGGCGCAACATACTTCTCTATTAGTCGTCATCTCGGTAGTCAACCCCTTTCTAGCCATACTTATCATCTTTCACACAGTCCATCCATCATTTCTTTACTCTTCCCCTACTCTTATAATACCCATCGACAGTCATACTCAAAACTTTCCTCACGACATTTTCCTCATTCCTCCGCATCACATGCCCATACCATGACACCTTTCAGACTTCCTCTTGTGTACTTATTTCTTATTCTATCCATTCGTGTAACACCATACATCCCTTTTAGCATTCATCTCTTCTTTCTCATCTCAGCTGCATGCAATTTCCTTTCATTTATCACTTTTGTGGCCCAACATTATTCAAATAACCATTCCTATTAATGACAAGTTGTGAACATTTCACAAAAACGGGTCAAATACACAACTACCTCCTTTTTGTCAGCCGGTTTAAAACAAAAAGCGCTCAACGCATACCGCAGAATGAGAAGCTTCAACAAAAACAATTGTTCCACATACCATGTCATGTGGAGCTAGAAATTATGACTCCAAGAATGACCAGGCGGAATGTGGAAGGCCGAAATTCCTGAAGGGGTGGGAGGAGGTCTCCCCGGCACCTAGAGAGGTATGTGAACGAATTAGGGGTGCAATCGTAGACTGGCATTCACATTTTCTGTACCCAGTAATTTTATAGGAGTTTTAGTTGGGAAATGGAGCATTTTTGTCGGATTTTATAGTGGGTTTTTATTTATTTTTTTGTGGATTTGTTGTTTATTGTTGGTTTGCTAACAAAAATATATTGCATGTACAAGCAATAAGACTCGGCATAATTAACTACTTATTTGCAGTACAAAAATTGTTCCGTGTGATAATCGACCATCTCAGACACTAATCTGCATGGTCCGCACATGATCTGACCAAGACAATGTCTGGACTTTAAAAGAGACTGTGACCTGCGTTTATCCGAAACAAACGCAGGTGTTTCTTCTCAGAGTAATCAGATAGGAAACATGGACCTCGTCTATGAATTAATGAAATGCACCGACCCCAGCGTGATTTGACCAGACTCGATTACTGGAATCAACCCAAAGATTCAGACTAGCCCCTGTTGCCTCTAAAAGTTTTTGTACAAACCAACTTACAGAAATAAATATCATTTAGATATTATTAATCATTTATCAAAAAAAAAAAAAAACAATTTGCGGCTGTTATTACTTAGCCACGAGCTCCTCTAAAGTAAAAAGATTTGATTTTTTGTATGTTTGTTTGTTACGCTTTCATGGTTAAACGGCTGTACCGATTTTGATAAAATTTGGTATGGGGATACTTTGAACCCTGGGGAAGGATTTAGGCTACCTTTTATCGAAACAACATGCGGGCGAAGCCGCGGGCGGAAGCTATCATTTATAAATCGATCCCGCAAACCGTAGCGCACACGCACAACCAATCAATTACTTACCTTTTTTGTCTTCACCACTGCATTCACGCAAATATGGCAAGAATTATTAT
This sequence comes from Dicycla oo, assembly GCA_948252095.1. NCBI lineage: Eukaryota > Metazoa > Arthropoda > Insecta > Lepidoptera > Noctuidae > Dicycla > Dicycla oo. The sequence continues at coordinate 9,136,871 of OX411727.1, read as the reverse complement.
AATAATGCTAGTTAGAACGTTTTAGGTAGTTTAAATATCAGATGATATTTAGCTTTGGAAATATTAAGTACATACCTACTTACTGAAAGATTATTTTTCCTTTTGTACCTAGATACCGTACCTAGATTATTTTTCCTTTTGTACCTAGATCTTAACAATGATTTTTAACCGAGTTCAAAAAAAGGAGGTTCTATGTTCGACCCGCATGTTTGTACGAGTATGTATGTATGTTTGTATGTCCTCAATTTTCTCAAAATCCAATTAACTAATTTTGACGGTTCACTAACGTGATATATTATGCATAAATTTACTGTATCTCCGGCATTTCGATGTGGATTTTGATGAATCTTCTATTCGTTTGTCTTTGGCTTATGTAATTGTATATTCAACTAAAAATGAAAAATAAATTAAAGTCCCTTTAAAATGTAAAAAAAAATCCAATAAATAAAACCGACTTCCAAAACAAAACACTACAAAGTGAAAAATGACTTTAATTTCGGTAGTTGGTGTCTTTGGTTTTGTATTTTTGTGTTATACCACCGACTTCCGAAATTAAAGTTATTTTTCACTTTGTTGTGTTTTGTTTTGGAAGTTGGTTTTACTTTTTGCTAAAAAGTTTTTATTTTTCACTTTTTAGTTGTGCTACCTACCCCACACAAATTCGAATCCACTACCTGCTATGTAAATAACAGTGATAGGAAGTTATTAAAACATCATCCAGATAAACTAAGTGGGAAAAAGACATTGAAGATAACTTAAAAATTACCCAAACAAAGTTAATAAAATTTATATGGGACCACCTTTCAAACAAAAAAGAATTTTCTAAATCGGTCTATCCGTTTTTGAGTAATCGCGTAACAAACATACAAAAAAAAAAACAAACGAATTGAGAACCTCTTCCTTTTTGAAGTCGGTTTTTAACCGACTTAAAAAACCTAAACAGAATAAAATAACTTTTATAAAATACTTAAAACTTTACTTTTTAGGTTTTGAAGTCGGTTTTTACATTTTTAAAAGTAAATTTTTCATAACAATTAAAACCACACAGTAGGTAGTACCTAGCAAACTACTAATCCTAAGCAGTTCGCAACAGACAAATTGTTTGTTAACGATAAACTTTCTATTTGTACACAAATATGACCTTTAGGTTGTAATTACTAGTGTCCGACCGAAAGATCGGTTTCGGTTTCGGTTTCGGCCGAGTTTTGGCCAAAAATCAAGTTTCGGCAGCAGTTTCGGTTTCGGCCAAAATTGGCCGAAACTTTTGCCGAAACCGAAACTGATTTCGGAAGTTGTCGTGCACGCTCGCCTACCTTCGTTTCTCGCGGCAACGCTTTGGCGGACGCTGGCGGCCCTGTTCGGGAATTTTCGTTTGTCGTGAGTGTAATAGTAATTTTAGTAATTATTATTTTTAGATAAGAGGTACCTAAAAGAGATTGATGATTCTTCTAAGTACAAATACTAACCAAAGTATTCATTAATAAGATTTCAAAATACCAATACTTAGTATTTAATGAAACAGTAACAATTAGTGATTTGATTATTGATAACTGATATACATCTTGCTATGAGAACTTAATTTGAAAAAACAATAAAAATATTATTAATTTTTTTTTTATATTATATTAAATAAATGATACAACAAAATTAATATACTGTGTTTCCATTTCATGTCCTAATTAATGCAGAATAATGGGTAAAATGCACCAAATTTCAGTATTTTAAGGAATTTTATACTTGACCACGTGAGTTTCGGTTTCGGTTTCGGTTTCGGCCGAAACTGGAGCCACGGCCGAATATTCGGTTTCGGTTTCGGCCGGAAAACCATTTTCAGTCGGACTCTAGTAATTACGTCATTATTGGAAGTACCCTTTCGTCTTAGAATTTTCTGGTCTAATACCAAAGTTCGCTTTGATCAGTGGGGTGATTGTGTAACGCACTAACAATACACTCATACTCATCATCTGCCTAGCTTTTTTCCAACGAAGTTGGGGTCAGCTTCCAGTGTAACCGGATGCAGCTGAATACTAGTATTTTACATGGAGCGACTGCCTATCAGACCTCTACAACCCAGTAACTGGGAAATACGATACCCCTTGGTAAGACTGGTTGTCAGAATTTCGAGCTTCTGACGACCCGTAACGACTGTCAAAGATCTACGAATAACAGCCGGGATCAACGGCTTAACGGGCTTTCCGAGGCACGGACGAGTCTTCGTATGTAAAGATGGTCACCCATGGACGCACCAACCGCGGCAAGCATAGCTTAATCTGATCGATCGACCCTTACGGCTGTTATTACTTAGCCACGAGCCCCTTTTTAATACACACATACTCACTTTATTTATTTTTTTTCTTGTTTTGTATCTCATTTTATGCTGCACCGGTTGATGACGTCACCACGTCAACGCCGGCTGTCGCTGAAATGCCCAATATTTTTGTGTTTGTGTTTTTTCTTTGCTTCATATTTTACCGCAAATAAATGTACTTTCGTTATTTTTTTAAATAGCATCTACATTTTATCAATTAACAACATTCATTGCGCTATATACTTTGTCGAGCAGACGAATTTTTAAAACATTTGAAGCAATCGATTATGAATTCCCTTAAAATTTCTTCGGATTGTGATGGAAAGTGTGTTACGCAGTTGGTGTAGGCTCAGTTTTAATATTTTAATATCAGCCAGTAATTCCAATGCAAGGAAAAGCTTCTTCTCCTACAGAGAAAGAGCATTGATTACCTCGCCATGCTTGCTGACTGCGAGTTGGCGACCATTTAGAAACATTATTCATCGCGATGTTGTTTTGTTTTACTTGAGTTGAGAAGTCTCTAAAGGCCGTTTGTCCACCGCCACGTCAACGGGACATCAACCAGAACGAGACGACGGTGCCGAAGTAGCGATATATGATAAGCTCTTTTTTTTTTAGTATACAGACATTTACTATGGCCCCGTGTCCACCGCACACCGTCACCGGGCTGACGTTACGTTCAGTTCGAATACTCTCCTTTCTCGTTGACGTCTCGTTGACGTTGTGCGGTGGACAAACACTGTAAAGCTACAGTTTCTTAGAAGAGCGGTGGCCGCCATATAGCGTCCGCACTGACGGTGTCATGGCAAATGATGGCAGCCGGATTTACGGTTTCAAAAAACGTTCTCTAAGAAAACACACCAACTTACTTCGTTTGACGGTAAATTGCGGACGTTATGTGGCGGCCACTGCGGTCTTAGAAAAACCCTGGCTTCACTGCGTGTTGGTGGTACATTTCAGACCATTATTCCTCGCGATGCTTTGTTTTACTTGAGTAGTCCGTTTAGCTGCGAGTGACCATGACGTTCCATCAAGAGTCCACGTTTACCAAGGTTTTACACTTCTATAGGCTTTTTTTATTTATGGAGATCAGTGACAGTAACGATCTACCTTTTTAAGTTGAGACTTAAAAAGCCAGTATCTTTTGGCGTTCAAATGACATTGACAGGAGGGCGCTGTTGGTAAACATTTGTGCAGTTGTTTTGTGAAATGTATTGAAAAAGCAAAATGGCAGCGTTAAAAACCTTGTAGCGCCTACCCAACACCTCATTCTTCTCGGATGCATACAGGGCCGAGTCATTTTTGACCGTGTAGTGTGAAGACTTCATGGCCACCTCACACCACAACCAAATTAACGACCACAAATCCGCGCACATAACACCACATTTTTCACCCAACACATAAAGGTACGCCCACACCACACATACGCGAACAAACGCACAATGCGTAGTTACGTATTAATCATGCGATACGCGGCCGGAACGGTCGGTCGTTAATCATTGAGCGGCCGGAACACCGCCCCCTCCCGCAATCTGAAGGGGGCTTTTTGTTAATTAATCCGCACTTATGTGACGCTTTTATGTATTGTCGGTGATTGTGCTGTTACTATAGTACTTGCGTTATATGATGATCGTTTTTTGGTTAACGATGTTGTGATCGATTGGTACGCAAAAACTTGTCTCTGCTGGTACTTACCTAACGACTTTTGTATCTACAGACGCCTTTGAGATACTTTTAAATGTAGAATGGACCATTTAAATAGCATTATAAGACGCAGATGTATGCCAACGGCCTTGAGTGGTTTTGAGTGGCCTTGTGGCCTATCCTGCGTATTCTGTGCTGAGCACACGCAACGCGTCGTACGTCCACCCAGTAATAGGACTCGCCCTTGAAGGAGCGCGGTCTCAAATTAGACGCATTATTAATTCGTTGTAAGTACATAAAACAAAAGGTATTATATTAAAACTCGTATACTAAAAGATAAATAATTAGATTATCTTCAAAATGGCGAAGGCTTCATAAAAATACGCTTGATAGTTTTTGCGTGATTCTCAATTTTTTATCCGCGTTAGCCTTTCTCTTTAATTAAGTTATTAAGAAAATGAGCCTCTAATTTATATATATTTTTCCAAATCATTATAGCTACTCGTTTATACGTGATCTTCAGTTTAAAATCGTTAAAGGTATCGATAAAGTCGTTTATCGTCGCCTTAATTTCTTGGATAGTGACGTAAATAGCTTGGAATGAATTTTAGATATTCGTTTTCAATAACAACTACTTACAAAATGCGGGGGACCGAAGCCGAAGGGCAAACGCGCATTGGCTGGCAAACACGCTTATTGCTGAAGAAAACTGAGCCGTGAACTCAGCTCGACTGGATTACGCGGGTTTTAACATTGTTTGTTATTTATGAACGTCAGTAACTCTCAAGCCAATTTAGGCATGACGTGAATCATGAACTCAATGTTGATAAACATTTAATATTAGGTAAATTGCATTTTTTTCTGGTACAGCTAACCACTCATCAGTGGTAACAGTTGCACTACGAAAATCACCTTTACAGCTACTACATAAAGGCGCTGTCAATATCAAGTTGTTACTACTGGTTGCGGTTGACTGTGCATAGCGAAATTGCAATTTGGTGGACTTTCACTCCTAAAAATAAGAATAACAACTCATTATGAAGGCAAACATTCATCGATGAAAGTTGTTGAACAGTTAAAAAAAGACCGGCCAAGTTGGTGTAGGACCACGCACAATGAAGGGCTCCGTAGTTGGGATGAATTTATGCCAAAAACAAACTTAACATTGTAGATGAAACACATGTTCTCCCATACAATGATATACGTCATGGTCAATGCTCCAAGTGCAAATAAATGTAAGTTAGTAATCGCAGAAAAAACATCATTTGATAAAACTGCTAATTAACGATTTTCAGACTTTTTCCTTTACGAATAGTGTGAGACCTTGCTTCCTGCCATATTTTATGATTCTAGGTCAACGGGAAGTACCCTATACGTTGTGATTTATTTGAGAGTTTATAAATATGTCGCATAAATAGTAGTATTTCTTATTGCATTCAATTAGACGCTTGTTTTTTAGGCTCCAAGGGACCGTAAACCTACGTAATTTATATTAATTTCAACTTAATACCCCCACGCGTTCCTGAGAAAAAGGGTCATGACAGACTGACAGACGGACAACGAAATGATCTTATAATCTTTTTGAGGTACCTACGGAACTCTAAAAAAATAATGCCATCACCCCAACCAAATTAATTAAAACAACACATTCACAAGAAGCAGACCAGCGTGCAGCGTAGGGTTCCCTCCATCACTCAAGTTTTCTTCAACGGGTATAAAATTATGTTCGCATAACACCTCCATCACGCGCACACCCAACATTAATCACAGCGAGACAAGACTATTTATAGTATTAATATACGTAGTGTGGACGCACCTTTATGCAGCTTCTTACAAATTATTTTATTTGTTAAGGAAAATTCGTATGAGTTGGCGGTAAGGGATTTTGTATTCGTTTTTAGTTGGTTTTGGTAGGCTTTTTTCGAGATTTTTTTTTGTAAAAAACAGGTTTAAGAGGCACTGGTATTCACGTACATAATTAGTTCTAGAACTACATAATTATTATTTAGTTAACTAATGTGTGTACTTGATAAGGTACGATGGGTTGGTCTATCCGATATCAAAAGGAAAAAACCGAACCCTTATGGGTTCACTCGCGTGTGTCTGTCCGTCTGTCACAGCCAATTTTCTCCAAATCTAATGGACCGATTAAGTTGAAATTTGGTATGCATATGAATTTCTGTGACCCAAATACGGACGTCTAAAATAAATAAAGGAATTTTGAATATGGCGTCACTTTTGGGGGACAAATAGAAAATTAAAAAAAAGTTTCGCAATTTGTACGTCTGTACCGAATGACACATCAAAATAGATTTTTTTTTATAGTTTTAAAGGTATTTAAGAAAAAAACTTTTTAGCAAAAAATAAAACCTACTTCCAAAACAAAACACTACAAAGTGAAAAATAACTTTAATTTCGGTAGTCGGTATCTTTGGTTTTGTATTTTCGTTTTTTGCCACCGACTTCCGAAATTAAAGTTATTTTTAACCGACTTTCAAAAAAGGAGGAGGTTATCAATTCGATGTCAAAAATTCTTTTTGTGTTTGTAAGAATGGTGGTCTCAAGGTGGTGCCATTGTGACCAAGTCAGAATCTGATATGGGGATTCTATGAAAATCGACGGCCACCCTCAAATTTTACAGGCACACTTATAGCAATTTGGATATTTTTTTATAGTAACTCGTGCATTTGCTCTCGGGAAGCACCATTTGGTGAAGTGGAACTGATGATGAAGACCACAGATGGCCATCAGAAGTATTCAGTAATAAGTATTTCACGGGTTGCGATTCGATTAAGTACGTTAACATGGTTGCTAAGCAATTTATGAAGTGAAGTGGAGCTAATGGTGACTTCACCATATAGGAGAAGTCCTCAACAATTATCGTCCCTACATGGGGAAAAGCAATATTTTGTAAAAGGTGATGAGCAGTTGACATTAGGTTATTGTAACTTAGACAAATTACAAACTGACCCACTAAAAAGTGAAAAATAAAAACTTTTTTACAAATAAAAACTACCGACTTCCAAAAAACACTACAAAGTGAAAAATCACTTTAATTTCAGAAGTCGGTGGCAAAAAACTAAAATACAGATCCAAAGACACCGACTTCTGAAATTAAAGTTTTTTTTCACTTTGTACCTAGTGTTTTTTGAATGTCGGTGTTTTTTTTTTTTGTAAAAAGTTTTATTCGCTTTGTAGTGTTTTGTTTTGGAAGTCGGTTTTATTTTTTGTTAAAAAGTTTTTAATTTTCACTTTTTAGTTGTGGTACCTTACCCCACACGAATTCGAATACCACTACCTGCTATGTAAATGTCAGTGATAGGAAGTTATTAAAACATCATCCGCATAGATTAAAACATCCACATAAACCAAGTGGAAAAAGAACACATTATTGAAACTAACTCAAAAACTACCCAAGCAAAGTTAATAAAATTTTTATGGAACCACTTTGGAAGTTTACCCTCTCAAACAAAGAAAGAATTCACCAAATCCGTTCATCCATCTTTGAGTAATCGCGTAACAAACATACAAAAAAAAACATACAGACGAATTGAGAACCTGCTCCTTTTTGAAGACGGTTAAAGATAGACGAAAATTGATCATTCCCCTTATCTCTGATACTACTGAGCCTAAAATTTAAAAAAAATACTGTAAATAGCCCTCTCGTCTATACCTATAGATTACAGAAAAACCTATAAGAAGTTTATGGTCTTTAAATAACCTAGTAAATCTCTCAATGCGTATTATGCGTACAAATTTATATTTGCAGTTGGAATGTATGGGCGAACATGTGTTTCAGCTACAATGTTAAGTTTGTTCTTAGGATAAATCCATCACTACTACGGAACCCTTCATTTTGCGTGGTCCGACACGCAATTGGTCTGTTTTTACACGACTGCAAAAAAGGAGTGTTATTAATTTTTTTTTTTTTAATATTACGTGTATAAGTGATTCCGATATCCTATTTATAGAATGAACAAATTTTATTTCATTTCATTATGGATAAAAAAATCATTCTATAAAGAATTTATTAATGTCATGAAAGTCAGGGCTTTGCCAAAAATACAACACTGCGTTTGTACTATATACCTCTGCATAGATTAATATTGCATTTATCTATAAGGCCCATTTTCACCATACATCACTAAACGCGTTTAACGCTAAACGAGATTAAAACATCATTCTGTCTCTGTCATCTTCAAACGATTGAAAGAAACGGAACGATGTCTTAAACTCGTTTAGCATTAAACGCGTTTAGTGATGTGTGGTGAACATATTTGTGTGCTTAATTACTTATGCAGCATCATACCATCCATCGTTCTGTAGCCGACTTTTTTGTGGCTAAGAGAGGGGCCTGTGTCTTGTGTTAACAGCAGCACGGATCGATCGATCAGGTTAAGCTACGCTTGCCGCAGTCGGTCCGTGGGTGGGTGACCGTCTTTACATAACAAGACCCCGGCATGCCTCGGAAAGCACGTTAAGCCGTTAGTCCCGGTTGTCATTCGTAGATCTTTGACAGTCGTTACGGGTCGTCAGAAGCCCGAGAGTCTGGGTAATACGATACCCCTTGGTAAGAGTAGTTGGTCTTACCAAGAGATATCGTATTACCCAGTAACTGGGTTGTGGAGGTCAGATAGGCAGTCGCTCCATGTAAATTACTGGTATGCAGCTGCATCCGGTTAGACTGGAAGCCGACCTCAACATTGTTGGGCAAAGGCTAGGCAGATGATATTCTGTAGCCGACTTTTTCGTTGACCTTACAAGCAATGTATTGTTTAGGCAATAAATTAAATAACTTCTGCATTTCAGCGTGTAGATGACAATCTAAATAGAGTCGGCCCAGAATTTGACTATAAGTTATATTCTCCCACATAGTAATCGTATTCGTCGTGTTCGTATTTCTACAATACAATAATTTTAGTAACTTTTTTATTACAGGTTCTTAAGAGGATTGTGAAGTGCCGATACGCGGCGCGAGTCATGGAGACAATTACCTACATTTCATACAATTATTTACATAAATATTGTTTTGGGCGATAACGTTTTCACCCCCCTAAACCTTTACGAAATGAGACAATTTTGAGTCATTACATTCAGTATACCCTAATCTAGGTCTGTACGTTTTTCTTTTTTAGTAAATCAATTTAATTTAATTAAAAAAAAATAACTCTCGAGGAAGTTTTTATATCAAAAATATAGTAGATGCTAATAACTTATATTGTATGTAATATTTCTTTATAATACATTCGTACGGACCTATTTTTGCATTATGTTTTTAACAATTCCAAAAATTATGAAAAATTTGACTATGTTTACGGGGAGAAAAACGTTATCGCTTTTTGTATGAAAATTTACAGCTACACAATCCTCTTATTTTTTATTATTATTATTATTTCTTTTGTTTTTATTTTTTCAAATATAATTGAGTACTTCACCAAAATAAACGCAAATGTTTGCCTTACTTTGGAAGAGACTGTGACTGTACCCCACGACAGAAGGGAATCCTAGTGTGGGATCCAGAGAATATTAGTGCTACTGGTGGTACTAGTTAGTTGTGTGTTACTAGTTTTTTTTTTTCAAAATGAATAAAGTTTTTATTTTTATTATACATATAATATATGTATAATAAAAATATTTCCTCTAAAAATTATAACATAATATTTTAGAGGAAATGTTTGTAAATTGTATGTTTGTAACGAATAAACTCAAAAACTGCTGGACCGATTTTAACCATTTTTTCACCAATAGAAAGCTAAATTACCAGGAAGTAACAAAAGCAATAATTTATTTTCAAAATATTAGAGATTTCTATGAGTAAGGTAGCGCGGCTCAGACGCGTCTAAAAGCAATGTCTCTGTAAACTTACAAAAAGAGCAAACCCATCTCAAATAAATAAAAAAAAAGTACTAGGATTGCATGAATTCAAGATAGTAGCTATATCAATTCAAGGGTTGCATATTAGAAAATCAAAACTTTCTCGAGCAAATTTCAAAAGAACAAAAAACGAAATAACAAAATTTAAATGATAAAATGTTTTATTTAGAAAAAATTTAAAATCCCAATGTATGTGACATCAAATGAACGACTGATCAAAAGTTGCTAGATGTAATTTTTAAATATCAAATCATTACTAATCAAATTACATAATCTATCATAAAATTATTTATAATTGTACGTACTAGTAACTATTTACTACCTGCGCTAAGATAGGTCGACGGAGCCCCGCTTAGCGGGGCTCCTATTTCTGGGTGGTTTCAAAAAAATAACCACGAAGGCTATGATGGGAGCTCCGCTCCGCTTCGCTCCCGCCTTAGCCTTCTAACCTAACCTATCCGTGTCGGGGTACTCTGAGTCGGGGTGTTAACCATAATGATGTTTTTTATATATATTATCCAGTAATCCATTTTGACCTTTAAACGATTTGGTCAATAGTGTAATAAATAATTTAAACATTGATATTCCAGACTTTGGTCAGCTGAACTTTTGATCAAATGACCGTCGTTATTTTAAACTTTGTTGATTTGTACGTTGTTCTTTTGAAATTTGCTCAGGAAAGTTTTGATTTTCTAATATGCAACCAATTCAAGACACGACACGTTGTGCACAATTCTGAGCAGTAAACCTAACAAAAACTACTAGGTTTGCATGAATTAACGATAATATGTGAATTATTAGTATTATTCTTCTAATAGGATTTAGATGAAATTTGGCACACATAGTTTATAACATGGATTAACACATATAATTCTTTTTATCCCGGTAGTACGGTTCCGTTGTTTAATTTCCGACTTCCACGCGGCGCAGCCGCTGGCAAAAACTAGGATAAAAACTATGTATTCTATGTTTTAATCCATGTTATAAACTTGAGCCAAATTTCATCTAAATCCTATTAAAAGCATAATAATAATGACACAAATATTATCGTTAATTCATGCAAGCCTAGCTTTTGCTAGCTGCGGCCCGCGGTTTCACCCGCGTAAGTTTCGATTCCTATCAAGTTTCATCGCAATCGGTTCATTCGTTTTTGCGTGAAGAAGTAACAAACATACTATATAGGTAGATGATTAGGATCAGTACGATTAGCCAGAACTGTTAATTTATTAATGAGTTTAACTTTAAAAGCTTCCAAGCGACTTGTAGTTTTGGGGTTAACAATGATATCCTTTTTAGCATAGGTATATTTACATACCAACACAAACTTTCACAATTAAGAGTTGGATTTGATTGTTTCACAGCTAATATTTCATTTACACATAGTGGATGGAGGAAACAAAAATAGAAAATATTTCTAAATAGAATATAACTTTTCCGCAGTTGGGAAAATATTAAATACTTTTATCTATATATAATACTAATTTAAGAGGTTAAAGTTTGTTAGTTTGTATGTAGGGGGTAATCTTCGGAACTACTGATCCAATTCCGAAAATTCTTTCACTAATAGGAAACTACAGTATTGCCGTGTGTCATAGGATATATTTTATTTAATAAATTTCACGCGGACGAAGTCGCGGGCAGAAGCTAGTTTATTATAAAACTTGGCATTAGCAAATTAAAAATTAAGAAAACATTTAAAAGCAATAACATTACAGGCAGAATAACAATCACTCGGAGCTGGCTATGACACATCCAAATAATGTTGCACTTGATATTAAAACTATTCAATTAACGAAAGATACACCTCCAATACACCTCCATATTGATCACAAGATTGCAAGTCCGAACAACAGCTTGCAGACCCCTTATATACTCCAAAGTATCCCAAAACTATTGCATTACTTTTAACAAAGCCTATGACGCCATTAATGTCCATTATTTTTCATCTCTGTCGCACATCGTCCCGTCCTTCTCTCCACCCCCGTCTAACGGAAGGGACCATTGTCTGTGTTACAATACAAATGTCGAACTTTTGGGTATAAAACATGCATTTGTATGTGTGTGACGTTATGATCTTACTTGCCTATAATAATAAAAGATATTAGATTTTGGAATTCGGTTTCCGTCAGACATAGTGTGTGTATTTTATTTTATGACAAAACTTTGAGTTTGGAAACCGAAAGAAGAACTATCACGTTACTTAAAACTCTGCTGCGTATTGCTGAGTTCCGATTTGATTAATGTCTTCTTAACTTTGTCTGCAAGTTGGCAACGCATCTGTAAGTACCTTGGTATTACTTACTTATGTTGTAAACACCAAAAAGGTCATTAAGAATCTCGGTTTTCTTTTACTATACACCTCTATTAAATAGAAAGATATAAAGTAGATTTAACTAGTTTATTAAAACGGTTACAACAACAGAGTCTTAGAGCTGGTTTTTTGATCCGTAGTTAACTCCACCAATGGTTGAACATAGTAACTAATGGTTGAATTTTGGCTAAATGTGTTTGCCAGAATGCCATTAGTTACTATTTTTTAATATGAATGAGATAAAATAAATACATTTATGTTACCTAATTTATGTGTAGCCTTTCATACGAGTATTTAGCCACAATTCAACCATAACTATGTTTAACCATTGGTTGAGTTAACTACGGATCAAAAAACCGGCCCTTAGAATGCAAAAAGAATAGAATCACTAGGCAGTTGGCAGAAAAAACTTAACCGCTGATAGGTGAGGGTTCGTCGAGAAACACACTATTATAAGAGCGTGCGAATCGTTCAGAAACAACTAGGTTATATTAGGTTTATGTTCATATTCTAATATCTACCATAGCAGCTGTCCATTGTTTTTAAAAGTGAAACATGCGCGGTCAAGGGTGATGTGTTAAGCCAGGTGGTTACAATTTTGAGAATGATCAAAGACCTTACCTTTCACGCCGATCTGAAAATAGAACAAAGAAATTATTTAATTCCTTCCCTTCCCAAATCTTTACAGACTATACATATAATAACAAAACATTCAAAACACAACGAAAATGTACCAAAAACATTGTTGAAAGATATTTCTCAGCAGAATACTCAAGTTGAAAGTGTACCGCTAGACTTACACACGAGAGAACAGGAATAATGAGATACCAACTACTTACTTGTTACAAAGAAAATTCGTCTGTAGGACGCTATGGACAGACGCTCACAGTTTTATGCATATTTTAGTATTGTGTTGTTTTAGGTGTGGTGTGGTTTAGAATGTCCTACAAGAAATAAGTAACAGAAAGTTGTTTCAGCTGATCTTTTTGACATGAAAACGTCTTTTCGCTCGGTGTACTGCTGGTAAGTTCAACATTTTTAACCGACAAAAACAAGTAAGATTTCAACCGCTAATAACTACGAGACTTTTAATGATAGAGTAATATTTGAGCATTCAAAAGATAGGTCATATTTATAACAATTTTAAAGCGGGATATAATTTGCTTGTGATGTCACACGGCGAATGCACGCGCATGCGCGCTACCCTCTACTTTTCACTATGTGTCGAAATATCAATTCGTATAGCGCAAAAACGACTTTAGCTAGATCAGTTATTCTGGTGTCTTTGTCAAGAGTCGTCAAAGAACTATCAGGACCTAAAGAGAAGCAACAGAAATATTGGCCAAAATAGGGTTACAAATTAAGATATATTATATTTATATTTCTGTGGTTTCTCTTTCACTTGCAGTGTGACGTCATAGACAAATTATATCCAGCCTTAAAATTGTTAAAAATATGACCTATCTTTTGAATGTTCAACCATTCTTAAAAGTCTCGTAGTTATTAGCGGTTGAAATCTTACATGTTTTTATCAGTCAGAAATATTGAACTTACCACCAGGCAGTACAGCGAGTGAAAAGACGTTTTCTCGTCAATAAAAGAATTTTGAATATGAGGGTTACTTTTAGGGGCAAATAAGAAAAAAAAAATTTGTATGCTTTACCGTGTGACATATCAAATGAAAGGCTAAGTAATAACAGCAGCACGGGTCGATCCATCAGGTTAAGAGCTGCTTGGCGCGGTTGGTCCGTGGATGGGTGACCACCTATAGATACTAAAACCCCTCCATGCCTCAGAAAGCACGTTAAGCCGTTGGTCCCGGCTGTTATTCGTGGATATTTGACAGTCGTTACGGGTCGTCAGAAGCCCGAAAGTCTGACAATCAGTCTTACCCAGTAACTGGGAAGTCAGATAGGCAGTCGCTCCGTGTAAAATACTGGTAGTCAGCTGCATCCGATTAGACTGGAAGCCGACCATTCACCCGATCGTTGTGAAAAGGTTTGGCAGATGATGAAATACTTAACACGTTCAATTGAGCAACCTCGTCTCTGAAAGTTTGTACTTAAAGTTAAGCAACGTCTAAATATGGCCTGATTCCACCGGCTCCCTTCTATCATCGGACATCTATAGATGCACTGCTAGTTACCATCCCTACCTAATTGCTATTCCACCAATTCGCACTAAGCGTTTCCAAATATCTATGACTTTTATAATGCGCACAGCAAAAGAGCGGAACTCAATACCTGCGTCTGTGTTTCCGAGCGCATACAACCCTAATATCTTCAAAGTGAGAGTGAACAGGCTTCTTCTGGGTAAGCTCACTCCATCGTTGACTTTGTCACCACCGACCTAGACTAGAGTCAAGAGCAAACCCATCTCAAATAAAAAAAAAATTAAAAAAAGACGTCCCGCCGATTTTTTTTTAGTCACGCGGCGGTATATACTATGAAAAACGAATGTGTTGCGGCGCAAAGTAGAAGCGCCATAGGACTTTGCCTGTAAAGTAGACGTCCAAAGATGTTCCGTCGAAATAAATATGACAATCTAGAGCCCGTCATATGACGTTGCACCATTTCATAATTATAACCTGGGACATTATTCACACACGGTCATCTGATCCTAATCTAAGCAGAGCTTGTACTATGGAAACCAGATAACTGATATACTACATACACTACTTTTTTTTTGTAAATAAATACTTATATAGATAATTACACCCAGACTCAGGACAAACAGACATGTTCATGCACACAAATGTTTGTCCTGGATGGGAATCGAACCCACGACCTGCGGCAAGACAGGTGGTATCTTAACCAACCACGCCAACTGGCCTGTTAATTGTATCAATACGACGTTGCAAGAGGTTCTTATGTTGACCTTATGTTGTTATTGCTCAGTACAAGAGCAATATCAAAACAAAATGCAAAATAAAATAAATTTATCTCAAACCACTCCTACATCCCTACAAAGGGCAGCAAACGAGACTGATGACATTTGTAAATATTTTCAAAGCGAAGGTTACAAGTTCAACCTCCCAATAACCGGACTAGAATTCACTTAAAATAGGCGTTTCCAATTTCCTAACTCACGTTTTGTTTGACTACAGTAATTAAAGTTCGTAGGCTCGTAGCAAAACGGCTACGGGCTACGGCGTAGGCGGATCTGCTACGAGATCGAGTTACGATGCTGCGGTCAAATCTTGTTTAGGTGAATGTTGTTTGTTTTATACTATCGAATTAGTTAATTGTTATTAAGAGTTACTAAATGTAATATCGGCAGAATTAATTATTGAACCTTAATAATAATACCAGTCTATTATTGTCTCACTGCAGGCAAAGGCCTCTTCTCATACAGAGAAGGCTCGAGCATTGATCACCACACTTGCTCATGTCAGTAATGTCCAAGTTCAGAAACGTAATATGAATTAAAAAAGTCATATTATTGGGACTTGTCCGGATTTCAACCCACAACCTCGAGCATGAGAGGCGAGGCTTTAATCACTGGGCCATCACAACATTTTGATTTAACTTCAGGTTCTGATTTTGAAATGAAACGGAGCATGGTTTTATAAAAGACTAAAGGGCGAGCGTAGCCCGCGAATTTCAAATTTTCATACGATTTTTACAATTTGCAGCTCAGTGTCTGGGTCTATGGGTTAATTAAAGTATGATGCGCGACCGTAACATATATGTATTTACAGAATTATAATCATTAGAATATAGTAAATTGATTCCCTCTGCCCCCGTTTCCAATAAAATAAAATTATGGAATATTCGTAGATGAACATTTTTCATCGAATCTTCCTTATTTTTAAATAGAAATGACAGATACACAAGGTACCTATGACGTTACCTTTATGCCCACGTGATTGCTTTTATTACCTAGTTGTTTCCTACAAAAATATAAAGTAATGAATTTTTTTATGATTTTTTTATTTTCATCCTTTCGTTTAAATGGAAAGATACTTTCACAATCGACAATTTTGTTGGACATAGGATGATTAATTTCTATATTAATTTGTTATTAAGAGCCACCAAGAAAAAAAACTTGCTACTTTTTAGGGTTCCGTAAGAAATTGTTAAAAAGAACCATTCAATCAGTCTGTCTGTCGGTCACAGCTGGATATCTCAAGAAATAATAATGCTAAGGGGGTCTTAAAAATTCGAAGTGGGGCTACTAGGGCATGTGGGGGTATCATATGAAAGAGCGCTGTTTGCACCTTCTCAAACTATTTTTTTTAGGCCGCATTGTTTTCGGCTTTTAATAAAAAATGTAAAAAAAAATACTTTTCCCCTCCCCTTATCTCCGAAGTTTGCATACCTAGAGAAAAATCTGAAATTATTTTATGTGATAGAAGTGTATGTAAAAAATACGGGAGAATTAAAACGATGTCTTTAAATGTGATGTCTGTAATGTTAGATGATTGAGTAAACCTAGGTTTACCCAAGCATTTTGGGTAAAGTCCGAATAATAATTAAAATAAATTTTAATTCCCCATACAGGTAGACACAGGTCAGAATGATTAAACTTAGGTGTAGGCTGAAAGGTAGGTTAGGTTAGGTTAGAATTGTTTAAACTTAGGTGTAGGCTGAAAGGTAGGTTAGGTTAGGTTAGAATTGTTTAAACTTAGGTGTAGGCTGAAAGGTAGGTTAGGTTAGGTTAGAATTGTTTAAACTTAGGTGTAGGCTGAAAGGTAGGTTAGGTTAGGTTAGAATTGTTTAAACTTAGGTGTAGGCTGAAAGGTAGGTTAGGTTAGGTTAGAATTGTTTAAACTTAGGTGTAGGCTGAAAGGTAGGTTAGGTTAGGTTAGAATTGTTTAAACTTAGGTGTAGGCTGAAAGGTAGGTTAGGTTAGGTTAGAATTGTTTAAACTTAGGTGTAGACTGAAAGGTAGGTTAGGTTAGGTTAGAATTGTTTAAACTTAGGTGTAGGCTGAAAGGTAGGTTAGGTTAGGTTAGAATTGTTTAAACTTAGGTGTAGACTGAAAGGTAGGTTAGGTTAGGTTAGAATTGTTTAAACTTAGGTGTAGACTGAAAGGTAGGTTAGGTTAGAACTGTGACCACACAACGCACGAGATTATTCGGACTTTACCCAAAATGCTTGGGTAAACCTAGGTTTACTCAATCTTCTAGCATTACCCGTAACATATATATATGACGGTACGGAACCCTCGGTGCGTGAGTCCGACTCCCTATTGACCGGTTTTTTAAATGTAGAAAAATTGGGTAGGTTGGCGGAGGCAAAACTGGCAAAAAATGCTAAGTACTTAGCATTTTTTTGCCAGTTTCACCTCCGCTTTATAAATTCCAATTAAATTATCTGGCACATTAATGCTAATAGATATTACAAATGCAAACGTAGCTCTGTAACCTTTTCACGCCTTAACGGCTGAATGGATTTCGATGAAAAAATGATTTGGAAATATTGTGAGGAAGCCGGAATGTCCTAGAACCAAAAATTCGAAGACATGTGACATCTACCAGCACTGGGCCTGCGTGGTGGAGTACAGCCCACTCCCTCTCACAGAGAGGAGGCCTGTGTTCCAGCTGCGGGAACATTATAGGTTGATTATGAAGTACGATACCGTGGAAGAATTTACGAATATCTAGCGGGCGAAGCCGCGAGCAAAAGATAGTTGCACATAAATTCTTTATAACTTTATAAGGTAGCTTCTAAATAAATTAAAATAGAGGAAAAAGGACTATTATACTAAACTTGGACTAATACTAATACTTATTCTTTCTTTGTCCAGGCGGTCTTTCTTTGGAATGCGCTCCCTCTGAACATTAGGACGGCAACCAATCGGTTGTCTTTTAAAGTGAAGATACGTGAGCATATACGTAAGAAGTTGGCAGAAACATCTCTGCGCTGATTTGTTGGATTCTTTTTCTCCTCTACTGATTGTTATTTCTCCTCTACCGATCGTTATTTCTGCTGACAAAGTTTATTCTGATTATATGTATGTATATATGTGTATATTGTTGTATTTATTCTTTTATTTCATAGTTATTTTCGTGTTATCTATCCTTTATATTGCACCTGCCATGTTTTCTCTGCATCACCCTAAGGTTGACTGGTAGAAAATGCCTCAGGCATTAAGTCCGCCTTTGTACGGTATTTGTTTTTACTTGTGCATAAAGTTTTAATAAATAAATAAATAATACAGTGGAATTTCTTGCCTGCTCTTCTCCATAGGAAACGATCGATTGGAACTGTGCACCTAGCTTCTGGCGAATCATAACTAGCCCATGTAGGTATTATACAGGGTGTTCCGTAATTAATTGTACGCATCATTATGATTATTACGGGACCAAATGGAAAAACGCGAAAAAAATCAGCTGCTCCCTACATTTATATTCACATAACTCGTCAATATATAGGGAACGACTGATTTTTATCCCATAGTGAAAGTTGTTAAATGATTTTATTTCTGTAAGTAGGTTTGTACAAACACTTTTACAAGTCAATAATGTTCATAATGATGAGTACAATGACCCCTTAAGAGGTTATCCATTAGTTACGGGACAACCTGTATGTGATATTTTTTAATGTGAATTTATACATAATTTGTGCCGTAGCTACCGATGACGTCAACATTGTATTACACACTGCCGTTTCACTAACACGATAACATGCTCATCGCGCCTCCATTCCTCAATCACGGGAGCGGTTGATCAATCATATCTGTAACTCAATCGGCCGCCACCGGATATGGGCTCCGCAGCGTGCCAGCCACCGCCCATTTTAAATGCACATAAACGAGTTTTTAGCGGGAAATTGCCAAGTCTAGCCAATAGCTTGGCTATTTAGAAAATATTACTATGTTTAATATTGTCGGTTTTCTTTTAATCTGATGTCTTTGTTTTGTTTATGGCGAAAGCTCGAGGTAGCCCGCGGAATTCCAATTTTCTTACGTTTTTTTTTTTTGCAATTTGCAGGTTAGTATGTTGTATGTTGATTTGAATATGATTCGCGATTGTAGCAAATCAGTATTTATAGAATCATAATCATTAAAGTCATCATTACAAGTCTCTAAGTTCATATAATCCTGATGAATGAATGTTTCATGAAATCTTGATATTTAGGATTATAGTAACCTAAGGAATTGTGTAACTGATTCTAATGATTAAATATAAATCATACATATAATATATGAATCATACTCTAATCAACATAAAACTAATACTGACTTGCAAATTGCAAAAAAACGTAAGAAAATTGAGATTCGCGGGCTGCCTGGAATTCCCCCTAAAACTCAATTAGTTCTGCGTAGATGGCGCTTAGTGTTTATCACAAATGAACTGTCAAACTCCATAGAAATTAAACATATTTTGTTTTTTTGTGACTTTTATCAATATAATGGGTCGTTGTGTAGTCTTTGGATACAAAGAAATTGGCGTTCGCAAATTCCCAAGTAATTTTCGCGATAAGAGAAAGTGCGAAAAGGCACTGAAATAAAAAAAAACTTAAAATCTAGTGATTTTTCGAGGTTATGTGGGAAACATTTCAAGGACACAGCCTACGAGACCACTTCTAAGACGACACGTTGGTACCATACCTATTATTATTAATGATGTCTGTTTATTAATAATAGTAAAAAAGCTTACAACCTGTGAAAAAAATGGTTTCCTTTCCAATAACCATACATTTTGTAACAAGTAACTTTACATCTTGTGTATCATTAGTATCATTTAAAAGAAAAAAAGTAATGAGTTAAGTTTATTTTTATAACTTATAAAACCATAATATGGTCCAGAATACGGCTAAAAAAAGTTTGGCTTTCCTTCTTTATTGCGATACTCCACTTTTTTTCAACTTCTCCTTTAACTGGGCGATATGCCAGGTAGAATAAATACATTGTTGTTACAAATAGATGAAAAAAAAACACGCAAATACTTAATAAACATCGTTCACACAATGCACACGTCTTTATCAAAAACTTTTACAGCTGTATGTTTGTTACACAAACATACAGCGCCACCTTGCGGCGAAGCTTCCGGGAAACAACCCCATTGCAAGATATCTGGCAGTATTCTTAATAATATTATCCTAAACCAGTATCAACGATCTTGCCAACATAACTAACTAGAATAGGTGTTTACAAGACCGAACTATTTCTAAGGTGACGTTATTATTGACAGGCCAGTTGGCGTGGTTGGTTAAGATACCGCCTATCATGCCACAGGTCGTGGGTTCGATTCCCATCCAGGACAAACATTTGTGTGCATGAACATGTCTGTTTGTCCTGAGTCTGTATGTAATCATCTATATAAGTATGTATTTACAAAAAAAAAGTAGTGTATGTAGTTTATCAGTTATCTAGTTTCCGTAGTACAAGCTCTGCTTAGTTTGGGATCAGATGACCGTGTGTTAACAATGTCCTAAGATATTACTATTATTATTATTAAAACCGGGACTAACTAAATCGTAGGTAGCCTACTATTTGTGGTTGCACTTAACAAAAACGGTTAACCCAGAAATTAAATACAATGAAGCAATATGTAAGTGACCTAACTACATAATTAGAAGAATTCCTTCGTAAAACTAATAAGATTAAGCTTAGGTACATCGAAATCAAAAAGTGACAAAGTAAATGGACTAATTGGAAAATTCCAACAAGACATGACACACCAACTAAAAAATCCAAACCTGTCAGATACGCAAACATTCTTCCTAAAACTCACACCACCCATCCAAAACCGCTAACTAACAAACAGCGCTTAATTGCCAAAAACGCCTCTATAATACAATTCCGCTTGGCAAAAAAGCGGCTGCATCAACTTTGAATCGCTTGAAACAAGGTTTAAAAGCTGTAAAGTCTTCACGGAGTCTTCCACTTTCCTTTTCGCTACAACTTCGCTGCATTTTTCACCCGGCAGCGTCGAGTACTTTCACTACTAACTTTTAAATAAGGTTTCTGATACTTCACGCGTTTAGTCTGGGAGAAATGGCGGGTAGAAATAGGTGATGGTGGCTGTCTTATGAAAATTAATTAGAGTGCAAGGTTAGATTCTTCGGAAGTTTGTACAATGGTGTATTTTAGGAAAATTGAGAGGTAAAGACAGTCGGTATTCACGATTATCAACGCGCTCGTGAGACTAACCCTGAATCGGTTGTTTGCTGGTGAATGAAAGACGATAATGTTAGAATATTTGAGGATCTGTGAGAAGACAATGATACGATTAACTTAATTTAGTATTCATGGCTAATTTTCTGTACTAAATATAAAATAAATAAACTTATAAAAATTAACATCTAAACTGTTCATTCAATTAAATCTTATTGGTCTAGAATGTAGGAAAGATTTTTTATGCTACTGAAAATGTTCCATGGCTGCATAAATTATTAAAAGTCAGAAATGCAAAAGTTACGGTTTGGAAACCATTGCGTGGTTACTTTTATCCAAATATGTCGCTAACTTACATAGAACATAATTTTATTTATTAATTACTAGCTGTTGCCGTTCGTATGTGGTCCAGAATGAAAAGTAGCCTATGTCCTTCACCAGGTCTACCCATGTGCCAAATTTCATTCAAATCCGATCGACCGAAAGCGTAACAAACAAACCAACTCACTTTCGCATTTATAATATTTGTTAGGATTTTGCAAAAGAACTTAAACAGTACCTACCATAATTTATTAATCCCACGAATCAAAATTTTCTGATCTAAAAGTAATTAAATCTTTTATTTCCATCTAGAGCTTTCAAGTTCCATGCCAAAAGACAAGATCACCTTTTCAACAAGTTTCTCTTCACAGCAAGCTAGCGCCCTCTGTAGGGACTATTCCTTGTTAAAACGTAGTTTGGTTGCGTGCTACTCGACAATAGATGGCGCTGTTTCCAGGTTCTAATTAGAATGTTAAAGGTATTGTGTGATCTGTTTGAGAACGAATTGGAAAACTTTTACAGTAATAACTAGAATTTTGTCTCTGGTTTTTGGTGCACATTTGTTCAGCAGTGAGATGCGTCAAGCTGACGTTGATGAGAAAAGCTTGGTGAAATGAAATCAGTCCTTAAAGAACTTTAGTAGCTAGGTATAACAGCTACGATTGGAAAGGCTGTAGGCTTTAATAGCCTGACGAATTGTACGACGAAGTACCAACTATAATTTACCTTCTTGCTATCAAAGGTGTGATCGCCCGATCTAAAACTATTTCCTAATTATTCTTCCTAGACAGGCAAAGTCACTGATGTTACGAAAAGCTTAATATTATCCATTAAATTGTCAAATAAATATCCTATATAAAGGAATAAAGAGAGAAAAATAAGTTTATTTGTGACAGAAACACGTGCATGCAAAAAGATAATTAACTCGAGTAATACAAAAACAAAAATAAAACAAAATAGATGTGCATACAAATCACGAGCACACAATAAAAGTTGGCAGCTGCTGGCACGTCATGACTGTGACTAGAAGGCCTTCATTCAGCATGATGCTACCTATATGTAGGTACTTACCTAAGACTTCGTAACTTTACCACATGACAAAAAAATAACAAACGACCGCCCAAAACGCTAAAACACATTCGCATTCAAAAAAAAGTCCAAAACGGAGCGTCATGTACATAAATTCTAAGGGTAACACCACAAATAAGACGACAGTCGGCGAAATATCTATTTCGGACCGCACCGGACCCGCGTCACGCTGTCACGGACGCGCCGGAGGCCTGACATAGCTGTGACGTAAGGCACAAGCGGCAGCGAGAAGTGATGAGGTACTAAGGACCTAAGTGAATTCTCTAACTCTCCAAAGGATACTGGCCGAATTTGTATTTGAAGTGGTCTATGGACTAATAGCGATAGGTACTGTTTCGATATTTGTGTAGGAATACCTCATCAGCTACTCTTGCGCAAAGGGGCATCAAAATCTGACTCGGTAATATAAAACATAATGGGGAAAACTGTTAAACTTACCCCAAGTTTGACGGAAGTGACAGATTGATATACCTAGATAATAGATACCTATCTTAAAGGACTCTGTGATAGCCATGTTCATACAATATCGATCACATTAAGTGACTATTTGCTTATAATAGCTAGCTTTCAATATAATATGGCATAAATAACACAAGCGCAATCTTGTTTATATGTCTGTTATGGTCTTGCTGCCACTGCACTAGCATATAAGAAAAATCTGTCCAAATTTCAATCAAGTTTAAGTAATAAATATCTACAGGTTGATACAGTTTTTAAGAGGAAAATACTTGTTCTTATAACCTGTGCCAAGTCCAAAAATGTAGCTAAGTTAACGTGAACACGTGAGGGGGCATTTCTTCAAGCTACTGGCTACGTGTAAACACTGTCGCTGTCACGTTTAGAAAAAAGGGTGAAATACAAAGCAATTTCTAGTTTCATGCAAGGGTAATTTAGTGAAATGTGTCGGGACGAGTAAACGACTTTCTATGACTTCTAGGTATTTTTAATTTCAGTTTATTTCATGAATTAATTCGAAGGATAATAAAAGTAGTATACAGAATAATAATATATACGTGTTTTTTTTTTTTTAATTTACGGGAAGTGTCATTAGCGACATTCAATTTTTCAGTTTCAATTTTTTTGTGTTGTTCTAAATTATAATTAGGTATAGGGTTTTTGCTACTGTTTTTTTTATTCTATATATAAGAAACTAGCTGTTTGTGCCCGGCGGCGTCGCTTGGGTGAATTTCATATCTCTATCTCCAGTGGTTTAGGCTGTGTCTTTGTTTTCATGTTTCAAAAATACCATCCTTAATTCCGACATTTCTGGTGAATTTTCCAAAAAAAAATTCTGTCATACAAACCTTGTCCTAACAATTACAAACACAACAAAAAAGAATTAGCGAAATACAAGGAGAATATAGGTGCAACCGTTCTGAAGTGATGCGCTTGCATACACTCTTCAATTGATTTTTGTTATATTTAAAGAAGACAAAGGATACCTAAAAGTTTAGTTTAGATTTAAATAATACTATTATTTTGTAATAAAAAAACAAGAACAGAATAATCACGTTGTCTTAACAGATCACTATATAAACTCTGCATTCATAAACTTTATAAACTAAATGTTTACTCTACCAACATTAACTTCACTAACTCGTTACCTTTAAAAACAAACCAGCTTCATTCAAGTTTCAAGTTACTCTCATTCTTAATTCATAAAGGAGCTACCCAATAACCGAAATTCGGCAAATATTTCCAAGTCAAACATACGAAATAGAAATCAAAACTACACAATCGTTGTATAGTAGCCATGGGTCGATCTGACGGCCCCCCTGTATCTACTGCCCACAATACATGACACAGCGAAAATTCTGACTTATTCTAATAAATTTAGGGTTGGTTTTCGTTTGTAGTAGAGGGGTAGATATAATGTTTTTTGCTATTCAAGGTTGTTTTGAGGGTGTACTGCCCACAGCTAGGGAGTACTGCCCGCAAGGGCCGGTCCGTGCTGCGTTTGAAAGGCGGGAGAGTTGCTTTGGCGAGTAACGTGTGTTTGAAGCGTTTTTTATGGCGCGTGTTTTGGTGACGACGAGTTTAAAACGCTAGTTAGGTATTCAATAGGGAATTGAAAATGATTAACAAAGATTTATGATAAACTAGTTTTTACCCGCGGCTTCGCTCGCGTAGAGGTCGGAAATTCCCACGGAAACGCCAAGTATCCTATGTCCTAACTCAGGTCATGGTCTACTCATGCGCCAAATTTCAACCAAATCCGTACAGCCGTTTTAGCGTGAAAGCTTAAAAAAAAACAAAGAAACTCACTTTCGCTAAGTTTTCTAAGTCATCCTCTCGGCTTCGTTAAGGGTATTTTTACACCTGTTATATTTAAGGTGGTAGGTACCTATGCCTTTTCCCTGCTGTTGGCTGTTATCATTTTGAATATCAATGTTCGGCATTTAATACGTAACTTCCCTACAGTCTGTTATCATCCATTCATCTCGAAGGTAACAGTCACGAACCGTTTTTCGTTATTGAAATGTCACATGTCAAATTTCACGTGCGCTATTCGTGTAACACAACCTAGTTATGATATAAGCTAGTGGCTCAACAATCCCGGTTCGTGAATGTAGTACAAGTGACCATTAACTTACCCAAAAGGAAAATAGTCAAGCAAGTATTCAAGTGCAATGGAAAGTGTGCACGAGGCTCTAAGGGGTATATCCGCTGTGCATACATTAGGCACAGATATCGCAAAGCTTTTCGGTAGGATTAAATTAGTTAACTTATTCACCTAGTTGTTTTGTATTCGTACTGAAACTGTGACGTAATCAATTGTGAAGATGACGTAATGGATTAAGGCTATGTTTTAATTGAGAAAAAGACGCACGCCTGCTGATGGATTCTCGTTTGTTGTCTATTCTAACAATTTTATTGGGAAAAATATTTAAAGTAATTGGCATAATCTATAATATAAAAATGAATCGCTGAATGTGTTGCTAAGCGCAAATCTCGAGAGCAGCTGAACCGATTTTGCTAATTCTTTTTTTTAAATATTCCTTGAAGTACGAGGATGGTTCTTACGGAGAGAAAAATTTAAAAAATTGCCTGAAAAGGTCTAAAAACAACACTTTTCTATACTCCCATACAATCGATTCGTAATAATACTTAAAAGTCAATTTGAACTTTAATACCATACCATAAAGTTTAAGTGTTAGTGGAGAGGTTCCGGGGAAGGCAAAACAATTGAGTGACGTTAGTATTTCTGAATAGTAGTAGTCCTGACTATAGCAGAATAAGTAATAAAAAAAATAAAGAATCGACTGTTAGGCGGTACGAAGTTCGCCGGGTCAGCTAGTTATTTAATAAAATAAAATATCGGATTGGAGATTATTTATTTTCATTTAGATTTCTCCTGTAACTATATTAACTTACAACTACAATTTGTAACGTCTGGATATCGAATACGCGACCCGCAGTAGCTACTGCTACTGCTAGAAAGTAATCGCTAAGTCACTGTTTTATTTGAACCTATGAGTAGAAGTTTAATAAAATTGGGAACAAACTTCTAAAAATTTAACATCAGGTTGAACCACCTAAACCAGATTTGAACTTAATATTATTTTTACCCTTTCAGTTATGTACATCATCATATCGAGGGTTCACGGGCTATTTGTATTAAGCGACATGTTTGGAACTTTACTGGAGAGCGTTTCAAAGTTTCAGTATTCGGAAAAAGAACATTGTAAAAAAAAGTATCAATATTTTTTTACGAAAGTGGCCTATCGACTGTTAAGAATCAATACTGTCAAATCTCCGTGTTTTACGTTTTTCACTTTTTAATGCAGGTAGATATGATAATAACTCGATATCGGCCAGAATGTCGCTTAATACAAATAGCCCGTGAACCCTCGATATTATCCTACTAATATTCTAAATGCGAAAGTTTGTGAGGATGGATGGATGTTTGTTACTATTTCGCGCAAAAACTACTGAACGGATTTTGATGAAATTTGCCACACAGATAGTTTATAACCTGGATTAATACATACGATACTTTTTATCCCCATATTCCCACGGTTTCGAGACTTACGTGGGTGAAACCGCGGGGTGGTGCTAGTTTATTTAATAAACCAATAACCTTTGTCCATTACAACAAACAACCAAGTTTCTTACGGAAATTAAAAAGGCGGGACCCCGCGGCCGGTCGAGCATGGGTCGAGTAAATAACACGAGAGGTGCGGGTTTTATTGCTATCGAAAAACATTGTGTATGTTACGATATTTCAATATTTTATGGTAACATTAGAATTGGTGGAGTTAATTTTATTCTATGATTATAATAATACCTTACTTTCTACCAAGTCTTTAAGGCGTTATTGGCAGTTTTTGTTATCTACAAATCATGTGAAATAAGTGACTTTTTATTTTATTTATCAAAGAGAAAAGTAACGCTTAACGTCCGGTACCTATTTTAAAAAGGCATGCATCGTTTGTCACTTAAAAAAAAAATTACCGTTACTCTGACAAATACACAACGTTTGGGTGGGTCCAATAATTTGAAAAATTGGCCTTCATTCTAAGATACACAATAATGCTCAGTAGGTACCTAATTTATAGAAATCGGTCCCTAAACTTGTTGAATTAAAAACAGTCAACATCACATCACAATTTAAAAAAAAAAAAACTTCAACAACATTGTAGGAATACGAATTTGTCAAGCAAATAAGAAAGGTCAGCGTCAATTACAATTTTCCTGAAAAATGTAAGTAATATCTTCAGCTAAACTTCATGCAAGCATTGCCTGGATTCCAATGTATATGCTCCGGAATTTAGAATATGACATGTGTGGAATTTTCAGCTTTATGCAGGTATATTAAATGCTTGATCGAGCAGAAGTCGTCTGAGGGAAATGTACACAAGAGTAAGAATTATAATCGAACCAGGTTATATGATTTATTTTGATTCAACGTTATAAGTTAAACTCTTAGATCTAAGACTTATTCAGACACCAGCACCGTAATGCATAACACGCTATCTAACGGAATCTGGATGATTGTGAAGCGTATTGCTAATCCATTGTTTCATATATTCGAAAATTTTGTCATAACAACCCATTGGTTGAGAATTTTTTTTTTTTTCGAAAATATCATTATATTTTAAGACGTAGATGTTAAAAAACGGCACAATGTCGAACTATTAGATGCCACGTGGAAATAGGACGGAATGGCGTAATTATCGGGAGCGGAAGAGAGACAAGACTACGAAAATGTGGCTAGTTAGCCAAATTTGACGTGCCACTTGAGGAGCGTGTATAAACTATCTACCTCTTTTTACTTATAATAAGTATCATTGTTATCAACAACGTAAATATCGCAATGAATATTGTTGAACTGTCAAAATTCCTATTGTAATATTGTGTTACGCCGTTACCTCGCTGTGGGTAAATGGTCAGGTGTTGCCTAGTTTCATAAAGTTGAAAATAAGAAAATTATATGATGAACACACACACACGCACACACACACACACACACACACACACACACACACACACACACACACACACAATAAATAATTATGTTCCAACAAACATAACATAATTAATGAAGCAGTGAAATCGCTAAAATGGAAAACATGACCTTACAGTTAGTTCAGACTCTTTAACAACTACGAGATAACTTTCTAGATGTAAGATATATCTACATAAATGATTGAAACAAGACTTTGATTTCCAGAATCCAACTAGAAGAATTACCTACTTGGTACAGAAAACAAAAGACGATCTCCCTATGCTTTTCATTCTCTCGTTTCAGCACTACAGTAGCATTATACCGTGATAAAAACATTAAAGTCAGTAAGCCCAGAGTACAAGACAAGTGAAGTGACGAAGTAGGCAATATCCTACACGAGAGACAGTCAGTCAAGGTAGTCAGTGACACAAGATTGTCTTGCCAAAACACCAACAAATCAATTCAACATAATCCCATAACCCTATTACCTCCTCAGTCCATAGCTCTCCCAAATCGATAGAAAGCAAACAAGCAGTGCAATATTGGCAACAAACAGTCGGGAACAGTCGGACACCGCAATTTATAAGCGAGCCTGCCAGAAGAAAGGGTCCGCGGCCTGTTATTGTATCGGAAGGTGGCCCGGCCTAACGGGCTTAGGGCATAGGGCTAGGAGACTCGTAGATAGGCGAGGAGATATTTAATAACAGTCCTATCATCCAAAAAAGAACCATTCGCGGCTATCGGAAAAGGTTATTGAGAAAGAGGATCAGACTATAACCAGCAGTCCAAATGACTTTGAAAAAAAAAAGCTACCATATACACTCCGTCAGCCTAATCCAAGAATTGCTGTAATGGGTGCTCTTTGAGAGTTCCAAAGAAGTTTAGTGCTGAGACGACAATGGAGGCAATTTAGTAAATAGAAAAGATACCTGAAGGAATAAGAATAAGATTTATTTATTGCGTAACTGTGTACAATTACGTCTTATAATTATAGCATAACTTTACTGTTTTAGGATCAACAGTTTACCCATGTCGGATATGCATTAGCAAAGAAAAGCCAATTAATTAGTTCTAAGTGTTAGATATATATATTCATGTTAGTTATATATTACTTATATATAATTTTATGCCAAAAAACTCATGCAAAATATAATTAATAAACATTATTAAGTAACATTTTTTAAATTTGATTTTAAACATATTTTCATTGAATTGCTTAATAGCCGGTGGTAAATTATTGTATACACGAATAGCAGTTACTTAAATAAGTAATTTTAAAGTACATCATATTTTTATTCTGGGTAAAATTATATCATGCGAATGTTAAGCTTTGAATCCGATTATAAACTAAAATATTGCATATTATTTTGAACAAATAAACATAGTTCCCTTATGTATAGATTCCAGTAAGTGTCAGGAAGCCCTTCGTTTTGAAAACATCTCTTAATTAAAAGGATTTGTGACCGACACATTTGGTTTCAAAGCTGGCAGGTAGTTTGTTGTTACAGTCAATAAAATGAGCATAATATACTGGCAACTAACTTGCAAATACTTACTTTTAATGATGGTGGGTGCCTCATATATCCCTGCTGCTTTAAACTGCGCTCCATCATATTTCTTTTCTTTTTATGACCTACCACAGATTAAAAAGCCTCTCAGTAGTAACGGCCCCGACTTACGAGTTGCAGATCGTAGGTTCGAACCCAGGCAGGCGTTTTACTTTATGTAAATAATTGCGTCAGCACTAGTCTCAAAAACGGTGAAGGAAAATATCGTGAGGAAACCGGCATGTCCTAGAATCAAAAAATAGTAGGCGCAGTTCGAGTCCACGCCGTATGTTTTCGTGAAAACAGATTGACATTTTAATACGGTTTCCGATACTGCCGTAGCTATTGTATTTGCTCGACACTAGACTTAGTAGGCTCATTGCATTCCTTATAAAGTAAGCTTTCACCGTAAAGTTTTTTGCTATTTTCAACAGATTTCTTATTGTTTCTGACACTGCCGTAGTTATTGTATTTGCTCAGAACTAGATTTTTTAGGCTCATTGCATTCCTTTTAATAATAATAAGTTTATTTATGCTTCAGTTTACAAAAATGGGTTTAGTGTTTGGAGCCTCCTTTTAAGCAAACAATGCCTGTGTTAGGAGACTCCGCTCTTCCATAGTACAGCAAATATCTTAATCTAGTAACAAAACCGTAGGTATGTACTTAAAATATCGCATAAAAATAACAGAAAAAAAAAGAAAAAACAATTAAAATTAAGTATGGTAGTCGGAATTTGAGTGTGCATACCTGTGCGTAGTGTGACTGAGAGTATGTGTGAGAGTGTATGTAAGAGTATATGTGAAAGTGTATGAGAGAGTATATTATGTGAGAGTGTAAGTGAGAGTGTATGTGTGTGTGTGTATCTGCTACTTTATGTGCTCCAAAAGTGCCTCCGTGTCATCATAGGTGAGTGTCTTCATCCAGTTGGTTATTGTTTTCTTACATTCATAACTTTTTTTTGTGTATATGCAAATATTTTTGTTTATTTTGTTGTAAAGTTGAGCAGACCGTTTATTAAATTGCCTACATGCAAACATAGCCTTTTGATGCAAGCTTTCTTCGACTGGGGTCTTTTTTTCATTTCTGAGCAGATTAACGACAGATATGATATGACGTCTGACATTATATTGCTATTGTCTACTTCATATTAATTTTTAACCTTATTTTGGCCAATATTTCTGTTGTTTCTCTTTAGGATGACTTCACAAAGCACTACCAGATGCTTTGTCCACTCTTGACAAGAACACCAGAATCTAAACACGTTTTAGCGCTATACGAATTCGACACATTGTGAAAAGTAGAGGGCCGCGCGCATGCGCGTGTTCTCGCAGTCTGACGGGTGCTGCTTGTGGTGACAGGTCGTCTTGCTGACCTTGGTTTTGTTTTGTTATTAGTAATTTAACTCGTTGTTGATTTTACTTCGATGGTCCTAGTTTATCCCTATCTGTGACTTGTGAGTTACAACTACATGTACGGCTATATGTAAGTGGGCACGCCCTTTATTACTGGAGGCTTTTATTTAGGTATAAAGTTCTGCGTACGTTTTTCGTTTTGTATTTTGTTTCTGCTTGAGTATTGTTTTCGTTTTTTTTTTTTTGGTATATTGGCGTGTGCTAGCTTACTTATAGCAAATAATTTAATTTAA
This sequence comes from Dicycla oo, assembly GCA_948252095.1. Taxonomy (NCBI): domain Eukaryota; kingdom Metazoa; phylum Arthropoda; class Insecta; order Lepidoptera; family Noctuidae; genus Dicycla; species Dicycla oo. The sequence goes on along the minus strand of OX411727.1, from coordinate 9,105,616 downwards.
TGTTTTGTGTTGCGTAATGTACCTAAATTATTATGCGCAGTCAGCGCAGTATTATATAGAATCATTTTTTTAACTGAAAAGACAGCTGTGCTGCTGGGGAGTTTGTTGCGCCACTTCTTCTCCCCAGCTAAAGCACTAGGAAGTGGTCAAGGGCGGGCGTTTATGGGGGACTGTCTTATGTAATTTTGACGTTCAAAAAGTGCTGATTCTCAGCTTAGTTTGAATAAATGACTTTTGATTTGATTTGATTTGATTTGATTTGACGTTATAGGCAAATTATATCCGGTCTTAAAAATTGTTATAAATATGACCTATCTTTTGAATGCTCAACCATAGTCCGGTTAAGTAGTCACGGCCTCTCTAGGTCAACTACGAGATGCCATTTCAAAAAAAAAAAAAAAGAATGCTCAACCATTAGCATTAAAAGTGTCTTGAAATATTGAATTTACCACCAGTTCACCGAGCGAAAAGACGTTTTCACGTCAAAATTCGAAGTCATCCACCAACCCTAACCCACACTGGACCGCGTGGTGAATTATGGCCCAGTCCGTCTCACAGAGGAGGCCTGTGTCCCAACTTTGGGAACATTATGGGCTGTTTGTGCTACCAAGGAATCATGAAATCTAAAAAACCCACAAAGTTAAGTATCCAATTATTAATTTAAAATTCGTCCACCTCTACTCATCCATAAGTCTACAGGGTCACATTTGCAAATACAAGGATCGTGTTTGTGTGAGTGTGTACTTACAGTCCGTCCCTTACACACACAAACACAAAAGGGACAAAGGTCACCGTCCACAGCCTTCTTATATTTGTTTAAGACGTGTATTGTGCCCAAGACCCTTATTTTAGCGATACATTTGTATATTGTATTGTACGTAATACCTGCTTTTATATGTAGGTATAACTAGACCATGTATTAATTTTTTGGAGGAAAATTGTATTGAGAATTTGCAGAGATGTTATTTCCTTGTAAAATTTTGGAATAAAATTAAGCTGGATGAATTGGAGCTGAAAAGGCAAGAACGTTAGAAAAACCTGTCAAGTGCATATCGGACCACGCACAATAAAGGGTTCCATAGTTGAAAAACAGGTTCTCCCAAACATTACAACTGCAAATGTAAGTTTGTACGCGCAATATTGAGAGATTTACCATATTATTTTAAGACCAAATACTTCTTATAGGTTTCCTGTAATCAGTAAAAGGTATAGAATTATTTTCTGTATTATTATTATTTTTTTTAATTTTAGTCTCAGTAGTTTCGGAGATAAGGGGGAGAACGGTCAATTTTCGTCTATTTTCCTATACAACTTAAAAACAATTTATTTTAAATTGAAAAAAGTCTATTTAAGACTCTCACATTTGATACATACGTCACACGGTACAGTTTGCATAACTTTTTTTAAACTTTCTTATTTGTCCCCCAAAAGTGATCCCCATATTCAAAATTCAATTATTTACATTGCACGTCTGTGTTTGGGTCACAGAAATTCATACGTGTACTAAATTTCAATTTAGTCGGTCCATTACATTCGGAGCAAATTGGCTGTGACCGACGGACAGACAGACAGACACACGAGTGATCCTATAAGGGCTCCGTATTTTTCTTTCGAGGTACGGAACCCTAAAAACAATTTACAAACTACGTGTATTAGAATACACAGCCCATATTTCTCTCAATTGCCCACTAGGTACCTACTTCTCAGTCATTATCTGCCTAGCCTTTTCCCAACTAGGTACCTATCTTCCAATCTTCCCGGATGCTCTGATCTGACCTCCACAACCCAGATACTGGATTATACGATACTCATTGGTAAGACTGGTCGTCAGACTTTCGGGCTTCTGACGACCCGTAACAACAGTCAAAGATCCACAAATGACAGCCTGGAGCAACAGCTTAACGTACCTACTATTAATGAGTCTGGGTGTAATTATCTATATAAGTATTTACAAACAAAAAAAAGTAGTACTTGTATGTATATCAGTTATCTGGTTTCCATAGTGCAAGCTCTGCTTAGTTTGGGATTAGATGACCGTGTGTGAGCAATGTCCCAGGATATTATTATTATTATTATGTATTACTAGCGAGGAGCTCGTGGCTAAGTAATAACAGCCGCACGGGTCGATCCATCAGGTTAAGCTACGCTTGCCGAGGTTGCTCTGTGGATGGGTGACCATTTTTCACACCGAGACTGCGCCGTACCTCGGAAAGCACGTTAAGCCGTTGGTCCCGGCTGTAATTCGTGGATCTTTGACAGTCGTTACGGGTCGTCAGAAGCCCGTAAGTCTGACAACCAGTCTTACCAAGGGGTGTCGTATTACCCAGTAACTGGGTTGTGGAGGTCAGATAGGCAGTCGATCCATGTAAAATACTGGTATTCAGCGGCATCCGGTTAGACTGGAAGCCGACCCCAACATAGTTGGGAAAAGGCTAGGCAGATTGATTGATTATTAAGTATTTACTAACAAATTTTGACATAATGTAAATTCAAACCTACAAAAAACAGTTGCCTACATTTGATGGTGAAGCCAATAATGAAAAGTAACGAACTACTTTTACAACCGTATTTTATTTACACCTAATCAAGGGCAAGAATGAAAACTCGAAAAAACTAATGTTACGTTTTGAATCAGAATGTCGGCTAATCAAAACCATCTTGCCACTATATCAAAGACAGGAACTCTTTACCCTATTCAATCAAACAAAAATAATCAAATAACAACGTTCAAATCAACGCTAACTACGTAAAAGTGTCTCTCAATCTATAACGCGTCTGGTAAATAGAGGTTGGATCTAATAGGACCTCCAGAGGCTCTCAAACGTTCAATCAAAATGATAGGTAATTCAGTTATACAACCACTGGACGAATACCGTCCTATCTGGTACAGGCGATCGGTTAAGTGTTGGGACTAGCTATTGGGGGCTTAATACAGATCTAGTTAGTGTGTTTCTTTATGATAATGAGCACCACTGTACGTGGTATTATTTTTAGAATTACGTAAACAGGTTTTTTTAGGGACGACAATGGAGATTTTTGCCTTGACTGTTTTATCCCAGAAAAACTGCACCAACTAACAAGACGCGTTGAATCAAAATACGATTTAAAAAGAAAGATCCACCATTGCTTAATTTAGAAACAAAGAGTACCTAATAATTGTTTTTTCAACTCAAATAAATCTGAAAAAATGCTTTATTTAAAAATCTATTTATTTTATACGAGTAGCTAGGATGGATGAGTGCTAACGTGTGGCCTTGTTTATTTATTTTATTTTAATTATTAGGGAAAACAATCAATCACACATTACATTTTGTAGGAAGAAATACTAAAAAATACGGCCAAATGTGTAACCAACAACATTTTCCACGGAATACAAATAAAAATAATAAATCTTTACAAAGCATGCTATTAAAACTTTAAACTTAAACCTACAAACTACAATAATTCAAGTTAAGAAAAGAAAACATTTTATGTAATAGGTAGTAAAACGAAAAAAAAAAAAAAAAAGAGGAGGACACCGTCGAGTTTTAGTGGGTTGGAGTCCCACATAATTGCACTAAGTAATTAAATATATATTTACAGTTAAAAAAATTAAGCATTTGCGATGTTAGGAGTGCTTGTGATGCGCGCCGACCTCCCTAGCGGCGTCAGCGTGGTATGTTACGCTGACGACACGCTGGTCCTGGCGCAGGGGAGGTCGCACCAGGCGGCGGCTGAATTAGCGACACGCGGGGTTGCGATAGTCGTTGCGAGGATCCGGCAGTTGGGACTCGAGGTGGCCCTGCACAAGTCCGAGGCCATGTGTTTTCATGGTCCTCGGAATGCGCCACCGTCGGGTTCCCAAATAACGGTAGGAGGGGTTCGCATTGGAGTCGAGTCGACGATGAAGTACCTGGGACTCGTCCTCGACAGCCGGTGGAACTTCGTGGAGCATTTCCGACGTTTGGCTCCCAGACTGGAGCGGGCTGGGGCTGCCTTGAAGCGGCTCCTGCCCAATCTAGGTGGTCCAAACGCCTCCTGCCGGAGGCTTTACGCGGGAGTCGTGCGGTCCATGGCCCTTTACGGGGCACCGGTGTGGGCGCGTTCCCTGAGGCTGCGGCCAGTCCGCCGGTTGAACGCGTCCCAGAGGGTCATGGCCATTCGGCTAGTCCGGGGTTACCGCACGGTCTCCGGTGAGGCGGCGAGCCTCCTTGCCGGATTGCCGCCGTGGGATCTGGAGGCGAAAGTCCTCGCGCACGTGTGGGAGTGGCGCGAGGAGGCGAAACGCCGGGGCGTAACTCCGCTGCCGCGAGAAATCACGGTACAGCGGACAGAGCTCCGGCGGGATCTCATGGCGACATGGAGAGTGCGACTGTCGCAGCCCAGCGCTGGGCACGCCACAATTGCGGCGATAAGTCCCCTCTTTGAGGAGTGATTAGAGAGGCGCCACGACGTCCTCACCTTCCGCCTGACGCAGGTCCTCACCGGACACGGTTGTTTCGGGAGGTTCCTATTTCGCATAAGGCGGGAGGAAACGCCCGGGTGTCACCATTGTGTGGATCGCCCAGAGGACACGGTGGAGCATACAGTGGAGGTCTGCCCGGCTTGGGCAGAGCACCGCCGTGTTCTCACGGAGGCGATCGGCGGCGGCGATCTCTCGCGTCCGAGCCTGGTCCAGGCCATGGTGCGGAGCGAGAGTGCATGGGAGGCCGTCACCTCCTTCTGCGAAGCGGTAATGCTCGCGAAGGAGGAGGCGGAACGCGTGAGGGAGAGGCAGCCTCACGCCCTCAGTCGCCGCAGGAGACGCCCTGGGCGGCGGGAATCGATAGCCGATTCCCAGCCACCGTAGGCGCGGGCTTGCGGACGGTGAGTAGTGGGTAGCTCGCCGTCCGGTGAGGACCAGGCCCGGGTCGACGGCGCGTTGTGTTCCACGCGCGCCTCAAAGAGATGTCAGCAAAAGATGGGGTCCAATAGGGCCGATGCCGCTGGGGTCGCGGGTTGTTTGAAAAAGATACCGTGGCCCTGGCATAGGCAACTGAAGGAACACGGGTGGGTTTTAGTCAGTAAAAGTCTGACACGCCCTTCCGCTCCACCCAGAGCGGGAGAAGTTATTTGATGATTTCCCATCCACAAAAAAAAAAAAAAGGAGTGCTTGTGATATTTTGGGGAGAGTTGCCATAATCGCCAACCCGTGGCGATCGCAGAAGCAAGCAGAGAACCGGTCGAAGTGGCGGTGCTTGGGGGAGGTCTATGTCCAGCAATGGACGTCTTTCGGCTGCAATGAAGACGATGTTAAGAGCATTCTCATAGTCAGTACCTGTCCAATAAATTGCCAGTTAAAATTCAGCTTTATTTTTTCTTCCATAAAAACTTTTATTATTTTCTTTCCCATTTGTCCTCGCATGTACCCTTTGCATCGACGACCACTACTCGTATCCCCTATTCCCTAATTAATCGTGTATCGCGCCAGTCTCGGATCTTCCCCAGTGGATGACCCACCTTGATTCGATCAACTCTATTTGATCTGACTTCTGTGTTTTATCTTGTACGTGAGTGTGTGTGTAGGTACTTATCCACATATTTTTAGCCAGCTCTTCAAGTTTAGATCCTTGTCTCGTTGACTTAATTTCATATTTATTTAGGCAATTGAAAATGATTACACATGAAAGTGTAGCGCTAATAAAAATGAATGAAAGCTGCATGAAAAGTGAAATCGTAGAATCATGAGCAAATATTAAATTTATTATAACGTTTTTTTATTTTGTCTCCCTCTATTCTATTAGCAAAACATGCATGACACGCGTTTACTTACGAGTACTAAAACTTTCTTATTTAGGTAATAAAAAATAATACTTTGGGTAATAGGTACTACCTACTTCTGTGTTATCTCTAGCGGTAAAAACTTACCAAACATACGCACAGAGTTGTGGAAAATTCGCATTCATAAATTTTATAATAATATATGAATAGTTTAAGATCCTTCCATCGTAGCATCATCAGATAATATATAGTTCGTTAAGCAAGGGTCATCCCGAGGGTCAAAGCTTCCAGGATTATCTACCTTCAGTAATTGCTTACATTTAAGTACCTTAGCTATCGGTATACTTACTGAAACTTCGTGAATAATGGATGGAAGGTATATTACTGATTGTTTAATGGGGTTTCTTGATTGTGGAGTACTGGTAAGATGGTTGTGGTGTTTTAAATTAAAATTTTAAAACTAACTAAAGAAAGTGAAACATAATTTTGCAAAATAATTACATAGGGAAAGTAATATAAATTTTTGTACAAGCCTCCTTGTTCTACTAGGACTTGCACCCTAATTCCGTAACACTATCAATCGGAATCGGTTTCATTTTGACAGTTCAACAACATTCATTGCGTTATTTACGTTGTTGAGAGACACATTTTTCGAACATATGAAGCAATGGATTATCAATTCGCTTCAAAATGATTCAGATTCCAATCGATAGTGTGTTACGCAATTAGAGTGCAGAATAACGGGTAACAAGTGACACTACGTACAGTCCGGCCGTCGAGAGAATGTATTCTTGACACCTGTCAGTTTCATAGTAACGAATATGTGTTTTGCGAATTTGATCCTTATTACAACAAGACATTGTCCAATTGACAGGTGTCAGGATCTTATTCTCTCGACACGGCCGGACACGGTTGCTAGGCTAGTGAGCGATATTAAATCACAAGGTATTAAATACACATGCTACTCCTTACCCTCAAAATCAGTACAGCTTCCAAACACTGCCCTGGTCTGCTCTTAGCTCTTTCTCAAAACACTTTGTAATTCATCAACATTGCTTTGCCTTGCCGGGTGTAACAAGTCCCAGGCATGACCCTACTTTTGAGATGCCTATGATTCCGCAGTTGACTGCAACAAGCTAAATTGACTATAAGACAACACCGATTGATGTTGAAGAAGCATTTTGTTGGTCTAACAAAACCTACCTATACATATATTAGCTGAAACCTAACGTGGCACATATTCTTGCAAGTACCTACATCGATAACTATAGACAGGTGTACAGATTACTCAAGCAACATAGAACGCGATAACCCTTTAATAAAGTTTCGTATTACGATCCTTGAAACCGTTGAAGTGTATATAATTTTAGCTCAGCGTATGCCTAGAGATACTCGAGATCGATCGGTAAGAGACTGCGGAATATATTAATTCGGTAATGTATCGTAAACATGGGAAAATTATCTAAATTGTCTGTAGGATCCTGTTTTTGGAAGGAACGTGTTTTGGCTACAAGTGGCCAATATGCGGAAGAGAAATCATCTGTGCTTTGTAGATTTGGCAATACTGAATGTAAGCAGTAGTCATTAGGATTTTGGGAAATCGATCAGTAGACAATAACCCGGAGTTCCTCATGGCTCTTTTTTCATTTTTTTTATTTGTGATGGGTTTGCGCTTGACTCTAGTCTAGGTCAGAGGTGACAGAGACAAAGTCGACGATGGAGTGAGCTTACCCAGAAGAAGCCTGTTCACTCTCACATTGAAGAGATTTGGGGTTGTATGCGCTCGGAAACACAGACGCAGGTAGCGAGTTCCACTCTTTTGCAGTGCGCATTATAAAAGACATTTGGAAGCACTTAGTGCGAATTGGTGGAATAGCAACCAGATAGGGATGGTAACTGGCAGTACGTCTAGTTGTCCGATGGTAGAAGGGGGCCGGTGGAATGAGGTCGTGGAGTTCTTGGGCACACTCTCCGAAGTACAATATGTAGAGGACCGACAAGCAGGCAACCTTGCGGCGATGAGCCAAGCTATGCAGCTTGGCATCCACCAGTTTTACGTCGCCAATGAGTCTCTTAGCTCTGCGTTCCACCGAGTCAAGCGCGGCTAGTTGGTACTTGGCTGATCCATCCCAAAGGTGACTGCAATACTCCATGCAGGATCGGATTTGTGCTTTGTAAAGGCGCGTTTTTTTTTTTTTGACATTTTAACAATATTCATGGGAAGTTCAATAAATACTTTTATTTTATTTATAAAATTGACATTAACTATTATTTTAATATTGACAATTTTCAATAGTCATGGACATTTCATTTATTGTATAGAATTTGACATATTATAGTGATGAGATATTGGTAACTTCTGATTGTAATTAGTTTGACATTTTAACAATATTCATGGACATTTGAATTATTTTATTAAATACTGACATTTTATAGTGATAGCAGGTATTGGTATATAACTTCTGATGTCACATTATTATGACATTTTAAATTATTCTATGGTTTGGAAATTAAATACTTACAATTAATTTGTTTAATCAGACATTTTGTAGCAATTAGGTATGAATATGACATTTTAATAAATTTAATGTATCCTGTATAAATATTTGCACACCACAAGTAATGGTAGAATGTAAATGGCACTCATTTAAATTAAGATCACACGACTTTGTATACCTGCATTCTGGCAAATAAATAAATTATTATTATTATCTCCTTTATTCAATTTTTTACATATAAGTTATATTTTTAAATATTAGAATTAAAAAAAAAACATTTAAAAATATAAAAAATAGAAATCCACCGGCATGGGGAACAGGGTCCAAGCTACCGGTGGTTAGGGCCCCAGAGACAGGAACCTCCTCACAATACGCGCCGTATCAAGGAGGACTGCCTTCTGAATCAAGCCCTTCACCCAGCCACCCAACGAGAGCCTCTTGAGATGTTGGTCGAGGCTCTTAGCGATAAGGCCATTGACTGTAACGACTATCGGCACAATGATTACCGAGTCCACATTCCACATAGCGACAACCTCGTGGGCTAAGTCGAGATACTTCAATTGTTTCTCCTTCTCAGCCTTCACGAGGTTCTCGTCATGCGGGATAGTGACATCGATTATCATCGTGCGGCGCACTGATCGATCTATTACCACTATATCAGGCTTATTGGCTACAATAGTCCTGTCAGTGATAATAGATCGATCCCAGTATAACGTGACATGGTCATTCTCGAGAACTGGGTCGGGCACATACCTGTAATACGGTACCTCAGAGTCCACAAGGCCGTATTTCAGAGCAAGTTGCTGATGGATAATCCTGGCCACTTGGTTATGCCTGTGCAAATACTCGCCGTTAGCTAAACGAGAACACCCAGAAGTAATATGTCTGATAGACTCACCGGGACAATGGCATGCCCGACATATGTCGATCGTCCCGTCTTTCATTATATACTTCCGGTAGTTATTCGTTAGCATAACTTCATCCATAATCGCACAGACTGAACCTTCGGTTTCCCCAAAGAGGTCACCGAAGCGTAGCCAGGCCACGGACGCTAAGAAATCTACGTCGGGCCCATGAAGGGCCCGGAAAAAGCGTCCGTGAAGCTCCTTGCTTTGCCATACTTCCTTGCGGTCGTTGGTACTAAGCACCACAGGTTTGCGCCAGTTCTCTTTAGCCAAGGATAACGGGGTGAGTCCCTTGTCCACTGCAACCACATCTCGGTGCATACCCACGTTAGCCTTGAGAAAATATTCTCTGAGACTGCACACCTCGCGGTTGTGGAGGGTCTTAGCATTTAAAAAGCCTCGACCCCCACACTTCCGCGGGATGTACAGCCTCATGACAGACGAACGTGGGTGATGCATCCGGTTTGCAGTCAGCAGTGACCGGACTCTCCTATCCAGGGCATCTAGTTCCGTCTGGGTCCACTTTAGTATGCCAAAGGAGTACATCAGGACCGGCATGACCCAACCGTTAAAGGCGCGCACCTTGTTGCCGCCTGACAAAGAACTATTAAGTACCTTTTTCAGACGACCGAAGAAGCGCTCCTGCAACGATTGTTTCATGTCAGCCCCGTTAATGCCTAACCCCTCTGACATACCCAGGTATTTGTAGGTATCAGTTGCGGAGAGTGATCTCAGGTTTATAGAATCTGAGAGTTGTAGTTCCTCAGATTCCACAATCCCGCCCCGCCTTACATGCATGACTGCACATTTATCAACACCAAATTCCATCCTGATGGAATCACTAAAAGTTTTAGTTACTTTTAGTGACTCCAGCAGTTGCAATTTGTTGGTGGCAAACAGTTTCAAATCATCCATATAAAGCAGGTGGGATATTACCTGACCCCCTCTCCGCAAAGAACAGCCCAGCCCTGTACCCTCCAGCAGAGTGCTAAGAGGGTTCAAGGCTAAACAAAACCACAGTGGACTCAGATTGTCGCCCTGGAATATTCCCCGCTTAATCCTAATAGGTTCGTCGCTCCCCCGAATTTGTCGACATCCTGGATAGCGAAGGACCGTCCTCCACTGCCCCATACATGTCGTTAGGAAGGTGCTCAGAGTTGTATCAATTTTGTACAACTCTAACACCCTCAAGAGCCATGTATGGGGCACCGAATCAAAGGCCTTCTTATAGTCTATCCAACATGTCGACAAATCCTTTCGGGATCGACGGACCTGTTGGCTTATGGCCATGTCAATGAGGAGTAGCTCCTTGGTGCCGCGGGACCCATTCCTACATCCATTTTGAGAGGCAGACATGATAGAATTCTTTTCTAAATGAGAATTAATTTTCACTCTCAAAATGGATGTAAGAAGTTTATAGACCGTCGGCAAACAAGTGATCGGACTATAATTTTTGGGTTCCGTGGCATCACCTGACTTATGGAGCAAGTGGGTAACTCCCGTTGTAAAGAGCTGTGGCAGCGACCCAGACTCTAAGGCCGACTGGAATTGCGATGCTAAGCACGCGTGTGAACTTTGCAGCCATTTAAGCCAAAAATTGTGCAGTCCGTCCGGTCCCGGCGATTTCCAGTTCGGTATCGGACGGGCTGCACTGGCTACATCGGAGGAAGTAATTATTACTTCCTCCATCTGCGGTATGGCGTCACACACGCGCTCAACATCGCGCATCCATTCAGCCTCATTATGGCAGACGGGCACCGACCAGATGTTGCGCCAGAATGTGCTAGTGGCATCATCATCCGGGCGGCATACGTCTGCCACATTTTGCTCAGGTCTTATTATTATTATTATTAAGGGTTAAAAGTTGTCCAGGCGTAAAGTATCGCTTCACCCTATTTAGGATGCTCAGTTTCTTGGCCGCAGTTTGGGCCTTGTATTCGATGGTGGCGCCGAAGTTGAGACCAGATGTCAACTCCATGCCTAGGAGCTCAAGTCGATCAGTTACAGAAACAGATGTACCCCGAAAAGTAGGAGTTTGGGCAAAACGACTCTTTTTAGCAGTAAAGAGACACGCCTGTGTTTTGGTGGCGTTAAAAGAGACCAGATTATCATCACCCCACTGGGAGACAAAGCTTAAGGTCAAATCTGTCTGCTCTACCACGGCCTTTCTCAAAAACCCCAAGACCTCATTCCACCGGCCCCCTTCTACCATCGGACATCTAGACGCACTGCCAGTTACCATCTCTACATAGTTGCTATTCCACCAATTCGCACTATAAAGCGCTTCCAAATGTCTTTTATAATGCGCACAGCAAAAGATTGGAACTCACTACCTGCGTCTGTGTTTCCGAGCGCATATAACCCTAATCTCTTCAAAGTGAGAGTGGACAAGCTTCTTCTGGGAAAGCTCACTCCATCGTCGACTCTGTCTCTGTCGACTCCGACCTAGACTAAAGCCAAGAGCAAACCCATCTTAAATAAAATAAAAAAAAAAAAAGATTGCGGGCTGATTATAACGGTAAGTACTCATGGAAGTGGCCTGTGGCTAGGTAATAACAGTCCTACGAGTCGATCGGTCTGGTTAAGCTATGCTTGCCGCGGATGTTCCGTGAATGGGTGACCATCTTTACATATCAAGACCCCTCCGTGCCTCGGAAAGCACGATAAGCCGTTGGTCCCGGTTGTCATTCGTGAATCTTTGACAGTCGCTACAGGTTGTCAGAAGCCTGAAAGTCTGACAACCGGTCTTAACAAGGCGTTACGTAGGTCAGATAGGCAGTCACTCCATGTAAGTATTTAGCTCCATCCGATTACACTGGAAGCCGACACCAACATAGTTGGGAAAAGGCTTATTTTTTGGGTGAGAAATCATCAAAACTTCTTCCGCTCGCGCGAACGCGCGTGTCACTCTTTTACTGACTAAAACCCACCCGTGTTCCTTCAGTTGCCTGTGCCAGGGCCACGGTAACTCTCTCAAACAACCCGCGACCCTGGCAGGAATCGACCCTAGCGGACCCCATCAGTTAGTGATGACATCTCTTTGAGGCGCGGGTGGAATACAACGTGCCGTCGTCCCGGGCCTGGTCCTCACTGTCTGACGGTGAGTTACCCATTGCTCACTGTCTGCGAGCCCGCGCCTACGGTGGTCGGGAATCGGCTCTCAATTCCCGACGCCCAGGGCGTCCCCTGCGGCGACTAGGGGCGTGAGAGCGCAAAGATTGCCTCTCCGTCACGCGTTCCGCCTCCTCCTGCGTGAGCATTACTGCTTCGCAGAAGGAGGTGACGGCTTCCCATTCACTTTCGCTCCGTACCATGGCCTGGACTAGGGCCAAACGCGAGAGATCGCCGCCAGCGATCGCCTCCGCGAGGACGCGGCAGTGCTCCGCCCAAGTCGGGCAGTTTTCCCTCCCGCCTTTTCTGGAAAAGGAACCTCCTAAAGGAATCGTGTCCGGTGAGGACCTGCGTCAGGCGGAAAGTGAGGACGCCGTGGCGCCTCTGCAACCACTCCTCAAAAAGGGGACTTATCGCCGCTATTGTGGCGTGCCCGGTTGGGAAAAGGTTAGGCAGATGATAATAATAATAATAAATAAATTCTTTATTTTCACCAAAAGCTATCACAATTACAGGAACTTAAAACTAAGAGCATATAAGGCTAATAACTAGGTCACAATAATTTTAATTCCCTGACTCCTAAACTAGGTGTATGTGCCTGTGTGTTAGGAGTCAGTGATTCTCCGCAAAAAACAAATCAAAAGCCATAGCCATAAAACGGGACGTGTGATGATGACTCATATATAATATGTTAGGAAGTGTTGGCCCAATCTTAACGGCCGCGAATTACGTGTCGCAGGTTCGAACACAGGCAGGCACGTATTACTTTGTATGATTTGTTTCATCACCACTGCCCTAAACGGTCGTTTCGGCCCCAGGGCAGCGAAGCCGTACTTGTTTCGTCTACCTAATAGAGGGGTACGCTAGGTTGCCGCCCCAGAAAGGGGGGAAAGGCATACAGGGGCAGGATAAAGAATTTGTAAAGGGGTCAAGAAGCGACTGCGGTTATGAGCGCTGCGTAAGCGGGCTATGTCCGCAGCCGTCTCCTTGAGCTTCGGCATATGACATGAAGTCGGTGGGGCCATGGGTGGAGGTGGGTTCCCTAAACGGTAAAGGTGTCCCAGCAGTGGGAACGCGTAGGCTGATTATGCTATTCTAGAATTGGAAATTGAAATTTTGTTCAACCCGACACGACTGCGAATTTACCTATACAGGGTGGCTTTGAAAACATGCGACAAAATTTAGGAGGGTGTTGTACCCATCAATATAAATAACTTTTACTATGGGACCAACTTGGAATTCACAAAAAAAAAATTCGACCTTCTTAAACAAAATGGTCCAATCGGGTATGTACTTTTACATGTGAATGTCGATTTTTTTTACGAATTCTTAGTTGGTCCCATAGTAAAAGTTATTATTGATGGGCAGAACACCCCCTTAAATTTCATCGCATGTTTTCAAAGTCACCCTGCATACAATTTAGAGTAAATACTCTACACCTTTTCAAGTAAAATCGCAAGTTGAGCAAAAACAACTGTTGCATTAGCACTCATGGAGAATATATCTTAAGACATACCACTCTAAAAATATATCAAAGACGCATCCATTAAATCATTCCCACGCGTCTAAAAATTTAATTCTCGAACTATCAAGTATTACGCGAACTTAACTCTCCAGAGACAACGGGCAAATTTTGCAAAAAGCAACGTGCCTCGGTACATCGGGCCCGGCAAAGTTAGCGGGTGTAATCGATACGGCCTTAGGGTTTTGGGTATAAATTAGAAGTTCCATCGATCACCGACGCCCTTTGCCCATCGGCTCGTACTTTATTGATAGTGAATGTTAACCGATAGTTCACTGAGTTACGTTGAACGGCACATGTATTTTTGGCCGAGTTTATTTGTGCCTCTGAACCTATTTTACGCGTGATTTAGGGTTGATGTCGGTCGTATGGACTGCTGTGTCCTTCATTACAGAGACCTTCTTTTTCAGGGTCATCATAAAAAGTTCCTCTTTTGCACCAATGAATACATAGAAATATGTTTTTCCATTCCCATTCACAAAGAAAAAAACTGAAGCTAAAGAAAACTCAAAGTACTTTAGCAATATAAAAATCATATTAATGACGTCCCATAATCCACTTACGAGCATACCACATGACCATACCAACAAAAAATTACGGTAGACTATTAAGAATTTTATAATACAATAAAGAAGAGCATTACTTATAAAAGAGATGCTCGGGTCTGCCTATAAACATGCATAGGTAAAGGTAAGGAGCACTTAACGTTTCCTAAAGGATACATTATTGAGGAGAGCCTTAAAAACAACATTTTTACATCCTACGGTCCTGCGGCGCATATTTTATTGCGGGTTGTTGGGATGACCCTCGCATTGGACTGCGTAGACTTTGGAAGCGTAGATAAGGATGAACAAAAAGTATTTTTTTCATGTTTTTTTTTTCTCTTATAACATGTTGAATTATCGACATGACGTAGGTACCCCAAATCTTTACAGTTTTCTCTGAAATATATAACTTGAACTGTAGGTACCCACCAATTTGGATTTCCTGGAATTTCATTCGTGCTATTGATTTTCATTATTGATCCTGTACGTCATCCTGGCTCATCTTCCACCACGAATCCATCTGTAACAAGAACCTAATTTAATTAATATTATATTTTCACTTAGACTCCACGTTTTATCAGACTGGCAAAAACTGCTAAATGGGAGCCAAGCATAGGGCCAAGGTACAATAGGCCAATTACCTCACTGAGTATAAAATTAAAAGACATTTTTAAGAAGAATCACTTGAAGCTGAAGAACCATTTCTACAATTTAAATCAATCGCCAATATTCTCAAAACAAATCGATGCAAAGTAACCTATCTAATCTTCGTGCCACTATGTCGGTTACCTGGCCGTTCCCGTGAGGCTACGGGGGCCTGATGGACGGAGCTTGCCGCGCAAGGGTTAACCTAAGTCAACGTAAATATTTGAGCGATGTATGCACGCTTGCCTTATGTAGGTATCAATGTTGTTTTAAAGCTTGACATTTGTAACGTTTTTCGAGGGTTACGTTTGGTTGGGATTAGTGGAGAAAGGTTTAAAAACTTAAGACGAACTGCTGCGAGTGTTAACGATAACAGTATTCCCATTTGGTGCAACATTGAGACGCACACCGCACTGTGTATAATCGTTATTAATTTGATTTAAGTATGTCATAGTGTCACTTTTATTTCTATATATATATTTTTCTTTTTTTATATTCTTTTTTTTTTAATATTAGCACCATAATTTTATATTATATTCATGTCATTTGTGACTTTTAATTGTAGTACCTACTTTTGTGTGCACTGAATAAATGGTTTATCTATCTATATATCAGTATAGCCTGGCCTCTTAGGGACTCTATACTTATCAGCTCAATTCAGCTTTTATCCATAGAAAAAAAAACAGTTTTGTTTGTAGATGCGTAGGTATGCATCGGAAAGCTGAATGCCGAAAGCTGAACGCCTTCGGTTCAGCTTTCGGCAACGATGCATAAAAAAATGTTTTTTTTGTTTTTTCTATGGTCAAAAGCTGAATTGAGCTGAATAAGTGTACGTACGAGTAGTTATAGTCTCCAATTTTATTAAAACTCCGTAGTAAGCTAAGCCAACTCAAGGTCTATGTGTTACCACAGATATGCGGCCTACTGTACTTTCGTTCATCCATTGGACACTTTTCTTTGTCGTCTTCAAATGACGTACCGCGGTCCGTCTCTGGACCGCCAACCTATTTTATGTGTGTGTAAGCGCAGGAGCTCTCGGTTCCGTCCGAGACAAAAGCGAAATCGGAAAAGAGCGCGTGCGTGTGCGTGTGTGTTATGTGTTGACGCTACTCGTCTTCACGCACACGTGTTTGTATACTTGGTTAACACAAGTAAAGCGCGTTTCGCTTCGTGATATAAAAATACAACACGCGTCGATACTTAGTTCAACGCCTACGTTCCTTTCATAAGTCTACACGTGCACTCAAACTTGTGTAGGATCATAACATATCACCTATAGGTAAGTACCTAGGTATCTGCTCGGCATCTTGTCAATAATGGAGTGGGAAATACTTAAAGACATTAAAATATAGTCCTATAACTTCATATTTATGTGACATCTGCCTAGCCATTTCCCAACTATGTTGGAGTTGACTTCCAGTCTAACCGGATGCAGCTGAATACGCAGTAAAATACTGATTTTACATGGAGCGACTACCTATTTGACAACACCTTGGTAAGACTGCTTGTCAGACTTTTGGGCTAACGGCTTAACGTGCTTTCCGAGGCTCGGGGCGTCTTGGTATGTAAATATGGTACCCATCCACGCGGCAAGCTTAACCTGACCGATCGACCCACGTGGCAATTATTACTTAGCCACGAGCCCCATTTAAGTGACCATCAGGAATAACTATTACCTATATCTTTAAAGGATGATTTAACTAACATTTGGTAACAATATTTTCATTTAAAAGAGTGTCCATGGAGTTTCCTGCTCGTTCTTCTCCATAAAGGAACCTACTAATCTTGGAATGGGCACGTAGCTTCATATTTCTGACTGACTGACTCCTGACAATTCTAAAGTGTCTGTAAAAGGTTTAATTATAATAAATGCTTTTTGAATTTGACTTTGATCATCAGCCTAATCAGAAATACTGTATGAGTTGGAAAATTAAAGGTATTTTAGTACAGAAGCCAGCACATCAAGCTACCCGAAACTATCAAATTTTCCCAATCAACCTTGAACCTAATGCTTTAGCGATAAAGTTGAAAATCTATTAAAGAAATTTGACAGATGGTTTAGATTGATGTGCTGGCGTCTGTACTTTCATTAATTTTCTTAATAAAATAATAATAATAACCCCACCGCTGTATCTCTACGTTGACGTCGTGGTGGGGCTTGCGCACTCCGAACTTTAGGTCTGTGCCGGTAGTTTACTTTCTTCACCCCTGGCTTGCCTTTATTGGCTGGCTGGAGTGAACACTGACGAGGAACAGAGCTCCCACCTCTTTCTTGCCTTTATTGGCCGGCTTGAGTGGAGAATCACAAGAGCAAACGTGCTCGGAGGAAGGAAGTATTCCAGTAAGGTGCTGGTAGGGATCTTGGCCGTACTTCCGGGATTGTTCTGATAGCCGTGGAATACCTCTCCACTCCTCAAGCACCTCAGGAAGTATTGCCTCCTTGTCGCTACGTCATTACGTGCTAGCGACTGTTTCCGGGGCCCCGTTATTGAGTGTGCAAGTCACCCCCTCTCATTTTTTCACGTCTATTAAAACATTGATCAGGCAGGGGCCATAACTCTTGCATAGTTCTAGGTAACAAGTCCACAACACATATTCCAGTATCTTTGTTGCCATATCCTGCAATAGTCCTACACCAACCGGGGATTGTCCTTGGGTGCACTTGCAAAGTGCGTAATCGTTGGTTGGTGCCTCATTTCATTAAAAGCGTCTAACGGGCAACTTTGCGAGTTGGCTTTGGCTCCTCATACGTCTACCAAAGGTCCCGGTTCTGTCCCGAGTTAGGATCCCATGATGTTAATTTGCAGAGTACCGAGTTAGTTCAAAGACACTAAAATAGTAACAATAACGTTAATGACGTCAGTTGGTATTGTAACCGACTGAAACCAGTCAAAAGTAGTTTTAACCGGTTAAGAGCGGTCAACCCGTCATACTTTTCGTACAAACGCTCGTAAGTACGTGATTGTAGCGTTTTAACATATCTTTCTAAGAAATTTTTGAACTAATAGGTATTTTATGCACTGTATCTAGGTTTCTATCAAAGCGAATAAAAACATTTGGAGAAACAAAGTCAGTATAAAAAAATCTGCGTTTTTGCACAATTTTTTCTTGAACTTTGGCCGTTCATAATGTACTCATAAAATGTAAAAGTAAAGAGAACATATCGATACAAATCTCGCACATGTAATGAAGATTCTAAATAACAAATATTTATTTCACAAACTTGTAAGGCTTGCTAAAAAACACGTATTTCCTGGAACAAGTGTCATCAAATTTCCGCACACTATTTTTCGTTCATTGTTATCGCGTTCTCATTTGCTTGTTAGTCAACGGGCGTCGCGCTGGATGAAACAACAAGCTTTTCAACCATGCTTGCGTTGACGATAGACGGGCCGGGAAGGGCCCTCTTAAGAGTTTTGACGAAACACATAGGTAGTCCTACACCTGATACTATCACGTACAAACACAAGAATACAGTTACGATCAAAGATAAAAGACAGAGTTATAGCCGTTACAATCTCATGGGGAAAGGCCGTTTGTCCACCGCCACGTCAACCGGATGTCATCGGGACGTCAACTAGAAAACTAGAATGAGACGACGGCGGCGGTGCCGAAGTAGCGAACATATATTTACTATGGCCACAGATTAATACAGTTGGGACACTCCGCAGTTTAGGTATGGGCCAATTCAGTGCGGGCTGCCGCGCACCGGCCGGCTCGCACGATCAGTTCGATACTCACTCACACGCCGCATCGTACAAGAAGACAACCCTAACGAGTCAGAAGGTACAAGAGTTACGCGATAGAAAGAGAGGCAACTTGTAGGTGAATATAACTAATAATAATAATAATATCTTACAACATTGTTCACACACGGTCATCTGATCCCAAACTAAGCAGAGCTTGTATTATGGAAACCAGATAACTGATAAACTACATACACTACTTTTTTTTTGTAAATACATACTTATATAGATAATTACACCCAGACTCAGGACAAACAGACATGTTCATGCACACAAATGTTTGTCCTGGATGGGAATCGAACCCACGACCAGCGGCATGGCAGGTGGTATCTTAACCAACCACGCCATCTGGCCTGTACTGTAGGTAATAAGCGTTGTGCGGCCTGAATTGCACTTTATTGTGTCGTAGCATGAGTCGCTTTTGATTTAAATGATTTTGCGGAGTGTCCTATCTGTATTATTCTGTGCTGCGTGTCCACCGCACACCACCACCGGGGACGTCACGTTTGGTTCGAATAATCTCGTTTCTCGTTGACGTATAAAACTGCATTTTTATTTTTCCGGGAATTAACCAATACATCACTTCCAACAGTTTCCCCTAAAAAAAATAGAAAAGCAATAAACACTGCAAAAAAACACATTACTATAATGAGACGTAGAGACAAACATACTGTTGGACTTGCACTGACAAATACGAGGGTAGTACGTGAGAATTACGTGGAGTTTTATCCCGGGTTCGAACCCCGAGCCGTCCCTTGTGGGCAACGGCCGAAAACTTTACCTTTGACCCTCCAACGAGAAGTATATAGAGCTGGAGGTACTTGGGAGTATTGAAAATCAATATTTGTGTTGCAATAATTTTAAAGACAGGCGTAGTGATCGTTACTTTGTTCCATCCCTTTTTATTGGATTTTGTTTTTCTGTTTCCCTAATCAAATTATTGTGCAACAAATCCCTTGGAATCAACCACTATCTGCCGCAGTTTTTTTGCTAACCACGGTCTTTACAAACCAATTATTATAAACTAGCATCTGCCCGCGGTTTCGCCCATGTGAAATATCTTGTTCTCCCGACCCACCTCGTCGCATCGCATGGGCTGCCCACGCTATTACTTCAGTTTTCAGCTTAGCGTTCTTTCTGACTTTTATTATTTTTGCTCGGATTCTGAGGGTTTTATCGTAATGTTAAATAGCCTATATCCTTCCTCAAGAATTGGGCTATCAAATGCAAAAAGAATTTTTCAAATCCGACTGACAGTTCCAGAGATTAGCGGGTTCAAACATAGATAAACGGTTGAATAGGCTTAGATCAAAGTTTCATCCTAATCCTAACTTAATATAAATGCGAAAGTAAGTTTGTTTGAGAAACTGAAACGATCATCCTGAAATTTTGCATATACGTTGTCAGGTGTAGGTACAGTAACGGACATATACCTTTCATCCCGAAAAAAAGTGCTGTTCCGGAAAAAAACAACAATAACGTTCTTATGATAATAGATGGCGCCACGTGTCTTTCGAATCATGATTGAATTATATTATTACTTGAAACTTTAGTAGTGTGTTAAGAGATTTTTTTTTTAATTTACCTCATACATTTTGAGACTCTAGGGTGTCGATAGACCGGTTTTTCATCCTCCTAACTATTCTAACTAATATTATAAATGCGAGACTGAGTTAGTTTGTTTTTTTATTACGCTGTCACGCTAATACGGCTGAACGGATTTGGATGAAATTGGCACACGGTTAGGCCATGACCTGGAAAAGGACATAGGCTACTTTTTAACAACATACCACGCGGGCGAAGCCGCGAGCGGAAACTAGTGTATAAAGTCTTCGTCCCTGGATTTAAAACTCTATTCACTTCTTATAAAGCCATTGTTACCACATTATTTTCGCGACTACCCACTCCGTACTTCTCCACAATTGCTGTACCAAGTCCGGGGGCATCTCCACCATTCTTATCTACTTACTCCGCATCTATAGCAAAACGAGTCTCCTGAGGCCTAGCCCGCCTCTTACGGCCTGTCAATGACTAGTAAAATTTAGAACCGGCCTACCATTGATATAAATGTTTTTTGTTCCCAAAACGGCCCTTGAAATTGTAATTTAGTGATGTCGTCGAATGAGACGGGCGGTTTTTCGAAGTGTTGTAATATCCATAGAACTTGATGATAGTAGTATCGTGTTTTTTCTTTAGATTGAATGTGGATAGGTGGAGTTCATTTTTTAACCGACGAAAAAATAAGGAGGAGGTTCTCAATTCGACACGTATATTTTTTTTTTGTGTACTTTTGATTGTTGATTTTGTTATGTAGAGCGTTTTTTCTTTGGCCTATGCATTGTGTTACGCAATTCTGTGGTTTACTTTCGAATTTATTTCTTGTCAGTTTACAGTTGTCTAATTACTTATTAAATTTTTACTGTGGACACTAAAGTAAGACATAGCACAATAGGATTTTTTGTAATAACTTGTAACTTTCTCAATTGATGAAAAGTTAAAACAAAAATAGATAATTGTACCGATTCTCTTGTTCAATAACTAAACTAAATTTAGAAAATCGCTATCTTTTACTAACAGGCAGCGCGAGAATAGGACGGCTATAGCTATGAACTAAGTTAGAGATGTCAAACTAGTTTACGCCTTGCGCTTCACCGTGTTTTTATAGTCAACATGTTTTTACGTGTCGTCTTAAATGTGTATGGAAATATTACTTCAACTTAATTTGACAGCTCTAATTTACGTCCGTCTCTTTCTTGTTTTATAAGAGAGAAAAAGTTAGCAATAGCCCAAATTAAGTTTAGTTTGTGCACAACAAAATCGGCACCATTATATCTTTTCCATTTCTGAATCAGTCTATCTGTTATAGGCGACATTCGGTCGATTCATTTCAGACGATACGACGATGTCCAAGAACGCCGACTGGTAATTGAACTTTTACACCAATATGTACTATATTAAATTCATTTCGGCAAATAGGGCACATAATGTATACGAGCATACTAGGCTCCTACGACAGTTGAAATTGATTTTAGAAATTTTGATAAGTATATTGAAAGCCTTGCGAGTCCAATACAATACAGGCCAGTTGGCGTGGTTGGTTAAGATACCGCCTATCATGCCGCAGGTCGTGGGTTCGATTCCCATCCAGGACAAACATTTGTGTGCATGAACATGTCTGTTTGTTCTGAGTCTGGGTGTAAATATCTATATATAAGTATGTATTTACAAAAAAAAAGTAGTATATGTAGTATATCAGTTATCTGGTTTCCATAGTACAAGCTCTGCTTAGTTTGGGATCAGATGACCGTGTGTGAAATGTCCCAGGATATTATTATTATTATTATTATTATTATTATAATAACGCATATAGGGCACTGTTGGGGATGCCGCGACACTGCAGTGCATCAGGTATGTTCGCTGAGTCACGTACGTATCACGTACGCAATAATAGCAAATCGCCTCCCTGATGTGGCTGGTAAGTGCCAACGGCAACAGTCTCTTGATAACCGTATCGGATAGGTCTGATGGCCTTATATGGAAGCACTGGACGAGGTCTATAGTGTTGCCTTCAATCCGTACCCAGAAGTAGTGTGTGTTGTCTTATGTATTATTGTGAATGAACGAGATGAATTATTATTTTTATTATCGTCTCTGACATGTTTTTTGAATTTATTAATTGACTGAGGTACTAATACTAGCTGTATGTTGTTTATGTCTTTACTAACAATATTGGATTGTACTGATCTGACAAATATTATTATTATAAAATTCAGCGATATTTTTTTAAATAATGTATTATCTTTCTAAAAACACTCTATTTGCACCCTTTCAAAGTACACATACATACATCGCTAGTACAGTCACGAGTAATAATATGTATACACTTAGCCACTTTTAAAACTAATTTTCTTCTACTGTATTAATTAAAATTTTATGTTGTTATGAACATAGCGTTTTGGAACACATATAATTATGAAATAGCAATTTAGAGATACCTATCTCTAAATTGCTATCGTTATTCCACGAGAAAGTCGCTTTTGAATTTCCCTAAGTGTATACATATTCGTGCTCGTGACTGTACATTCCCTACGCCTCCCGGACGAGTGCTTCCATACTAGCGTGCACGATGATGCATATCTGACACAATCTGCAACATATTGAATTTTTACCAGATTTTTGCATGCATGTCTGCTTGCTTACCAGCTCTGGCAATTATGGAGCTTAGAAAATGTTAAGTGAAACATTTTTTGAGTTAAATTACTATGCCTTTATTTGTGTGATATGTTGGTCCTGCACCTCAAAAGGAAAAACCGGAACCCTTATAGGATCCCTTCATTGTCAAGTCTGTCAAGACCCTTTTTCTCAGGAACGCGTGTAGGTATCAAGTCGAAATTAATATCAAATACGAAGGTCTACGGTCCCTTGGAGCTCTAAAAAATCCAAGCTTCTAAGTCAATGCAATTAATGAATACGGTTATTTATGCGACGTATTGTGATACCTACTCGCAAATAAATCCCATTGACCTAGGTTCATAAAGTTTGGCAAGAAGCAAGGTCTCACTGCACAAGTAAAGGAAAAAGTCCGAAAATCGATAATTTGTAGTTTTATCACATTTTTTTTTTGCGATTATAAACAAACTTTTGTAGTTGGAGAATTGAACGTGACGTATATCGATGGAAGACCATGTTTTTCAACTACAATCTAAAGTTTAATTTTGGATACAACACGCACTTGGTCGGTTTTTTTCTCTGAAAATTAATAATGAAGCTCGCCAACAAAGCGTTGCTATAGCACATTTTAATTACGAAAGCTGTAGCTAATTCAAAATTGTAGTTTTTTTTTTAATTTAGTTCCTACGAACTTTTATTTATATAATATATAAAAAAGGTTTTACAATTATTCTGAATACATTATATTTTGTCATACCTATTAATTTAGCTTGCATTCAATTCAATACACCAAAAATCCAACATCCAACATATTCTTTTTTGCAAAATCGCACCTGGCGATTTCTCTAACCAATGGATGACCAGTATTTTCCCCCTTCGCATCTCCCTCACTGACCAATGGCCGACCGGTTTCACCCCTGTCGCGTGCTGTCCAGTTTGGCCACTAGGGGACGAATTGTGCCGACCGTCGACCCTTAGCCACGCGCAACGAATATTCTAATTTCGAATACTCGTTTAACTGTGTTTAAACATCGAATGGACCTCGGATGTTCAAAGTATCAGAGATGAGAAACCTTTTGTCAATCCGATACAGGTATTCATCCCACAAAAGTTTTGACACGTACCATTTATTTGACCACTTATTGGCCACAAGAGGGTCGAAGATTCGTCTCCCTAAAACGTTTTGTGGTGATAAAATTTTAGTCGCGTGTTACAGACCTGTTTTTAGATGATAGCGTACAATGGGAGTGTTTGTCAAATAATAGGATGAAACAGATATTCAGAGATTTATATTGTTGGTTCAATGGATAAAGTTAAATATCCTGTGATTTATTTGCTTTTGTGTCTGCACGTATTTTGAGGATTCCTTTTATATATATATTTTTTTTTATTAGATTTGTTGTGGTCGTGTAACAATTTCAACTTGTAACTTAATGGGTTTAGTTTTGTATATCATACCTATGGAGCAACATACACACTCGGAAATTTGCGAGTTTTCGTTTGAGT
This sequence comes from Dicycla oo, assembly GCA_948252095.1. Classification (NCBI taxonomy): domain Eukaryota; kingdom Metazoa; phylum Arthropoda; class Insecta; order Lepidoptera; family Noctuidae; genus Dicycla; species Dicycla oo. Next base: position 9,081,229 of record OX411727.1, on the reverse strand, counting down.
CAGTCAAATTATATACAAAAATGGTGTATACCTAACGGACGAAAAAGTATGCAGATCGAAATCGTCCGTAAAACGCCTAAATAAAAAATCTATGTGCGCATTTAATATCGCACGCTCCAAAACGCGCTGGGACAATTGATTACTAAAAACCTCTTCATTTGTATTGTACGTAAGACCGTTCGGTCGTCCAGAAACAAGAGCAAGGAGGGCCACATTCCTCATAATCCCGCCCTAATGCCCTGTCCTCTGCAAGGGACATTTCCATTTATTATTGAGCACTTAATTTATGTGTTTTGTTATGGACCGACAACTGGCGCGGCTACCCTAAGCTAATGTATAAATACTTGCGCCAAACTAAACCAAAACTGAGTTCTATTTCGCAAAGCTTATGTTCCAAAATGATTCGGCAAATTGGCGCCGTTTAAGACCATTTAGCCTAACTCGAAAAAACTGCTTCGTCGGACGTTTTAAAGTTAGCATAAACAAGCAATTTTCAACTCTTACCCATTCAATGTAGCTTACAAATTCTATTAAACCACAAAAGTTCTTTTAAATCTTTTCGACTTCAAAAATATGAAATTTTAAAAGTAGAATTGTGGCGATGCGTTGCGAATTTCTGCCAGAAGTTTTGGAACACAGAGTTGGAATTTGTAATTTGATTGGTGTCGCATAAGTCGTTTTCGGTAATGGTTCGATCACTTAGAATTGTTTAGACAATGTACCCAGCAATCCGTTCTCTTCAGAGCCAGGTTTTGTTTAAGAAGGGGTGAAATGACATTCGGGATAACTAAATCCGAGGGACTTTGTGGAGTTTAGAGGTCATTTTTCAAAATAAGTAATCGGGCAATGGAAGTTTACAATAGCCAGAGGATTATTGGCAGAATTGAGTTCAAAAGGGAGTTCTTATATTACCAAGTTTTGTAACGGCATCGGCAATCGAATGAAGGTTCTATTTTGTGAATAGATATTGATGTAAAGTATTGTCCACTTTATACAGGCCGTTGTCATGCTGTTTGCTTGAAGTACAATGCGTTAAGGTTATCTGATGAGTAATCCTACCGATTCAATTAATGGAAGTTGCAGTGGGTAAGCGATATTGCATTTTAATCACAGTTTCTGCTCATCTTTCTTTGGTAAACGTACATTTTGATCACAAGCCCTCGCCGTATTTTAACAAAATAAAAAATATACAAACCAGCAAACAAAATCTACAGAGAGAAAAAAACTAAATGACTCAGCTCAAAGTGGTATAATATGATATTCAGAGAGAGGAGAGCGCTTCAAACATAGCATACATAATGCCTATGAAAGCATAAAAAATCAAGAAAATTCCATGTGAACCAAAACACATGGAGAATAAACATACGAAGTAGATACTTACAAAAATATGAAATTCACCACAACATTTGCTAGGGACGGCGAGTTTCGTACGGTTGGCAGAAAAAGCGAAACAACTTTAACTACAATTTAAAAAAAATGAATATTATGGATAATCATTATTATTAAACCTGTACCGTATTACTAAAAAAGAAGGGTTATCTTTAAACCCAGGTTTAACTTTATTCAATCAACCCATTTTTCAATTTAAAACTCTATTCCGACCAACGTTCTTAAGACAAAACCGATAACTTTGACTCAGGTTTCCCGTCAGTTTTTTAATTAGCAATAAAAAATTGATACTTAATAAAATTAGCAATATGTTTTAGTTTTGTAATAAGGCCGATAACGTTTTTAGAAATGCTGTCATAAGGTTTAACTTCATACTGTGAACAATAAAGTTCTTATTCATAGTAGCTTATAATGCAGCAACTGAGGCTATGTATATATAACCCTTATATAAGTATTTGTATACCTAAAGCTAAAATTCCGAAGCAAATTTTCATAAAATGCGCGACTGCATTTTTTCGAGCTCGTGGATTGAACTACTTTACCAAGTAAATGAAATAAACAATATATAATAATATCTCTTAAATAGTGGTTTAGTTCGTAGTGGCCTCAGAATATTGATATAATTATGTATGGAATATTTATTAAAAAAATCCCATTCAAAACCATAAAACTACTAAAAACGCTCAGAATTAACTGTAAATTTCTCCTTACTACATTAATTATACCAAAATAAACGTTAGTTCATAAGAAATTACAATTTTATACTTTAAACAAGAGAAATATTACCTATGAGACTCAAAATAAACGTAATCATGCATCAATATAGGTACCTAAAAACGCAATTAATTCATAGGCCTCTTAAGTTGAACGAACTGGCAACTTAATAAATAGTACTCACAAAATTTTGGTAAACTGAGCAACCATAAAAAGAAACAAAGCAAAACTAAATCATCAACATCACGAACTTCCTGCCCTTGTCCAATTTTACTTGGGGTCGGCGTAACACGAAAGAAATATCACTTTGAGATTTTTTTGCTGACACTACCTGTTCAGTCGTCCATAATGCGAGTTGATAGGTAGATGTATTAAAAATAGTATACATTAGACACGAGTACGACAAAATATAAACATATGTATATAATATTATGTGAATAATTCTATATACCACATGTAAAGTGTATTAGAAGAGGATTACACCGCGGTTTGTGGTGGAGTCCACATAAAAATTTCCGAGAACAAGATTTAAGTAATGGAAAAATTATTAATTGTGTTTCATTGAAAAAGGTTTTGGAAAAGAAGAGAACTGTTGCTAACCTCTGTGAGTGATTAGACACACCTTAGGCAGTCATGCACTGACTGATTACCGTTTTTCTTTTGCATCCATTTACATTTTTGAAGTCGGTTACATGTTGACATCGATTCGTCGTGGAGCTTTTTCCTTAAAAAAAATCCATAATACCAACTGTCTACCACAAAACCGAGTTTATTAGTTGTTGCATCAACAACTTTTAAACACGACATTTAAACAGGATCAAATTAAATTAGCTAGCGTAACTCCGCAGAAGTGATGGGTATCGATATCTAAATATGATAAAGCGAAAAATAAATAAAGTTGATTTTTTTGGGTTCATCATCCGCAGTGTAGTTGAAATATCAGTTTAAAAATCAGTTTTTTTATTTTGTAAACTTCACAGACCGGATAAGTATCGACACCTAAATACAATACAATAAAAAAAGATGCTGCGGAGTTTCGCTAGCAAATTTAATTTTACCCTGTACCTATGTGTTTGGCGTTAGACTGATATTAGACCAGTTTGAACAAGTTTCTAAGTTTTTGTGTCTACTCTAATTGCCTTAACTGCAAATTGCTTCCTTTATCGTTATTAAATTCCCATCACTAGGCTCTTGAGGAGCTATGTCCATTGGCATAAGACCATTCTCATTCAAACACCAATTTACATGGTTCTCACATGATCTGACTACATATGATAATGTCTGGATTAAAAGAGACTGTGACCTCTGAGTTTGTTTCGGCCTTTCTTCTCAGAGTGGTCAGATAGAAAACGCCGACCACATCTTGTTTTAAAAACATGATTGACGTGTAAAAGTGTTTATAAAAACCTTCTTATAGAAATAGAATTATTTGTCTTTTATTTTTATAAGTCTGATCATGTTAGCAAGGCCAACATGGCCATAGATCGCACAAGACAGAAAGGATTGGAAGCAAAAAGGGAGGCCTTTGCCCCGCAGTGGGACAAAAAAATAGGCTAGCAAAAAATAGGCTAGCAAAAAATAGGCTAGCAAAAAAAATATATATATAAGTCTGGTACATCTTGGCAGACAGCCTCGCTACCCGCATTCCAACTAGCTAATCCTCCCACCAGTTTATGAGCTATTCTCGTGGTAACACGTAGGAAGTGGCAGGTCTTCTGTTTCTACAGCAAAGGTTCTTTCCGGGTCAGTGGTTAGATACACTAACCGTATATTTGGTTTTTTTTTTTTCTTTAAATTTGCGCCTTCTAGTGATGATACAAGTGGCGCCGGTTATCGATGAACTCTCAATTGTTTTGATTTGCCTTAAAGTGTATTTTTTTTTCTTTTATTTTTATAATCCTCCACCAATTCTTCAATGTAACCAGGAATGTATAAACACATGATATTGCTGTATATACGAAAGTGCCCCTGAAAGAGTTAAAGAATTACAAAAGCCACATTAACGAGATGTTCTAATGTCCCTGCATTTTATTTATTTGATTTACACGGCTTAAAAAACAAAAAACATAAACTAATAACAACAATTAAATACTACTATTCTCGCAAAAACGTAGATCATTAAATTGGCGAAATTATTAGTGAACAGATCGCAGTCCGAGTTGGCTTCCACGAACTTATTTAGTGAGGTCAACACTCGCGGTACGGGACACGCAGCACGGGCTGCAGTCCGACACAAGGCACGCTTAGCAGTCGATGTTTTCTGCTACGGAGATAATTATTCGGTGTGTAGAGTCGAATCAGCTCATTATGGATGTCAGGAGCATCCGTCATACCGTTCCATACCTTGAGCATAACACCTAACCTGGTCATATGCCCTCCTGGTCTCCAGCATAAGATATCCTAGACATCCTAAGAGGAACTTTGTAGGATAGAGGTAGGGATAGGAACCGAGAGTTCTTCTGTAAACGCAGGAATGCTTTTTGCACTTTTTCAAGAAGAAGTGCATAGTTTGCTTCGGGCGGATTCCATACAGAACAAGCTACAAGCTTGGTTCGGACAAGTGTGCTGTATAAGAGCCTTATTACATGCTGGTTGCGAAAATCACGGGCTTTTAAAAGATTCTATGGCAACTGTAGAATTATGATCATGAAAGCTTCTGGTCAAATGTGACACCCAAGTCCTTCATGTCGGTTGATCTAGTTATTTTAGTACCTTTTATTTTGTATTCGAAATCAATTGGGTGTCGCATTTACTCAAATTGCATAATATTAACAGTTCTAGCTAAGCCAACCACAAGTACAATTTAGGCGGGTAGTCAGTGCAGCACCCTTAGTTATCTATTAATACAAGCCTCGCCTCATTATCTACAGCAATGATGGTCGCCATCGCCATAATATTTATTTCCAACCTTTGTGGGGATTTAGTCTATTCTATAATTTTCTTCCACTTCTTTTTTCAGGTCAATTTTGGCCATTTCACTTGAAAAAATCAGCCAAGTGCATGTCGGACCTCTCACAGTAAAGGGTTCTGTAGCTGGAATGAATTTATCCCAAGAACAAACTTAACATTGTAGTTGAAAAAATGTTCTCCCATCGTTATACGTCACGGTCAATTCTCCAAACTGCAAATGTAAGTTAAAATAAAATTATGTGATAAAACTACAAATTAACGATTTTTTCTTTATTTTTGCTGTGAGACCTTGCTTCTTGCCAAATTTCACGATTCTAGGTCAACAGGCCCTATAGGTTTTGATTTATTTGCGAGTAGGTATAAAAATATGTCGCATAAATGGCCGTATTTTTGTAGTGCGTGGACTTAGAAGCTTGGTTTTTTTAGAGCTCCAAGGGACCGTAGACCTTCGTATTTGAACTTGATACCTACACTCGTTCCTGAGACTGACTGACAGACTGATGGACAACGAAGTGATCCTATAAGGGTTTCGTTTTTTTCCTTTTGGGGTATGGAACCCTAAAAACAACAACGAAATATTCTAACTGTTCATTAAAAATTTGCGTAATTTTACCTTAGCGATAAGCATTGCCTTCCTCAATCATACGCACTACGCAGGGTGCGTAGTGCGTATGATTTGAATTTCGATATTTTTTAACAATCTATAAACTTTGTACAAAATTTCTGTTTTTATTATTCTAGTTTACTTCAAATGTGTAGTGTTTATTGATAGAGCAATTTCTGTCAAAGCTATTGAAAAAAACAAAAAAGAAAAACTAAGTATGCCATAGGCTTTTACTCCGTTCACCTATTGTGTCCTATTTTTATCAAGACGGTAACAATAATCACCCAGTATGTCATTTCGAAATAAGTTTCGTTTGTTACACTGTTCTGTACTAGAAAAACAAGATTTGGTTGATGGCCGCGAGAAAAAAAAGACGCCAATTTCAGGCTTTGGCTTTTCCTTTTAACTTTAGCTATTTGCTGCATCTACCCTTTGGATGGCTTTTGCTGAGTATTTCGCCTTTTCACAGATGCTAATGTGATATCACACACGGACGCACAGATTCTTAATGTTCCACCCTTACAATAGCTGGGCTAGCCAACCGTAAGTACAATTTAAGCGGGCCATCAGTCCGGCATCATTAGTTACCTATTGACACATAGACAGATCGCTACGTGCCGCTCGTCCAGACCGACACTACTATTGGTTGTACTCGATGACGTCTCGAATCTTCTGAAAGTCCGAGCTGGAAAATTTTAGACTGTGGTAAATCAAATTAGTTACTGTCCAAAGATTTTTAGGCTCTGGTAGTAACAGCAACTAGGATTTAGTTAAAAAAAAACCTAAAATAAACATACAGAAAAACGGTAGGAATAAAACAACAGAGTTAATAACTTCGTCCACATAGGCCACCAAAGAAAGTCGAAATTCTGGGACTGCAAATTCTTCTTTTTTGTGTGGTTGGCATTAAGTGCATTAAGTGTCATAGTTTTAATGCCAACCATGAGGCTCTGACTTGGCTTCACATACCGGTTTCCTCCTGATGTTTTCCTTCACCGTTTTTAAGCAAGTGATAATTATACAATACGCACATGAATCTGAAAAGTCTAAGGTGTGTGCCTTGGGTTCGAACTCGAGACCTATGACTTGGCTGTCCGCAAGTCATACCACTAGGCTATCACTGCTGTTGGACTGAAAATTGATAAACTATAAGTATTTTGAAGTAGTTTTTTGGCAAAAATTTCTTATGACATTTTCCAATGAATAAATAATTCATATAAAGCTTCTAGAGAAAGGAAGAAGAATCTTGCTCCCACTTGAACTGTAGTAAAACCAAAACTAAGTGACCTCAGCGAAAACTCGTAGTAAAAGACGGTTGCTAAGATTAATGTGGTCTCCAGTTTTAGTGAAACTCTTACTCGAGATATCCGAGAGGTTTTTGTTAAAAAAAAAAAACTGCACGTAAATCGTATAAACCATTATCTGTGAACCCTGAAATGCACCGCGCGATCCCAAGTACCCCCGCGAGTTTAAAAGTACGTATAATGGAAACTAATAAATAACACAGGCAGATTTTCACCCTAAACAAACATCACTCCACACCTACAAACCAGTCATTGCCACATCGTCATGATAAAATACCGTCATAAGCCGAAAGCCGAAAAACTGGACCCCTATAACTGACAGTAATTTGTCTCAAGCACTGAAAACGTCTTCAGTATAACCCAATACACTCGGTCCTAAGTAAACTTTAGGTAAACTTAAACGGCCGAGTCCCTTTCTCGACCACATTCTAAATAAATAACATCTAATGGGGGACATTCATCAGTGTTTCCACGTTTTTAGGTGGGTAGACCTCACTCCCCTAGCTGTCTGCTGTTTTGGAAAAGTCCTTTGCGAACAAATCCAGGAAATTTCAAACACGAAATTCAACTTTATACCATTACGTTAAAGTCTCATTCAGTTTGCGGAATTCTCGGACAAATTACGTTTGTTAAATACTCAGATTAGCAGTGGCGAGTGCAGATATATGAGAGGGGGGAAGAATGGTGGGCGGCGGGGTGTCACGGGGGCCCACCCAACACCCTTTTTTGTTATTTTTTGTTGCATTTTTTGCGTGAGCGCGTGCAGGGTTTTGGACTGCATAGGTAAGTAATATTATTTATGTTGTTGTAATTAAAGCGTACATGGCTGTCGAGTGTGCTTTTAAATTAAACCGCTTCTGTGTACTTTTGTGGGTTTTATTTAGAAATGAAATTAAGTTATAGTTTGAAAATATTATTTGGTATCATCCCTTCACTTGCACTAAAGAAGACCTGATGAACGTCACTTATGCCGCAAAAACGTAACAAAACATATCTAAAAAAAAAATTAAAAACATTAAATCGACTTCAAAAGAAATTAACTCAAAATTAATGAAATAATTCGGAAGTCAGTGGCAAAAAAATAAAATACAGATCCCAAGACACCGACTTCGGAATAAAGTTATTTCACAAATTTGAATTAATTTGTGTATGAAGTTATTTTTTTTTATTATATTTTATTTTCCACCGACTTCCGAAATTAAAGTTATTTCATAATTTTGAGTTAATTTCTTTTTGAAGTCGATTTAATTTTTTTATTTCGTAATTTTTAGATTTCAGTAAAAACTGGAATATTGGTTTGTAGTAAGTAGTTAATTTAAATTACTAGTAGTTAAATTAGATTTAAAAGAATTTGACCAAGGTTTTGAGATATTTTCGCTTTGACACCAATAAACCAGGCCGTCATACTTACACGTATTAGTCCATTATCTTGAAAACTCCTGAACCGATTTTGATGAAACTTGCACTGTTCCCCAAGCTGAAGTAAATATAAGCCAATAAAAATAAAATGGTCACGATCCAATTAACAGTTTCGGAGAAATGCGTCGATAAACATACACACATAGAAACATACATACAACTATAAATTTTGTATATTTGGTTGGAAGCCCTAATATGTGAATATATTGCAGTTCCAATAATATTACATACATACGTATCGAAGTGATAACCTTCTTTTTTTGAAGTTGGTTAAAAAAAGTACCATCGATACGAATATAAGAAGAAGACATTGTATTATTTGATCAGTTTTAAGGATATATTTTTAGAACTATGCCTACCGACTAAAAAGTTATTTTACACAAACAATTTTTTTTTTCGAAACCGATTGCCAGAACCCATCAGAATCATCATCCCGCAATATAAGTTAAATGTTAAATAAATTATTATTATCCTACTAATATTATAAATGCGAAAGTTTGTGAGGATGGATAGATGTTTGTTACTCTTTCACGCAAAAACTACTGAACGGATTTTGATGAAATCTGGCACACTGATAGTTTATAATCTGCATTAAGAGCCCTATTACGAATCGTAAACGCTCACCAGCGCGCCCGCGCGCTGATGTTCGTTTACAATACACGAAGTTACGTTGGTGTGCGTTGGGAGTACAACTATAGTCTGCGAAACAATTTTGATACTAGTCTGAATAGGATGTTAGTTTTTTTTTTAATCCAGAGTCTGAACACTATTAGGCAGGTAATCAGGGGTGAGTATAAATTAAAACACTCAAAAAGAGTCCACAAATTAAAAATATATTATAAAGTTAAAAAAAAAAGAATTACAAAAAGATCTCTCGTAATGGCATTGATCGTGCTTTACGAGGATCAATTAACTCGGGAAGTATACAATTATAGTAAAATGTCTTCAACTTCGGTAACATTTTTTCACGCCAAAATACATCATCTTTACAAACTTTTACGACTTTCATCGGGTAATCATCCCCAGTCCACACTGCGAACAAACAGAGATTTTTATTAGCAATATGGAGCTGGCCTTGGACTTGGTAGTGCCAGTCGTGATTCCGATCTAAAATAACTTCAGAGCGATCATTCAATTTGAAGCATTTCAACTTCTTTTGTTGAATTGCTTCTTCAGGATCTAATCCAAACGCAGAGAGGGGGCACTTTATTTCCACCAAACCATCTTCAAACAATCCATCCGGAGTGGCTCCTAAGAAAAAAAAATCCTTGTCGATGAACAATCCGCATTTGTCAATAATAATGTTCTCTTGAATGCTAAGTTTTGCCAAAGCTTTGGATTCATTTTCTTTGCCATGTTTCACTGCAGGTACATGATCAAGGCTATAACTGTATAAAACATTCTTCACAAGAGGTGCAGAGTTCTGGTTTGGCCTTCTTTTGCAAATTTTACTAAAAATTGACGCAGTTACAATACATCTACGCAGTTCTAGCCATAAAGCACTTTCAGCCTGCAAAATAGTGCTTCTTTCTATTTCTTGTCGGTTTAGAGCTTGTTGTTTCAAATGATCTAAGAAAATCTTTTTGGCTTGTTCGTATTGGTCACTGTCCATATCTGGACGTTCACAGTTTTGACCGTAGTTTGAGTCTGTACTAGCAAAATTAAGTTTTCTGCGACGACGTTGGTACTGTTGGGACTGTTTCAGGTGTTTTAAATTTTGAGCATGTCTTGCTTCTTCAACGCACTTCAAAGACTTTCCTGGACTTTTGTCGCAGACAGACTTATATAAGGTGTACTGTGGTTTCCCAGTGTTGAAGGCTACTACTGCTGCATAACATCTCACACTGTAGGAGTTTTTAAGAGAAAAATTTACTCTTTTGCCACCCACCATTTTGGCCACGATGCTGTTGAACTGTTCGGCACGATTGTTTGTGAAGGTGTGCAAAAGGCTTCTTGAGTGAAAGGCAAGTTGAGAGACATTCTTTTGCAACTTTAACATCAAAGTCGCTGCCGTCGAGACAAGATTGGGCTCCTGTTTTCGCTCTTCTTTACAGTAGTAGCTCTTACAAAGATTGTGATCTCCAAACACATGCCGTGGACTGTTTAAAATGTCTTCTTGTAATTTTTTTATTTTATCTGATATGGTGCCGTGTTCTGATTTTCTGTATTTTATAGCAGATCGTATTGCAGTTCGTAGTCTGGTCAGGCGCTCTCCCGTCAATAGTTTGCGTTCAGATAATGGAACAGACGTATCCTTCTGTAGCTGCAAATTCCTACCATTATAATTTCTTAAGAGATGGTTAGTGCATTCTATTTTCTGAACGGGTATATCTGGATACGGCCTACTTTCTAAAATGTTTTTATAGGTACTAGCGTCCCCATCAGCAATCAATGTGTTATAAATCAGACCTCTTTTTTCCACAGACTGCTTAAAACCTTCTACTAATATAGCCTGTTCCATAGAAGTTGACGAACCAGTATGATTTTTAGTGCACTTATGTGGTCGAGGTTCTTCTTTTTTCGCGTTAGCGCGTGCGCAAATAACACAATATTTGTTTCGAACTCCTACATGTAAAACTTTACCTGTATGTTCGCCAATTATTGCCGCAACACCAGAAAGAGCCGAATAATTACTTTTATACGACCTTTTGCTCCAACAAGCATCTGCTTCCACAGGTATCATGGGAATACCCGCACTGCTGACATCACCTCGTAATATGGCTGCATGCTTCTCTTCTTTGGCAGCATCTTTCATCGTTTTTTCGGCAGCAGCTTTCCACATTTCAGAAAGAGAATCATGTGTCTTGCTGTATATACGGAATGGCACTGTGGGCAAATCAATAGAAGCGACAAGTTCGTTGAGGTTTGATAGCCCTATACCTGTTGCAATGGCCCCTGATATTGCACCAGCGTTCACATTAAAATGTTGATCTTCTTTAGAAGTATTTATGTTAAACATGCATCCACACATTTTACATTTGACGTAAAACTTTGAAATCAGTCCCGTTTGTTTTTCTTTCATAAATTTTAAATTTTGCAGCTTGCAGCCGAATTTATCCCCATGAGCTTCTATTAAAAATAACTGATCCATAAAATATTGAAAATCAACAATCCTTCTTCCTTTGAATTCCTAAAACAAAAACGTAAAACAAAATATAACAAAAAATATTATTACTGTCGTTCAAATTTCTTTACAAGGTATAAAAAATATACCTGCTCAGAATCAGCAGTAAATGATTATTTTTCCACGATTAGCAAATGATCTTCAAATTCTTCAAGTTCTGAAGATTCCGTCTGTGATTGTTCAACAGAACTGGAAAGCATAACTTTTTCTGATGATGTAGAAGCCTCTTGGTTCTAAAAAAAATAAGTAAGTAGTTACTGGTCATAAATCGAAAGCATTAATCAACTAGTAATTATTAACGTCATCATGCATTACGTCGCATAATCTCGACATAGAACAAAGAAGACGCAATCCTATACAATCATGTTTAAAAAATACAAAAATATACCTACACAAATGTTCACAATCACAACTTAGAACAGTAGGCATTTCTTTTGTAAAATTTTATAGCGTTACTAAATAATTACAATTATCATTAAAACAAAACCTTTTTTACGAAAATCTTCTCTATTACGAAAATAAATTATGATATTTTTGACCTTGAGCATAGAGTGGACCCAGCCAGGTAATGGTGGTTAGGCTAGGTAGAGGTAGGTACTTTACCTGATCTACAGTAGATGATTCTTCCACTGTTAGTGTGTCTACTATCCTATTTTTACTTTCTGTAGATGTTTCAGAATTATTATGGCTATGTATCCTGGAAAAGAAAATACTGATTTATGTTTGTTTTAATATAAAATGTATATTTTAGGTAGTAACTTAAGAGATAAATGTTCTGTAATACGGTATAAATTAATAACATCGTGTCTGCGTCTACCTTTTTAGTGACATTTTAACTTGTAGTTTTTTTTTTTTTTTTTTTTTATTTGTGATGGGTTTGCTCTTGACTCTAGTCTAGGTCATAGGTGACAGAGACAAAGTCGACGATGGAGTGAGCTTACCCAGAAGAAGCCTGTTCACTCTCACTTTGAAGAGATTAGGGTTGTATACGTTCGGAAACCCAGACGCAGGTAGTGAGTTCCACTCTTTTGCTGTGCGCATTATAAAAGACATTTGGAAGCGCTTAGTGCGAATTGGTGGAATAGCAACCAGGTAGGGATGGTAACTGGCAGTGCGTCTAGATGTCCGGTGGTAGAAGGGGGCCGGTGGAATGAGGTCGTGGAGTTCTCGGGCACACTCTCCGAAGTACAATCTGTAGAAGACCGACAAGCAGGCAACCTTGCGGCGATGAGCCAAGCAATGAAGCTTGGCATCCACCAGTTTTACGTCGCCAATGAGCCTCTTAGCTCTGCGTTCCACCGAGTCAAGCGCGGCTAGTTGGTACTTAGCTGATCCATCCCAAAGGTGACTGCAATACTCCATGCAGGATCGGACTTGCGCTTTGTAAAGGGTTAAAAGCTGTCCAGGCAGTGCTGTCTGTAAGCGGGCATAATTGTGTCTCTTCCTTTTTTTTATGCAGGCGTACAGTGGTGTTTTTCGACCCATACCTACCTATAATAAAAGATAAGAATTAAAGTGTAATACGAGTATGTAGGTAGGTAGCGGGATCGTCCGAAACATTTTACCGATTACCCAGAACATAAAGGGAACATGGATGGGTTTTAGTCAGTAAGAGTCTGACACTCCCTCCCGCTCCACCCAGAGCGGGAGGAGTCATTTGGTGATTTCCATCCTTAAAAAAAAAAGTAGGTAGGTATTAATATTGAATACCTTTAAGAAGCACTCATACTAAAAATAATACATTTAATATGATGTAAAAAATACTTACTGGATCAAATTATTTCGGTCGGCGTACACGAATCGATAATAACAGCGATCTCCGGACGATTGCGCGCGAAAATTTCGTGTACAGGTCCTACCTCGTTAAGCGCTCGCGCTAGACTGAGGAGCGCGCCGAATTGACGCAGAATATATAGTGCTTTAATTTTATTTAAGGTCAATATGGGTAAGTGTGACATACTTTTCACAAAGTTTACTTTGAACATAAAAATCAAAACGTTTAAGGATAAAATTTCAAATATCTCTTAAAGCAAAATGTAATAAGGTCCATAAAGGCCAGAAAACAATGTGTTTTGTACAATTTTAATCATTATTTGTTGTCCAAAATAAAAGTACTACGTTAGTCACACTTCCCCAGCAAAACGAGGCAAGTGTGACTACATAATAAACCCGCGATAGACAGCTGTTTTTTAAATAAAATCTGCAAATTCCTTGATACTTAAGCATGTCAACCTTCATATTTTACTTATACTACTTACAGCGCTTGTTATGATAATTTAAAATAAAAAAAGGTATGGGGTAAGTGTGTCATATCAGGGGTTTAAAACATTTTTTTTTTATAAAGGTTGAATTGAAAGAAAAACACATATTGGTGCTTGATACAAAATATATTCATTAAAACAATGCCAATCAAAATAACAATGTCTGAAAATTAAAATTTGCGAAGGAGTTTCCAAAAATTATAAAATTAAACAAAAAATCAACATCTTAAACGTAAGCTGTGAAGTAAGTACTTACCCACTTACAGCAAATTTTCATAATTAAGTTAGTATCGGTCGAGAATTGAGCTTACGATCTACGACAGGAGGATTACTTTGGGATCCTACATAAGTCTTTAGAATATTCATTAAAAAAATAAAATAAACATAAAAAACAACATTTTCTAAATTGTATAATTGCACATTTGTGTGTAAATTTCTAAGTAGGCTACGAGTATCTGTCTAAAAATGCACTTAGGACCTAGGAACTAGAGCGTAATACTGTTTCGTTTTGGAATATTATCACATTAAAAATTATATAAAACAATTCAACATTTTCTAAAATATAGCACATTTTTATAACTAAATAAATAATAAAAACAAAAATAATAAATACCTACAATAAACACAATTTAACATAGACGCTCTTCCGCAATTCAATTCAGTACTTTCAATGCTTATCCCAAGTAAAAAAAACTTCAGGTAGGTAGGCAAGTACCTCTAAGTAGGTAATAATAATTAGTCATACATAAATGTTTGAGACTCCTGACTTGAGGCAAGTGTGACATAAAGACACACTTGCCCCAAGTAAAGTAGACACACTTTCCCAGGGTCAAGATTTTTAGATTATATTTTTAAAACTTACGTAAAACTTTTATTTTCAACAATACAAGTAAAATAGTTAGAATAACATAAAGTTTAACATATATAAAAAGAACTTACCTATGAGAAATTCACGGATTCGATGAAATCACCGAGATTTTTATTGATGAAAAACCACGCACCTCATTGCGTCACGTATTAAAAATTGTGCCATGTTACAAAACGGCGATAACTATAAAAGTGTTTGACTACGACATCTAGAACAGAAATTGTGAATCAATATTTTTTTTACTCATACTAACAGATGGCACTTGCTTCAATAGCTTAATCAGTTTTCGTAATATAAGGGGCAGTTACACTTACCCCGTAGCTACACTTACCCATATTGACCTTATTGTAATTTTGTCTTATTATATTGACAAACGAAAACAAATGAAACGTATTCATTGTAGATCGAAGTTTTATATCATATTATTTTATTTGATAATGTTGTGTTTATTTGGAATATAATCGACGCTATATCAAGACATTTATGGCTTAAATTAGGCTTCCTTTACGATTTTTTCCGTGGAAACTCAAGGAATTTAAAGAAATTCTAGAACTCCAATAAACAAGTAAAACATTTAACTTATCTTTTAGTAATTTTAGCTTTTGTAAGAATTTAATGTAACAATGTGAATTTGAGCGTCAAAGTTCCATCGCCGACGGTTTTTCTTGAAAACCGAGTTCGTAAAATATTTATAGTAAATTACACGAAAAGAAAAATGAAAATGTGTAACTCCAACTTACAAGAAAGAGAATGGCACTATCGTTATTCATAATCAAGTAATTAAAATATCTTACTGCTGCTGAAAATTACAGCGTCAAAAATCATGAATTTGCGTAAAAAATGTAATACACATAGAATCCTTTTCATCCCGACATTTTTACGGGTTCGAGACTTACGCGGGTGAAACCGCGGGGCGCTGCTAGTAATTATTATAATTTACGAATCCACTTTACGAAAAATGCTGGACATAGGCCTCCCCTTAGTCGACCCATCGACCGACTCTATGTTTCTCGCATCCATCGGGATAAACTTTTTTTTCATTACAAAATTCCTCACCACAATCCACTGCCACCTTGTACACCACGTATATCCCGATTATGTAACATTGAAAAAGGTCCGTAGATAAGTTGGACAGTCACGACTCTTGAGCGGGGCCGCGTGTCACCGTGGACAGAAGATAGCGCTGATGAGGGTCACTGCTGCCTTTCCTACCCCATTTGTACTTGTACAAGGTTTCCTTATATTTAAATATTGGTTGAAGGTGACTTTTTTGTTTGTTTTTCTTTATTTTCGCTCTTTTCTTTTCGCTGTGCACACTTTGAAATAAATTCGCCTTCTTGTTGTGTTACATTTGATGTTGCATTACCTAGATATAATTATGACAGCATTGAAATGAACATGATAGCAACGACCGCTACTTCAAAACTTTGCAATTTTGTGATTTAATACCTATGTGATTTTTGTGATTTAATACCTACGTGATTTTTGTGATTTAATACCTACGTGATTTTTGGGATTTAATAATTATGTGATTTTTGTGATTGAAAACCTACGTCATTTTTGTGATTTAATACCTACGTGATGTTTGTGATTTAATACCTACGTGATTTTTGTGATTTAATACCTACACGTGATTTTCGCAAAAGGAAATGTTCATTAGGAAAATAATTTCAGAGATTGAAAGGAAGGAGGGGCTAGTGGCTAAGTAATTACAGCCGCACGTTTCGATCGCTCAGGTTAAGCTACGCTTGCCGCGGTTGGTCTGTGGATGGGTGACCATCTTTACTTACCAAGACCCATCCATGCCACAGAAAGCACGTTAAGCCGTTGGTCCCGACTGTCATCCGTAGATCTTTGACAGTCGCTACGGGTCGTCAGAAGCCCGAAAGTCTGACAACCAGTCTTACCAAGGGGTATCGTATTACCCAATAACTGTGTTATGGCAGTCACTCCATATAAAATACTGGTATTCAGCTAAACTGGAAGCCGAACCCAACTTAGTTGGGAAAAGGCTAGGCAGATGTTGAAAGGAAGCATTAGTTTGAACATGACCAAGCTGCTTAGCCTTTTCCTAACTATGTTGGGGTCGGCTTCCAGTGTAACCGGATGCAGCTGAATACCAGTATTTTACATGGAGCGACTGCGCATCTGATCTCCACAACCCAGTAACTGGGTAATACGATACTCCTTGGTAAGACTGGTTGTCAGAAATTGGGGCTTATGACGACCCGTAACGACTGTCAACGATCCACGAATGGCAGCCGTGACCAACGTCACAAGTTTCAACATGACCAAAAAATCTGCCTAGCCTTTTCCCAACCATGTTGGGGTCGGCTTCCAGTCTAACTGGATGCAGTATTTCCAGTATTTTATATGGAGCGACTGCCTATCTGACCTCCACAACCCAGTTATTGGGTAATACGATACCCCTTGGTTCATAAATAATCTAGAGAGTTGCTAAGTTCCAATCAGAAATATCATACTTTTGGAGAAAAATCACAAAGTAAATAGTACAAAAGTAGATAATTAGATATTAATAGTGGCTGAAGTTGAAAATTTGTAAAAGCATTGAATGCAGAATATGCAATATTACGAATTTGTGCCGAAACCGACCGGTAACAAGTTGGACTGTATTTCAGCAAGTTGCCGATAGCCAAAGTAACCAAAAGTAAGACTAAATACTGGACATTTCTCCAAAATACTGATTGTTCGCTATGTTGCTAGCCAAAACGTAAAGACATTGACTAGCAACACGTTGCCTCATCGTAATATTTCAATACAATTTCCTTTGTAAGTTTTCTTCTGATAATGCAACAAGCATAAAAAGTACGCATTTTATACAAATAGATACTTATTACTTATTAATCATAAGACATTTTCCAACATCGTCGCCTGAATCTCCTGGGGCTACACACGGTTGTAATTCCTAGACTGATTTCATTTATTTCTGTTCAATGCATGTTCTACAACGCACTTTTAGAAATGACTGTCTGGCGCAAAAATAATACCAGCTTTTGTGTTTTTCTATTAACACATTTAATGCCGACTACGGATATATCCGTAAAAGGCTTCTATATAAGACGCCGACTACGGGTAAATACGAAGGATTTCTACACACTTTCAATAAAATTTTCAGTAACTGGCCTCACAAAAAAAATATTTTAATATAGAATGGCATTTCAAATAAAATAAGCTTTAATAAAATAGTAACTTTATTGACTATAAGTAAAATAAAATCACAAAAATCTAAAAGCTCTGCGGACATTTTCGGACCTCATGGTAATTTTTTTTTGGACTTTTAAACTTCAATTTTCGTTCTAAAAAGTAAACAACGATTTCACATTCGCTAATTTTCGTCGCAAACAATGAAATAAAATAAAAATTATTTTCCGAACAAAACATAATCAGTAGGTACCTATTACATTTTAGTAACTCAGAAATATTTTGTTTTTATCATAATCGTAAAAGCTAATCAGCCTTTTGTTACACTCGTATCTTGGAATTCTAATACTTACCTAACAAAAGCTAATAAAATCAGGCTACGTAAATCTTCTGTGTGATATATTTTGAAGCATATATATACGTATTATATATATAATACGTACCTACCTATATATTATATGCTTCAAAATATATTGGGGGTTATACCAGAGGCAATTTCCAACAAATTAGGTCTATCAAATAAATATAAAATAAAAAAGGTTGTCTTTCCACTTAAGACCTTTTATTTCTGAAATTATGGAAATTCAGAGCACGTGTTTTAGGGTTCCGTACGTCAAAAGGAAAAAATGGAACCCTTATAGGATCACTCGTGTGTCTGTCTGTCCGTCTGTCACAATTTGCTCCGAATATAATGGACCGATTAAGTTGAAATGATACTTACACGTATGTCTTTCTGTGACCCAAACACGGGCGTGTAACGTAAATAAATGAATTTTGAATATAGGGGTCAATTTCGGGGGCAAATAAGAAAATAAAAAAAAGTTTTGCAAACTGAACCGTGTGACATATCAAATGAAAGGCTTACTGTGAGATCGCTCTGTTTACATTGTCAGTAACCAGCTGCTGACGTTTAAGTTTAAACAAAAGTGAAGTATCATCCGCAAACAGAACTATATCATGATTATCCTTTATGAGGTAGGGCAAATCGTTAATATAAATAAGAAACAAGAAAGGACCAAGAATTGAGCCCTGTGGGACCCCCATTGTTACTATAGATCCGGGCGATCTTTTTCCATTAACGTCAACGCTCTGAATTCTATTACTCAAGTATGAAGTAAGAAGATCCAGAGCGGTGTTCCGGATCCCGTAATGGCGGAGTTTCCTGATTAACGTTTCATGAAGAACGCAATCGAATGCCTTGGACAAATCACAAAAGATGCCCAAAGCATCGCATTTGCCTTCCCATGCATTATAAATATGTCCTAAAAGTTCAACACCGGCATCAGTAGTTGAACGACCCTTTGTAAAACCGAACTGCTTGTTATGTAATAATTTATGTTTATTAAAAAATCTTTGCAATTGGTCTAAAATTAATTTCTCAAAAATTTTACTAAACGTAGGTAGTACTGAAATAGGTCTATAATTTGTGGGGTCTGATGTACTACCTGATTTAAACAAAGGTATTATTTTACTATATTTCATGAGGTCAGGAAACTCCCCACAGTCGATACAGTTATTAAAGATAAGAGCTAAAGTAGGTGCTACAATGTCAATAATAGACTTAGCAACTTCTACAGAATTACCCCACAGATCTGCTGTCTTTTTTACATTTAAAGTGTGAAAGGTTTTAATTATATCTCTACAGGTAATATGTTCAAAATTAAATTCCGAATCGCAAGCATTAACATTTTCCTTAAGCAAAGACTCAGCAACAGAAGTTGATGAGTTTTGGGATTTAGTAGTTGAAACGGGAATATCTGAAAAGAAATTTTCAAAGGCCGCGGCGACTTGTGAGTCTGATTTTATTATGTTGTCATTAATAGACAGGCTGTAGTCAGCACTTCAGTTATTAGACCTTCCCGTTTCACTATTAATAATATTCCAAGTCGTTTTAATTACATTGCTACTGTTTTTAATCTTCGAACTCAAATAACGCGACTTGGCCATACAACAAACTTTTTTAAATAATTTTGAATAGTTTCTAACATATAAATTAAATTCAGCAGTGTTTACAAAAGACCTTTCATTGTATAGTTCATAAAGCCGTGTTCTACTTTTATGAATACCAATGGTAGCCCAATCACTGAAAGACGCGTTACTATTAACCGAGATAGTCTTGGGAATAAAGATGAGATTAAATTGTTGACAGTACATATTTAAAAAATCATCATACAGATCATTAGGATCAGTATGATTAGCCAAAACTGTTAATTTATTAATGAGTTTAACTTTAAAAGCTTCCAAGCGACTTGTAGTTTTGGGGTTAACAATGATATCCTTTTTAGCCACTTTGTTGTTTTGGTTTTGGATAGTAATCCTTTGCCCGCAATGATCAGAATCTAGTAAATTTATAATTTCTTTATGGCTTGGAATAACATCTGTATAAATATTATCTAGGCATGTGGCACTAGTAGGGGTTATTCTTGTGGGCTCCAAAAATAGGTTTACAAGATTGTATGACTGAAAAAGACTTATTATTTTACTACAAGAACCTGACTTTTCTAATAAATTAACATTAAAATCACCACAAATGATAATAGATTTATTTGAGTTACATATCTTGTGTAACACTTCATCCATTACCTTTTCAAAGCAGTCATACAATCCTGAAGGGGGCCTGTACACACTTAATACAATAAATTGCTCCAACTCTATACAAGCTATTTCAACCGTCCGCTCAACAGATAGGCTCACAATATCCTTACGGTCTTTAAATTTCAGCTGGTTACTTACTAAAATTAATGAGCCACCATGTATAGCATTTACTCTGCTGAACGAACTACCAACCTGGTGATTATTAAAATTGAACATAAACTGGTGGCTTTTAAGCCAATGTTCTGTTATACAAAGAATAAATACTAATAATAATAATAATAATAATACTGTTAAAATTCATAAATAATTCTACTTCTAAATCTTTTTTGAGAAAACCTTGAATATTTTGATTCACCAGGTTAATACTATTTACTAATTTTGAAGTTTTATTTGATTTATTTTTGCATTTCTGTACATTATTGCTAGAGGATGCCTCTATTGTCTTAACATGGTAAATCTCTCAATATTGTGTGTACAAACTTACATTTGCAGTTAAAATGTATGGGAGAACATGTATTTCAACTACAATGTTAAGTTTGGTCTTGGAATAAATTCATCCCAACTACGGAACCATTCATTGTGCGTAGTTCGACACTCAATCAGTCAGAAAAATCACTAATAAGTGCCGAGAGAGAAGTAGTTATTTTTAAATGATTTGTTTTTGGTGACCAGTCTGAAAATTTGCACAATAATCTAAAAACCTCCATAACTTGGAAACCATTAAATTTCGAACCACATTTGTTAGAAATTAACTCTAGTATAACCCCCTTACAAAGACTATGTCGAATTTCCGAGCACCCTGAATATCCGTAAACAGGCAAATGTATGGTGGCAACCGACTTTGGCCGAGTAGCCATCTTCAGCATTCAATGGGTTAAGAACCACTGTAGGTGTTTGCTGCAGATGCTGCTGGCTGTTTCTCCAAAAAACAAAACACGATCGAATTATGTCCTTCCCAAAAGTAACGTCACACTACCAAAAGCAGCTGGCAAAGGCTAGAGAGGAAACGGTAACTGAATGGAACTAAATTCCAGGCGCCTCCATTGGTGGTACAGTCGCGACCGTTTCACTGGCCGGACTCGTTGGAATGCTGTTAGCAGTTCTCGGCGCGACTGTACGCTTGTACGTACTTCTAGATTGGTGAAATGAATGCCGGAATTTATGCATTTCACAATGATTTTTTGAGAATAGAATTTTGATTAGTTTAAAGACAAAAATGACGGTTTACTTTGCTAACTAGGTATGACTCAGTTGGTATGCCATAAATAGTGATACTTAAGATTGCAGACCAAATTGACAAAAATAATGCATTTTAATTAAAACTTAATGTACTATGCATTTGGTATATTTTTATTAGTTACATAAAGACAACTTTCATAGTAGAAAGTTATCTTTATTTATTTATATAGCATCGCATATTTACCAGTGGACCCAGTCCTTACCTACCTAAACGGAGGAGATGCATACATTTACCAAAATGGAGACTAAATATTTTTCTTTAACATTCAGAAAACATACCCACATAATATCATAAAATATACTATCAAAATGCGAAAGTAAAAACCCGAAATAAGACACCGCCTTTTGTTTTCATTGTTTGCGTACCTATAACGAGACGCGAGCAACGTAACAAAAACAAAAGAAAATGGCTCTATTATGTGAAAACAACCCAGATACTACCACGGTTATATTCACCCGTGGGCTGAATTTATACGATATACTCTGTATTCAGTTAGCCAACGTTATCTGACATCCCATACGCGTTCAAACTTCTCCTCAACCATCTTTGGTCCTAAGTCAAGCGAGGGGGGTTAAGTCCCACACTACGCTGGTTAAGAGAACATATTTCGAATATCCAAAAGTATAAATTTCTCCGGTAAGCTATCGACTTACTTTTTATATTCGATGGAATCGTGGTATCGGGAATGGGCCACTGTTTTGTAGACAAACAGGGAGTGCTGGTTGAGCCGTTTTCTGAAATCCTTGTAACCGACACACCATGTATGTATCTTACGTGTTTTTGTTTATGATTTGTTCGAGTACCTGATACGTAATCCTTAAGAGAGAATATAGCTCTTTGGATAAGTTTTGTTGTTATAAAATGAAGCAAAATATGTGAACTTTTGCCTTCATATAAGTTTCAGAATGTAAACATAATCTATTACTACCAAGAATTTTTATGCAATAAATCTGAAAAACGATAATATTTTCATACCCAAACCAGACATCAGAGCTAGGTTTTACAAAAAAAAAAAAGATAGAACATAACGTAGTGATTTCCATACCTCACGGCGTTGATGTAAACAGTTATAAATATGTTCTACCGAGTGCTATACAAAATGCATGAGAAGAACACAAACAGGACAAAAACTATTCAAATTTAGAATAAACACAAGACCGACTAAAACAGCAAATCTGTCTGTAAAATTGTTTAAGATTTTCCAATAAAACAAAAATGACATTTCATATTTGAATACTGAAAAATTGATCCAATTTTGAAAAAAAAAAAACATAACTATTTGCATTAGATGTGTACTATCAATTACTACAAAAGTCAGGATACAATTTTAAGAGATAGGTAGGTACTCTTACTCCATTAGAAGCAACATAATCATACTAACAAAAATGCCCAGTCAGATAACAGAAGTCGATCCGCCCTTGAATCGGTCCCTAAGCAACTAAACTTATCAATCAAAAGTCCTCAAGTATTCCCTTTATCCCAAAAATCAATACTATCAATCGTAGAACAGTTACACCAACAAAAGTTTCAATACCAACCAACGTAGGTAAGTAGGTAAATATACATAAAACTACCTACCCACAACTACATATTACGAAGACCTCAACAAAAGCAGTTTCTAATGCTTGCGTTCTCCAACCTTAATCTTTTTGTACCTCTAATTAAATTAGCAAAACCCAGGAGCGCGGAAACTGGACACGCACACAAGCACACCCCCCTTTTCTGACACACACATACACCGCACACAATTAGAGGACGACGTAAAGTGAAAGGACCGTAGCAGTGTGTGAGTGAGATCGCCGTGCGTGTATATGTGTGTGTTTTAGTTAAGGGTCGTCATTTCTCTTGGACCCTCCCCCGTAGTGTCCGCAGAAAGGTGAGTTAAGACGGAGTTGTATAGAGCTGTTGATACCACTTTTTTTTTTTTTGTTAAAATTGTTACTTATTAAGCATTAGTTTACTTAGTCATGTCAGTAGGAATATTGCAAAGGCTTTTTGTTATTTTTATTTTTTTTCCCTTAAGGTACTGTCCCACTGCTGGACTGGCTGGGTGGGCTGGCTGGCTAGGCTGGGTCTCCCATGTTCATTATTCATCATCATTCTCCTGCCCTTATCCCAATCTACTTAGGGTCGCCGCAACATGTCACTTTTTTCTATAATTCGTCGACCATTTCCATAGTTCTTCGTTTCCATAGTCGTCATCTCCGTAGTCACCCCTTTCTTGCCATAACATCTTTCACACAGTCCATCCACCGTCTCTTTGGTCTTACCCTACTCTTATAGCCATCAATATTCATACTCAAAACTTTCCTTACGACATTTTCGTCATTCCTCCGCATCACATGTCTATACCATGACAACCGATTTCCGCACAACTTCCAGTCACCGGTGTAACTTTCAAACTTCCTCTTATGTACGCATTTCTTATTCTACCCATTCGCATAACACCACACATCCTTCTTATCGTTCTCATCTCAGCTGCATGCAATTGCCTTTCATTCATCCCTTTTGTTTCCCAACATTCTCATCCATACAAGACAGCAGGTCTAACCATTGTTTTATATATCTTCCCGAATGATTTGTGCTAAATCGAAAACAATAAATTAAAAAATCATGTAATTTAAGATAATATGATAATATTGTTGTACACATATTGTTAAAAAAAAAAAACATGGAATTGCTAAAAATCATTATAACAAAAAAAAAAAATATGCCAGCGATATCAACAACTCTATACATTTCCTACAGACAAACAGACATCCCCCAGCATCCTCCCTCGGACTTTAATATTGATCAGTGTCCGGTGGCGGTCAGGTAGTGTCGGCCACGAGCCGGCGCATGCGTCATACCTGCCCTTAGAGCAGGCTCTTTGTTGCAACTATGTACGACTTGTAGGCTCGACCACTTATTAGTTCGGGGGTAGGCAGTAAACTTAGATATGGATAATAAAATATTATTGGCAGTTTTTTTTGGGAACGTCGAATGGTAATGGGCTCTGTTCTGAAATACGATTACTTGGCTTTAAAATGGATGTGGGTTTTTGCGATATATTTTCGACAGATAAACAAATTGACTATAAAATTTTTATGAAAATATGGGTAAAGCTGGAAAGTTAGTCTAGCCTAGCACGTGTCATATCTGCCCTCAGAGCAGGGTCTCTGTTGCAAATATGTAGTATGATTTGTAGCCACCTTTAGTTCGGGGCCCGGGGTTTTTTTACATTATTTTGTGGTATCGGTATTGTCAGATTTTTGTGTAGCGTGGTATAGAAAATTATGTGATAATCTGAAAATCGGTTACTTGGCAATATCTGCATTCGTTTGGACGTATCAATATTTTTTAAAGAATTTTGCAATTTATTAGGTACTTTTGTCCTACAATAAATTATATTCAGTTTCCTGAATATAATAAGTTCTAAAGGTACTTAATGTCGAGCATTTAGATACCTATGCTATGTTAGTAAAGGTATGGAGTCAAGTCTGGCACGTGTTACAGAGACAGTCAGCCGCACATGAGTGGTAGCACTTGCTCTACGAAAACCGCCTTTGCGTCTACTTCCTAAAGATGCAGTCAATGTCGAATTCTTAGTTTCTTACCGCTGATGCGCGGTTAACTGTACCTACCTGTCCTTAGATGCTTTGTTGCAATTTTGCACGAGTATAGTCTGGACGGTTTATTAGATCGCCATAGATTCTAATGAAGGTAGGTTCTAGGGTGGGTCCGAAGTAATTACTGTTTTGAGCAACGGTGACTTGCAGGCTTCAATGCTGGCAGATGTTGTATATTATGTTTAGCTATAAAAGGCATTAATGTTTCTTAGTAAATTACTTAGAAACGTGAATGCCTTTTCCAAGAGTTCTAATGTGATTTCTTTTTTGAATATGGGTAGTATTGAAACGCAAATTAATAAATAAACTTTTTGTATCCAAAAATATTCTGAATTCCAATCAAAATTACTGATTGCACAGCAAAATACTCAACTCTAAATACAGTGTGAGTCTTCATAAAGTGCACATGTCGAAATGAGAAAAACTATGCTTAGTTTTATCGACGGAAATAATATTTAAAAAAATAAATTATTTTTTTTTAGCATTTTTAAGACTCACACTGTATAAAATAAGCAACAATTTATATTCGTGGCGCACCGCTACTTATATTAAAGTAAAGCCTTTTTATTAATGTATAGCTAATAATGACTAGCGCTCATTAAACCTATTTTACTGTTCTTGAGAGAAACATTATTGTAACTTATCCTTCGTGCTCTTCGCTAAGGACATCTTATGTCGATGGAGCCCCGCTTGGCGGGGCTCCTATTTCTGTGTAACGGGCTTAAATTAACCTAACCAAGCCTAAACTCGGGGTTAATATTAGTCACCATATAATTTTGCTATGAGTGTGAGTATTATAAAGAACGCTCTGGTTAATTTGCTGTGCAGTCAGTATTTTTGATGTAAAAAGTATACAAATGGTGGAAAAAAATTGATAGGTGATTATTTATTTGATGCGCGATTAATAATATCCCCTTGAATATTGGCACCTTGTTTTTCTATATATTCATGTAATTAGTTATCATTTCATTGTGCTTTTGTGTGTTGTGCTATGTTTTTGTGTACACTGAATAAATGATTTATCTATCTATCTAAGAATATAGGAGCGTAGGCACTCGTGGGTAGCTGGCTGGGGGCTGAGCTGAAAATCAACGTCAGGTAGTTGCAGTGTTACCATGTGACTGTATGCTGAGCTGAGACCCTTTTGTTCATTTACTTTTTTTTTCGTATTTTTAAGGGTTTGTTTTAATGACTTCTTTTTAGCGTGCCAATCGACTCGGGCCAGAATTCGGCTACGTGTTTGGCACCATCAATAGTGTCCATCAGTTCCTGTAACGTGCAGACGAAAGGACATGCATGCCATCGTTTGTGGAACATCACCATATTTATACCCCAAGGCGGAGAGTTATCTATGAGTATCTATTACGTATGCCAATATACGAATTTCCTTTGTTTATCTATGTTTAATAATGGTGCCCATTCTGTTGTGCACAAACTGAACTTAATTTAGGCTATTGCTAACTTTTTTCTGTAATAAAACAAGAAAGAGACAGACGTAAATTAAAGATGTCAAGTTTAGTTGAACTAATATTTCCATACAAATTTAGACGACACGTAAAAACATGTTGACTAAAAACACGGTGAAGCGCAAGGGGTAAACTAGTTTGACATCTCTAACTTAGTTCATAGCTATAGCCGTCCTTTTCTGCGCTGCCTGTTAGTAAAAGATAGCGATTCTGTAATTTTTAGTTTAGTTATTGAACAAGAGAATCAGCGCCAATGGACGTTTGTTTAATCTATCATGAAGATCTAGACGAAAACCAAACACGTGGCGAACTCGATCTTTAATTTTCTTTGTGGTTACTCTTAGCTTCCAAGTTTTGGTGGACAATAAAGGTTTTATCATGATAATATTTCTTTGTTGAAAACGGTCGGACGGGTTAATCAAAGAAGATAATAATGATACAACCCGGAAGATAAAAATACAAGTTATAAACAGACGAACTTAGAAAACCTAACCTACCTTTTTGGAAGTCGGTTAAAGAGAGAAACCAACACGTGGTGCTCACTAGATGCAATTAGGTATACATAATTAATTTATATGAAAGCCTTCAACGCAATTGACCACTAAAACCTCAAAAGAAACTTACAACATATCTAAATATATCAACACAAAAACAATTTTATTAAAATTACCCCACTTTGAAGGAATTCCTCCCAACATACAACATATTTACGCGAAACAGAATTTTCCACAAAATCATATAATAGTAAGGAACCGTGATATTACGTTATCTGAAAACATTATAGTAAAAAGATTTCCCCGGTTTAATATCAAAGAGAAGTCCCTAAATTCCGTATCATGTAAAGAACACTTTCAATATTGGGATTGGTATCCCTCTGGCCGTAACAAGGTTTTATTAGATCCCACTAAAGGGCATCCCCGCACAAAGGTAGCACAAGAAACCCTTTTTCTACCTTACTTCAAATATATTAACTGTCCCACTACCTTTCATGACCAGGATAAGTATTGTGCTGGATGTGACAAGGGTTAAAATAAAAATAGGTTTATAGTTTTTCGTTATTCGTTAAGCTGTTATAGATAGAAATATAATAAATTAGTTATTTGTCTCTTTGTCGATTGGCGCAAAAACGCTTGAACACACTTACAGGGTGGAAAAATCAATGGGCTCTGAAGGGAAACCACTTTTTATTTTACTTAAAGACATTTATTTATTTTAAAAAAGGAACAGAACTGCATTCAGAGATTTCTCGACAAGTTTACCTAAACCGAACCGAATCGAACCAGCTAAAAATTAAAAAAATAAACACTCGCTATTTTATTTCACCAGTCGATACAGTCAATGTTAAAGATAAAATTGCTCTGAGAAACCAGTCGTACAAGATATCCATTTAGTACACAAGGGCTTTAATCAACATTGCCTAGACTAGAACTTTTCACTTTCAACAAGTAAAAGACAAGTTATAATTTTCTTATAACTCTAACATCCAAAGACATTCTATTAAGTACAAGCTTGCTTATTGATCTCTAAGTACCTTGTTGAAGACATAGATAAAAAATCGTTTAATTGGTAATAATAATTCAATGCACATTTCCTTCTTAGACGAGGCGTTCTGACGAATTTCCAGGGCTTACCTTAATGAAAATTTGAATGTCTGGATAGGTACAAATGGGACGATTAGATGGCCTGCAAGAAGTTCAGTCAGGTCTAAACTTCTTGCCTCTGGACTATTTTTTATGGGGCCATGTAAAAAAAAAATATTTACAAAAAGTTTCATGAGACTGTAGAAGAGCTCCTAATAACATTTTTTTACCTCAACCCTTAGGTTGAGGTGAAAATGTTATTATGAGCATACACCGCAACACTTTGCAGAAGGCTACACAACGTGAATATCAAAAAAGACTAAACTTGTGTATCCGTAACAAGGAGTCTTATTTTTAAAGTGTAATAAAATTGTAATTTTAATTAGTTCAAGAATCAATGTCTTGGTAATGGTAATTTTTTTTCATGTTTACGCCTTCATATCAGAATTGATGATAAAATAAAATTAATGGTTTTCATGATTTCCATACCAAAATGGTAAAAAGGAGCAACTCAGTCTGTCTGTCTGTCTGTCCGTCTGTCACAGCTGGATATCTCAAGAACCACTAATGATAACAACTTGAATTTTGGAATACTTTTAGATGACGTTTGCGCAACGATTTTGCCAATAAGAAAGATTTTTTTTTGCAATAGGGACTGAAAGGGGTCTTAAAAATTCGAAGTGGGGCTACTAGGGCATGTGGGGTATCATATGAAAGAGCGCTGTTTGCATATTCTCAAACATTTTTTTTTTGGCCGAACAGTTTTCGACTTTTGATGAAAAATGTAAAAAAAAAAACCGTTCCTTCCCATATCTCCGAAGTTCGCATAGAGAAAAATCTGAATTTACTCTATGTAATAGAAGTTTATGTAAAAATTACAAGAAAAATAAAACGATGTCTCTAAATAGCACACTTTTTTATATATGATCATACGGAACCCTCGGTGCGCGAGTCCGACTCGCTCTTGGCTTCTTTATTTCTAAGACCAAATGTTTAGGTATAGAGAGATTGTATTCTGAACATTATAATAAAATAGCGAGTGTTAATTTTTTGAATTTTTAGCTGGTTCGATTCCCGGTGTAGGTAAGCTGGTCGAGAAATCTGTGAATGCAGTTTTGTTTCTTTTTAAAAATAAAGGAACGTGAATTTAAAGTGGTTTCCCTTCAGGGCCCATTGATTTTTTCCACCCTGTATAATATATAACTTGGATTAACACATAGCGTATTTTTAATCCCGGTAGTACCTACGGTACCGTGGCATAATTTCCGATAATCCACGCTGGCGGAGCCGCGGTCAAAAGCTAGTCTAACGAAAGTCGCTCAATTGTGTTCAAATTAGATTCTAACAAATGCTAGAAATAATCTTAAAAAAAAAAAACAAAATACTCTTTTTCCTCAGTAGGTTAATTGCTATTGGAACAGACATTATTATGAATTAGCAGTTTGTAGCTAAAAGTGTGAAGGGCAAATTGCAAGGGAGCAATTTTATGTTATCTAAATATCTATCCTTAAAACAGGTGAACTGTAATTAATTGTTATTTCTACCTTTGACTCTCTACACAAACAAATAAAAACATGTTGATTGTGTCCGTCATCGCACTACGATACCGGAAAAGTCATAGAGCGACGCAATTTCCTTTTTCAAATAAAAACGTAGCCACTTCCAGCACCACTTGATCAATGTACGGTCTGCTATTTGTATCTGTTGTACTTTTGTCAGGGGAAATCATGCCTTATATCTACAGTTATATAGACTAATACGGCGTTGCCTGGCTATCGTTGCGATGGTGACCGACGATTACTTCGATATACATACAGTGAATATAACGCTAGGTGGTACAGGTAAGTTGTATGTTGAAGAAGAACTGATTTTTGATACATGATAGAGAGTTTTTTTGGAGATTATTTTGCCTGTGTTGAGTGAAATGCAAGTGTGCGTGTGTGTGTGTGTGTGTGTGTGGTGATTTAATTATTGAGTGAAGAGTGAGTGTGCGCAAGAGTTTTGTTTAATTAGAAAATGGATATGAATCTCTGCTGACAAATAATAGCTTAAATCTGATCGCGATCAGCACGTAAACCCCGTTTAAGAGCTATCACTGTCATTATTTTCTTTGGAATATTGACACTGACAGCTCTTGAACTCGGTTTAGATATGCTCATCGCGTTCAGTTTAATTAGTGAAATCCGCACTAAATGTCTCAAGCAAGTAGGTAAAAAAAAGGTAAATGGTCTAATCGATTAAAGAAGTTGTAGCTAGTATTAGTTAAAAAACTATGGAGGAAAAGGAAGACGTGAAAATAGATGAAAGAGGCAGTTCGTGGAGATACAAGTTTCTTGGTTAGCTTTTGCCAGCAGCTTCGCTCGCATCAAGTTCGAAAACATACTACTGGGATAAAAAAAAATGCATATGTGCTATTCCAGACCATAATCTATCTCTTTGCCAAATTTCATGCAGATCCGTTCAGCCGTTCGAACGTGACTGAGTAACAAACATCCATCCATCGAAACTTTCGCATTTATAATATTAGTAGGATAGGATTATTAGGATTGTTTGTAGCTTGGTAACATTATCTTTTTAAATGTGGGTGTATTATACATCTGTGCCCCTTCAAGGAATGCTTGGAGTGATGTCATATTATGTTATAAGCATTGTTTTCTGTTTTTAGGGTTTCGTACCTCAAAAGGAAAAAACGATACCCTTATGGGATCACTTAATCGTTGTCCGTCTTGTCTGTATGTTTGTCTGTCTGTCAGTCTGTCAAGAGCCTTTTTCTCAGGAACGCGTGGAGGTATCAAGTTGAAATTAATAACAAATTCGTAGGTCCCTTGGAGCTTTACAAAAATCAAGCGTCTAAGTCAACGCAATAAAAAAATACAGGCATTAATTCCACATATTTTTATACTCGCAAATAAATCAAAACCTATACTCTCGTTGACCTAGAATCATGAAATTTGGCAAGAAACATCGTCTCACAGCACAAGTAGGTAAAGCAAAAGTCAGAAAATCGGTCACAAAGTTACATTTGCAGTTGGAGAAATGACTATTAGTTTTTTACAGTTTGTTCTTGGGATAATTTCATCCCAATCAAGGAACCCTTTACTGTGCGTGATCCGACCCGCACTTGGCTGGTTTTTGTATAGTTCTTTCTTTATATCTTTATAGTGGTAGTTGTAAAGGTTTCGGTATTTTGTTAACTGAATTACCGATTCGTTTGACTATAGTACGACAAAGTTCAAAGGTTCCATCGTTTATCTTCGGAAAAACCGAACTTTGCCGAATTAAATGTGTCTGGTCCAATAAGGGAGTGACGGAATTAGTGCGTCAATAATTGTCCATAGACAAAACGAAAAGGATCCAACGTACATTACACTTAATGTGGGTTGGTATTAATACCATTTCGATTGGTCGATAGTTTTTTTTTTTTTTTTTTTGTGGTGGGTGTGCTTTTGACTCTAGTCTAGGTCAGAGGTGACAGAGACAAAGTCTATGATGGAGTGAGCTTACCCAGAAGAAGCCTGTTCACTCTCACTTCGTTTGTATGCGTTCGGAAACACAGACGCATTATAAAAGACATTTTGGAAACGCTTAGTGCGAATTGGTGGAATAGCAACTAGGTAGGGATGGTAACTGGCAGTGCGTCTAGATGTCCGATGGTAGAAGGGGGCCGGCGGTATGAGGTCGAGGAGTTC
Source organism: Dicycla oo (assembly GCA_948252095.1). NCBI lineage: Eukaryota > Metazoa > Arthropoda > Insecta > Lepidoptera > Noctuidae > Dicycla > Dicycla oo. The sequence goes on along the minus strand of OX411727.1, from coordinate 9,049,296 downwards.
TTGGTTACATTTTATTCGCTATATTTCGGTTTTTCCGAAGATAAGCGAAGGAACGTTGGATTTGTTCCTGTTTCGTCCCAAGTTTTCGTCTCACATTCCTATTTTTAGGAAAGTGAGATGAAAACTTGGGACGAAACAGGAACAAATCAAACGTTGTCGTACTGGATCATAGTCATCATCTGCCTAGCCTTTTTCCCAACTATGTTGAGGTCGGCTTCCAGTCTAACCGGATGCAACTGAATACCAATATTTTACATGGAGCGACTGCCTATCTGACCTCCACAACCCAGTTACTGGGTAATACGATAAGGGTATCGTATTACCCAGTAACTGGGTTGGTAAGACTGGTTGTCCAATTTTCGGGCTTCTGACGACCCGTAACGACTGTCAAATATCCACGAACGTGTTTTAGGCACGGAGGGGTCTTGGTATGTAAAGTTGATCACCCATCCACGTAACAAACGCGGCAAGCGTAGCTTAACCTGAACGATCGACCTGTGCGGCTGTTATTACTTAGCCACTAGCCTTCTGTCATTCTGTAGCATAGTGATTAGTTTTAATGAGAAGACTTAAATTCTATTAGCCGAAGACAATTCAATGGCTGAAATGATGAGATAATTATTAGCGTAAGTTCTGAATATCTGACCTTTGTCTAACAACACATACTCAGCAATAAAAATCTCTTTCAATCCAAACAAACATATTTACATCTACCCACGTAGTCTACGTCTAAATTCTTACTAACTAGAGCGTACAGACGTAACGGAGTTCATATTTCATTCGGAACTAACTTCGGGAAATCAATGGCTCGAACGATCGTGTAGTTCGGCCAGTATTGTCTGGACAGACGGATTTACGAGGTACCTAGTATATTTTTGAAAGTATTGTGAAATAAAAGGTGGTAGAATAGGTTAGAAGTAAGATCTAAAATTGCTAATTAACAGTTTAATTGTTGTAAGTAACTATTTAAAAAAGAGCTATAGCTATTTAAGGCGACGATAACTGACTTTTAATGATTTTAAACTGAAGATCACGTCTAAACGAGTAGTGTTAATGATTTGTAAAAAATATACAAGGTGTAACTTAAATAACGCACAACCTCTTAAGTGGTCATTGTACTCATCATTATAAACAATTTTAAAAAAAAACAGCTGTTCAGTACATTTATGTTCGCATAATTCGTCGAAATGTACTAAACAGCTGATTTTTTTTCGCGATTTCAGGTTTGGTCCCATAGTAAAAATTGTTCATGATGATGAGTACAATGACCTCTTAAGAGGTTGTGCGTTATTTAAGTTACATCTGTTATATTGAATTAAAGCATTTTTTAATATCTTTCTATCTATTTTAGATTATTTTTATATTACATAGTATAATTAATTTGTAAAGCTATGTCTAACGTAGATAAAAAACTAAAACTGAGAATCATGCAAAAACTATCGAGCGTATTTTTAAAAAAACCGTCACCTTTTAAAATAAATTAATAATGCATCTAATTTGGGACAGCGCTCCTTGATGAGTGAGTCCTATTACTGACTGGACGTATACTGCGTTGCGAGAGCTCAACAAGCTATAACCACTCAAGGCCATTGGCATATATCTGCGTCTTATACAAGCTTTAGGGCTAGAAAAGTTAGTTTCCAGAAATGAAAAATTGTTTCAAAAGGTTTAATTGCAGTCATTTGTAATGAGGATTGTGGAAACATAACATAACATCACGCCTTGTTCCCTGAAGGGTTAGGCAGAGATGTACACCTATAGTACCTACACCCACATTTCGCTAGTTATGTTTAAATCCCATGTAATAGGGGGCGAGCCTATTGTCATCAACCAGGCACAAAATTCAGACTCCAGGCCGCTACTGAGAAATTCCAGATTGTGGGAACATCTGGCAAAATAAAATCAAGATTCAAACTACATATTTCACATAAGCAGTATTTGTATGAAGTGGGATCAAAATTAATCCACGCACTCGTTTCAAAGGCGTATTAATACGGAGTGATGATTAACAAAGGCACTTCCTTGCTGACCGGTACATTACATGCACTAAAAATATGTCACAAGCCACCAAAGAGATATAGTCATTGCAAGCCATCCTACGTGCAGCTCACAGAATCATAAACCTACCGAAGTAAGTCAAGGTACCACACAATCAATCAATCTGCCTAGCCTTTTCCCAACTATGTTGGGGTCGGCTTCCAGTCTAACCGGATGCAGCTGAATACCAGTATTTTACATGGAGCGACTGCCTATCTGACCTCCACAACCCAGTTACTGGGTAATACATAAATAAAGTTGTCAGATTTTCGGGCTTCTGACGACCCGTAACGACTGTCAAAAATCTACGAATGACAGCCGGGATTGCTTTCCGAGGCACGGAATGTAAAGATGGTCATCCATCCACGGACGGACCGCGGCAAACTTAGCTTAACCTGATGGATCGACCCGTGCGGTTTTATTACTTAGAGTTAGGCACGAGCTCCTCGTCAGGGTACCACAGATAAAGTATATTACGCCATCTATTTTAATTCTTCCAATAAAACAGAGAGAGCTTGTAATACAATCTTACATAACACGACACAACCAATAAGAAACGGCCAAAACACGGTGTTAGCAAAAATGGATGCCCAGCAGAACAGAAAACGTACTAATGGTATCATAAACTTACATATAAAGTCCAGCCTAACATGACCTATATCCCAGAACTGTTTCATACAATGGAGAGGTCAAGTTATGCCAGATGCGTAGATCCGAATGTACTATCGCGCCATTTGCGTTTATTGGCCATTTGGCCAGTTCGGAATTTGAAATCTGTGTTCACTCTAATTGATTCCTCCCCTTTCCATATTCTAATAAATTGGGTTCCAGGATTTATTTGCGTTAACGGATGTTTTTACCCTTTTTGTTCTTTTTTGAGAGAATTCTTTGCAATTAATTATCATTTTTACATTTTATTTGCAAAGGTTTATGGACAATGATTTTGGCTTTTTTGCATTTTTACTAGCGTGTGCATTAGAAAAGCTACCTAATTAGTCAATATAAAAGCTGAGGATCACAGTAAAACAATACTTAAAGTTAACATTCTGCTCATAAAGAAAATGTGAAAATAAAAGAACCACGAACCGAAACATACCAAGTGCAAGCAAATCCTATAGAAATAAACGAAATATTAAAAACTTCAAATTATTACAACTGAAAAATTCATCCAGCTACTATATTTGTGACGTCATAAAATTATATTACATTCGTTCGTAGCGGTCGTAGCTCGTAGCAGTTGTAGCGGCTACACTTTCATGGCGTAGCGGGGTGCTACGGAGGGTGGATGGGGGGGTTACTGACCGCGACATTTGTTGCCCGTCCACCCCGGGTGTCTCGGATAGCCGACTTAATGTACTTAACTTGTGTATGTGTGTGTGAATGAGGCTAGTGTGTGTGTATATTGTGCTTTATTAATCTGTTGTGGGGATTTTACCTGACAATTTATGGAATAGAAAATAGTAATAATGGAATAGTTTATTGTCCAGGTAAAACAGTAAGCAGGCTTAAAGGTTAACAATAAGTTGAGACGATAATATAAGTACTTAAAATATGACGTATAACTAGGTTGCAAAATATTATTTACTAGTGAGCCCCAAACTAGACAGTTAGTCTGTATCTTGGGGCTCGGGGTACAGATTCCAGAGTGGAGACTACTAGGAAGGTGATTTCAGGTGTTATATAGTATGTTTGTGAATGTGTGAAGTGTGTGTGTGTGTGTGTTGTGTGAGCGTGTATAACAGGGTATAATAGGTTGTGGGTAACATTATTTGTTTGGACGCTGTAATGAGTTTAAGGAAAAGAAAATCGTATCGGTTCTGGTAAAAGGATAAGGATAGTTTCATTAAACATGTGAGTATTTCTTAACTTTAATTCATAGCGTTCGGTCGCAGCCCGACCGTTTTTAAACAAAACTAAACTTATCGCCAAGTTTTGAATCCGTCAAAACAGACAATCTGGAGAACTGTTTTGAACTATAAACTAAATTCTATAAATGAATTTGTTATGTGAAAAGTGTCCTCAATAAATACACACGGTTCAACCTTAACAACTACAAAAACTACAATTGTAATAGGTACTGTTAAAATAATAGTAACAGTCGCTTTCTCGTTTAAAAACCAGCTAATTGCGTGTCAGACCACGCACAATGTAGGGTTCCGTAGTTGGGATGAATTTATCCCAAGAACAAACTTAACATTGTTGTTGAAAAACATGTTCTCTCATACATTCCAAGTTTGTACGCATAATATTGAGAGATTTACCATGTTATTTTAAGAACATAGACTTCTTATAAGTTTTCCTGTAATTTATAGGTAAAGAGCTATTTTCTGTATTTTTTTTTTTCAAAATTTTAGGCTCAGTAGTTTTGGAGATAACTAAGGGGGATGATCAATTTCCGTCTATTTTCTTGAATAACTTCAAAACAATTTATTTTAAAATTATAAAAAAATATATTTGAGACCCTCATTCGACATGTCACACGGTAGGTAGATATAGTTTGCAATTTTTTTTTTTAATTTTCTTATTTGCCTCCAAAATTGACCCCCATATTCAAAATTCATTTACTTACGTTACACATCCGTGTGTGGCTCACAGAAATTCATACGTGTACCAAATTCAACTTAATCAGTCCATTAGTTTCGGAGCAAATTGGCTGTGACAGACAGACAGACAGACACATGAGGGATCCTATAAGGGTTTCGTTTTTCCTTTTGAGGTACGGAACCCTAAAAAATAACGAACATATTTCCAGCGTGTTTTAATAAACACGAATCCAATATACACAAAAACTATGTAAGCGGTAGACCCAATAATCTGCTAAAATCATTAAGAAAAAGATAATTGTGACTGCTACTGCCAAAACGTTCAATTACGACCAAAATATGACCAGCACGCAAATTAAATTGGGCACATTTGCACAACCCTAAACTGCGAATGGGGGCATAGACCGACGCCTCACCCCCTCGGGGGCGGGTCCGGTGGGGTGAACTGACCGCCACCCTCACCCCCGGCTTATTTACAACGGATTTTATTTGCACACGACATGGCCGAACTTACCCTTATTTTGTATGTTTTACTTTAGATGTCTGAGCTTGCTAGTTTTGTATTTGGTATTTGAGTGATTGATTTAAGTAATAACATAACATCATGCATGTATTACCCTATAGGGGTAGGCAGAGGTGCACCTATAGTACACACACATATCGCCAGTTATGTTTAAGTCTCATGTAACTGGGAGCGAGCCTATTGTCATCAACCGAGCACAAATCCAGACTCCGGGGTGCTACTGAGAAATTCCTGATAGAAAAACGCAATAGTACTTTGCTCGACCCGGGAATCGAACCTAGAACTTCATGCTCAGCAGTAGCGTTTGCGACCACTACACCAACGGAACAGTCAGATTTAAGTAATATTTTAGAAAAATTAAATTACAAATATACATTAATTCGTAAAAACGATCTGCAGAAAATGTGTAATAATAGATAATGAAAGTTGGCTAAAGTGACACCTTATTTATTATACAATTAAACCTAAATAAGTTTTTGATTTTTTTTTTTTAATTGCCAGAAACAAAAGAATGCATTGAAGGAGTTGAGCACTAATTGAATTACGTATACCTATTGTCATGCAAGCGAACCTAAGTATTGATGGGTATGCTATAAGAGTATAAATTAACGTTATTGCTGTAGTAAGTGGCCACGCTTTAGTAACTGGCCACTCATAAAAAAAAGAGGTAGAAACAAGGTAATGCAAGCAAGCTCATAAATGAAAAGGACGAAACATATTTTTTTTGTCCTTTTGTTTCATGAGCTTGTTTCTTCTCCTTGTTTCTACCTTTTTTATGAGTGGCCAGTTACTAAAGCGTGGCCAATTACTACAGCAATTACCCTATTAGGTTTGATGTTATATTCCAAAATCAATAAAAGTATACCATTATTTCTTACGATATTGCCAGCAAAAGTATGTCAAGATCCCATACACATAGCCACATTGTTAAGAAAATCCATAGAGGAAATAGTAAAGACGACATTAACAATGTCTTGTACTATTATTCGAACAAGCAAAGTCCTACTCTTTACGCAACAAATAACAACGTTAAGAAACTAACATCGCAAGCATATTCATGTCATGGAGTAATTGGACCTATCCGAGCAACTCGAGAAAAATACCAGCCATCTCCTCAAAAATATGTTACGTCTGTAGCGAACCATTGTCCTTTGAAAAAAGAATATCGCATAACGAAGTTGAGTTCCGACTTTATATCAAATATCACGCATGACGCGACTCCCCCTGCCTCCCTAGGAGGGCAATAAAAAATAATATATTGGAATATGTTGGAAATAACAGCGTATCATCCTTCGTGGATACCGTATGAGGACATTCGAGCAGACGAGTCCAGCCTCCTTTTATTGTCTCGGGGAACTGCTGACGTAAGTAACGACTTCTTGTTTGTTATATCGTCTTGTATGAATAAAATTATGCTACTCCCTGTTACAATAGGCAGGGTAATAAGGAAAGTCAGCCGGAAAATTTTGATGGTTTATTAAAAAAGTGTAGAGTTTCCGAAATACGATAATAATACATAAGTAATGGTTGTTGTGTCGTGACTATTGCTTATATTTAACTTTTGCTTTATAAAAACTCTTGTCTTTTTTCACACAACATCATCCACAAAACACTTAATTAAAATCAACAACTCACCTTCATCATTAAAACTAAAACACAACACCACAGCACATTTTCGCACCTCAAACTCAAAACTCGATACATCAATCGATTTTAAAATCCGAACCGATCGGTTGCGCACACGCATACCGTAGACGCGATCGTTAAGGAATGAATCAGGAAGTAAGGTAGACCCCGCGGGTCAGGTAGCGGGGTTTAAGAATTACCGGCGCGTTAAAGGGTTAAGTCACAAAAGGTGTAATTATTATTACAAGGTTAAGGGGCACACAAAAGAAACGAGACGGTTGCAGGGTTAGCTTGAGGTTGCTCGCGTGTTAGTCGGAAATATGTTTTAGTGTGGCTAAATTAATTTAGTTCTCAGTCTTAGGTAAGTTCTTAGTGTTTTGTTAAGGTTTGAGCTGTGTTGCCCTCTACGTTTATAATGTTTGGTGTTGTTGGTAGTTATTGAGTCTCAAAAATGAAAATACCGGTCAAGTGCGAGTCGGACTCGCGCAAGACGGGTTCCGTACCATTATCTACAAAAACGGCAACAAAATCACGTTTGTTTTAAGGGAGCCCGCTTAAATATTTATTTGATTCTGTTTTTTTAGTATTTGTTGTTTTTCACAGATGATGTATTTCTGTTGCCGCTATAGGCAACAGAAATACATCATCTGTGAAAATTTCAACGTCTAATTATCACGGTTCGTGAGATACAGCCTGGTGACAGACGGACAGACAGTCGGACAGCGGAGTAATAGGGTCCCGTTTTACCCTTTGGGTACGGAACCTTATAAAACCGGCTAAGTGCATGTCGGACCACGCACAATGAAGGGTTCCGTAGTTGGGATGAATTTATCTCAAGAACAAACTTAACAATGTAGCTGAAAAACTTGTTCTCCCATACAATCAAACTGCAAATGTAGGTTGTACGCATAGTATTGAGATATTTACCATGTTATTTTAAATTAAATTAAATTATAGACTACTGAGATTCGGAGATAGTGGGGAATGGCAAATTTTCGCATATTTTCTTAAATAACCTTAAAACTGTTTCTTTTAAAATTATAAAACAAATATATTTGAGACCCTCACAGTAAGCCCTATCATTTAATATGTCACACGGTACAGTTTGCAAAACTTTTTTTTTATTTTCTTATTTGCCCCTCAAAAATGTATTCAAAATTACATATCCGTGTTTGGGTTCCATAAATTCATATTTGTATCAAATTTCAACTTAATCAGTCTATTAGACTCATTGGCTGTGACGGACGGACATACCGACGTACGAGTAATCCTATAAGGGTTCCGTTTTTTTCCTTTTGAGGTACGGAACCCTAAAAAGTACAAAATCAACTATGTTAGGTTTTAGTGTCTTGGCTACTCTCTTGTCCAGGATGGCCAAAAAATTATAGGTTGGTACTAAATTGTATTAAGCGTAGGTAGATAGGATACTGCTGGTCCCAGGGTGACATGGTCATACTGATTAAACCCTCTTATAATAAACTAGCATAAGCATAGCATATAGCAGTGGTGGCTCCATAAATTAATAAAAATTAAAAAAAAACCTAGTGTCCTTATTAGTTGAAACGGGACTTTTTTAAGATTCTGTTTATGCCAATTTTGTGAAAAGTAAGCATATTACTAAGACGGATTTGTATGGTTTTGTGTCTTTTTTTTTCGGTTAGTAATAGATTCAACCATAATAATTAAGCTTTAAACTTACTTGCTAAGACGATGCCGTATAACTTTCCATCTTGATTCACCGTCTTATCGCACTCAAATTACACAAACACACTTTGTTCTTGTATTGAACACCGATGACAAAATAAACCAAATAGACGTAAAATAACGTCTAAAAATTCGTTCACATTTTTGCAAATAAAGCCTACCTGACTACACTTTCACGTGTGAACCTACCGACTGTCATCTTGCTAAAACTAACCCTTCACATGATACTCAATGTACCTGAAACGACCCGACCCAATAATTCATTACCGAACAATACAACATAAACTTATTTTTCTAGTAATAGTAATAACCCTTTTTCGCGCTGTCTATGCGACCCCTTGCGAATTTTGACACAAATAAAACACCCGTACCGAACACAAATATTTAAGAAAAAAAACGCGTTCGCTTTTCAACTTTGTCTCTGGCCATAAATCAGTTTATAAATAACAAACCGTTGCAGTTATACGTTCGATATTTGAACTGAAGCGTAATCGATTGATTTTTAAAATTGTGTCTGTTTTTTTTTAAGTCTGACATTTTCGCGATATTAATTTAATAATCATAATACCACAACATACCTGACATGAAATATCCTAAATCGTAAATGTGTGATAGCATTTTAAAGAGAATATTAGAAAAACATTGTATTCTAGATTAGATTACGTAGATACTTTTCTCATAAACTGCAAAGAAACCCTATAATTCTACAATTAGACCAGCTCTATTGTTAAGAACACAACAAAATGAATCCTATAATTTGTCAAGAGCTGCACTCATAGATGTAAGATTAGATTCAAAGGTAATTTCGTACTTGACATGTGCCACCGCCTGTGCTGACTTGTTCGCCTAATTTGCTTTTATTATGCAGATTTGTGATCGGATAAGTGAAGAGGCACTTCTATTCGCGTGATATATCAGGCCGATTGAAATAGATAACTCAAGTGTTTCGTTTAGTCCTACTATTGATAATTGTGATGGATTTTGTAAAGTGTCTAAGAAGATTATTTCATATAATATATTAGTGTGGTAAAAATTGTTGTTACAATAAACTCAGGTTAGTGTATTATTTTATTAATAAGATAGATAAATCAAACGAAATAAACATATGGTACACACAAAATACATAGGTAGTACCACATAAAAACCTATAAAAGAAAAAAAAAACTTTAAGCTTGACGATATACTCTAGACAATTCCCCAGCAATACTCGTACAAAAATCAGCAAATTATACAAAAAGCTATTTTTTTAAATACTTTTTAAAATAATTTCCTGGCGCACAAAGCAAATCTCTTTGAATCCACAACATTGATCAGCATTATAATCGTCGGGATATTCTAATACTCATCACCAGTTCTTCCATTAAAAACCATAAAGAGCTCTAAGCCTGCATCTGCTCGGCATTATACTCTACTAGCGAATTAGAATAGGACCCTCTATGCAAAAATTGAATAGCGTACCACCCTATTATCATAGATCAGGTATACGCAAAAATTGCAACATTCATTCAAATTAATAATAAAATAATAAAAGTAGACCGTGAGCAGTGAAAGGGTTAATTCCGTATTGTTGAGTGAATAGGGTTCGACTATTGCGTGTCTTCTAACGGTATTCGGTATCATTATTGTGCGAATTATACTTCGTTATGATACGTTGTAGCGTGATTGTTATGGTTATGTATCTCGATATTTAGCAGAGTTGACAGAATCTGTAGGTACGAATTATAAATTCAATGCCAACCGAATACTGTAATAATCATAGAAAGGTTTTTAATGGTAATTGTTAAACATTCGTTACTAACTAAAACCATAATGCATAGGCTTATTTTGATAACACATCACTAAACTAATCACGTTTACCGCGATTTTGTCGCTGTCATCTTCAAACGATAGAAAGAAACGGAGCGATGTTTTAAACTCGTTCAGCGTTAAACGCGTTTAGCGCGATTTTGTCTGTGTCATCTTCAATCGTTTGAAGATAACAGAGACAGAATGATGTTTTAAACTCATTTAGCGTTAAACGCGTTTAGTGATGTGTGGTAAAAATGAGCCTAAGTGCGTATTTCACCAATGAAACTGAACGCGATTAGCACATCTATTCCAATTCCAATTCCAATCTTAGAGTAATGGCTCCATCGTTTTATCGATGATTTTGCCAATGTCAAGGTTGAAGGAAACAAAATGTATTCGCTGAGGTTGATCAGTTATACAGCCTTAAGTTAAAACTGGATCTGTTTGAGTACCCTGCAAGGACAACACAATATATATGTTAGTATTAATTTATTGTTAGTAGTCAGACATCACAAATTAATTTAATTATGAGACATAAACAGTGAACCATGATACTTTTATTAAACTTTCATGCATTATTATTAGTAAATTATTAAGAACAATTAATCTGGTTCTTTGCAGTTATAGCTTGATGTTATTTAATAATATAATTTTTTTTAGTGTTTTAATTAATGGGGAATTAACGAGTGTCAGAAGGTATGGAATATTAATAGGTCTGGGGAAATTAGGGGGGAGAATATCATACAGAGGAACTAAAAGATTTCGACAGGAGAAAAATATGTGTTCAAGAGTACCCTCTTCCACACCACACTCGCAAAGGGAATGATTCCGAATGCGTAGCTTAGCCAAGAACACTGGTGAGCAAACATGACCTAGTCTGAGACGTATAATGAGAGATGTGGTTAATTTGTTCAATTTTTTATTTTTGACGAACCAGGGTTTCAGTGGGATGTCGGGTTGGATATTGCCATAATATTTGCCCTTAACTGCCCTTGATCTTTGCCACAGATCATCCCAAGACTATGTGGACTATGTTAGTGGTATGAAAATTTGGTGATTAAGTTACATTCATTATTCAAATATTAATTACATCTAATTTATGTTAGCACCCTAATGTGATGACTTAGAATTGGGCAGTCAAATACATCCGCAATAACCGAAAAAAATACTGAAATAACTTTATCCGTAATACATTTATCTTTTTATTTTAATATGATAATAAGTGACATTTTGAATTTGTGTGACAATTCCTATTTAAATAACAGTAGTATCTACTGCGGTAATTTTTTTTTATTTTTTTTTTTTTTTTTGAGACGTGGTTTAGCCAGGCAACGGACTTCCCGAGCTGTATATTAAAGGAAGATGTACAACCTGTTTGCATAGAAATCAGCAGCTTCATTACCCAATATGCCAGTATGACCCGGAATCCATGCCAAGACAGTATCCAGGCCAGATTGATTTAACCTAAAGAGAATTTCCTTAATTCTAAGAATAATTACCGAGTTGTCTTTGCTGCGAAATGGAACTTTCAATAAATCTTGGATAGTGCTAAAAGAGTCTGTGAGAATCAAGGATTTATGAAATTAGCACATGTAAATCGAGTTCAAGAGTTGTCAGTGTCAATATCCCAAAGAAAATAATGACACTGACAGCTCTTCAAAGTGGCTTATGTACCGATCGCGTTCAGTTTCATTGGTGACATCCGCACTAAGTGCGTGCGCAACCGATTTAGGACAGTATTTAATTTTATGTGGATTACAGTACGCGTTAAATAAGTTTGCCGCTCTGAAACCAGGCTTTCCGATGCGCATGGCATGGCGCGCTGCTGTTTTAGTATATAGGGTGAGTGGTAATTAGTAACCGATACTTAAACACATGATTGTAGTCATGATAACAAACAACTTTTACTATGGCATTAACACTGAAATCGCGAAAAAAAATTAGTTGTTCCCTACATGTGGACGAGTTATGCGAACATGAATGTATGGGACAGCTGATTTTTTTTCGCGAATTCGAATTTGGTCCCATAGTAAAAGTTGTTTGTTACCATGAGTACAATCATATATATGTGTTTAAGGGCCGCTTTTTGATCCATGGTTAACTCAACCAATGGTTAAACATAGTAACTAATGACTGAAACTAATGGTTGAATTTTGGCTAAATGTGAAAGGCTAAACATGAATGATTTATGCCATTACTATTATTTTTTTAAATATTAATGAGCTAACATGAATACATTCATGTTTAGTCTTTCACATTTAGCTAAAATCCAACCATTAGTTTCTATGTTTAACCATTGGTTGAGTTAACTACGGATCAAAAAACCGGCCCTAAGTATCGGTCACTTACCAGTCACTCTATAGGTATTGACTACTACGCAGTCATTTGTACTAGCCTACTTCAGAGCGGCAAACTTACATGAGGCGAACATCTTAAGAGATTTAAAATATTCTCATCTTATAAAACTCGATAGCCGGCGACAACAAATAGATTTACGATAATGAATCATTAGCGTAATTATTTCAATCGATGAGACATTGTAATTATCGAAAAGGTTGTTTAGGGTAAAAGAACACTCTGCTACGAACAATTTTACACCAATCGACTCTTGACATCGCCAAATATTGAACAATTGTCGAAAAAAAGCATAAAATCAGGGGAAACGGGGTTAAAACGACATGTTTTGGGGTAAAAAAAGATTTGTGATATACTATTATGAACAACACTAATTATATTTGTATAGGTTTATAGATGGGGTCATTTAGAGCTTTTTTTTTTCTTTTTGTAATTGATAGGGTTCAGTATTTTGGAGTTTTTAAAACTTTTTAGGTAATAATGATGGTTAATTTATTGTCGTGTCATGAACCTATGAGAAAGTTTAACCGAAAGTTTTTTTTTCCGTGTTTTATTTTGCTTTTAAAGCGCATAATCAAATCTAATCAAATAATTATTTATTTCAAACAACAAGGTCCATATGGGTTAGTGAATAAGTAAGTACTTAAGGACTATGTTAGTGGTATGAAAATTTGGTGATTAAGTTACATTCATTATTCAAATATTAATTACATCTAATTTATGTTAGCACCCTAATGTGATGACTTAGAATTGGGCAGTCAAATTTATCCGCAATAACCGAAAAAAAATACTGAAATAACTTTATCCGTAATACATTTATCTTTTTATTTTAATATGATAATGTGACATTTTGAATTTTTGGTGACAATTCCTATTTAAATAACAGTAGTATCTACTGCGGTAATTTTTTTTATTTTTTTTAATTTTGCTAGAGTAAAGGTAAATTGAAAGGTATATAAAGCATTTTAAGTTACAAACAAGAAGAACATACCTTGTGAAATTTCTATACACGGCCAAAAACGAACAATAATAACTACAGCAAAACGTCAACTCTAAATCCGAACACTCCAAATTCACGACAAATAATTTTGACACAAAAAAAATTGTACAATCAATTCTATTTTGTACACTGGCAGCTTACACCGCTACCAACACTTCGAACTATTTTTTTTTTTTCGAAAGCTATTGTAACTTTTTGCTAGAGTCAACGAGTGCGTTTTTTTTTCTCAACTTTTTTTTACAAAATCCTATTTCTCGGATTTAAAAGGATTTAGACACTGTTGTGGCAACAGTAGCGTTTGTAGAGAACGATATTTGTTTTGATTTAGTGTTTTTATTGTTCGGGACTTTCCCACGGATTTGTGATATTTTATAGTTAAGTATGGTTTTGTCAAATTGGGACTGAAATATTGTGTTATTCAGTTAAGTCAGTTTTTTTTTTTAAGACCAAGAAGGCTGACCTCACCATAATTTGGGATACATAGCCAAAGTGAGAGAGTGAGAGAGATTTAAGTCAGTTTTTAGGGTTCCGTACCAAAATGGTAAAAAGGAACCCTTATGGTGCGACTCTGTCTGTCTGTCGGTCCGTCAGTCACAGCAGGATATCTGAAAGAACTACTCATGCTATTAACTTGAATTTTGGAATAGTTTTAGATGTCGTTTGTCCAAGTATTTTGCAAATAAGAAAGAAATAAATAAGAAAAAATGAAAGGGAGATCTTAAAATTGAAAGTAGGGCTACTAGGACATTTTAAAACATTTTTTCTTTTTTTTTTGGCCGAACTGTTTTCGACTTTTGATGAATAATGTCAAAAAATACCCCCTCCCCCCCATATCTCCGAAGTTTGCACAGAGAAATTATTCTATGTAATAGAAGTTTACGTAAAGATTACAGGGAAAATAAAACGATGTGTCTAAATAGCACACTTTTTTATGGTACGGAACCCTCGGTGCGCGAGTCCGACTCGCTCTTGGCCAGTTTTTCTTGTTGTCATTATAAATCAATATCATTTTCTAACAATTTCTGTCTGTTGCTTTGAGTTTTCCACGCATCAAATTCACACTTTTTATTCTACACGTAAAACGACTTTTTCCAGCCCTCAAAATTGTATCATTTAAATTCCGATCAATAATGCAATATTCAGGATATACGCTGACACCTACAAATAAAAGAAAATCGAAATACAATATTCATGATCATCAAAAATTCCGACCCTTAGAAGCCAACCAATTTTCATCCCGAAAAAAATCGCGACAAATCCTAATTCACCCTACGTCCCCTATTATTGGGATCCAATCTTACGACCCGATACTTGGCTTATCAACATTCGGACACCATAACAGGCATTCGGAGCCTCATACATATTTTAGGGGAAGCTCACCCCGTTTGGTCAACTGTCAGTAATGATTTGCTGCCGTTTCCCTACCAAACGCCCCCATGAAAATTTCCCAAATTATCTTGAACCGTCATGTTGCAGTTATGTTAGAGGTACGGGGATCAAGTTATGCTGTATAGTTTCTGGGATCAGGGGCGTTAGAAAAAGTTAGATTATCTACTATTTTTTCGGACGCACGGCTGCGGGGTGGATATCAGCGGAAAATATGGCTTCCTATTCGTATATATTTGGGTTTTTTGTACTTTTTCTATTTGCTCATTTTATGGTGTAGATGCATACCATGAATTTGTTACCCACCGTATTTTGTATCCAAATGTTAGTAAATAAACAAAAATAAGAAAAGCATTCAAGTAAAACCTCGCTTAACATCGATGTTCATGCTCAAAACATCCACCACTTTCAGGGTTGATAAAATTCTGATATTGGAAAAATTTATAGGTAAATGGAATTCTTAGACATAAAAGTAGGTTCCTTCAACATCGGCCACTGTGTACACAGCCATTAGCCAACAATCGCAACTTTTCCAACACATTATTAACGTACGCAATCGAAACGTCACCACCAGACGTAGGTTTTCGTTGCACAAACAAACATTTACGTTTATTTGGTAAACATCGAATAAGTAACGTATGAAGTGCTAAGACACACATTTTTCTAAACCAATGTAAGTCACACACGCAAGTAACAAATGTCACGGCCTTCACTAGACGTTTGCTGTCACCTCGTGTATACGTGTAAGTACCTAACCACTTCACTATTTCAAATTTTTCGACGCAACACTTCAAAAAAGGAGAAGGGTCTATGTTCGTCTGCATGTATTTTTTTAAATGTATTTTCATTGATTTCGCCCTGATTACTGGGCCGATTGACGGCGAACGAAGCTCACGCAGTGTTCCCATATACACTTCATTAACTTTGCTTTGGTAGCTTTTGAGTAATCTTCAATAATACGTTGATATTTAATTACACTTTGTGTATGTTGATGACGTTATAAAACTTCCTGTCAATGTCGTTTACATGGCAAGTAGTGGTATATGAATGTGTATTGGGTATGTAAAAGGTACGCACAACAACTAAAAAGTGTAAAATAAAAAAAGCTTTTTTAATTGTATGCTGATCTGTTTCGTGTATTCCCATTCGTCCCATAACCATCGTCCTACATTTTTACTTTAAAACTATATTTGAAGTTA
Organism: Dicycla oo; assembly: GCA_948252095.1. Classification (NCBI taxonomy): domain Eukaryota; kingdom Metazoa; phylum Arthropoda; class Insecta; order Lepidoptera; family Noctuidae; genus Dicycla; species Dicycla oo. Next base: position 9,033,135 of record OX411727.1, on the reverse strand, counting down.
TGGTAGATTCAAACGTAGTCGATACCATTTTTTTCGCTTATCTAACTGATAACTTTTATATTTTCTTATAAAGTTAAATGTACAGATCCTAGATCCTACGTCGATAGACCTGCCCCGCAGTTCTATTGCCCATTCCTCCTCCATTTATTTATACTCCATGTTATCAGCGTAGCAACGTGACACCGCCAATGGCCGACGGATTCGGCACAGCAAATAGCATTTGTGACAAACAACTTGCTTTGTCTATCTTGTTTCTCATCTAGTCCATGAAATATGTTAATTAAATGTTAACCCTTTTTTTAACAATGAATAGGTACTTAGAGTTCCTAGCTCATATGTGGACGTTGCGCCATATGTAACAGTTTCCCGCACATTAACACTCCATTTCTTCATCCTCCATGACACCAGCGTAGCAACGTGACACCGCCAATGGCCAACGGATTCGGCACAGCAAATAACATTTGTGGGTTGACAAACAACTTGCTTCGGCTATCCTGTTTCTTACCTAGTCAACGGAATATGATGGAAGTTTTGGCGATGTTGGCGAGTTCGCTGGATTTATTCATCGGATTTCCACTGAGTTCTTAGTTCTTCTTCTTTGGCCTCGCCTTTTCCCGTTACGCGGGTTTGGCTTTCCCAATCATGCAACACCATTTATTTCGGTCTTGTGCTTCATCTGCCGTAAGTCCCATCTCCTTCAAGTCCTTTTGGACCCTCGTCATCCATGTGGTTTGAGGTCTTTCTCTTCCCCTCTTCTTTGTTGCCGTGGAGAAGCACTTTTCACGACATAGTCATTGTCCGTCGAAGTACATACATGACCGTACCATCTCAGTCTGGACTCTTTTACTTTATCCGCTATTTTTGCAACTTGAAGTTTGGAGTTTAGGTAAGGTCAGGGAAAATTGTTAAGCAAATTAACTACCAACTTAAATTCCCCGTATATTCAAATCACAATTGTCAATTTTTGACAGTTCTATGAAATGACTAGCGTCAGGGCAATGATTTGCTTAAAAAAAATTCGTGATTGTACATGTCTAGTAATGGACTATTCAACTACATCTCTGAATTTTAGGTACAGTTGTCACTTTAAATAGAAAAATCGTCATAGCTGCTATCATCATTGCCGTAGCTTTTTCCCAAATATGTTAGGGTCGGCTTTCAGTCTAACCAAATGAAGCTGAATACTGGTATTTTACATGGAGTGATTGCCTAAAATGATTGTCATCCACAACCCAGTTCTATACTGGGTAACACGATAACCCTTCATACTTCGGTCGTCAGACTTTCGGACTTCAGACTACCCGTAGCGACTGACAAAGACATTATACAAATTGTCTTCAATGCTATGACATAAATTATTATTATTATTAGCTTGTGAGTTACTGCAGGGCCCTCCCTACTCTCTTTCCATTTCTCTCTGTCTAAAGCTACTAAGGACCAGTTATTGTTGAGATGACATAAAAAGTAGGAAAATAAATTTATTTGACCCTGCGCGTAACTCCCTATCGATCAGAATCTGAATCATGAAGCTTATTGCTAATCCATTGCTTCATATGCTCGAAAAATTTGTCTGCTCAACAACGTAAACGACGCAATGAATGTTGTTGAACTGTCAAAATAAAACAGATTCTGACTGTAATCGTGTTACGCTATTACCCCGCAGGGCCAAATAAAAGTCAAATTGTCCCTATAAAGTGAAGTTGATACACACACTTTACTAATATTAATTAACATGATCAAGTGGGATAGAAGTGAATGACATTCATCTGTTTCAGGCAAATTAACATTCCATGTTGACTTACTTATATCTAACTTAACTCATAATATTGTACACGTTATATAACTACCTATAGTACCTACTAGTACCTATAGCTTTATCAAAACATTTTCCTTAAGTAAAAGTATCTCTCACTAATGTAAATACATTTGAAAACATTTATAAAGCAAATGGTTATATCAAAATATTATTTGCTCAAGACTGTTGAACCATCTCAAATAAGTTATCATAACTTGTTATAACGAAAGAAAAAATATGTTCATGTTTGTTCGCCCTCAAATGTACGAAACTAGCTACGTAGATTAAGAGACAGAAGCGACTATCGTACAAATGTGCTTTGAAAAATGTATAGAAAAAAAAACCCGGTTAAGTGCGTGTAGGACCACGTACAATGAAGGGTTCCGTAGTTGGGATGAATTTATCCCAAGAACAAACTTAACATTGTAGTTGAAAAACATGTTCTCCCATAAATTAAAACTACAAATGTCCATAGTTAAACGAAAAGAATCCAACCCACATTACACCTAATGTGGGTTGGTTTCTTTTCGTTTAACTATGGACAAATGTAAGTTTGAACGCACAATATTGACAGATTTACCATGTTATTTTAATATCATAGACTTATTACAGGTTTTCCTGTAATCTATAGCGATAGAATTATTTTCTGTATTTTTTTCAAAATTTTAAGGTCAGTACTTTCGGAGATAAAGGGGGAGAATGGTCAACTTTCGTCTATTTTCTTAAATAGCTTTAAAATAGTTTATTTTAAAATTATAAAAAAAATCTATATATATTTGAGACCCCCACAGTAAGCCCTTTCATTTGATATATCGCACGGTACAGGTTGCAAATATATTTTTTTTAATTTTCTTATTTGCCCCCAAAATTGACCCCCATATTCAAAATTCATTAATTTACATTACACGTCCGTGTTTGGGTCACAGAAATACATACGTGTACCAAATTTCAACTTAAGCGGTCCATCAGATTCGGAGCAAATTGGCTGTGACAGACGGACAGACAGACACATGAGTGATCCTATAAGGGTTCCGTTTTTTCCTTTTGAGGTACGGAACCCTAATTATACTGCTAGAAACGAGTAGGCATCCAAAATTTAAAAAATAATTCGGGGTGAACAGAATGGCGCATAAAGTGAAAAATCTTATCTTTTTATTATTTTTATTTCTGAATGGGCCTGCTCTTCACTTCAATCACGCCTGACGGAAAGCGATGGATAAGGTCTATGATGGAACGAGGGTATCCAGAAGATGCCTGTTCACTCTTGCTTTAAAGGCAGACGGATTATTTGCGCAAAGGAACACAAACACTGGCAGAGAGTTCCACACTTTTGCTGTGCGCGTAATAAATGTGGAGGAGAAGCGCTGAGTACGACTGTTGGGATATCAACTAAGTGCGCATGGTATCATGCAGTACGTCTGGTAGTCCAGTAGTAAAAGGGCGATTGTGGGATTTGCACCCTAATTGCGTAACACACTATCAATCGGAATCTGAATCACTTTGAAACAAATTTCTAATCCATTGCTTCTTATGTTGTAATTTGTCCGTTAAACAACGTAAATAACGCAATGAATGTTGTAGAACTGTCAAAATGAAACCGATTTCGAATGATAGTGTGTTACGCAATTGCCCCGCAGGTCGTGAAACTCCTGCGCACACTCTCCGAAATACAGTCTGTAGAAGACCAACAGGCAAGCAACATTATGCCGATGAACCAGACTGAAAAGTCTCCACCACGAAAAGTTAAGTTTTTCAATTTGAACAAATCTTAAAGTTTAGTAACAATCTATAATTATTATATTTTCAAATGAACGCACATATCACAAACTAACATTATCTAATTCACCTCCAGCAGTCCTCTCTGAGGCATCACATGCATAGGCACAATACTCCACTCCATAAAATCTCCTCTCCAATTCCAGACAGTCAATCACACATGCTAGACGCGTCTTCACTCCGCTTCGTCTACCGGAATAAAAGCCTCACATGAACTGAGTCGCTTCTGTGAGTTTTGTTATCTATGTCTTATCTATCAAGTCCAGATAGAGTTTATGATATTATTATGGGAAGAAAGGTAGTGTGTGATGGAAATGTATAGCTATTTGTGTTTTGTTTGAAAAGGTAATTTTGCAGTGTGACCGTTGTGGACTACCAACTACTTAAGCTCGGTTCCTATAAACAAAAACGGATCGTTTTACTTACCAATGGTAGCTTTTTTTATTGCCGAACTGGGCATATAAATAGATTCGGAAACTTATTTTACTTCCACATGGGAGGGTCTACTATGCAAAGCTATGAGGTGTTAGCTTCATTATTGGTAAAGATCTCAATTTTAACTAATAACGGTCCGTAAATTATAGAAATCGGCCATTAACTGTACCTTACGTCACGCAAATTTTATAATAGTGACAAATCGGTAATCAAACTGCCTATAACATTTTCCCAACTATGTTGGGGTCGGCATCCAGTCTAACCAGATGCAGCTGAATACCAGTATTTTACATGGAGCGACTGCCTATCTGACTTCCACAACTCAGTTACTGGGTAATACGATACCTCCTGGTAAGACTGGTTGTCAGACGGGCATCTGACGATCCGTAACGACTGTCAAAGATCTACGAAAGACAGCCGGGACCAAGGCTTTTAAAGTGCTTTCTGAGGCACGGGTTAAAAATTCATTTGTTTTTAAATAACGTGGTATGTACACACTAGTAAAGTATAGTAATTAGTGAGAAACGGAATAGTGACGAATCAGGCATATTTCATAGAAGGGCTTTGATGACATCATTGAATTATACACATAACTTATGAATACGTTTTGACGTGAAAACGTCTTTTCGCTCGGTGTACCTACTGGTCAATATTTCTGACCGACAAAAACATGTAAGATTTCAACTGCTCATAACTATGAGACTTTTAATGCTAGAGTAATGATTAGCATTCAAAAGATAGGTCATATTTATAACAATTTTAAGGTCGGAAATAATTTGCGTGTGACGTCACACTGCGAGAGCACGTGCATGCGCGCTACCCCCTACTTTTTACTGTGTCGAAATCAATTCGTATAGCGCAAAAACGTGTTTAGCTAGATCAGTTGTTCTGGTGTCTTTATGAAGAGTTGATAAAGCACTACCTGAACCTAAAGTGAAACAACAGAAATATTGGCCAAAATAAGGTTAAAAATGAATATGAAGTTGACGATAGCAAAATAATGTCAGATGTCGTCTTATATCGACCGTAAATTTGCTCAGAAATGAAAAAAACCGCAATCGAAGAAAGCTTGCATCAAAAGGAATGCAATGAGCCTAAAAAGTCTAGTGTCAAGCAAATACAATAGCTACGGCAATGTCAGAGACCGTAAGAAAATCTGTTGTAAATAGCAAAAAAGTTTAGGATGTCGTCTTATATCGGCCGTAAATCTGCTCAGAAGTGAAAAATATCTTAGTCGTAAGCCTTCACAGCTTACTTTAAAAGAAAAGCAATGAGCATAATTAGACTAGTGTCGAGCAAATACAATGGCTACGGCAGTATAAGAAACCGTAGTAAAATTTCAATCTGTTTTCACGAAAACATACCGCGCGGATTCGAAATGCGCCTACTAAAAATTTTTTTCATTACGTAATAACAGTAATAATATGTGTCTTATAATAGCTGTCGTAGTCGAATTGAATATTACGTGAAGTGTTCGACTATTTCTTGAAATGGTTTTTATTTCGACCGCTGGTTACATCATGATGTGATCTGGCGAGATCTTTAAATACTACTCAACGTTTGAGGATATGGACATTGATCCCAACCCGCCTCTCGTGGTCCTCCCCGCCTTTCGGCATACGGACCACGATTTCAGTCTTTAATGCCCGTCTGAGCATTTCATCTGCCGCCCCATCTGGGGCACTCACAACACAAGAACATGACTACCCGCCCGAGCTGTCCCATGGGAACTCCAGGCCTCCAACCTAGCTTTGCAGGCAGTCCATGCTGGAATTGCTGCACCTAGCTGACCTTGCGGTAACTGGCAGACTCAACTGCAATTCCAGCTCTTTCCTCCGGCTGTGCCACCTGTGAGCAAACAGATTCAGCCTTCGGAAGCCTTCTGAACTGTCCACAAGCTGCATGTGGTAGTCCAGACCCATCACCTCCCGACTCCAGTTCCCCAACATAGCCTCCGTGTCTTCCGCGTACAGCTCGCAGTACCACAGGACATGGTCGCGAGTCTCATCCGCCAGCCCGCAGTAGCACTCGGGCGTGTCGCAAAGCGACATACTGTGCAGCCGGCTCCTGAAACTCCCATGACCCGTCAGGACTTGCGAGACCATGTAATCCGGTTCCACCCAACCAAACGACACCCGATCCGTCACATCTGTGAAAAAGGAATACAGCTCCCTTCCGTCACTGGACGACTGCCACCGCTCCTGCCAAAGAGCAACGACCTCCGCTCTCACTTCCCTGATCGCCGCTTTGCGCTCCCTGCTGACCAACCCCGAACACTCCTGCGCGACTCGTCCCGCTCGACAGACCTCCAGGTCGGCCGGAAGCACTCCCGCAAGCACAGGCAAGGCAGCCGTGCTGACCGACCTGTAGGCCTTAGTAAGGAGGATGAGTGCTGGGCGCTGCGTGCGGAGCAGCGTACTCAGCACTGCAAACCTGGTGTAACTCCTTCACCATACGGCCGCAGCATATGTAATGATCGCCACATAGGTCCCTGAGTACAGGACCCTTAGGGCGCGGTACCTGATGCCCCAGGAAGAGGCCGATACTCTCGACATCTTCCCGAAGGCGTTCACAGCCCGTTGGCCGGCCAAACTAGCATGCGGCACGTAGGAGCCCGCTTCATCTATGACAATGCCCAGCACTCTGGCACTAGTTACGTGCGCAATCGAGGTACCGTCCATGCGAACAGTGGGGGGACGTTTAAATTTCCCTTTAAGGGTTAAAGTCTGCGATTTAGTCGCCGAGAACGTGAGACGGTTCCGCTTCCCCCACGCGGACACCGCTTTCTTCCTTGAGGATATGGACAGTTAAACGTCCGACTACTTCATGTTATTGTTGTGCAAAAACTACTAAATGGCCTAGTAACTGCAACCAACTTGGATGTTGTGCTCGCAGGCCGCTGCCGCGGTATCGCTCGGTTCGCTCGCTCGGCTCGCGCACGGTTTGTTAAATTTCTAACCTAACCTAACGCATTTGGCCGGGGTGCCACCAGCGTCGTGAAATGCAACTAATTTGCGATATGCCCAGTGGTCAGCTAGGAATATCGATAAATAAGTTGCATTCGTCACGATATAGCCATTTCTATTTCATGAAATGGTTGTGTTTCATGATATGGCCAAACGTCGACTGGCATATCATTAAACGTTGATGTTTAAACAATATGGTCAATTTTAGCTGACCATTTCATGATACTTGTATGACCGAACAAACACTTCATGAATTTTTTTTTTAACTCTATAGGTATTCTTTAAGTTTTATTAAGAAACTAGCTTTTGTCAGCGGCTTCGCTAGCGTCGAGTTCGAAAACGTAGTATTGAGATAAAAAGCAGCCTATGTGCTATGCCAGACTAATAATCTATATCTGTGCCAAATTACATCCAGATCCGTTCAGCCGTTCTGGTGTGATAATGAATATGTCTACCATCTATGAATGACATCACAATTAACTCATAAAGATCCGTATCTAACCCGCCATTGACTTCACTAACCCTCCCAACGTGTAAAACAAACAGTCGCATCTTAACCCTTCGATAGTCGCCAAATCCCTATCTCGTGAGAAACACGGAAGACTCAACCCTGCACCTGGTATCCCGTAATAACAGTAAGCAGACAAAAGAACCCTTTGATATCCGCTGCGGGTCAAAAGGACCCTAAGAAAGAAAAGGGTAATCAAGGGTTAGACAAATGTCAGGTGACGACAGATGCTTCCTAATTCGCGTGAAATTATTTTTCTTTCAATTTAGCGCCATGTTTCTGATAGAATCTCACGTTGGCTGATGATGTGTGAAAATTAATAATCCTTTCGAGTTTTTATTTTTAATGTAGTCATGGTTAGGTTAACGGTTTTTTGTAGAATACCTGTGGTATTTTAAAATTTGATTGTGTTATATTTTGCTATAGCTCTTGCCAGCGGCTTAGCCCGCGCGGAGGTCGGAAATAAACCCACGGAAACGTACTGCCGTCATTAAAAGTATCCTATGCCAACTGCCAATTGTCAACTTATAGGCTGCTTGAATACGAGGCTTTTGTCTGTTTTGCATGTGTGTAGGTACTTTATATCTGTTTTTTTTTTGTAATGTGCGTTATGTTTGTGCAGAATAAACATGTTTTTCTTTTTTTTTCTATATTTTATTCCATAATCCTTGTACCAAATGTCATCCAAATCCTATTAGAAACATAATTGAAATACTATCGTGAATTTATGCAAGCCTAGTACTTTTTGTTAGTTTTACTGCTCAGATATTGTGTACAACGTATCCTGTCGTGAACAGAAAATTGTCTTGATGCATCGTAGGTACTACCGGGATAAAAAGAATATTATAACTAAACTACTAGAGACCCACCCCGGCTTCGCACGGGTAGCTCGATAGCTAAAAAAAAAACTTCACAGGATCACCCGAGTCCATAGAGAACACAACATACAACAACATACATACACACAACGATGTTTATAAAAGGTTATTGGTAAAACACTAACAATCTCTTAAGGGTCATTGTACTCATCTTTATGAACAACTTTTACTACGGGACCAAACCTGAAATCGCCCAAAAAAATCAGCTGTTCCCTATATTTATGTTCGCATAACTCTTCAAAATGTAAGGAGCAGCTGATTTTTAATTTAGGATTTCAGGTTTGGTCCCATATTAAAAGTTGTTCATAGTGATGAGTACAATGACCCCTTAAAAGGGTCTTAGTGTTTTACCAATAACCCTGTATTGTATAGGTATGTGTAGATGAGGAGTTCATTCGTCACTCCTCGGATGTAATAAATCAGAAGGAATATATAATATGTTCTTTTTACCAATAGGAGAACTCAAAAAGTTACTGTTGTGTTATGTCCAACTCCAGAATTATATTAAAATTAAATTATACATACAGTTATTTACATTTTTTTTTGTAATTTGACAAAATACTTAAATTCGGCTACCAGTTCAACACACACAAAAACCCCGTCTTACTTTTGTTAAAAGAAACATACCCTCCGCTCACAATACGCCTACAATCCACGTCAATCTTCGATACGAAACTACTTCAAATAATTAATACTCATTGAGAACATCGGTCAACCCTCCAAACGTCAAAGACCGGATATAAACTAACCGCCTTTTCTTTACGCTTCACAAAAAACGACAAAGGTGCCGCAAAAGGGTTGGCAAGAAAAAAACGTAGAAATAAAAAGCGGCCAAGTGCAAGTCGGACTCGGATACGAAGGGTTCCGTACCACCGTATTTTACGGTGGTACAGAACCCGTAATTTAACAATATTTTCTCAAAACCTATCGGGACCCCCTTTAATTTTTAACTTAATTTTATTTTTATTATTTGTTATTATAGCGGCCATAGTAGTACATCTCTGTGAATATTTCAAGTGCCTACCTATTTAGACGGACGGATGGAAAGGGGAGCCTCAGTAATAAGGACCCGTTGGCACTCTTTGAGTACGGAACCCAAAAAAAAACTACCTTGGCAATGTTACGCCAATTTTGCTTTCAGGGGAAATTAGATATCCTCTTACAATGGAGACGGGCTTTAACCCCTTTGTGTGTGTGGGAAAAATTGCGGGATCGTATTAGGTGTCTTGGTAACAGCAATGTGTTGTGTCCTTAGCACCTGATGCGGCATGTGAGGGTTAGCAGCACCGTTAGGTTAACTGGATCGATAGTCGGGTGGTTATCAGATGCGTAAGATAACGGTGATTTTGGGGTTGGAAAAACGTCCATATGTCACTAACCCAGATGGATATTGCTACTTGAAGTTACGGAATACAATGAGAAAAAAGTTCGTTCCAGGTAGCCCGCGAAATTCAAATTTTTCTTACGTTTTTTGCGATTGGCAGTTCTGTATCGGGTTGTTTGTTGATCTGAATATGATTCGCGACTGTAAGAAATCTGTATTTATAGAAATATAATCATTTAAATCATCAATACAACTCTCTGAGTTCATATAATCCTATGAAATACTAGTTCATGAAATCTTGATATTTAGGATTATAATACTAACTTAAGAAGTTGTATTATTGATTCTAATGATTATAATTTTGTAAATACATATCTGTGACGGTCGCGAATCATACTTGAATCAACATACAACCTAATACTGACTTGCAAATTGCAAAAAAATTAAGAAAATTTGAATTTCTCGGGCTACCTGGAGCTTCCCCCTTAATACGTTTTTATTTAACCTTATGTATTAGTTACTACCAATTCGGGAAGGTTGGAAAATATACAGCATTTGCTTTTGTAGCAGTAATTTTAATTTGAAGCCCCAATTAGACAGCATTGTTTCATATCTTACTTCTGTCACATCTATATTATCTATAGGTACAAATAAATAAAATTGAAGTGTCTGTTTTTAATGTCAAAAAAGTATATACGTTACATACTTATAATTAAAAAAAAAACAATTTTTAAAATTTATGTCTGTCTGTTTGTTCCCGTTAATCTCCGAAACAACTGAACCGATTTAGATGCGACTTTCATAGGCAGATAGCTGATGTTATAAGGAGTAACGTAGGTTACTTTGATTTTAGAAAAAGAATTAGGGATCCGCGCAAAATTTCAAAACCCATGAAATTGTGAACAAAATCCAATTCAAATAGGGAACTATTGACATCCACGTGGGCGAAGACGCGGGCAACAGCTAGTTAACAGCTTCTATCCCGCGCGGGCTGGCAACGTCGCATTTCTACAGGATTTTCGTGATTATTTTAATACATTTAAATCAAATTACTATTTTTTTAATACACTCTCTAGATCGTTGGTATTTATAAGTATGTACCTATGCTATTTTTTTACAGTTACTTTGGTATTTACTCATAAAAATTTAAATTATATAATATTGTATTTTTTTTTTAGAAAATACCAAAATAAAGTAAAAAATAGCATACATACTGCAATAATAATAGCATATATCAACATCAACGTGTTACCAATATGCTCACAAAACGTTACCATGCCATATAACCGCAACATCAACCCGTCAGATCCGCGGCGTGGTCGCGTTGGCCCCGCACGTAATTTCCCACAGGATACCTCTCAGCAAGGATGACTAATGCCCGCCGGACGGTGCTCAGTTAGTACTAGGAATGGCGTTCAACACGCGTGCCCTTTTTATAACGGTTTTATATGTTTTAGTAATAGTACTGAAAGTTATCGGTAAGGGAAAATTTATTAAACAAACATTCGTATGTAAATTGTTTTCTTTATCATCATCTGTCTAGAGTTTTCCAACTATGTGGGCTGTCAGTCTAACTGGATGCAGCAGAATGCCAGTGTTTTACATGAAACGACTGCCTGTCTAATTCACTTAAAAAAAACCTTTTATTGCTAAAGTAACAAAAGTAACTGATTTTTAACCGTTATCTTTTAAAATATTTTGTATGTACAGACGCCAGCACATCAAGCTACTACAATCTGTCAAATTTCTTTAATAGATTTCAACTTTATCGCTAAAGCATTAGGTTCAAGGTTGATTGGAAAATTTTACAGTTTCGGGTAGCTTAACCTGCTGGCGTCTGTACATTTCTAGTTGATCACTTTAATGATTCTAATTACGTAAATAGATACTTGTTACGACCGCAAATTATAATTTTATCAACATACAATATAATACTGACTTGTAAATTGCAAAAAACGTAAGAAAGTTGGAATTTCGTGGGCTACTCTGACGCTTCCGCCTTAATGATCTCTAAACGACATAAACTAACATTTGAATGTTTTCAAAAACTTTAACTGTCATTTACACAGAACAGTATATTTTGAAATATTTCACTACTGTTTCCGACCGACAATATTATACGTGGACGTGGATACTTAAGTAGATACTTTTTAGACTATTTTTTTCTTTTAGTATGAAGGGATTCATTTTTTTTAAGGTAAAATCATCCTTTCTTGGGTTTAGTGTAAGCGAACAAAAGGATATTATATATTTTCTATTCTTCCATATAAGTAGGTAGCGCTCAATTAACTATTTGCACAGCACCAGACACTATAAACGTTTGCCAAAATATCTCTGTGTTACATATTTGCGTCTCACATCACAAGAAAACCGATACATGCCTATACCAAAACATAATGACACCGGCATTTTTCAGATGATGAACAGCCTCTTAACAATGCTGGCATAATCGAATTACCGATACATAATCGATACATAGGATATCGAATCGAATACTTGGACGTATCATCTGTAATGCTATATTGATGATTCTAGCACAGACTGATTAATGGTTCCGCAATGTTGGATACAATAAGAACTCCAAGCCTTGAGCATTTCGGGGTCAAAACAAAACGGGTGAATCAAATAACACTGTAAACATCGCTGGCTTGGTTCTAAAGATACTTGCTGTATGACTCAGTAAAGCGTCAATGTATGCTACAGTTATGTGGTCTTGATAATTTTCGTCAGTTTTAAGTACAGGGGTTGAATATAGGGTTGTCGCCAGAACGGTGACTTGTAATTTTGCGTCGTGTGTATTATGTTGCGTACGAAAAATATACCGCCGTGGTGGACTTAATATTTACCATTTTTTTTTGTTATGGGAATATATTTCCACAGAACCCCTTTATTTACTATAGATTTGTTTTAACAGAACTTCTGATACCAGAAATGGGTAGTCATTGAAACAACAAAAAAGGGTAAACAACGCCATTGAATGCCCTAAAAATCTAAACTCTGTATAATAGGTTGGGGAAAAAGTTTCTTCGCATTTTTTAAGAAAATTCAAAACATTTTTTGATATAGTTTATTTACATTTAACTAAAGTATGTAGGTACCATTTTATTCGATAACTTTTTGCCATCTTGTAGGTAGGGACATGATCCCATTGCTATAGAAATTTTGGGACTTCTGGTCAAAATACCGCGACAAGTGGTTTTGGCAGTCCTCTCGTGATGTTAACCTGACACTGCCTAAAGAATTCTGAAGAGACCGAAACAGGTGGAAATCTGAAGTTGCAAGGTCAGGACTATACGGCGGATGCATTAACACCTCCCAGCCAAACTCTCTTAATTTTTGCTGAGTGGCTAAAGATGTGTGAGGTCTAGCGTTATCATGATGAAAAACCACACCCCTTCTGTTGATTATTTCCGGCCGCTTTCTCTCAACTTCTTGCTTTAATCTCATCAGTTGTTCGCAGTAGAGTTCAGAATCGATGGTCCTGCCTGGTGGTAACAGCTCATAATGAATAATGCCCTTCCAATCCCACCACACACACAGCATCACCTTGTTGCGAGTTAACCCGGGTTTCGCCACAGTCTGTGAAGCCTGACCGGCCTTTGACCACGACCTTTTTCGCACGTTCTTGTCATCCACTTTTCATCACCAGTTATCTAAAAACTTTTTAGCAAAAAATAAAACCGACTTCTAAAACAAAACACTACAAAGTGAAAAATAACTTTAATTTCGGAAGTCGGTGTCTTTGGTTTTGTATTTTCGTTTTTTGCCACCGACTTCCGAAATTAAAGTTATTTTTCACTTTGTAGTGTTTTGTTTTAGAAGTCGGTTTTATTTTTTGCTAAAAAGTTTTTATTTTTCACTTTTTAGTTATGGAACCTACCCCACACAAATTCGAATACATAATTGAGCACAATAATTGTAGATATAGCCATGTAAATAACAGTGATAGGAAGTTATTAAAACACCATCACAACATCCATATAAAATAAGTGGGAAATATACGCATTATTGAAGCTAACTCAAAAACTCCTCGAGCAAAGTTAATACAATTTATATGGGACCACCTCGGAAGTATACCCTTTCAAACAAAAAAAGAATTTTCCAAATCGGTCCATCCGTCTTTGAGTAATCGCGTAACAAACATACAAAAAAAAAAAAAACATACAGACGAATTGATAACCTCCTCCTTTTGGAAGTCGGTTAAAAATGGCTAGCTTCTTCAAAAATGGTTCGGTTTCATTACGTCGTAATAAAGAATCACAAATGAGTACACGGTTCATTAGGTTTCTTTCAGTGAGCTCGTGAGGTACCCAAATGTCGAGCTTTTTTGTGTACCCAGTTTTTTTTCAAATGCGCCAAAACTGTTTTGTGGTCAATTTCCAGTACTTCAGCTACGTCGTAACTACTGATATGCCGATCTTGCTCCACTTTTTCAAAAATGGCATCCATTTTATCCGTAATAGGGCGACCAGAGCGACGTGCATCTTTGACATCAAAATTTCCGGATTGAAAACGCTTAAACCAAATTTGTGCTACTCTCACAGACACTACACTAGGTCTATAAACATCGCAAATTTTTTTCGCGGCTTGCGTTGCATTTTTACTTTTTTTGTAGTAAAATTTTAAAATGTATCGAATTTCTTCATTAGATTCACTCATCTTGACGGTACGAAAAACAAATGAAAATCACACATTTTCCTAATTTGAATTTGGAATTATGTTCTTTAAAATTTAAACTTTCAATGATACCAAAACCAGCCAGATACAAATAGTATAGCCAAAGAGATTTTATTACAAGTTCATACATACTATAATGCGAAAAGGCTTTTCCCCCATCCTAATATTTTAAACTGTAAAGGACTAGCGTATACCTAGTAGAGTTTTATGAAACATATTTTTAAGATCAGGACAATTGTCTTATGAAAATGACACCGTGGAAACCAGCACTCTAATTGACATTATGGTCTGATCGCCACACGTATTGATCAAGCGTGGTGGTTACCAATAGGGAAGAAAACTGCCAAATTAATTCCGCGTAGATTTCGCTGTGTTTGTTCCTTTCATTCAGCTGCCAATAGATCTCCTAGCTGAAAACTTTGCCGCGAGATGCCGCTAAGTGTTCTTGTTGCCGATTGGTTGCTTTGTCTTCAAGATAACTTTGACAAGTGACAAACACACAGCGCTCTCTTGCGGCGAAGCTACCGGTAAACAAGCCAATTGCATTCTCGTCCCTTCTCTGTATGAGAACCAGCCTTTCTTTACCCTGCAGGTAAACAATTTTTGGATGATTACTTTCTCCACAACATAAAATAAAATTGTTTACCCCCTTACCTGTGTTATATTCTCGCCATGGGAGCCCATCACCTACCCGCGGTGTGCCAAAATTATTGCACAGTGGGTGGTTAGCCATGCACTGACGGACAATAGGAGTAATTTTAAATTATTTAATAATGTGCCTGTGTGTAATTTGTGTATGTAAATGGTTGATAGTTTCATTTAGCTATTCAAGTTTATAATTTTGCGTGAGGGAAGCTAAGTAACTAAAAATAATTGTGTGTAGTTTTGTAACTAGGTTATA
Source organism: Dicycla oo (assembly GCA_948252095.1). NCBI lineage: Eukaryota > Metazoa > Arthropoda > Insecta > Lepidoptera > Noctuidae > Dicycla > Dicycla oo. Next base: position 9,017,875 of record OX411727.1, on the reverse strand, counting down.
AATAAACAATTGGTAACCGTCTACTGCTGGGTATGGTATTTTGATCCTTGTGTTCTTGCCAAGATTTCAGTCTGCATATTCTGCGGTGTGGATATTCTGTGTCCATTCGAAGAGACTGCCAAAATAATACAGTTACTTACATAAAATACCTACTAGCAGTTAACCCGCGGTTTTGTTTTTGTGTTTTTGTATATCACCTTTTTCTTTTAATGCTCAGTGTCAAAATTAGCCTTCCTTTTCCAGATTCCAAGCTATCTGACAATGTGTCGTTTCGTCGTGAAAATGTGACAGGTTTTTCCGCATTTATAATATAAGTTTGGATTATTACGAGTTGTAGGTTCGAACCCTGACAGGCGCTTTACTTTGTGTAAATTATTTCATCACCACTGCTCTCAAAACGGTGAAGAAAAATATCGTGAGGTTTCGACATGTCCTAGACCAAGAATTGGAAGACATGTGACGTCTACCAACCCGCACTGAGCCCGCGTGGTGGATTACGGGTCACTCCCTCTCACCGAGAGGAGGCTTTTTTTTTGTGGATGGGAAATCATCAAATAACTTCTCCCGCTCTGGGTGGAGCGGGAGGGCGTGTCAGACTTCTACTGACTAAAACCCACCCGTGTTCCTTCAGTTGCCTGTGCCAGGGTCACGGTAACTCTTTCGAACAACCCGCAACCCTGGCGGGCATCGGCCCTAGCGGACGCCTTCAGCTAGTGCTGACATCTCTTTGAGGCGCGCGTGGAACACAACGCGCCGTCGACCCGGGCCTGGTTCTTACCGGACGGCGAGCTACCCATCGCTCGCCATCCGCAAGCCCGCGCCTACGGTGGCCGGGAATCGGCTATCGATTCCCGACGCCCAGAGCGTCTCCTGCGGCGACTAGGGGCATGAGGGCGCAAAGATTGCCTCTCCCTCACGCATTCAGCCTCCTCCTTCGCGAGCATTACTGCTTCGCAAAAGGAGGTGACGGCTTCACATGCACTCTCACTCCGTACCATGGCCTGTACCTGGGCCGGACGCGAGAGATCGCCGCCGCCGATCGCTTCCACGAGGACGCGGCGGTGCTCTGCCCAGGCCGGGCAGACCTCCACCGTATGCTCCACCGTGTCCTCCGGGTGATCCACACAATGGTAACACCCAGGCGTTTCCTCCCGCCTTATCCGGAACAGGAACCTCCTGAAGCAACCATGTCCGGTGAGGACCTGCGTCAGGCGGAAGGTGAGGATGCCGTGAGGCCTCTCCAACCACTCCTCAATGAGGGGACTTATCGCCGCAATTGTGGCGTGCGCAGCACTGGGTTGCGACAGTCGCACTCTCCATGTCACCATGAGATCCTGCCGGAGCTCTGTCTGCCGTGCCATGATTTCTCGCGGCAGCGGAGTTACGCCCCGGCGTTTTGCCTCCTCGCGCCACTCCCATGTGTATGCGAGGACTTTTGCTTCCAGATCCCACGGCGGCAATCCGGCAAGGAGGCTCGCCGCCTCACCGGAGACCGTGCGGTATCCCCGAACAAGCCGGATGGCCATGACCCTTTGGACCGAGAGGAGGCTTGTGTCTGAATATGCTTATACTTTATGGATTATTAAAACGTATGTTACCAAACAAGCTTATATTAATCAACCTTATGTGATTAGCAATAGATATAGTTAGGTAAATTACTTTATTTAGTAACCCAATGCCCTTGAACTACTTACATAATAATGACGTAGCATTCCGTTCCATTTATTTTAAAATTAACTGACGAGCTCGCAAGCTGTCGAGTCCAAAAATCAATGGTTTTTTTTTATCTTTAATGGTTAACCCTTTGTCGCTAGGACCAATCGATTTTCGAACCCCGACACAATACAATGCACATTTTAAAATTTAAAATCCGATATCTGTACAGAGGATTTTTTATGTGACTACGATGCATTTTTAACCCCTTCAGCGTATGTCTATCTGGTGCAGCGTTTGTCAAATTAATGATGAGCAGTTAATTTAGAAAATATTTTTTAAACCCAACTTAAATAGATTTTCTAGCAGTTTACCAGGATATATATCCATTACGCACACATATATTTCCATTTACGATGTAAAACTTGAGCTTTTTTCTCCATTTTTAGGGTTCCGTACCTCAAAAGGAAATAACGGAACTCTTATAGGAACACTCGTGTGTCTGTCTGTCTGTCCGTCTGTCACAGCCAATTTGCATCGAATCTAATGGACCAAATAATTTGAAATTTGGTACACGTATGAATTTCTGTGACCCAAACACGGACGTGTAACGTAAATAAATGAATTTTGCATATGGGGATCATTTTTGGGGGCAAATAAGAAAATTAAAAAAGAGTTTTGCAAACTGTAGGTACTACTGAGCCTAAAATTTAGAAAAAAAATAAAGAAAATAGTTATATAACTATAGATTACAGGAAAACTTATAAGAAGTCTATGGTCTTAAAATAACATGGTAAATCTCTCAATATTGTGCACACAAACTTACATTTGTAGTTGGAATGTATGGGTGAACATGTTTTTCAACTCTTGTTGTTTGTCTTCTCCATTGTTCTTGGGATAAATTCATCCCAACTACGGAACCCTTCATTGTTCGTGGTCCAACACTCACTTGACTGGTTTTTTAATATATCCATTTATGCAAAGAATAAAATTAAATATATTAAATGTGTTACTTACGGATATATTTTAATAAATTATAAGAAAAAAAAATCTAGCCAAATTAAGCCATTCAACCCAGCAAAAACACCAGCCAAACAACTAATAAGTCCACTAAACTCCAAAATTAAAAAAAATAACGGTTCATTAATAAAACTTTGAGCGCCAACGTTCGCGGATTGTGTAACCGCGCGGTGTCTGTACGTGACAATTTAAACAAATTCTGGGCCATTTGGCTTCTGGGGTGGCACGCTTTTTTTAAGGACTTATTTTGAATAAAAAAAAAACGCCATTGATCCATATTCACCGGGCGGATGGGATGCGGGATAAGTGTGTGGTCTGTACTGAACGAGGTTTTAGTAAAAGGTGGTTCTAGTTTTTTTTTTTTCGTTTGCATATTGACATGAATATAGAGGGAGCTGGTTAAACTGTGAATGCAAACGTGGGCAAAAGCTTTAAGATTATATGGTTTCTTTTTTATTATAACATACTAAGGACTCATCAATAGACCTCGGCTTTTATTTATCGTTTTTCAAATAAAATATGAAATGGATGAATTCTTACAAAAATTATCTCGCCATCCGAAACTTTATTTAAAACAGAAATATACAATATATATTTACAAATCCACCCCAAAAATCAAAACTATAACCCTGTAAACATTCAGCGTTCTCAGCGAGTGGTGAATATTTAATATGTTCGCGCCATATGCGATCTCATTGACAATGGCGACTGGATCCCATACGTAGCCGCGCTTTCTTCCAATAATCCCTTACCCCCGAGATAGAGTTAGCCCACCCTAGAGAGAGGATTTAAAAATGCTGAAGGTGTATAAAAACTGTACGCAGTGATAGGGTTAATATTTTTTGTTAGATGTGACGTCAGCGAGTTTCAGAAGTTCGATATTTGAAAGTTTTGGATCGAGTTGAAATACTGAAGCGTGATGTAAGAAAGGTTACAAATATCTTCTATTAACCAACAAGACTGGCGTCAGTGTATTAATGTCGCCTCTGTACCTACTATTATGGGCTTAAGTACCTCTACCTAAATAAATAATGTTACTTTTTGCCTTAGTTCTCATGTACATGTCGAATGTAGACGCGTCGACAGCAGCCGCCGCCGCCGACGCGGCGACGGCGACGCGTCTAACTGTAGCCGTCGACGCGTTGGCGGCTGCCGTCGACAACGTGCCGCTCGTGTATATGAGTACATGCTCAAATATATGAGTGACACGTTGCCAACGGCAGAGGCAACTGCAGCCGTCGAAGCGTCTACGGCCACCGTCTGCCGTTGGCAACGTGCTGCTCGTGTATCTTCGTGTATCGCTATCACTTAGTCAATGTGCTCACCGTCATTTCTCGTCATTATGAACGAATCTAATACTCTGCCAACTGCACCAAACTCTTCATGCAGTGTGGGGTTAGAACAACCGAGGACGATGCTTCTGATCACCTCAAACCCAGTTCAAAACAAAACACTGTCATCTTAATTAAACCCGAATCCCTTTAAAACGATTCTTAAAACTTTTCCAATATGAATGCAATAGCCAATCACATTTTGTGTCCGAACCATCCATCACGAGTACCTCCCACACCGTGTCGCTCTCCAGATATCATTTATTAGAGGGCAGACAGACCAATTTATATAAAGAGAGAAAGGAGGGTCATTCTAATTGAATGTAAAAAATCGCCTGTTGGCGCCCAACGTGGGGCCGTTATGTAATTTTAATATTAAATTATAGATGCCATACGTTGTTTGGATTTGGTACGGTTATTAAGGTTAGATGGTTTTTAAATGATAGATTACGTTTAATTTGGTGTTGATAAATATAGTTTTTTGACAGTCACCAGTCTTCGCTTAATATTTTTTTTTATAACTGTAGGTATATTTACTTCTTGGTTGAGAAATAATATGTATTTTAGAGCCAGGCTTTATGTTCGGAGGCCTTAGTCTGAACGTATGAAAAAAAAAAATTGAAGAACGTAAATTAGAAGGGGTTTTTAATCGAAAGTACAACTATCCTATAGCACATTGATTTACTTGTAAATCTCAAAAATAAAAAAAAAATTGCGACTAAAATTAATAAAACTGGAAATGAATATGAAAATTTTGTGACTTGTTGACGTTATTATTATACACGGATAAAATATTATTATTATTACATATCAGTCTTATAACCATAAACATCATGGACGAAAGGACTATGTCCAATAATAAAACATTCGATTTTTGTTACGCCGCTCCGCTTCTTCGTGCTCGGGCCATAGCAGTAGTTTAAGCCAATGTTGTTCAAATTATTTCCTTGGTTTATGTTTTCTTATCAGATAAATAAAAAAGATATACGTTACGATATCTTTATTTAAAACTGCACAAACTATCTCCGTAGCGACCCCCTCGGACAAGCAGAGTCAGGCCGGTACATATCTCTGAAAAATCCCATATCTCCCTACAGGAATCATACGCTCGCCCGCACACGCCTACAATCATATATTTGTTACTATATAAAGAGACTGGAAGTGACTAGGGTTTATAATTATACTATAGAGCACCAAAAGCTTCCTGCACTAAAATTGTCACTAGGAATTTAGGAAGGCCTTACAATTAAAATCGTGCCTGAGAGGTTTTGATCTCGCAGACTGATGAACGTAAGAAGCGGGAACTGAAACCTCTGGCCTTCGATTTAAACATACTAGGTATTAGGTAAAAGGTGGCAAAATCAGTGGGCATTTTATTTTTACTTTGAGCGTTGCATCGCCTTTAATTCTAGTAACTAGGTATTGGCAGATTTAGTACCTACTTTGGGATTGCTTGACTGAAAGACTGATATGGAGTTGGGCTGGTCATATGCTCCGTGGTAAGAGCAATAAGTGTTCTAAAGCTGTAACGGAATGGCAAAAAGGAAGACAACGTAAACACTGGGACGACACCATAGTTGAGACAGCTGGTGGCCTGTGGGCTAGAGACACACGAGACCGTGATAAATGGAGGAGCTTGGGGGAGGCATGCGTCAAAGGACACGCTGATTAACGAAGACACCGAAGTGCAATAGTTGTTGGTGTTTTAGTTGTTGTTCAGGTTGAAGCGCGTCCTTTGACAAGAAAGATTGAAAGATCACTTTGTTCCCGTTAGGTTTTATAGCGTATAGTGTTTACACGTAATACTGTTGACGATAGTTTTCTCTAATGTTAGTCACCGCGTAGCAGTAATCGCACTCGCTGATTTATTGAAATGTATGAATATTTATACCTAGTAATTAAGTGACGCAAACATGTACCGTATAAGACTGTACAGCAATAGTTGTTTTTCTTAATTTAAATTATATTGTAATTATTAGTTTACCAGTAAGTAAAGGCTTTATTATTATTATTATAGGGATTGCCGATCAATCACCTTAAAGCTAAGAATACTTTGAAGTGTAAGCCGAGTACTTAAGACTGACGACCAGAAATGGCAATCCGATAATAGATAGGTACACCTCCCGAAAATGTAAACCTTTGTCACGTCAGTCTTGAAACTAATATTGGTATCCACCTTCATCCGTGAGTGTCACATCTAGTCATCAATACATCTTTGGAACCTACAGTCACAATATAGCTTTTTTATACATTTTCTGATACATTTCTTTTCCAATGCATCTTCGGGGGCGATATTATTTGTGATAGTGTAGCTGATGCGTTATGAATACAGAGTGTGTTTTAATAAAGTAGGCGTTGTTCCGCATCATTCTGTATATGTATGTGATTTTCATATGTTTTTTATATGGCTGATAAGGTTGGGAGATGAAAACTGCCCATTCTTTGAGATATACGAGCAAAATAATATAGGGGTAAGATTTGAGTGTTTGACTTTTGAAGAAAAAAATTTACTATGGGGTTATTCAAATTTATTAGATTGCATAACTACCTACCTATACCAGGTTGTTCCGAAAATTGTTAGCCACAGAATAAATACAATCTCTTTATTCGTGAAACTATTTTGAATTGACGGCTAATTTCAAAACAAATCTCCTTGGTGAAAATCACTGGCCATCTATGTGTAATTCTTATTTTTAAATATTTCAGTACATTTACGTTCACATATAGTTAGTCAAAATGTAGGGAGCAGCAGACTTTTTTTTCACGTTTTGAGGTCCCATAGTAAAAGTTGTTGATAATGATGAGTACAATGACCCGTTAAAAGGTTGACATTGTTAACACTTACACCCTGCATATTAGTTATAAATTGTATTGGAAGTCAGTTTTGACATAACAATACAACAGTACCTATTAGATTACAAGACAATCCACACTTAGATACACAACGTCATTTAAACACAAACAACAACCACTCAGCCTTTAACCCTCTCAAATAACACTGAAACGTACAAAACAAATAAGTAAAAGTATCGAAACGGAATCATCGAACGTTTAGCTCCAGCTCACGTACAATCTATATAAGTAAAAGGTCATATTCTTTACGACAAGGTACTTGGTACTCATGTGTGCGATACGTGACTATACAGCGTGCAGAGGGATCTTGGTACACGTAAGGTAACGTGGAGTAAACAGGTGATGTGTGCAGTAAAAACTGTACCTAGGTTGTATATTGGAATAATTATATATGCAGCAGTGTGGCCCATTGGTGACGGCCGTGACTTACGGGTGGTAGGTTCGAACAAAGACAGGCGCTTTAGGCACTTGTCCCACACCGCCAACGACGAGCGGGAAGCTAGTAGCAGCGAGTGAACGACAGCGACCAGCGATTACTTGCTGGTATGTTACCAAGCGTGAGTCTCTCAGAGAGTGCTCTCTTTGACAGCTCTTGTCGCTGCGACAAACGATTACTCGCGAGCGGTGTGAACAGTCAGCGATCAACTATTAATATATGCATCTCTTTTGTTTACAGGGAATGTACATATATCTATTGTACATAGGTTTCTTGAGTGAGAAAATGCCGATCGTTAGTCGCTTCCTTTGACAACTTTACTTTGTGTAAAATTATTTCATCAGCACTGCTCTCAAAACGGTGAAGGAAAACATCGTGAGGAAACCGGCATGTCCTAGAACCAAAAATTCGAAGACATGTGACATCTACCAACCCGCACTGGCCCCGCGTGGTGGATTACGACCCACTCCCTCTCACAGAGAGGAGGCTTGAGACCCAGCAATGAGAACTTTATAGGCTGATTATGCCACATGGAAAATTTGACAGTGGTTACGAACCAATACTATGCGATGCAATGCGATGGCTCTAAAAACTAATGGAAAAGGTATCGAATTATTTTATTTTATAGTAGCTAACAAGACGATTTTGGCTTACGTGTATGACCAGATGTATGAAGGTAAACGAGCCAAAAGCAATATGTAAGGATCGTATGAGGTGGTGTTCTGTAGTTCTTGCCCATGGGAAGAAGGCGTGAGTTCATGAAAAAGCTTTTTTGTTTTTTTTAATTATCTTCATACCAGCGGGGTAATTTCATCATGGCAATTCAACAACATTCATTGGGTTATTTACGTCGTCGAGCAGACGAATTTTTCGAACATGTGAAGCAATGGATTAGGAAAGTGTTTCACGAAACTGAGGTGTTGAACTTAATCTATTTCTAACAATCGGCAGATTTCCCAACTATATTGGGGTCGGCTTCCTTCTAACCGGATGCAGCTGAATACCAGTATTTTACATGGAGCGACTGCTTATCTGACCTCCACAACCCAGTTACTGGGTAAGTAAGACTGGTTGTCAGACTTTCGGGCTTCTGACAACCCAAGATCCACGAATGACAACCGGGACCGAAGACTGGACGTGCTTTATGAGGCACTGAGGAGTCTCGATATATATGTAAAGATGGTCACCCATCCAAGGACCAACCCCGCCAAGCGTAGCTTAACATGATGTGTCGACCCGTGCGGCTGTTATTAATTAGCCACGACCTGATAATATGTTAACGATCTTGAAATAGCAGAATTTAATATTAGTTTATTTTAATTTACGTCACTAATAATAAAGCATCGTCCCATATAACAGTAACAGCACCATTCCAATAAATAAACATAAAACATTTCACTACAGTTTACAAAACAGAAATATGTCCAAAACTTAACAAATAAAACTAACTAGAATTAAATTCTCACAAAAGTTTTTGAGTAAAATTGTACAGAAACAAATAGTGTCCCGGCGAGTATCGGGAGAGATGACGTCATAAAACAAATGTAAGCCACCAAGAGTATGGAAGAACAGCAGATCGTAAACTCGGTACCAATAATCCAACGTCGACGGAAAAAATAGCCATAGTAAAAACTCCTATCCGTACCTAATAACCCGAGAATATTATCAGAGAGTCGTCGGGTCATAACCCGAAATTGGTTTCGGGGTCCGTAAGTCCCCAGTTTTATATGTCGCATTATGAAGGCCGTCAAACGAATTCACGTAGAAAATCGAATCTATATACGGTGATATTGCCGTCTCTCCGTCCTGCCTGGCTTCAGATAATAAAATAATATACCTCTTTTTACGCTGGTGGGTTCGTTCGGTCTCAGTGACCATGCGTAGGTGAGAAATGGGTTGGATTTAATTGGCTTAAATTAATATCCTAGCTAAAATTTCGTTCAGTTCATGAGTCTCATGAGAGTACATGACCTTTTAGGCGCACTAGAAGATTGCGTATAATGGAACTGATAAAAAATTGAAACAAAATAAGTGTTCCATAGGTATTAAGTTGGAACACAAAAACTTTTTTCATTTCGCAAGGCCCACACGAGCGTACGTGAAATAACAAAAATTTAAGAATAAAAACGTATAAAGTGCCATAAAGGAGCTTTTGTCTGTGCCGCCGCAAAAATCTCTGGGATGGTAGTAATCGGGCATTTTACATAAGAAAATAATATATTATTCAAAATCCAGTGTGGAGCACACCGCCCCATGTACTTATCGGTAATAATGTGAGCTCTCCAGCGAGGTGGGAAACACACGGGCATAAGTCCGGAATACGGGATTTATGATTGCGTGTTTTCATGCCAGGTTAAGTTAAAGAGAAGCTGAACGACTGGTTGTACTTGATGAGTGCAGTACCTACTGTTTACCTTCTTTTACTATGGTTTTTTAACCGACTACAAAAAGGAAGAGATTCTCAATTCGTCTGTTTTTTTTTTTGTATGTTTGTTACGCGATTACTCTAAGACGGATAGACTGTATGGATTTTTTTTTTTGGTTGAAAGGCTTCCTAAATGGTCCCATATAAATTTTATTAACTTTAGTCTTAAGACTTTATAACCGACATAAAATCGAGGAGGTTCTCAATTCGACTGTTTTTTTTTTTGTATATTTGTTACGCGATTACTCAAAGGGTTATATATACTTCCAAGATGGTCCCATATAAATTATATTTGCTTGGGTAGTTTTTGAGTTAGCTTCAATAATGCGTGTTTTAATCTATGCGGATGATGTTTTAATAACTTCCTATCACTGTTATTTACATAGCAGCTAGTGGTATTCGAATTTGTGTGGGGTAGGTACCACAACTAAAAAGTGAAAAATAAAAACTTTTTCCAAAAATAAAACCGACTTCCAAAACGAAACACTGTAAAGTGAAAAATAACTTTAATTTCGGAAGTCGGTGGCAAAAAACGAAAAAACGTAAGCAAAGACACCGACTACCGAAATTAAAGTTATTTTTCACTTTGTAGTATTTTGTTTTGGAAGTCGGTTTTATTTTTTGCTAAAAAGTTTTTATTTACTTTTTTTTCACAGTTCTTATTTTAGAGGAACTGGTGGGGTGAGGAGATTGTACCTACAATAGGTACACCACTGCCTAACCTTTCAGCGAATAAAGGTGTGATGTTAAGTTTTGCTACGCGTAGAGCTACGAGCTACGCCGTAGCAAAACCATTTCATGACGTGACACATTCTGAGAAAAACTTTTAGAAGTCCGATTAAGGGACTAACTTCTACTTTATCCTTCATAATGCGCACGGCAAAAGAGTGGAACTCACTACCTGCGTCTGTCTTCTCGAACTCATACAACCCGAATCTTTTCAAAGTTAGAGTGAACAGGCTTAATAAAATCTCCACTTTTCCACTTCTGGGTAAGCTCACTCCATCGTAGACTTTGTCTCTGTCACCTCCGACCTAGACTTAAGTCAAGAGCAAACCCATTTCAAATAAAAAATTTAAAAAAAAACTAACAAAATTATATCCTAACTTAACTAAAACTATTTACAAACTAAAATATGGAGTCGAAAAATTCATCCGCATCGCTATCGACTGGTAATGTACCCAAGAGACTGGCGGCATTACCACGTTGTATTGCAATACTTAGCCTCTGGCCAAGGTCAAACCCGGCGCTTGGGTCACGGGAAGTGTCAACCAGCCGTTTTGAGACTTCCTTAAGAGACCATGAGCACTCGGATCCCACGGCCCGAAAGGAACCCCAAACGGCTCGAAAAAATAATTACCAATAAGGTTATTATATTTACGCCGCCAGTTTTCCGCAGCCGCAGCAGCGGCGGCAACACAGCACACTGAACCAGGAAGATGGGATGGCGCAAGAGTATCGACACACGTGGCATCCCACAATAAAGGCCTACCCATCTTCCATGGAAATAAAGATATGCTGATCTGTCTCTTGCCAAGCCATTGGGTTCTAATACAGCTGGAACGCCGACGGTGATAAGAGCTCGCCGAATGATGTCATTAATGCTCGCGTGCCACGCTAAACGACCCACACTTTGACAATTTTGTATGGAGATCTGTTCAGCTTTCCGCGGATGGTACGCATCTCCATACAAAACTTGTGTTTTCTATTGATAAAAGCTGAATTGAGCTGAATAAGTGCAGTTAGTCCCTTATTATGTAACTTTCATGCAAAGGATTTTTTTCAGGCTCTTTACAATTCGCTTAAGTAAAATGTTCTTTTTGACAAGGCAACTACAATACGCCCACAAATAAATAATAATTAATTAGCTAATATATAGTCCCCATAAGGAGAGGAGGAGCTCGTGGCTAAGTAATAACAGCCGCACGGGTCAATCCATCAGGTTAAGCTACGCTTGCCGGGGTTGGTCTGTGGATGGGTAATCTTTACATACCGATACTCCTCTGTACCTCGGAAAGCACGTTAAGCCGTTGGTCCCGGCTGCCATTCGTGGATCTTTGACAGTCGTTACGGGTCGTCAGAAGCCCGAAAGTCTGACAACCAGTCTTACCAAGGGGTATCGTATTACCCAGTAACTGGGTTGTGGAGGTCAGATAGGCAGTCGCTCCATGTAAAATACTGGTATTCAGCTGCATCCGGTTAGACTGGAAGCCGACCCCAACATAATTGGGAAAAGGCTAGGCAGATTTTTTTTATAGTCCCCATATTTCAAAGTCTTTAACTTACCATATTTTGCTTCCCAGTTTTTCCACCTCTCAGTACATCTCTGGCAAATAAAAATAGAAGCAAGCCGACTCGGCGAGATCTATGCGAGAGCCCGACTATAATATCTCTTGATTCAAAGCCCCCTTTCACTAGGGCAGGCGACGTACTTCGAAGGCCTTAGCAACCTGCTTGGTTACCTTTTGAAGTATATATATATGATAGTAGGTTGGTACTTTTCCATTTAATGTATTAAATGAGACTTTATTACTTAACTTCTCAAATGTCGTATGAACCCCACCGGTTCAGATACAATATAATGGCTTCTTAATTATTGCTGTAATTATGACATAGGAAAGGTTAAGGCTAGCTTAGTAGAAGGCGATTGGAGGCGATACAGTTGCTCCACTTTTGCAATTACTGTTGGAAAACTGTCAACTGAAAAACTTGAAACTGGAAGAGCCTATAAACGTTGATTTCAATTAAATTATCATATTATACATGTCATGTGTTTAACACGTTGCGCGTTGCAAGACATTAAACGCCCTAGACGTCATAACAATAAAACTTCTATTGTGTTTCGTTCAGTGTTCCCGCTAAGTTAAATAGTTATTACAAGAAGTTATTAATTATTATCCTTTTCCCTTAGACAGCGATGCGGACGAATTTTTTGATGCCCATCATTGGGCATCAAAAAATTCGTCCGCATCGCTCTTCTCATTTTTTGTTTTTTTCTCATTTTTTTATTTTTTATTATATACACATACTTGTACATAATATACAGTGTGTATTTTTTCGTCACCACTGTTTAAAATTTATTAACAAAAAATATTTGAGGAAAAAATTCAAATAATAGTGGATTTATGTTGAATTTGTAAGTTTTTGTGGAGAATGGAATGGAATGGATTGGACTATTTAATAATATTTTGATTGAAAAAATCTTTTTATTAAAAACAAAAAAAAAATAACCGCCATGCACCATCATGGCGCTTGGCGGTATTTTTTTTTTTTTTGTAAATCTAGTATAACTTGAAAATTATAAGAATTTGCGAAACATATGTTTTGTTATTTTGGGAGGGCTTGACCAAAGCTATCACCACCTATGTCGGTTGATTTCTGGGACACTTTGTATATACATATTTTAGTGATAGCTTGTATATACAGTTATTGCAGTTATTTCATCCTAAGAAGAGTAATTAGATAACTAATCAATTTTTCAAGAGTGGTTATATCAGCATGCAATTGACGTGACACCGTGGCAGGCTACACTACAAGTTCAAATTAAATTGGCTTGCGAAACTCCGCAGACGTCATGGGTAAGTACTAAAAATACTGCTCTCGTTAAACCAAAAAACAATAAATATTTTTTTGTTTATGTATTATTTATAGGATATCGAAACCCATCACGTCTGTCGAGTTTTGCTATATAATTTTATTTGACCCTGTAAAATTCGAGGTTGCAGCTTCAGAATTTGTTACTGAAGACCAAATGTGTGTACCTATATATGTACCTACCTGTGTCTGATAAATAAGTATTCATTCTATAAAATAATAATAATAATAATTCATTCAAAAATAACGTCCTTAATGTCTCACGTCCGTCGTAACGAATCCTAATTTAAACCGTTCCTCACGTCAACATTTCTAAACCATCCGTGTTTCCTCGTGTATACCGAACCTTACATCGCCAATACCACCCAACCACCCACATAAGTCTGCGGGGAAGATTTGGACATAATAATGTATTCGTGTATAGATATTATTTTTTTATGATATTTCTTGCGCGTACAATACTTATATGTGTAGAGTACTTACCTAGTTGTTATGTTGCGTCGTGGTGGAAATATCTAAATTTTATGCGTTTACAATATTTACACGTATTGTTTGGGGTTTTCAACGAAATAATTACAGTTTCTTTCCTGGGCAGCGGGGCAATTTCTTAATACAATATCAATCGGAATCGGTTTCATTTTGACATTTCAATAACATTTATTGCGTTATTTACGTTGTCGAGCAGACAAATTCGAACATATGAAGCAATGGATTAGCAATTTGCTTACACACCATTATCAAGCTCAGTATCATTTGCTTAAAACTTGTTAACACCCCCGGTTTCGAAAAACTGAATGGATTTTTTTCAGTCAACTGCTATCAAACCCCATGTCAAGAGACATCGTACTTTATCAAAATAATAATATTCAATTATCTAGGATCAAATTAAATTAGCTAGCGAAACTCCGCAGACGTGATGGGTAATGACTTAATGACGATAAATAATTGCAGCTGATAACGAGGTCAACGACCGCTGGTAGTGTAACAAAATTTATTTTTGTTTGTTATATCGCCATTAGATTTTATCACATCCACGGTCATAATTACTCATGACATTTGACATTAGATTTAATTATACAGGCCTACAAGAACCGCTCTCTTACTTTGGTACCTACTTGAATACTAAATCCTAAAAAGTATGACTTTTATTTACGACAAATTTTCTGTACAGCCATTTACATACACCATTTATTCCTTTACCATAAAAAGGAGGCTGTCACATCCACTGCCTCCGAAGGTCTACCAATATCTCTTGAGATCATGAATCTTAAACTAGGATGGCAAATAAAAAGTGTCGTGTGTGTCCCTCGAATGAATTATGAAAATATCGATAAATAACTAAGGCCTGCCCGATATCGGTTATTTTTGTGCAATGTTTTAACTTTTAAGATATTGGCCTATATTAATATTTTGTTTCGTTTGCGGTTACAAACTGAAATCTCCTCTCAATGAGAGGGAGTGGGCGATAATCCACCACGCGGGCCCGGTACGGGTTGGTAGATATCACAGGTCTTCGAATTTTTGATTCTAGGACACGGTTTCCTCACGATGTTTTCGTTCACCATTTTGAGAGCAGTCGTGATGAAATAATTTACACAAAGTAAAGCGCCTGTCAGGGGTTCGAACCTACAACTCTTAAGTCGCATCCGTTACCACTGGGCCACCACTGCTCTAAGCTCTATCTTACACGCAAACTTGAATGAAACTGTGCAGGAATTGGTAGGCCATCACTAATATTTGCTCTGTGTGGGAATCGATCCCGTGGGCCGAAAAGTAGAAGCCAACTTCATAGCCACAGTGTTAACAGTATACTAAATATCCATACATACTACATACAATCAAATAAAAATGAAGTGTCTGTTTGTCATTTTAGAAAAAAAACAGCTTTTTACTAAATGCATATGAAAGTATACTTATAACAAAAAAAAAAAAAAAAACAATTTTAGATTTTTTGTCTGTCTGTTTCTTCCGGGTAAACTCCGAAACAGCTAGACCGATTTTGACGGGATTTTCACTGGAAGATAGCTGATGTTATAAGGAGTAACTTAAGCTACTTTTATTTTAGAAAAAGAATTAGGGTTCCACGCAAAAAATTAAAACCCATGAAGTTGTGAACAAAATCCGATTCAAATAGATCAGCCATGCAGGTGAAGCCGCGGGCAACAGTTAGTCAGGAATGTCGGGGATATGGAAAAAAGACCGTTAAGTCTAAAGCAAATTGGGGTCGGCCGTGCCGCAACGCAACGCATTGCAAAAATCTCCTTCATCACATTGGTACACTACAGGCGGGCCGCACCGCACTTGTTTGTATGAAAATGCTTTGCGCTGCGGTCCGTTGCGGCTATGATGTGCGCTTGGCTTTAGTAGCAGGTAATGAAACTGAAAACAAAGGCGAAAACCGCATTCCATTTTGTTTGTGTCTGTGTCAAGTAGAGCGTACAAAAAAGTTTGTGATCATTAGCAAAGGCTATAATATTTTTTAAATTTAACTTTATCAAGAAAAGTGTTTATGTTACCTACAGCATTAAAAAAAATAGAAATACAGTGTTTGAAATTCAAAAACTCTTTTTTATTTTTTAATAACAAAATTTGAGTAAGTAATTCAATCCTAATGTAATTGTAGCAGAAATTTGATGGCAATAAAAATATTGTTTAACAATTTATTAATATTAAGGTTTTTATTTAATACAATATAAACCCTCCCCTGGCTCGAACACATGCGCAGATCCTCCTGGGCATTTCCTCCATTACTTGCAGTAACCTGTCTCATTCTCGAAAAGCGGCTTCTCTGAACTCTGGCACTGTCTGGGGAGGTGGCTGACGGTTCCAAACAACTCCCTTAAGAGCATCCCACGCGTGCTCTATTGGGTTTATGTCAGGCAAGCCGGCAGGCCAGTGTAACCTTGTGATGTCGTTTCTCGGAGAGCAGCATTAACTCGTTGAGCTCGATGTGCGGGCGCATTATCACCATCGCATCGCATTACCAGTACGAATTGGTGCCCATGGTTTACTCTGAATTCCATCAACAGCGACTGTGTTGTACCTATCTACCGTTATGGAGCCTCGATACGGGATCAAAGGCGTTCTAGCTCGAATCATAATTCCACCCCAAAAGCACACCGATTTCCTGCCTTTCTGAACGGTTTCAGTAGCAGTTATTTACCTTTGAGAGTCTCCAAGTCTTCTCCAGACACGGACACGTCGGTTATCTGGATGAGTACTGATACGCGATTCGTAAACGAAGAGACAGTTTTGTCAGATATTTTCCTCCTCATCTCCTTGATTTTGCCGGAGCCTAGCCCACTGCAATCTCCGTCACTGACGTTGCCGTAAATTCAAAGGTGCTCGCCAAGACCTCCGTGCTCGTAGTCCAGCCTAGTGTAAGCAACTCCGAATGGTCTGAGTGCTAACTTCAAGTCCAAAGGCGGCCTACACTTCTGCTTTTAATGTAGTGGCGTTGATTGTTGGGTCACGGACTGCCAGCAACCTGATATAGCGCTTCTGAGCAGCAGTCAGAACAGTTAGGCGACCACTGCGGGATCGGACAGCTAAATTATCCATACCGTGGTAGTACCTCTGCAACGTGGCCACGACACAGGATTGGGATACAGCAACTTACGTACTATTTCTCTCGTGGAATATCCTTACTCCCTCAAAGTTACAATTATTGCTTGTAAAACTTCTGATAATCCTCTTGCCATTTTTTCAATCACATTTTTCCTCGAAAAAATATTTTAAATCTGTAAAAATGGACTAAGTCAGATTTCTGAATGAGCGTAAGCTTGGTTTGAGTTTCGTTTTATTATATATGCAAAAACAATTGAATTTGTTTTATTGTTTTATATTCTAATTCTATATTTTTATATAAAGAATCTAAAAAGAAGAATAAATTATAATAAAGTCTACCGTAACAAAAAAAGGTTACGATTTTTTAAACTGATCGCAAACTTTTTTTGATGTGTGTATGTAGGTTGAGTGATTATGGTCACCCATCTTCAGAAATGAGGTACCCACCTCACGTAGAGTAACAATTGGCTACCTATAACTTTATAATTAAATGTACACAATGAAAATCCAAATAATACTTTACATTGGCGCAATGTAAATATTTAGGGCAGGGTTGTTGGGTAAGTGAGGGACTGAAATATAGCTCGATCGGCTCACGGCGATTTAACCATTAATTTACGGGCGAGGATCATTTACAGTTCGAGATTTAAATTTAATTTAGATGGAATTACTGAAAATAGAGTTGATGGTAACACTTTAACCTTTAGATGGCCTAGCGGAGTACGCAGTTTCAATAGAATGCCAGGCCAGTTTATATTGGTTTTGTTACCACTGACGTGCAGGCTATTGTATCTGTCTTAAAATCTGATTAGAGCATCTAATGACTTTGTAAAAAACTTGGGCAGCAGTATGTCTCTGATCTTAGCAATACATACTGCAAATACAATCCCCGGGCGATTCTTTTTTCGCGCATTGGAATTTCAACGCATTGTTTAGCGCCAAAAGTTGAAAATCCAACAGTGTGTTTTTTTGTAGCGCTGTGTTGCAGTGGTGGATTCTCAATGCTCAGCTCAACACCGAGAGTTAACAATCCACTGCGCGATAAAATCTCGCCACGCTATTTTTACGCAATCGTGGGCTGACTGCTTTCTAAAAAATTGCTCAATCGTGGATCGGACGTAGGTAAACCGCTATTTCACGGATTTGGATCGGATGCAATGCACAAACGCCCTAAGTCGTAAACTCAGTTCGAGTTAGAAATTAGTCATCACCGGCCAAGTGTGTGTCGGACCACGCACAATGAAGGGTTCCGTAGTTGGGATAAAATCCCAAGAACAAACTTAATATTGTAGTTGAAAAACATGTTCTCCCATACGTTCCAACTGCAAATGTAATTTTATACGCATAATATTGAGGGAATTTACCATGTTATTTTAAGACCATAGGCTTCTTATAAATTTTCCTGTAATCTTTACGTATAGATTATTTTGTTTTTTTTTTTCATTTTGGCTCTGTAGTTTTGGAGATAATGCGGGAATGGTCAATTTTCTTTAATAACCTTAAAACTATTTATTTTAAAATTATAAAAAAAATATGTTTATGTATGTATTATGTTATGTATGTTTGACACCCTTACAGTAAGCCCTTTCCCTTTTTTAATTTTCTAATTTGTCCCCCAAAAGTGACCCCCATATTTAAAATTCATTTGTTTACGTTACACGTCCGTGTTTAGATCACAGAAATTGATATGTAAGTACCAAATCTCACCTTAATCACTCCATTAGATTCAGAGCAAATTCTGTGTGACCTTCGATCAATAATAGCACTGTGACAGACAGACAGACGAGTGATTTTATAAAGGTTCATTCGAACGTACCGAACCCTAAAAAACATGAAAACCATCATCATCTGCCCAGCCTTTTCCCAACTATATTAGGGACGGCTTCCAGTATCAATACCAGTATTTTACATGGTGTCACTCCATGTAAAATACTGGTATTCAGCTGCATCTGATCTGTGCCTATCTGACCTCCACAACCCAGTTGCTGGGTAATACGATACCCCTTGGTAAGACTGGTTGTCAGAATTTCGAGCTTCTGACGGTCAAAGATCCACGAATGACAGCCGGGACCAACGGCTTAAAGTGCTTTCCGAGGCACGGAGGGGTCTTGTTATATAAAGATGGTCACCCATCCACGTAACAACCACGGTAAGCTTAGCTTAACCTGATCGATCGATCCGTGCGGCTGTTGTATAAAAAAACATGAAAACCATGAACGAGATAAGACTTATCTAATAGTAACATACGTATGAGAAAAAGTTTACACTACTTACACTCCGCCATCCTGGCTGTCTCGATCTTCAGTGCACGATAACTTGGGTCAAAGCGTATCTAAGAGAACTATTCGGCTCATTAGCAGACTAGCGCCACAGTTCCTACATCCAATGTAGGTACCCTGATTTGGAGAGTTTCCAGTTTCATGACTGCCGTTTGACCTAAGTCACGTTTATGAGCGATTTGTAGTTTAAGGGTATTTCAACCTCAAACCTTTTTTCCAATCCTTTCTTTCAATCTTTTGAATTAGGTATCAAAGTGTCGGTCAGTTAGTCAGAAAGTTGAAACTATTCGCCCATTCCAAAACGTAGATCTCTATGGAGAAGTACGGGCTAGAAACTCCAAGGACACTCTTTTAAATCAAGATATTACAAAATTCTGATTACATTGTTCTTGTTGCTTCTATATGTGAGAACAATGTAAAAAATAATATATTTAAAAATAATTCAAAATTTAAGATTAAAAATAAGCCCTGGCAGTTAAGAACTGACCAGTCTCAACTGACGGCGTCCGTTCACGAACATGACGCGCATGACGCGGTTCCCTACAAAATGGTTGAGCTGGATCAGTACCATCCAGCTCAACCATTTTGTAGGGAACCGAATGATCCAACACACGCGCACCACTAGTGAGTCATTTAAGTGAGCATGACATACTCTCAACTGCCATGCTCTTTCAAGTCAAACCTACCTACCTACGTCATAATAATCACACAAAGTATCATTGTGTTCTCCTGCCCTTGTCCCAATTTATATTTTGGGTCGGCGCAAATATCTATTTCTCCTATACTTCTCTTAGTCTGTGGTACAACTAGCTTCTGTACATTATGCTCATTACCTCTCTGATGTTCTTCGCTCACTGAAACGTTTTAGTAAAAAACCGGCCAAGTGCGAGTCGGACTACGCACAATGAAGGGTTCCGTAGTCAAAACGAATTTATTCCAAAAAGAAACTTAACATTGTAGTGTTCACGGACTCACGGTCAATTCTCCAACTGCAAATTTAAGTTTGTAATCGCACAAAACAATTTTTCTAATGTGATATAACCACAAATTAACAATTTGCGGACTTTTTCCTTTACGTGTAATGTGAGACCTTGCTTCTTGCCTAATTTCATGATTATAGGCCAAGTACGGAACCGATTTTGATTTACTTGTGAGTATCGAAATATGTCGCATAAATGGCCGTATTTTTTATTGCATTGACTTAAAAGCTTGTTTTTTAGAGCTCCAAGGTACCACGTACCTAGTATTTGGTACTAATTTCAACTTGATACTTCCACGCGTTCCTGAGGAAAAGGGGCTTGACAGACAGACAGACTGACAGAGGACAACGAAGTGATCCTATAGGGGTTCCATTTTTCCCTTTGAGGTACCGAACGCTAAAAAAGGGTAACACATTCTTACTCAAAATTAAAACAAAACAACTGAGTAGCTAAGTATCTATTAACACAACTTCATATCTAAAACAGTCAAAATAATTTCTTCGATAACCAACTTGCACTGCCCATCTCGTCAAAAACAAAAGCATAACACGATTAACATACAAATAGATATAAATACACCATCAGGAACAAATTGCAACAATTTCTGGGCGTCTCAACCCCATATGCTAAGGGAAATTGCTATACAGGGTGTTGAATGTAGCCGGCCGTATCTGTGTTTACATCTGGCCGTTACAAATGTGTTACATCAAGACAGTGGCGAGGACCGCATTACTTATCTAGCCGTACTGTGTGCTAGGGCTTGCACGTGAGTTTTCTGGCGAAAATTATAGGGAATTGAGATTATTGGCGCGCTGAAATAGGCCAGGTGTGATCTGACTTCGAGCTTACCTGTAAGTTGTAGGTATGTTGAAAAACTCCTGTTAAACTACGTACATACTTACCTAAACTTTTACTAAAATAAACCTGTAGGTATGTTCCATAGAAATAAAATTTATACTTTATTTTGACAGGCCAGTTGGCGTGGTTGGTTAAGATACCGCCTATCATGTCGCAGGTCGTGGGTTCGATTCCCATCCAGGACAAACATTTGTGTGCATGAACATGTCTGTTTGGTTTGAGTCTGGGTGTAATTATCTATATAAGTATGTACCTATTTACAAAAAAAAAAAGTAGTATATGTAGTATATCAGTTACCTGGTTTCCATAGTACAAGCTCTGCTTAGTTTGGGACCAGATGACCGTGTGTGAAAATGTCCCAGGATATTATTATTATTATTTCAATGGACTATTCTTAAAGAAAAAGTAATTAATCATGTAATGTAAAAGCCACTTAACTAAATCATCAAATTAATATTCATTGATCCATTACCCACCTCAAATCAATCTATTAAAAAAAATACCCCACATATTATGTAAATTGTTCTTTTGGCCTTTGACCTTACAGCATCCCCTGTTCTCATTTTGATCTCACCTTTATAACACGTGGGCATTTAAAACCGGTTTTTCTTTAACAGCATCCCCTTGATTCACTTTTGATCTTGTGTCCGGTATAATAAGACCTTTTGTGATGGACACTTGCTCTGTTATGGTCAATAGATGGGTCAAATTAGGTCATTTTTTGATGTTGATCTTTTCAAACCTGAAGTTGGGAGATTTTAATACCAACTTCAGCCGGTCTAATTATGTTAAAATCTCATCATGAAATCTTAGGTGAAGTGCATTCAGCCATATATGCTCTTTGATTGACATTACTGACGGCTCATTTCACTTAACTTTTCACGGGGACATTTTTACTGAATAAGTCGGCAAAGGTTATAAAAAGAAGTGTCTGACTTTCGGGTGCAAAGTCAGGGTCACTTACTTATAGTATAATTAGCCTATAATGTTCCCAGTGCTAGGACACAGGCCTCCCCACCGTAAGAGAGAGTGGGCCGTAATCCACTACGTGGGCCCAGCTGTGCGAGTTGCTAGATGTCACGTCTTCGATTTTTTTGTTCTAGGACATGTCGGTTTCCTCACTATGTTTTCCTTCAGCGTTTTGAGAGCAGCGGTGATGAAATAATTTACAGAGGGTAAAGCGCCTGTGTGGGTTCGAACCTACGACCTACAACAAGGTTTGAAATAATTACGAAGTTTCACAAAAAATGAAGGTTTTTATTAATAGTAGGTTTTTATTATTAGTATTAGACCTTTGACCTTATAGCATCCCCTGTGCTCATTTTGATCTCACCTTTATAACACGTGGATTTTCAAAACCGGTTTCCTTTAACAGCATCCCCTTGATACACTTTTGATCTTATGTCCGGTATAATAAGAGCTTTTGTGATGGACGCTTATGTTATTTACCTGTGTAATGGTCAATAGGTAGGTCAGGTTAGGTTGTTCTATAGATGTTGATCTGTAAATAGAGCAATGGAGATGAGTAATTTGTGTAACTTTAGGGGGCATGATCACACTGATCACTGATCATGTCCCCTAAATTTACAGAAATATCAGGAGTGAGAATCTGTAACCAATATTTGATAAATTAGTTTGAATGTTTTTCGTGTTCACAAATGCTTGTTCACGTCAACACAATTGTCATGTATCTACGTGGTTCTGCTAAAGAAGCGTTCAGATAGACAAATTCTAAATACGAGCTACGTATGCTCCTTTGTCCCCAATATGAGCTGTGTTTAGGACCATAATCAGATTTAAGTCTAAAACAAGGTCTCAAAATTGGTTTGAGACCTTATTTTAGCTTGTTTTAGCGCTTCATGCTACCTATAAATGTGTATTTACAGCAGCTAATAATATCGCCTCTCTTCTTCTTTGAGACAGTATCAAGATATTTAAGGAAGTTAATGGTTCTACTTATTAACATAATGGCTACATTTCCATGAGTGAATCCGTGTTTTCTTTAATTTGCATTTTCATCGACGTGTCAGCCCTACAGGTACAGTTAAACACGCCATATGTATATCTCAGGCAGTGACCAAACACGCGCCGCGGACTCACGGAAATGGATAGCACAGAGACATGTGTGGAGAGGTTTTCATTTTGTGAGCTGCAGCTTGATCTGACTTGTGTAGTGCCCTAGTGACTAGGGCTACTACATTTCGGCAGTATTATTTTTATAAGTAGGTAGGTAGTAGGAGTACCTAACCTATAAAAAGTGACACTGCCGAAATGATTAAATTATTTGATCTAATCCATTAGAATGAAGAGAGAGAGGACTGTGAATAATACCTCTTTAAAAAAAACTTTTAATTATCATTTTATTGAAACTTGCTTTAAAATTGGATACGGCTGTATCTACTGAGCGAAAAGTAAGATAAATATTTGAAACTAAGTAGGCAGATTAATTTCATTTCAAAACAGCACAGATAAAAATATTATTTTGATAACCTACTCCAATGAGGTGTCATTGTATGGGAGCACTATCAAAATGTTCAAGTTACCTATTTCTCATAAAAGTTTAATAACTGACTCGACTCCAATACTCCCTCTGTTGCAATAGACGCTTTCGTCCGCACATTTAACAAGCTGATCGTAAGCACGGAGGTTCAACATCTCCGACTAAATAAATCCTCACTCTACGTAAACAATTATCCTTCATGAAGAACATTAATTTTCTTGAAAATCTCTGCTGTAAAAGTGAGAGTTGTGAAAATATACGTAGGAGTCCAAAACAGCTTACTTATCACTTATTGTTACTTAAAATTGTGTGTTATGTTGATGGGCTTAAGGATAATGATTTCAATTAAACATTTAGGTACCTATATGGGGTATTAGTGTTTCAGTAGTCAATCATGATGCCGGAAAAGTAGTAGCAGTTAAGCATTAATAGGTATCTAAATATCAATATGATAACCACACATTTGTACCTAACTGTACGCGTATAAGAAATGTAGCTTGTTTGTAGACGCCTTGGGTTGACCTGTTAAGTCTACAAAATGTTTAAATAAATAAATAATAATAATAATAATATTCCACAACTATCACACAACGCCGTCTAGCCTCAAGCTAAGCAGAGCTTGTGTTATGAGTACTAGACAACTGATAAACATACTTATATATTTCTAAATACATACATATATAGATAAATTACACCCAGACACAGAACAAATGATCATGCTCATCACACAAACATTTGTCCTGGGTGGGAATCGAACCCACGACCTCCGGCATAGCAGTCAGGACCACTAACCACTAGACCAACAGGCCAGTCAAAATAAAACATGAAAACGTTACAACCATAACATGATCACGCCTGTTTTCCTCCAAGGGTTAGGTAGAGGTGTACTTATACAGGGTGATTTTTATAACATGCGACAAAATTTAAGAGGGTGTTCTACCCATCAATATGAATAAGTTTTACTATGGGACCAACTTAGAATTCGTAAAAAAAATACCGACCTTCCCATGTAAAAGTACATACCCGATTGGACCACTTTGCATAAGAAGGTCGATTTTTTTTTGCGAATTCCAAGTTGGTCCCATAGTAAAAGTTATTCATATTGATGAGTAGAACACCGCCTTAAATTTTGTCGCATGTGTTCAAAGTCACCCTGTATAGTACACCCACATTTTGCTATTGTTATATTTGTAACAATAACAAAGACGTACATTGTTTATGAAAATTTTCTTCCATGAAACATTTTTTTTTTTTTTTTTTAAACTCCTTCTGTTTAATGCAATCTGTCCTGGGACATTCAGCAATAGGTAGATAGAGATTCTGAACTTGCTCGGTATGAAGCCACTGCTCCATCCGATCGATACTACAGCTCATTCTTGCTGGTTGTGAGTACTTGTTGTACCATGAAACATAAAAGATTAATATGACACTATAAAAATAAATTCGTAAAAGTTGCAGCATTCCGTAGATACGGTCGTAGCATTTGGTTTGGACTTTCATTATTGGAAATAGAAATGTTTTATTGCCTCCAGTTAGAGCTATACCCCAACAAGTACTTACCTACCTACCTACTACCGAATCCAGATACTAATGCCACATTAGTGACCCAACCCATACAATGGCGGAATACCCAGCATTACCCAGTTATATTCCTAGTGTAGTGGCTTGAAATCTGTTAGATCACTTTAAATTACCCTTCCACCCTAAAGTTTTAGGTTAGGGACAGTTCGGGACCTCCGGGATGGGGCCCGCTGCTGATAACGTGGAATAAACATTATACTGCGGTACTCGAGATACGATGTGTCATTAGGCGTTTTTATTGAGGTATGGATAGATGTTTCATTGAGATTTTGACAAAGTATGTAAGTCTCTTTTTGTAAATTTTGGTAGGTAAAGCTTTGGGGTCCTGGGAAAGCGGCTCCGTCATATTATAACGCCCACCATGAAAATCAGTCACCAGTATTTGACATTAAGTCAAACCCCGCTGCCAAAAGATATCGCTATCGCTATAATCGCTAGAGTAGCCCTCACTGTACATTAGTCACAAGAAAGTGTCCATACTGAGAAGAGTAAGCCCACATATGGTTAAGTGCGGATTTCACCCAAGAAACTGAACGCGATCAGCACATAAACCACGTTTAAGAGCTGTCAGTGTCATTATTTTCTTTGGAATATTGACACTGACAGCTCTTGAAGTCGGTTTAGATGTGCTGATCGCGTTCAGTTTCATGGGTGAAACCCGCACTAAATAGCGTTTCCATGACAATCAAGTGTAGTCACTGCGTCATTGTATATCAGAGGTGTCCAAACGAATCAGAAATGCCACTATCTTTTGACGCGGTCGGTTGCGCGAAATCTTTGCCAGTGCTATCATTTTCATGACAGCCGTCACCGCGGCCACTAGTGGCGGTCACCATTCTTCTAGGAATCCGTAGCTTAAGCGCTAAAGAATAAGCCCACATACGCACGGATTTTTTTTATCCGCCTGCGGCGAAGCCAAAAAAGAAGGGTTATTTAACACGACGTTTTTAACGCGCTAGGCATCTCTGTTAGATTCTCATCGTTCGACTCAACGCCGATAGTTGAAAATTCAGTGCGCGGTAAAAAAGCGCCCGTGCGTAGTACAGACGCCAGCACATCAACCTACTACAATCTGTCAAATTTCTTTATTAGATTTTCAACTTTATCGCTACAGCTTTATATTCAAGGTTGATTGGGAAAATTTGACAGTTTCGGGTAGCTTGACCTGCTGGCGTCTGTACATGGGCTAAGAAATCCATTCTAACGACAAAGACCTTCAAGCCAAGCTGGAAAGGTTGACATGAATAGGTGGGTGGGTCCACCTATTCATGTCAACCTTTCCAGCTTGGCTTGAAGGTCTTTGTCGTTAGAATGGATTTCTTAGCCCATGTACAGACGCCAGCAGGTCAAGCTACCCGAAACTGTCAAATTTTCGTTGACATGAATAGGTAGGTGGGTCAGTACAAGTAACGGTAGGTAACTAATGTATGCAACTCACAATGTTGGTGTTGATAAAAAATCTATGACCGTCATAATGAATGATTATAAAAAAAATGTAAATTAAGGCCAATCAATGCCTCTAAATAAACTTTTGAAAAAACTTTTGAAAAACGAGTGTTCTATAACAGATAAATATTTAACGGACAGTTTTCTGAGCGCTGAAGAGACCCAAAAAATCTCTCACTTCATGTTATCCCACCAAAATCCCATTTGCCCTACCTATACTATATTTTCCTCCGCCCACAACACAAAAACCTACGAGTGTGTAAATAAAAACGTGAGCTGTGTGCGTGAACCCATTTCATCAGCCAATGGTCAAGCGGTCAGCTCAAGAGGGAGATAAAAAGATCTATTGTAATGGTGGAGTGAATGAGATAAAGGATTTAGGAGGGGAGTTTAACCCTTTCATTTTTATTTGGGGACTGTTTTTGCACACAGTTGTTTGTCAAAAAATATGGCGAATAGTTTGGAAATGTTTTTGAAGCTATAATGATTTTGTTACCGCCCGCCTAGGGAAGAATAATACACCAACGGAGTCCGTGTCTCGCCGCTACCTCATTTAATACACGAACCGTCCACTGGTTCGCCACTTCATTCTTTCACGACTTTTTCGTGTCTCACAATCGAATCTTTTAGCTGATATTATCGCTTACGTTGTAGAAGTATCTGAGAGTTTACAATACCTTTAGAACTACCCCCACGCCTATCTACCTATACCTACTTACTTAAGTTATTGTTAAGTAAATAGATGAACTTAAAGAATTCCATGAAAAGTACAACAACTTTCAACGAGCTCCAACTTTCCCACGTATATTCACACCATTTGACAACGACACGAGAACAAAAGTTATATCCAAGAGTAATTTAACTCAATAAACTTTACATAGGCTTGCTATAGCTAGGTATATTTTTCAGTGGGCCGAGGGATTACCCACAGAATTACTATTGATTTGGGAGCGCACCCGCTCGGCCGCCTTCCAAATGAGCAGCCCGAAAGTATTGCTCTAGAGTTGATAATACCAGTTTTATATTTTTGTCTGACGTTGTGTTGTTAGTGTAGAGTCGAACATGGTGATTATTAGAAAGGTTAGCAAGACCTTAATACCATTGAAAGAACTAGTTTTATAATTTATTCACTAAACTCCTGTAAAGACAGCTACAGTTAGGTGTCAAAGGCATAAAAAATAATGAAGAAAGGTGCCTGCCTTTGTACAGTCTTCGCCATGCAAGTTGATGAAAAAGTGAGGATGCGTAGTACGATATCCGGTTCCGTACTGCGCATCCCCGCTATATGTATTGCCAACTTGATTGGTGGCTACTGTTACTGTGTTTAATGGGACTCACAATTGAGTCATATAAAATCAAACCTGACAATCTCAACTGCGTCGAATAGTTGCAGAAATAGAAAAATGTAATAAGAAATAGCATGAAGGTATTATTAATGTAATTTCTAAAATATTTACATGAACACTTCTAATGTAGACTATTATTGACCACTATTTGTAGACATTTTCTTGAAAAGCCTGTCTAATGTTTTATTACATTTTCTATTTCCCCAACAATTCGCAGTGGAGATTGCCAGGTTTGATTTTATATGACTCAATTGGAAAGTGGGAGAGCATTGCATTGTACCTAATTAGGTAGGTAACGAGAAAGACAGTTATGTACCTAATATTAAAAAGTGAGGTGGTAAATGTAAAATTGTAAAACTGGAAATACAGTCGACTCTCGATAATTTGAATCTCTCGATAGTTTTAATTTTTTTTTCTGGTCCCTTGAAAAATACTCGATAAATTGAATAAAATAACGTCAATTGGTCCCCTCGGTAATCTCACGCGGAATAGTATCTTGCCCGTCAACAAGCAATAATTTGAAGCCCGGACTTCCATACTCTCTATAATTTGAAGCGCTTAGCGACAGACCTCTCGTCTGTTTACATAAATAAGATATGAGTGAGTTTACAGTCCGCATTCCAGTCTACCTTTGAACGTCCTCCCTCCCTCTTGGTTATTAAAACTCCTGTTATTCTGAACCCTTGGTAAACTGAATTTTTTCTCTGGTCCCATGAGTTTCAAATTATCGAGAGTCGACTGTAAATTATTTTTTATTATGACAAGTTAATGAAGTTTTAAAAATTTAAGTCTCGTATCACTTGATTTTTAATTAGGTAGACTAAAATTACATATGATAACATGAGTAAAATGTCAAAATGATACAAAAAGTTCGATTTGAGCTGTCATTTTAGACTACCTAATTAAAAATCAGAAAGTAGGTATACTGTTTTTTTCAATGCTAATAATACACAATAAGTATCTTTCACACTTTTCAGACTTTTAGTGTGTTGTCGGGTGTACACCCGACAACACACTAAAAGTCTGACCTTGAAAACCATGAAGAATATTCACAACTGGTAGGTAGGTACAACAGCTCTATAGATTTCCTACGTGAAAGTTCGCAAGGCCCAACCTGAATTTATTAAGCCGGACCCTAGAAAGGTTTGCCGTATGCAGATAAGGGATTTATTTAGCGGAAAGGTCCGTCCCTGGGTTAACGCTAAAACGCCTTTTGGGTCGACGATGACCAGGATTGGGACCAAATTTATTGTCGGCTTTCGGCTTTCGCGTTGATTTATTCGGCCCCGGGTGAATGGAATCAACGGACCGGTTGATAATAACGCTTGGTACGACGTTTTTGCGTAGGCATAGAACATGTTTATGTGAAAATGTTTAATGCTGATAAATTGGGAGGGTGAGGGATTTTTGTAGGCGTCTTGGTCTGTGGCTGCTTCTTTGCGTCTAGGAGTTGTGTGTTGTTACACACCGTACCAGTATGGATGCCATTTCTAATAAGAATTTCGAAGTTTTATTCGGCAACAAGCAGTTAATTCCACACAAAACCTTTACTTACCTGAAACAAACCTTCCAAGGTATATCTACTTAGTGCCATTAGCAGACGGATGGACGCTTTAATTTATTGCTTGTGATACTTTCCCTTAGCACATAACCGACTAGGCCGTCGTCTATCGATTGTATTATTAGAGCAAACAGCATTAAAGTATTTCCATAATTACCCAGCTGCCGTAACACAGGAGGTCGTGTTCTCCAAAAACTAAAAAGATCGGTCCCATAAATTGAACACGACATACCTAGTTGTACAAAGTTTCTCACAACTTATTGGTTCGCAAGGTTGTGAGGCCACAGACGTGCAATGCGAGTCGGCCGCGGGACGGTACCTAAATGGCGCCAATTACACGCCGGCCGGTACGTGATGCGACTCGAGATGGCGTGCCTTTGGTTGTTAGATGAGTGTGGATGTGGCGCCGAAGTAGGGGAATAGATGGTGTAGGATATTACCTAATAGTTAGTAGGAATGAAAATCGGCTTTACAAATGAGAGTTTAACAAAACAATACAGTATGTTTTGATAAAATCTCTCGTTTGTAAAGCAGTGCCATTTAATTGCCTGCAACATTTGAAGCAACAAAAAAGCTTCACTTTCTAAACAGTGTTTAGTTAGACGATGCAAGTCATTTGTTGTTGCAATTTTATTGCGTGCAAGAAACTAGCCTAGTGTAAATAGAGCTTAGGTACTCTGCGTTTTCGCTACTTTTGAGGTGAACCTTTCATAGTTTCTATACTTTTGAGATTCAAACAATAATTTTCAAAAACTATAATTATCCTACTCAGATAATTAGAATTTTCGATTTCTGATTAGATTATTGTAAAAAAGAACCTCAAAATAGTGAGCGTCACTTTAGCGCTCCATAAATTTGAATCTAGTTTGAAATAGTCCACGCGCGACATCTATATTTCGAATTTGAAATGTAATCGAATTCTTTGTTTGACTATTCCCTGACAGATGGCACTATACGAATATTTTACTTCAAAATTAAGGTTTGGTCATACAAGCAAGGTAAATTATTATTTTATTTTACTTCTTTACTTGCTGTGTTCATTCAAATTTTATAATTATTATGGTTATAATTACGAGTAGTAGTGAAAATCAGCGTAGTTCTGTGGGTGCCCCATATCACAGCATCTTGCTGAGCCTGAGTGGAAGTCTTCTTGTTACATTCATGACGTGCCAGCAGCTGCCAACTATTTATGTTTTGTGCTCATGTTTTATATGTAGATCTATTTTATTTTATTTTTCTGTTTACTCGAGGTAATAATCTTTTTGTATGCACGCGATCCTGTGACAAATAACTAAACTTATTTTTCTTTCCTTCTTTCTTTCTTTTTATTACTGAAGTGTAAAGGATTCAAATTAAAAGTTCAAACACAAAAAAGAAATAGGTAAGTACCTAACCAAATATGTAATTTCTTGAAAATTCAAAAGTCGCATCCACTATCACTTCACGCCAAAACAACTCGGACGGTCCTAACCCAAAAGTTCGCCCTTTAAAGTACACATGTAACAAACTAAAACACGTGTGTTTTACGACTAGGGACGCTCACTAAACTACTGAAATCGTTCGCGAATGGAACGCCATTTTTTTTACCTCCGTGAAATATTAAACCGGCCGTTGTTTGCACGGGACATAGGTACGTACCTGCGATGTCGGACAATGTTGGTATATGATTGATAGTGTCAATATTTTGCGGGTAACCCGGCCATTACGTGATTTGTGGGCGTCGGATGCAGGTTATTCAATCTTTTGTGAATGTTTGATGTTTATTATAAAGTCATTTGTGGTGGTTGGTGATTTTTCAGACTATTATTTTTATTTAGGTACATATTTTTAGGCTCGTGGCTGAGTAATACAGCCGCACGGGTCGATCGATCAGGTTAAGCCACGCTTGCCGCGGTCGGTGCGTCGATGGGTGACCATCTTTACATACACATTAAGCCGTTGGTTCCGGTTGTCGTTCGTGGATCTTTGACAGCCGTTACGGGTCGTCAGAAGCCCGAAAGTCTGACAACCAGTCTTTATCAAGGCGTATCGTGTTAGCTAGTAAGTGAGCTGTGGTGGTCAGATAGGCAGTCGTTCCATGTAAAATACTGGTATTCAGCTGCATCCGGTTAGACTGGAAGCCGACCCCAACATAGTTGGGAAAAGGCTAGGCAGATTGATTGATGGATTTTTAGGCTAGGTTAGACACAGTTCTTGTTGTCATCGATACCACAGATTAATACAGATGGGATACTCCGCAAAATCATTTAAATAAAAAGCGAATCTTGCTACGACACAATAAAGTGCAATTCAGGTCGCACAACGCCTATTACCTACAAGTTGCCTGTCTTTCTATCGCGTAACTCTTATACCTTCTAACACGTTAGAGTTATCTTTTTTACGACGCTGCGTGCGAGTGAGTATCGAACTGACCGTGCGAGCCGGCCGGTGCGCGGCAGCCCTCTCTGAATTGGCCCGGCGACAAGGGCCTGCCGCAAACTTGTAGCTTCATACCTAAACTGCGGACTGTCGCATCTGTATTAATGTGTGCCGATACGTATCACAAGCCCCAAAAGTACTTCTTATCATCACCGTGGCAACCGATTTGGATTGCGGCGTAAGGAATAAAATATATATCCAACAAAAAAATAATTTATTTACACAATTCTGATAATAAATTACAATTTGTCTACTTATACAAATAAATTGTTATTGTCTGGGTGATTTCATTTGAATACAGTATGAATTTAAATACAAGCATTTCCTTGGTTATCATTATAACTGTTATCAGACCTATCAAAGGTGCATTCAACTAGAAAATATCTAGTGTTAAGGTGATTGCCAGAGATCGGAACAGGTAAGAGCATAAATATCTAAACTTTGAGGAAAGAAGTATTCTCGGGGATTTCCCGGGAAATAAAAAATTGCGAATTATTTATTATTTTATTATAAATATTTAATATGTTAAGAATGTATTCAAAGTACAATAAATAATTCACAATTTCTTAAATCCCGAGATTTAATGATCATGTTTATCATACCGGGATTTTACAGGTGGTATTATCCACTCTTGTTACTTCTTTTCTCGAAGTTTACGTATGTATGCTCTACCTATTCCGATATCTGGTGGTTGCGTAGTGTCAGCCCACAAAATTCAAATTTTCTTACTTTTTTTTTGTAAATTGCAGGTTAGTGTCAGTTTGAATGTTGATCAAAATATGATTCGCGACTATAACAAATATGTATTTACGCAATAGGGATGATGACTAAAAAATGATTTTTGTCCGTCATGTAGATTATTCAAATATATTGGACACGTATTTTTTCTTTTTGTACGTAATCAAAAGATTACGGCGATACATTGAGTTAAAATGTGGCATGACGTCACGTCTTCGTAGATTTTATACGTAGAAGTGACGTAGCAAGCCCCCACTCCCGAACTTTAAAGCGAGTTATCTAAGTCATTTTTTATTAATATGATAAAGCAAAAAATACGTGTCTAATATGTTTTTATTATCTGACTGACGGACTAAATAGAATTTCTTTTTTTTTACCCAGGCATCATCCCTATTATAACCATACGAATCATCAATACATCTCTCTAAGTTTTCTACTTTTAGAGAGCGTTTAGAGAGATGTATTGAGGACTCTTACGGTTTTATTTATGTAAATACATATTTGTTATAGTCGCGAATCATATTTTGATTAACATTCAACCTGACACCGACCTGCAATTTGCAAAAAAACGTAAGAAAATTTGAACTTCGCGGGCTGCCACTACGCAATCGCCTTAAGATATTTTTTACGGATATTTTGCGAATTCTAATTCATTTGGAAACAGAACTAACTGGCAATGACATTGTTTTATAGAAAACTTTTAATTTATTACATTAAAATACATCATTATTTAACTACTTACCTAACTGGTATCTTATAATATCTAGTGCCTATATTGAACTGGGTTTTGTCATAATAATAATATTTTAGGTATTATTAGTATTAGTATTAGTATGAGAAATCTTGAATTTGTGTAAGACAGATAAAACAGGTACATTTGTGGTCAGGAACGGGTTACTTTATTACTTATTAGAATTTATACATAAGCAAAAGGTTAAAAAAAAAACTCGCCGAATGAATAACCTCGTCCTTTTTTGAAGTCTGTTATATAATGATAAAATTAAAAATTTCATTTCATAATCTCATAATATATATTTTTTAATAGTGGATGGGAGTCGTAATACTAATTTAGTGGCTAATTATGATATTTATTGCATTGTTTATTAATGTTTATACCCATTTTCATCAAGAACAGTAAAGTTCATAAGTAGCTTCTTCATTCGGGAAAATTCAATGAAACTGGATATGACCTGGCCCTTGTATAAATAATAATCATCAGCCTATAATGGAGACACAGGCCTCCTCTCGTCTTCAAGAGGGAGTGGAATATAAAATACCACGCAGGCCCAGTGCGGGTTCGTAGACGTCAGATGTCTTCGAATTTTTGGTTCTAGGACATGTCCTCACGATTTTTTCCTTGACAGTTTTGAGAGCAGTGGTGATGAAATTATTTACACAAAGTAAAGCGCCTGTCTAGGCTCGAACCAACGACCTACAAACTCTTAACTCGGGCCCGTAAAACTAGGCCACCATTGCTCTCTCCCCTAGTATAACTCGGGCCAAATAAGTTTTACTTTTCCAAAACACACTAATAACGCTGACACTAGCGCCATCTAGTTAATATTGAAAGAACTAACAGTGTTATAGTTACCTAATTTGTTTAATACGTTCAAGATAGATGGCGCTTTCAATAGGCGTTTTATGTATTACTTTATATTGATTATTTTATTTGATATTTTATTAATTGGCTTTATAAAAACTACACTAAAGATAATTTAGATACTATATAAAAGATTTGTATATACTTATGGATTAAGTACAATTTACTAGTTGTAATTGAATTTTCTATTAAATTTATTATAATATAACAGTGCCTACAATCACCCGCAGGCTATAATAATATGATCGGTTATGAAGAAGTATTGCTATCTATAAATTTGATAACCACAAATTCTGAGCTAAAATACAGCAAAAATTACATTAAACAATTATTTTATTTATCACTGTCTTTACAGTTTAGCACCTGAATAATAAATAAATAAATAATAAATAAACAATAATAATTAATTTATTAACAACATGAATCGCACCTGTATTAAATTCATTAGTGTTAAAATATAACAGATCCCTATTGTGTCCTAAGCTTGAATTCAGAACCTTAGATAATTTACAATCATTGCCACTTGCTGAATTATCAACTTTAGCATCATATAATTTAAGTTCGTTTTTGAATGATAAACGGGTACAAAAAAAATTGGTTGCAATGGAATTTGAACTCTTTTATGTATGACATTAAGTTGGTTGTTACAAAACTTGATAATTACCTGAGATTCTGAATTGTAGATTAAATTAATCCTTAGTTACGATTTGCACTATAGTCTTTATTATCCGGTTACCTTTCTCGTAATGTAGGAGGTTCAAACTTGGGTCATTAATTTTCTCTTCTAATAAGTTTATAAGTTCCACTCGTATCGTTTTTAGCATCTCTGCGACCTGGAAATATGAAAAGTACAATGTTTAGTATTCCTCGCTCATTTTACAGTTGTAGTAGGCATTGGAGAGTTACCATAACCATCATCTGCCTATCCTTTTCCCAACTATATTGGAGTCGGCTTTCAGTCGAACCGGATGCAGCTGAATACCACTATTTTACATGGAGCGACAGCCTATTTGACTTCCACAACCCAGTTACTGGGTAAGACTGGTGGTCAAACTTTTAGTCTTCTGACGACCCATAACGACAATCAAAGATCCACGAATGACAGTAGGGACCAACGGCTTAACGTGATTTCGATTCACGGATGTGTCTCGGTATGTAAAGGACCAACCGCGGCAAGCGTAGCAATCGATAGACCCGTGCGGCTGTTTTTACTTAGTCATATAATATAAAGGCGCAATTACAATTAGCCGTTATAGCTCGTATTCGGGTGCTTTAAAGACTTTACTGGAATTCGGGCACCCGATGCATTAATTACATGGCTCATCGCGCTGGAAGGTGAAGCTGGACTAAGCTCCATTTGTAATAAGATTAGAAATTTAAGGCGACATGTAAAAAGCTAACTGAGCGGTAATAAGAAAGTGACAGAGTCAATTACATCCACATGCGAAAAAAAGAAAGCGCAACAATGCGCTGGAACCAAAATAAAAGCGCCATACCAAATAAAAATTGTTTAAAAATAAATTAAGCTATCTATCAAAAATATGTTCAGCCAGAGTTTTCAATTACCTAATACGTACATTTTGAATACAATTTTGCAATGAAATTACTTAGTATTTTAGAATTACAGAAAAATATATAAAAAAGTATAGGTATTAATTTAACACAATCGTGTTTTCCTTCAGTCAGAGTATTAATCAAATAGTCAATAAACATACGAGTATATCCAAAAATTAAATCCATACATTTTGTAATAGCGAAATAAATGGTTACAAAAAAGCCCCCAACTTATTTTGGTATCGCCTTAAGGTTACGCTCTTCGGTCATTTCTCCATACAAACGTAGTATGGTGATTATTCGACGGGCCAGTTGGCGTGGTTGGTTAAGATACCGCCTATCATGCCGCAGGTCGTGGGTTCGATTCCCATCCAGGACAAACATTTGTGTGCATGAACATGTCTGTTTGTCCTGAGTCTGGGTGTAATTATCTATATAAGTATTTACAAAAAAAAAAAGTAGTGTATGTAGTATATCAGTTATCTGGTTTCCATAGTACAAGCTCTGCTTGGTTTGGGATCAGATGACCGTGTGTGAAAAATGTCCCAGGATATTATTATTATTCGTCTTTTTGACGGTGTATTTTCAAAACTAAAAATTATATCAATTTGTCTCGTCATATCTAGTCCTGTATGGATGCAGAATCGGAAAAAAGATATTCGTTTGCAAGTTATGAGCGTCGAAACTTTCTTATTTGAACACTAATTTTAACGCATCTTTGGGTGGAAATAAATAGCTCCCGGAGTATGAAAATGGCAAAATTGTTACCGTACAAGGCATAGATAATTCAAATAACTTTATTTTGAATAAATATATCCAGAAGTTTTTTCATAATATCTACGTATATACGCCCAAAAGTCTGTTCATGAAATTTTTCGCGCTCGTTTTCGTTATAAATCATCGTCTATATCACTAAATTAATAAAAACTATACAGGATGTAGCGTAATTAATGGACAACCCTGTATGTACGGGTATGGGACCTCAAGTCCTATAAAAAATTGTCAAACATTTGAGTCGATGGGTATGCGCAATTTTTTTTAAATTATATTTTTTAAAATTGCCACCTTTGGTCACTTCTTCGGCCAGTGTTCACAAATGAAGAAAATTTCACTATCTGATTTCTGCATAATATTTTTAAATTAACATGCTATACAGGGTTATTTGTAAAACACCAGCAACCTCTTAAGGGGTCATTGTACTCATCATTATGAACAACTTTTACTATGGGACCAAACCTGAAATCGCGAAAAAAAAACAGCTGTTCAATACATTTATGTTCGCATAATTCGTCAAAATGAACTGAACAGCTGATTTATTTTACCCCGTTCATTTACACTTGGTCGTTTGCCCGAATTCCATAGGCAATAAATAAAAGACCATTAATCCCAAAACTCTGCAGAGTAAAAGGGTCTTCGTGCAATTTATGATATCGACTATATTCTTAAAAATTTGTTACTTATCAAAACAAAGCACCACAAATCACAAGCGCATGAAATTAAATCCTAATGGACATAAATTCATAGTTTATATGTCTCTTGTCTACACTTGGAAAACTATGTCTTCAAGCACTAATTTGTATAGATTTTTCATTTAGATGCTGTTTAATAGCACTTTTAATATAGTTACAATGAACAATGCATCAACTTACTTCGTGTTTTTCCACTTGGAACATAATCCAGCCGTCTTCTAATGACACGATGAAAGTCCCACTGTGAAGCTCCACTGACAAACTGCATCCTGGAAACGGTCATATTAAGATTAGTTAATAGAATAGTTCTGCACCCTTAGGGCCGGTTTTTTGATCCGTAGTTAACTCAACCACTGGTTAAAAATAGTAACTAATGGTTGAATTTTGGCTAAATGTGTTTGCTAAAATGCCATTAGTTACTATTTTTTAACATGAATGAGTTAAATTAATACATTCATATTAATTCATTTAAGTTTAGCCTTTCACATCTAGCCAAAATTCAACCATTAGTTATTATGTTTAACCATTGGTTGAGTTAACTACGGATCAAAAAACCGGCCCTTACCTGTCTATACTAATAATAACGCTGAAGTTTATTTTTTTTGTTTGTATGTTTGAACGCGCTAATCTCTGGAATTATTATTCATTATTACTCATTACACATATTACACATATTACACATATTACTCATTAGTCGTATTTGAACATTTTTTTTTGCATTTGATACCCCAATTCTTGAGGAAGGCTATGGGCTCTATTTATCATCACGCTACGTCCCTTACATCCCTTAGGAGCCGAGCAAAATGAAAAACCGGCAGAAAGAACGCTAAGCGAAAACGAATAGCACGGGCGGGCGATGCGATGCAACGGGGTACCCACCCCGTTGCATCGCATCGCCCGCCCGGGGGGACAATAAATTTCACGCGGACGAAATCGCGGGCAGAAGCTAGTTCTTAATAAGTGCTGATTATTCAATATTCGGATACCTTATTTCTATACAAGACCTGTCGAACCACAATATTTATTCCTCAGACATGTCATCTGACCATTAAAAAATTCGCCCTTTAATATATATGTTACGGGTAATGTTAGATGATTGAGTAAACCTAGGTTTACCCAAGCATTTTGGGTAAAGTCCGAATAATAATTAATATATTAATTATTATATTAATACATATATAATATATATTTTAATTAAATTTAATATTTTTTTTTAAGTAAACTTAGGTGTAGGCTGAAAGGTAGGTTAGGTTAGGTTAGAATTGTGACCACACAACGCACGAGATTATTCGGACTTTACCCAAAATGCTTGGGTAAACCTAGGTTTACTCAATCTTCTAGCATTACCCGTAACATATATACTATGTTTTCATTACCAGTTTAAGAAACAACAACAACTACATCATAACTAACCAGAAAACAATACAAGCGGCAGCTGGGGAACCATGGAACACTCTCGTATAAACACCCGGCTGGTCTTAACCTTCTCTTGGTACACCATATAAGGGCTGGTGAAGTATCCTATAGAGGAGTTGACTGAGGACGGATGTAATGCTACGTAGCCGTCGGTTTTCGTCTTGAACTTCAGTTCGTCTGGCGTCGGCTGACGTGGGATAGCCCCACCTGCTTGCATGTGGAAGGATTTTTCTGGTGTTAGCACCTGGAATTAGAAAATGGGTGTTTTATTAACTACTGCTGCTGTGATTTTGATGATAAATGATAAATAAGTTTACTTCTGTAAGTAGGTTTGTACAAACACTTTTACAAGTCAATCATGTTTTTTTTTAAACTAGATGAGATCGGCTTTTCCTATCTGACTACTCTGAGAAGAAAGGTCGAAACAAAGTCAGAGGTCACAGTCTCTTATAAAGTCCAGACATAATCTTGGTCACTTCATGTGAAGACCATGTAGATTGGTGTCTGAAATGGTCTTTTGAGGAAAGAACCACACAGATTGAGAGGACCTGTCCAGTCAGTGCACGCATTTGTCAGTAATCGCGCAGCTCAACTCAGAACTTAAGGAGCTCAACGATTCGACGAACAATACCAAAGAAAGGACATTGGGGTAGGCCGCATAGATTACTCAAACTGCCAGACCATGATTAAAAATAACTGAGAGAAAAAATAAAACAAACAAAAGAAAAGCAATGACCTACATAGTCTTCACATTCACAATAAATTAAAATAATATAATACTTACAAAGTAAATATTCATGTCAACATTCAGTATGCAAAAATAAAAATAGTATAAAATTTGGAGCAGTTCAATCCCAAGTCTTTGTGTTCTCAATATAATCTTTAACGGTATAAAAAGCTTTCTGATGAAATTTATTTCCTGAATTAAACAGAATTGCATAAACAGGACAGACACAAAGTGTGGGTATTATGTGTGCGTGATCCGAAAAATGTTGTCTGTATTTTGTTGAGATTTGTGGGTTATTTTGTGTATCTATACTAATAATAAAGCTGAAATTTGTTTTTTTTTTTGTTTGTATGTTTGAACGCGCTAATCTCTGGAACTACCAGTTGGATTTAAAAAAATATATATTTGCATTTGATAGTCCAGTTCTTGAATAAGGCCATGGCTAGTTAACATTACGCTAGGGCCCTTAAAACCCGAGCAAAAAGAAAAAAAGTCTGAAGGAACGCTAAGCGAAAACGAAGTAATAGCGCGGGTAGGCGATGCGATGCGATGGAGTGAGTCGGGGGACAAGAAATTACACGCGGACGATGTCGCGTGCAAAAGTTAGTGTTAAAAAATAAAATTACCTTGACTACATTCGGGTACAAAGCTGCACATAGAATAGCTGCCAGCAATTTGTCGTTATTTCCATTGGTGTTTAACTGAAACAAAATATATTTACATTGAAATTAAATATAAAGAAAAGATACAATAATGTAAATGATGTGTTGTAACTCATTTAAAGAAATAGTCTGAGACAAACAAACAAACATAGCAAAGAAAATGATGCGCATGGGTCAGTAATGAAATCATTTTGATGTTTATCCGTTAACATGTATTTTATTTAGTAAGGCACAAAAACCACAGATAAAAAATATCTAAATCCTTTAAATCAGATCAGTATGATATAAATTACAGTTGACAAAGTTCCGTTACCTCATCTCCAGTCAAACTAGCCACAGAATCCTTCCTCATCTTCTTCCGTAACGCCGGCATGTCAGGGACGAACCCAATCGACGCTAGAAGGCCCAATAACTGGTGCTTAATATCGGCCAACATTAGCAATGTCTTGTGGGATAGGAAGTTCTCGCTGGCGAAGACTAAGGCGGCGTGAGTACTGCTTTTCATTGCTTGTTGCCATTTCTGTAAACAAAAATTGAATGTTTTATAATGTAACTTATATCCGTACCAATTAGGTTCATATCAGGGTACAGGAAATGTTGGGAATAGCGGCGAAGAGTCACGTTAACTGCGTGACTATGCGCTAATCCATTTTAATGGGCTTGCAGTTGAGAAATTAAGTATGAATAAGTTTGGTTCTTCATATTATAAATTAAAGTCGCGTTTCGTGTCT
Organism: Dicycla oo; assembly: GCA_948252095.1. Lineage (NCBI taxonomy): Eukaryota > Metazoa > Arthropoda > Insecta > Lepidoptera > Noctuidae > Dicycla > Dicycla oo. The sequence continues at coordinate 8,977,130 of OX411727.1, read as the reverse complement.
GTCTGTGTGACCACGTTGTTCTTCTAAACTACACAACGAATTTTGATGTCGTTTTCACCATAATTTAGAGAATTTATTCCAGGTTAAAACACCAACACAATGGTCAGAGTCAGATATAATACTAATTTATGAAAAAGGTGACCCACGTGATGCAAATTGTACCTAGTTATGCAGAAAGCACCCATATGGCACTTTTCACAAAAATGAGTTATCAACGCAGTCATACTAGTTTCGACACACAAGATTTTTTGCAAAAACAACCATGTCGATATCTCTATTTATCTAGGAGATATGAGCCGTCAAATGCAGCCTTGTCCATACATCCATAATGCAACTATCGAAAGAAAAATGCTTATAACTCTGTTTGTACTTTTCCCGACATGGCTGCTTTCTGCATAACACGGTCCAATTATAGGCCAATAGGTAAGCTTACTGCCATCTATATATATTCTCCTCTCACATAAACCAAAGAATAAGTATCACACTGGAAGCGGAACATTTAGGAAGAATTTCTAGGCTATTGACCATATCCACACTATGGAACTACTGATTGAGAAATACTAGGCAAGACAGAGAGATACAGATACATCGCCTTCATTGATTACAAGAAAAAGCCTTCGATACCGTATCACATTCAAGTATTTGGAAGCCGCTAATAGAGCGACGGGTAGAGAACGAGTATATACAGCTAATAAAAAGTAAAGTATGTATAATAAAAATACGGGTAGAGTTAAATTGGAAAGAGTCGGCCCAAGCTAGCTAAGCAAGATCGAAAGAAGAGTGAGAGAAAGCGACCCGACTTCCCCGAAGCTGTTCATTGCCGGAGTGAGACAAGGCGACCCGACTTTCTCGAAGCTGTTCATTGCCGTCCTAGTCAATAATAATAAATAAGCTGGACTGGAAACTAGCGGCCTAAACATAGACGGAAAATACCTGAGCCACTTCCGATTTGCTGACGACTTGGTACTTGTATCGGAATCAAGCTCACAATTACAAGTCATGATCCAATCGCTGAATGTAACTAGTAAAGAGGTGGATAGATGACGACTAGGCTTAGAGATGAATCTCACAAAAACAATGGTAATGACAAACAGCACGGAAAAGACAATTTATGTGGAAATACTGGACTATACAAATAATTACTTATACTTGAGCAAACAAATGGGCTTGTGGCTAAGTAATAACAGCCGCACGGGTCGATCGAGCAGGTTAAGCTACGCTTGCCCCGGTCGGTCCGTGGATGGATGACCATCTTTACATACCAAGACCCCACCGTGCCTCGGTAAGCAGTTTAAGCCGTTGCTCCCGGCTGTCATTTGTAGATCTTTGACAGTCGTTACCCTCAGAAGCCCGAAAGTTTGATGACGTCTTACCAAGGGGTATCTTATTACCCAGCTACATGTAAAAATACTGGTCAGACTGGAAGCCAACCCCAAAAAGGGTTGGGAAAAGGCTAGGCAGATTGATTGACTTAGGCAAACAAAAATCAGCTTCAACAAGGAGAGCAACTTTTCAGAAATCGAGAGGCGTATCCAACTTACTTGGAACAAATACGAAGTCTTAAGGAAATTTTTAAAAGTAATATGCCAGTAAAAATTAAAACTAAGGTAATTTCGAGTTGCCTTTTACCGTGCTTAACTTATGATTGTCAGACCTGGAAGTACATCGCCAAAATAAAGACAAAAATAACGACGTGTCGACGAGGCCTAGAACGAAGCATGCCAAAAATTAAGAAAATCCAAAAAAAAAAAATACGACACAAAAATAAGAAATGTACCTAAAGCTACCGATGCGCTATTCCCAAAAACTAAAATGGAAATGGTCGAGGCATCTAGCGAGACTAACAGATGAGCGATGGACAAAAAGGGTGACATTATGGAGAGGCCCAAGTCGGAAACGCTATAGAGGAAGACCGCTTACGAGATGGGTGGATGATATTAGCAAACCGGCTGGCCCGGACTGGATGCTAACAGCCCAAGATAGGGAAAACTGGGCTTCTTTGGAGGAGGCCTTCACCTGAGGAGGGGTTCTTGCAGATTAATCAATGATTAAAAGTGCTATAACGTAAATAAAGAAATGAAATCATAATTGCCGAAGAAAAGTAATGTAATAATAGGATTAAGTTTACTTATTTTGTTACTTCTTGCAAAAAATTAAAAGCTTTTTTATTATGTATACACGCTGCTTTTTTATTGGCTAGGGAGCTGCCACTATAGTGTTGCACTCACCATTATGAACAACTTATACTATGGAACCAAACCTGAAATCAATTTACTGTCCAGGGATGTTTCGAATAAATTTTAATGTACGTGTATTGAATAAGATAACAATATCTTACCCTATAGGCTCTCAATGTTGTCAGCTGATCACTTTGCGAACATGCAAATTCTCTTCGTTTCGCGTCTGCCTCCGTCTGAAAAAAAAAAAACAGAAGAAGATCAAGATCAGACGATTGAAATTTACACAAAACTGTAACAACAGGGAATATCCTATGCATGTGATCCAAATAAGGGTAAATATATATATATATATATATATATATATATATATATTATATATTAGGTACTTCAGAATTATGCCTTCATTAACATTTTTGATTATAATTTCTTTTTGATCAAGAATTAAAATTTTAAAAAGTGCAAAACGCTGTGGGAAATTCTAATATTGAAAAGCGACGCCATTGGTCAGAGCAAATGTGACGTAAAAGTCTATGACAACAATAAATGTCAATGTGTTTTGTAGGAGCGTTTGCAATTTCTTGTTTGTTTGTTGTGACGTCACACCAAGCGCGCCAAAATGCTTCCTCTTCTTTCTTTTTAGAAAATCTCTTTAAAAGAGAAGTATAACCTAAGTCGGTACCGTGCGCAGCAGACTTAAATAGTTTTAGAAAAAGTTCCGCGTTGTAGAGCGTTGTCTCTCATTCTAAAGCTCAATGTGTCATATTTACGCCCGGGTACTGTAACCAAGTTCTTTTTTATATAATAATAATACCAAAACCTCACCTTCTTCCCGAACGGAGCAACAAAAGGGCTCTTATGACTCAAAAATGCAGCCATAGTAAGTGCAGAGTCCACACAACAGAAAATAGCCCCGAACAGCATGAGCTTGCCTATCCTGACGTCTACGGGCAATGCGGCCAGATGCTTGCCCAGCGCGGTCAGGCTATATGCCTTGTCGAGTGCCCCAATGTCTTGGAGGCGGCAGAGAGCGCCATCTATGTTCTGTTTTGTTGGTGGTTCCACTGTTTTTCCTGGAAAGAAAGAAAATAGAGAGGTTAATAATGTCAAGACTATTAATAAAGGTTTTGTCAGGACACAATTGGACGACTTACAGTATTTTAACGGGCAGGGCCCAGTAGGAGAATCCTTTTCTTCAGGGAGCTGCTAAGCTCTTCAGGGAGTTCTTAAGGGAGGTACAATATAAATTTGTTCTGTGGCAAGATGGCAGCAAGATCCGTACATTAGGATACCTCATGTAAACATGTAAAGTGGTTACCGCCGCCACCGCGGCAATCCCCTCGGTGGCCTGTGCTTTTTCAACTTTAGAGACCTATAATTCCACTGACGTCATACTTTCAATCTAGACCACGGCAATGATTGTGGCTACTTTCCTACTACTGAAACCTTGCTACTTTCTTTACCACTTAGGTAAAATATATCAATGTCGCAAGAATCATAATTATACTTATACAGAGTATTAGGTTAAACGAAGGATTTACTTTAAGGGGTCATTGTACTCATCATTATGAACCACTTTTACTATGGGACCAAACCTGAAATCGCGAAAAAAAAAAATCAGCAGTTCAGTACATTTATGTTCGCATAATTCGTCCAAATGTAGAAGCAGCTGATTTTTTTTTTTCACGATTTCAGGTTCCCTCGTTTAACCTAACACTCTGTATATTTGTAATCACGTTCTCAGAAACGGCTGTACTGTAACGATTTCCATGAAAGTTGCAATATAGGGGATTACGGGGCAAAAAATCGATCTAGCTATGGGCTGTTTTTCAATCTCGTACACTAATTTGACAGGTGGAAATGTCAAACTATGACATTAAAAAATAATACATGAAACATTTGAAATGTCAAATTAGAATCAGGGATTAAAAAACGAACCACAGGTCTCATGTCTGGGAAAAATAAATCGTTTTCTCTATTTTCACCTCGATTGAAGTCTGTCGCAAGAGTCATCATGCTATAATTCCTAGAAACAAAGCATTCGGTCAGAGAGTCGCCTTAGGAGGGGGGGCACTCACCTAGCACCTCATGTATACTCATATCCTGGAACAGCGGCAGGATCTTAATCTTCAGCAGCAACTGTTCGAGCGGCACCCTGTGTATCTCGGGCACGGGTTGCTCCAGTATGTGGTAGTTGTAGCGGTGCGACGTGAACAAGTGCACGCACACTCCCGGCATGACGCGGCCTGCGCGACCTTTACGCTGTTTAGCGTTGGCGCGGGATACCCAGACTAGGTCTAGGGACTCCATGTTGCGGTTGGAGTCGAATCTGGTGGATTAAATGATTATTTGTTGAATATTTTGTATGATGAAAAACAACAAGGGCATTTTGACGGACACATTTTAGCTATTATGTTTATTGACTTTGAAGAGAAAACACTTTTTTTTTTCAACGAAATCTTCACTCACTGACAGGAAACGCACAGCCTAAGGGTTGAGCCACATCTGTCAGCACGTAATCGTCTTTTTTCATGCTCTATCTTTTTCTATCGCTCTGGATCATCATTTCCTAGAGCGAGAAAGATAGAGTGCGCGCGGCGGCATCCGAGCGCATCGTCGATTCCGTACTGACCGATATGGCTCAACCCTAAACCAGTGGGTCTAGAAAGGATATTATTCACAAGAGTTCCTTCTACAGAAGGAAATGGAAGGATTTTTTTTAATTCGTCCCATAAAAGATAAACAGGGGACAAAAGTTTGTGCGGAAGTTAGTAATTTTTGCTAAATAAAATACCTTTTCTCCTTCATCCGTCCGCAATCGACGACAAACACACAGTCGTCTATAGTGACGGAGGTCTCCGCTATGTTAGTAGATAACACTATCTTGCGGACTCCCGGTCTAGGCTTTCTGAACACTAGCGCTTGTTCCTCGCTTGAGAGCGTCGAGTGGAGAGGTACTAGGAGGTATTTGCCGAATCTGTAGAATTAAAGGGAATTATTTGAAAATGTTTGTCGAAGGACCGTTGGCCGGTCAAGCAGACGAGTCCTGGAGACCGCGTATCGGCAAGTAGTGTGGGACGCCCCCCAGCTGGATGGACCGCCGAGCTTAAGAAGGTGGCTGGCACAGACTAGATGCGGAAGGCGGAGGACAGGGTGTTGTGGCGCAGCCTGGGAGAGGTCTGAGTCCAGCTGTGGGCTGCGATAGGCTGAGTTGATTGATTGATTTGAAAATGATTATACACCTTTATGCTTCACATTTTAAAGCCAGTGTCCAAACATAACTAACCGAACCGAACCGGAAGCGGAAACGTCAAACTATGTGCAGCGAACCGAACTCTTGTTGAATTTGTAAATAACCACAACAGTTGAGTAAGTAAGTAATAATTTATTTTTACCAAAAATCTTAGCCTAGGCATAGATTAATACAGATAGGACACTCCGCAAAATCATTTAAATAAAAAGCGACTCTTGCTAAGACACAATAAAGTGCAATTCACATTCGCTTATTACCTACAGTTACATTCACCTACAAGTTGCCTCTCTTTCTATCGCGTAACTCTTATACCTTCTGACTCGTTAGGGTTGTCTTCTTTTACGGCGTGTGAGTGAGTATCGAACTGACCGTGCGAGCCGGCCGGTGCGCGGCATCCCGCACTGAATTGGCCCGACGACAAGGGCCCGCTGCGTACTTGTAGCTTCTTGTATTAATCTGTGCCCTAGGTAACATCGGTGTTGTTCAAGAAGGGATGTGTCGCGCGTCGCTCTCGTTTCGCGTCTCGCATTCGCTCTCTGTTTGATATCTTGCATACAAATCCAGCTAATACAACTATCTCACTCACGCCTCGTTTCGCGTGTTCGCCTTTGGTTTGTCAAGGCGTCACACGCCTTACGGTTCGCCGCGGTATCGGCACGCTATCGATTCGCTTCGAACACGGGCTTAACTGTTACATTGAAGAAAAATACTAGCTTCTGCTTGCGAATTAGTCCACGTGCAACATCTTAATATAAAATATAGCACCGCCCGCTCGCGCTATACTTGCTTCGTTTTCGCTCAGCGATCTTTCTGACTTTCTTTTTCTTTTTGCTCGGCTCCTAAAGGTCGCAGCGTGATGTTAATAACCTTCCTAGAGAATTGGGTTATCAAATGCAAAAAAAATCAAATCAGACTGGTAGTGCTAGTGATTAGCGCGTTCAAACATACAAACAAACAAAAAAAAAAAAAAACAAACTCTTCAGCTTTATTGTTGGACATCCTAAGACATATAAGATTCTTAAATAATGCTGTGAGAAATTGGATGGACGTAAATAAATTCAAGAGTAAGTGGCTTTAGATGGATATTTAGAAAGTAGAAACCGAGGCCAGAACTGCAATTACGCAATTAGGACATAAAATCCAACCAGTACAAAAAAATCCGTCTGGGAAAAACTTGGGCAAACTTATGTATACTCATCTCAGTAAGATCATAATGTAGTCTTGAGAGGTAAATATATATGGCATTCTCTGGAGGCAAAATTTATTTAAAGTCACAAGTGAAAATATAACTTACTTAGGATTAAAAGTATGACTCTCAGCAAGTTGGTCGTGCAACGACATAATCTCTGCTATGCCTGGTAAGAACACCAATATGGCGCCCTCTCGCGGCCACTCATGATCGCCTTTTACTATGTATGTCAACACGTGTTCAACCAGCTCCAAATTGATCTGAAAACATAAACAAACAATTTAGATCATACTACATCAGTTACAAAAATATATGAGGAACTTTTGACTTATTCTGTTGTGGTAAGACTGTTTTAACTATCTTGGAATTAAGTTTCTTAGCATAGTATTTTTATCTCACGCGCTTTACTTGTGTTTACCAAGTATACAAACACGCTGAGAACGAGTTCATGGATCAGTTAAATACCAACTTGCCGTGCTTGCCTCGGTGGAACGCATAGCTAAGAGGCTCATTGGCAACGTAAAACTGGTGGATGCCAAGCTTCAATACTCAATACTCAATTTCGTGTACATATAACAGTTGGTATGTAAAACATCGAATCAATTATGGACCCCGTCGGGCACAGCAAAGTTAATTTTTAATAGGAGAGAGGACGAAGGCGCTTTTTGTTAAGGAAAAAAAAAAATTAGATAATATCATTAAAATTATATCATTTGCTTTTATGGTATATTGGAATTTATATTTTATATAAGTATTTATATATGAGGTTTTAAGTCATATTGATATATTTTTTATATTATATATTGCAAGATTTACATTGGCTTCAGCTTGGCTTATTGCCGCAAGGTTGCCTGCTTGTCGGTCTTCTACAGATTATACTTCGGTGAGTGTGCCCAAGAACTCCACGATTCCACTCTACCATCGGATATCTAGACGCACTGCCAGTTACCATTCCTACCTGGTTGCTATTCCACCAATTCGCACTAAGCGTTTCCAAATGCCTTTTATAATGCGCACAGCAAAAGAGTGGATCTCTCTACCTGTGTCTGTGTTTACGAATGCATACAACTCTAATTTCTTCAAAGTGAGAGTGAACACACAGGCTTCTTTTGGGTAAGTTCACTCCATCGTCGACTTTGTCTCTGTCATCTCCGACTCTAGTCGAGTCAAGAGCAAACCAATCTCACAAAAAAAAGAGCTCGTGAAGACGAGTAGCGTCAGCACACAACACACACACTCTTCATACTTCGCCATTATCTCAGACGGTACCGAGAGCTCCCGCGCCTACACACACATTCACAGCGTGTTTGAACACTTGGTAAACACAAGTGCGTGTCGCTTTGTGAGATACTGTAATGGTAGTACCTTAGTTTTTTTATTATTAATTTCAGAATGTGCTCTTGACTTCGACTTCACCTGATGATCATTTTACTTTGAAAAAATGCAGTTGTTCAGGTTAATAGCGTCATCTCTTTATCAGTTTTATGTACGAGATGGCATTGAGAAATATCTGTGCTGCAAGTGCTGGAGTATAAATTAAGAGGGCTGTTTCGTTTTGTCACCTCTCTCGCTCACACGTGATCAAATTTTTAAGATTATTAAATGAAAGGATGCCTTTTTTAAAATGTAATCAATTAGCGAACTAGTAAATAATATTAATTTAATAGGTAATTATTAAAACACAATTCTATTGTGTTATCTAATGAAATCAGATCAAAAAGTATTATGATTTGTTCTTCATGTTTTTGAAAAAAAAAAAAGACATAATAAATATGTGTTTTTAATAATTACCTAATAAATTAATAGGAGCTCGTGGCTAAGTAATAACAGCCGCACGGGTCGATCCATCAGGTTAAGCTACGCTTGCTGGGGTTGGTCTGTGGATGGGTGGCCATCTTTTCATACCGAGACTCCTCCGTGCCTCGGAAAGCACGTTAAGCCGTTGGTGCCGGCTGTCATTCGTGGATCTTTGACAGTCGTTACGGGTCGTCAGAAGCACGAAAGTCTGACAACCAGTCTTACCAAGGGGTATCGTAGTACTCAGTAACTGAGTAACTGGGTTGTGGAGGTCAGATAGGTAGTCGCTCCATGTATAATACTGGTATTCAGCTGCATCCGGTTAGATTGGAAGCCGACCCCAACACAGTTGGGAAAAGGCTAGGCAGATTGATTGACCTATTAAATTAATAATATTTACTAGTTCGCTAATTGATTATTTTTTTTCAAAAAAGCATCTTTTCATTTAACATTTCTTTTTAAATTTCGTCACGTGTAAGCGAGAGAGGTGACAAAACGAAACAGCCCTCTTAATGCTAAGAATATTTACCTTCTCAGAATCCATAAGATACATATTCTTGCAGGTCGTCTTGCTGCAGCCAGGATACCGAGCCACCATCTGTCCGATATTAAGGTTGTCGTCTCGTATGGACACTTTAGGCGCTTCGTTAGCATCGGCTCTGACGTCACAAGTTTCTAGTTCCGTTTCTAAGTCATGTTTTCGGTCCCCTAAAAAAATATCGATAAATTTTTTGTTCAATATTTAGTGATGGTAGGTAGTATTCCCATTTCATGACGTCCTGTTATTATAATTAAGTGTTCATATACACAAGCAGCACGATGCCAACGGCAGAGGTGACTGCAGCCGTAAACACTCGTCAGCGGCTGACGTAGACGCATCGACGGCAGCCGTCTACAACGTGCCGCTCCTTATTTGAGTACGTGATCAAATAAACGAGCAGCACGTTGCCAACGGCACAGGCAACTGCAGCCGTCGACGCGTCTACGGCTTAAACCAAACTTTTTTTTTTACTTAAATCACACTGAAACCTTATGATTAACGTCATAACGGCAACAAGACAGGACTTCGTGAAATCGTTTAAATACAACACTAATCCTACTAATATTATAAATGTGAAAGTTTGTATGTTTGTTACTCAATCACGCAAAAACGGCTGAACGGATTGGGATAAAATTTGGTATACAGATAGTTTATAACCTGGATTAAGACATAGGATACTTTTCATCCCGGTAGAAGGTTCCCTTGGGATAATTTCCGACATTCACGCGGGCGAGCGCGCGAACAGCTAGTTTCTATATAAATTACGCACAATCATGAGTAAAATATAAATGTCTGAGTAAATATTAAACTACTTTACCTTTCTTCATTTTTCTAGCGTATGGGCCATTTTCTTCTAATACATAATTCGTCATCTCCATTATATCTTCTAGGAACAGTTGTTCCACTGGGAATGTTCTGCCTGAAAACCAAGTAAAGTAGCAAAAAAGTGTTTATGGCGTCACATAGGTATACTAAGACAGTGGCTATGTAATTTGTCGAGACTGTTGTTGTCAACGTCCAGAACACGTTGAAGACACCGGTTCTCGTCCGATCACCGAAGTTAATCAACATCGGGCGCGGTCAATACTTGGATGGGTGACCGCCTGGGAACAGCGCGTGACGTTGACTTTTCGATTTGTTACATCAATTCAATTCAATTATCTTTTCGATGTACGTAGTATGTTATGCTTACCTGGTATCTCCAAAACTGGAACCTTATCAAAGTAATCCGAGAACAGATCAGCATTCAAAGTAGCACTCATAAGTATGACGGTCAAGTCTTTCCTCACTTTGACAAGGTCCCTCAATATCAACAATAGGAAGTCACTCTCTTCAGACCTTTCGTGGACCTCGTCCACTAATACGTGGGTGACGGATTTCAATTTGGGATCGTATTCCAACCTTCGAAGTAATATACCGGTAGTGCAAAATGTAAGGCGTGTTTTGGACGATACTTTGCTTTCCAGTCTTATCTGAAAAGATGAAGGTCACTACAGTATTTTTATCTCCGAAGCGACGTGCGCTTTAGTTGTGGTATCCAAAAAAACCACCGGCTTCCAAAAACAACACTACAAAGTGAAAAATAACTTTAATTTCAGAAGTCGGTGTCTTTGGATCTGCATTTTAGTTTTTGCCACCGACTTCTGAAATTAAAGTTATTTTTCACTTTGTAGTGTTGTTTTTGGAAGTAGAAGGTTTTTTTTTTTTGGAAAAGTTTTTTTTTTCACTTTTTAGTGGGTCACTTTGTAATTTATCTAAGTTACAATAGCCTAATGTCAACTGCTCATCACCTTTTGCAAAATATTGCTTTTCCCGATGTAGAGACATTAATTATTGAGGAGTTACTAGGAGTAAGAACCAGGAGAACTGGAGCTGATGGTGAAGTCTCCATTAGCTCCTATTAAAGTAGGTACTTAATCGAATCGCAACCCGTGAAATACTTATTGTTGAGTAGTTCCGATGGCCATCTGTGGTCTTCATCATCAGTTCCACTTCACCAAATTGTGCTTTCCGAGAATAAATATATCTAAATTGCTATAGGTGTGCCTATAAAATTTGAGGGTTGCCTTCGATTTCCATGGGATCCTCATATCAGATTCTGAATTAGTGACAATGGGACCGGTTCGATAGCATACCCTTTCAACTGTCCACAAATAACTGAGAAATCGGTGTACATACATAAATATATATATATATATATATATATATATATATATATATACGCGGCGAATCGATAACCTCCTTTTTTTGAAAGTCGGGTAAAAAACAAAGAAACACTATGTGTGCTCAAAAATAGATTTCGCTAAAGTGATTCTCTCTCTCTCTTCTGTCCTACTAAAGCAATGGATAGAAAATTGCTTTACGGGGTGTAAAGGAATTTTCTATCCTTTGCCAAAATTAAAGAAGAATTTATCTAATATTTGTCAGCGTCTCCATTTATAATCTGTTCAAAATAATGTGATTGATATTGTGGTAAATTAAATCCAGTAAGTACCACCAAAGCAATGTTGTTCTAATCTTTCCTACTTATCATTTATTTTACTTTGGACATAAGCCCGCCTTTGAACTTTCTTATTTATTGACAGGCAACCATATACGAAAAAAGCAATACTTCATGGACGCAGTTTTTCTTTTCATTTTAATTTAAAATAAAATTTCAGTATGTTAAATCGATTAAAATATATAAAATCGATTGTTATAAGAAATCGAATCGGTAACGCATTAGGACATCACTTATTGATTAGTACTCCAGCTGTCAAACGTATAATAATCGTATAAATAATAATAATAATATAATAATAATAAATCATTTATTTTCAGGTAACAAAGACCCATAGATAAATACCTTAACCTAACTACACATATAATAAGAATTGTGTTAGTAAATAAAACTTAAAACTATGTTAGTATCACTTGGTTGCACTAAGTCTTTGTGCGTTCCGGTGGCACTTGTCCATGAAAGCGGCGGAATACGACATCCTGAGGCCAAAAGCTTTCTTCCATCACCTGAGGCAGGTAGCATGTTGGTATGCGCACCACAAACGCCTTAAAGTTGACGTTGCGATGCGACTCCAGCAGCTGCACTCTCGGCGCGTACTTCAGTCTTCTGCTCACGTACTTCACGATGTCTTCCGCGTCAGTGGTGTAGTGGAGACGGGAAATATACACCGGGGTATTCGGCTTCGCAGCACGCAGTTTTTCGTTGGGCTCCGTAGGAGCCTTGCCGCAGCGGTTCTTACAGCTACTCTGTCGGCGCTTCCTCCTTTGCACCGTTACGAAGCCGTCATCAGCAGCCCGGTCCGTTTCCTTTACAGGCGCAGGCTTTGCGGGGGGAGCAGTGGGAGTGCTCAAAGTGACCAACGGGTCAGATGGTCGCGTCGATCGGGCAGCGCTACGGGGAGGAGCTGCGGGGACGGGAGCGGAGCTACGAGGCACGCTAGCGGCATGCAACTCTGACTCAGCAATCGGCGCCGGCGATAAAACTGCTGATGCAAAACTCTTGGCCGATGTGTCTAGGCAGCCGACACCTCGGCGCGTATTTACGTTGCTTACACGCGCCGGTGACCCAATTAACGCCACAGAGTTGCGCAACTCATCGAGTTCTGTGCGCAGGTCTGCGACGGTGTTCTGGGATGTCTCCAACTTCCTCTGCACATCAGCTAGACTAGCCTTCAAGGACACAATGTCCTTCAACAGGCTCGTAACGTCGACGTGGTCGAATGTGACTGGAGGTAACTTATTCAGATCCCTCGCCACAAACGTCGGCACATCGTCAGGATCGGTAGCCTTCAGAAGCGTGATGATATCTTGCACACTTTTCTTTGTCCCGTCGCGTCGACGAGACACCATCTGGTCGATTTTATTAAGTGACCGAAACAGCAGCAGCTTCGCAGCAGCAACGTCTTCTTCGCTGAAGTTCGATACACAGATTTGGATAGCGGACACTTCGTCCATCACGTCCAGTTTCTGCTGCAGGAACGCCAGCAGTTCATTTGGCACAAGTTTATCACTCATGGCAACAAATTAACGAGTGTCGGCTTGCGCCGCGCTATACGATAATAATAATATTATGAACCATGTCGCAACGTCCGCCTCAGAGCGCGGTCGGACGGACAATCGTAAACGTATATAATCGGACTGACCGTATCTAGAGCGTCGGAGTTCTAACAGAGTAACGTTACATGTGAAGGCTTTTGCTATAATAGATCATTAATTAAATAACAGTTCCAAACAACATACCTGGTACCCTACAACCTGCCCAGTTTTCTCAACCCTCTCTTCAGCGACCCTATCAGCAACACCAATAGCTGATATTCTCCTAGGCTGCGTGCACACGATCTCTACATGTTCGGCGCCATCTTTGTTGTAGTTCTCCAACCAATTGTCTAGAATGTACTGCGGTACTTGTGTGCTCTTGCCACAGCCGGTTTCACCGCTTATAACGACGACCTAGGGGAAAGCTTGTTTTTAATCTGCTGGTAAAATATCTTATTCAAAATTAAACGCACCTAACCGAAAATAATAAATGGATATGCACTATTTATTATTTTCGGTGTCAAAAAAAAAGCCTAAGGCTCATTTTCACCACACATCCCTAAACGCGTTTAACGCTAAACGAGTTTAAAACATCATTCTGTCTCTGTCATCTTCATCATCTGTCATCAAAAGAAACGGACCTATGCTTTAAACTCGTTGAGCGTTAAAGCGTTTATTGATGTGTGGTGAAAATGAGCCTAAGACACGATACTTTTAACTCGATGTTAAATTTTTACCGCGACCAAACGGAAAGAGGCGCCAGATTTCGATTTCGATTTTGCTATGGCCCTTAACCTTAAGCGATAAACACGATACTTTTTCAGTGGTCGGCGATTTTGCAACATCAACAATGCTACATCGAAATCTGGCGAGACTTTCCTTTCGGTCGCGGTAAAAATTTAGCATCAAGCTGAAAGTATCGTGTCTGCTCTGGCGCTTAAATACGACTTAGACCTTTAACGAAATACTGTAATCACCAATTTGTCTTGTCAGATCTAGCCTTTTGCTAATGTTAATAGTTTCGCAAAACCAATGGACTCATAATTACCAAAGAAACGTGGAAAGTTCAGCAGACCATTCATCTACGCGTGTTACAGATTAGCAGAACCCTATTATATTGAGTAAATTAATTACCACTATTTGCAAAAGATTACAACTGAGATTTCTAGATTATGCTAATTGCTCTTTATACCATAATAATAAATTGATTATACAACGTAACGTTGACATTAATAACAAGCATTAGTTAGTTGTCTTATTAACGTCATTCTAGGATAGAAGTGTTGTTTTGTCAGTAATACTTGTAATTAGACTACTATGCTTCCGATTATTATGCAAAGGGGAAATCCAAGATAAGTATATCACTTTACAGTGTATAATTGGATTATTCCGATCTGTCACCCTGCTTTGTTCCCTTAGAAGGAAAGAACGAAAAAAAAATTTGATCTGTCTCCCTGTTAGCAACGAGGGGACAGTTCAAACGTTATTCACTCCTATCTACGACAGATAGGAGTGACAAAGGTTGCTAAAAGGGGGACAAAACAGGGTGACAGATCGGAATAATCCGCATAATTAAGGTGAAAGCGCAATGGCAGCCCGCGAAATTGAAATGTTCTTACAAAATCAAAATCAAAAGTCATTTATTCAAACTAGGCTGAGAATCAGCACTTTTTGAACGTCAAAATTACATAAGACAGTCCCCCAAAACGCCCGCCCTTCACCACTTTCTAGTGCTTTAGCTGGGGAGAAGAAGTGGCGCAACAAACTCCCCAGCAGCACAGCTGTCTGTTCAGTTAAAAAAAAAAAATGATTCTATATAACACTGCGCAATACAAAACATTAAATTAAATTATTTGCTATAAGTAAGCTAGCACACGCCAATATACCAAAAAAAAAAAAAATCGAAAACTATACTCAAGCAGAAACAAAATACAAAACTAAAAACGTAAGCAGGACTTTATACCCAAATAAAAGCCTCCAGTAATAAAGGGCGTGCCCACTTACATATAGCCGAATTTCGAGGGCTACCGTTGCACATTTACCTTAAATAGAGTCAACTTACTTCTCTAATCAGAAATTGATGGGATGATCATGGTAGGAAGATTTGTAATTTAGTGGAAATCTTAGTCATCTCTAGTAATAAACAGGGAAGATAGAGTAAAGCTATGGTTTCCTAGAAATGCGGCGACCGCCACTAGCGGCCGCAGTGACGGCTGTCATGAAAATTATGGCACCGGCAAAGATTTAAATCGTTAGATTAGACCTACCGCGTCAAAAGATAGTCGCATTTCTGATTCGCTTTGAAACCTTTGACACACAATGAGGCAGTGACTTCACTTGATGGTCATGGAAACGCTATTTAATAATGTGTGAGCTCACTCTTCGCAGTATGGATACTTTTTCTTGTGACTGCAGAGGGCAGATCTAGCGATTTAAATCTTTGGGCAGCGGGGCTTGACTTAATGACAAATACTGGTGACAGCTTTTCGTGGTGGGCATTATAATATGACGGAGCCGCTTTCCTAAGAACTTAAAGGATTGAAAAGACGCGGAATCAGCTTTAGCAGGTCAAAAAGAGCTTTATATCCATGCAGTAAAAGCGAAAAAGACGTAATTTTCCTCGTTTGCGTCAAGTGTGATATGTGATTGGCTCAAGCCGATTCAGTGTCGATAAGTGTGGTCACTTCCTTATCTCCTCATTTGATACCTGTATCTCAACGCAATAAAAATAGTCTTAGTCATTTGAAAACCGATGTATTTTAACTTACTTTCAAATGCATAAGTTCTGCCATCTACAAAGTGCCATTCAGCCCAGACAGCCCAGAGCCTAGATATATATGATTAAGTTCATAAAAATGTATGCAAAGAAATCTTTCTCGTATCCCTGTGAGCAGAGCCCAGAAACGCCCTGACACATACATATGTATTGATAAAATAACAAGCAACTCACCTGTGACTTCTTTATTGTATTCAATATTTCATTCCTCTTCTTCCAAGCTGGCAATTTTCTTCTGCCGGACATCATTCTATTATACCTATCATTGTCTCTCTTCTCCGAAAACCGTTTAGCGATCTCCTTATTTTCTCTGAATATCTCTTCGAAGTTAATATTAGCCCTATTATCTTTATTTCCACCCTTTTTATAATGGGATGGTAAATTCTTTTTACTACCGGAATTTTCTATTAGCTGCGGGAATAAGGCATCTGTAGTACCAGGAAAAGTTCTCGTATCAAATTGTATAAAATTTAATATTTCTTCCTCGTTATTTAGAAGTTCGACTAAGGAGTATACACATGGTATACCGTCTTGGGCTAGAATTTTAGCTTCATCTAAAAGTCTTAATGTTATTTTTAGAAAGGTAAGCTCTGGTATTGTCTTAGTTTTGTTTTCCGTTTTGAAAAATATTAAAGGTGGCTGGTACGGGTAGACGGTGTCGTCAGGAAACCTTATTTCTAATTCATAAGTTATTTTTGTATTTTCTTTAGTTTCTACTGGTTCCGGTGTCTTTTCCTCTTTAGATTCGTGAAGAAACTTGCATTTCGCTCCAAATCTACAAGGACCTCTGAGATACAATTTACATACTTCTTTCTGTTTCGTTTTAATGCTGCTTGTGTAGTTTGTGTTAGTTTTTTTCTTAGGAACATCGACATCTTTGCTTTCGTACATTTTCGTTAGATAATCGAGGTTCAATTTGACAATCCATATATTGTTGTCTTTCGTTTTGAAACTGGTATCGTAAATCGAATCGAGAACAGCCCTTTCGTCATTTACCATTTCAATTAATTCATTTTTGTTCGGTGCACTTTCTGGTTTATCTTGGAAATCAATTTTAAAGTATTTTAGGAAGAGTATTTCTAGTGCTTTATCTATGTTTTCAGCAGCCACTTCAAGAGCTTCTGAACAGTGGACTTTATGGAAATTGTACCTGTAATATACAAACAAACATAATTAATGTTTCAAGTTTTCATAAAGCAGGTGAAACAAAACAGTTAAAAGCTAAGCTAAGCTTGCTTTAAAATTAATCTTGCAAAATAATTAAATTGATTGCTTTCTCTAATTCTAAGTAGGTACCTATTTATTGTATAAAAATAAAAACATGTTACAGTATGCAAGTGTTGATGAATAAGAATAGTTTTGCAACACAAATCGAAACTACAATTCTGACATTATCTTACTCTTTGTTTCCAACTAAGAGTAAAATCAATCTGCCAAGCCTTTCCCCAACTATGTTGAGGTCAGCTTCCAGTCTTACCGGACGCAGCTGAATACTAGTATTTTACATAGAGCGACTGCCTATCTGACATCCACAACCCAGTAACTGGGTAATACGAACGGGCTTCTGAAGACTGTCATAGATCCACGAATGACAGAAGTCTCGGTATGTAAAGATGACACCCATCCACAGACCAACCCCGGCAAGCATAAATGCACCTGATGGATCGACTCGTGCGGCTGTTAATACTTAACCACAAGCTTCTCTACAAAGAGTAAGATAAACACAAATAGAAAATAGAATACCACAAACCTCTCCAACTTAGATAGCGCAAATGCCCGGAGCCTGGCCTCAGACGTCTCTATTTCAGGTTTAACAGTCAACGAGTAATCACATCCTCCTTGCACAATCAGGTTACCCCTCTCCATCCAGTAGCGGTTACCCAAGTTTGACCCTTTATCCTGAAAGAAAACAAAATATATTTAATAATCTTATGGTTTCTAAAACTTCACCCTTGAACTAGGACATCCTGTATGACAGAGATTGAGATTTCTCCAGATACATAAGCAACAATACATAAGTAGAAATAACACTATTGCAGCGTTACAATTTTGGTATTCAATAAACTATATATATTATATCTATCAGTGGCTAAGTAATAAAAGCCGCACGGATCGATCCATCTGATTAAGCTACGCTTGCCGAGGTTGGTCCCTGGATGGGTGGCCATCGTTACACACCGAGACTCCTCCGTGCCTCGGAAAGCACGTCCCGGCTGTCATTAGTGGATCTTTGACAGTAATTACGGGTCGTTAGAAGCCCGAAAGTCTGACCACCAGTCTTACCAAGAGGTATTGTATTACCCAGTAACTGGGTTGTGGAGGTCAGATAGGCAGTCGCTCCATGTAAAATACTGGTATTCAGCTGCATCCGGTTAGGCTGGAAGTCGACCCCAACATTGTTGGGAAATGGCTAGGCAGATTGATTGATTGATTTTTATCTATCTACATATGTTCCTTCTACACTACACATTAGTCTTGGCAATAATATAAAGGGGCAAATTAAATTAGCTAGTGAAAGCCTGCAGACATGATGGATATCAATATCTAAGCACGACAAAATAAAAATGATTTGATGATTTTTTTTTTTGGGTATTGTTTACTGTTAGTATACTTGAAGTGTGAGTTGATAAAATATGTTGTATGGTGTTGAGATATCGATACCCATAACGTCAGTGATGTTTACACAAATAAAAAATTGATTTTTAAACTGATATTTTAACTGTTGATGGCCCCACAAAAAAAATCATCAAATCTTTTAAATTTTAATTTTTCATGTTTAGTTACCGATACCCATCACGTCTGCAGTTTTGCTAGCTAATTTAATTTGATCCTGTATAACAATAGTGCATTTGATGGTAAAATTAAATGAAATTGCTTATTCTGTAAATGGGATATCGGAATCACTTTTACACACCATATTAAAAAAATATATTTAAAGAAAAACGGCCTAGTGCGTGTCGGACCACGCACAATGAAGGGTCCCGTAGTAGAAGATTTTTTTGCAAGAACAAATTTAACATTAAAGTTGAATAAATGTTCTCCCATACATCAATACATTATGTCATAGTCAATTCTCCAACTGCAAATATAAGTGTAACCGCTGTTTTTTTTTATGTGATAAAACTACAAATGAACAGTTTTGGACCTTTTCCTTTACGTGTACTGTGAGACCTTGCTTCTTGGCAAATTTCATGATTCTAGGTCAACGGGAAGTACTCAATAGGTTTTATTTTATTAGCGAGTATTAAAATAAGTTGCATAAATGGCCATGGAGTGATCCTTTAGGATTCCATTTTTTCCTTCTGTGGCATGGAATACTAATAAGCTATCTAGCTCATTAGGGTTCCATACGGGGGGAAATGTCGACTTTATCTGGAGTTGACATTTCCTATCTGACTACCCCTGTGAAGAAATGGCAAAACAAACTCATAGGTCAAGGGCTCTTTTAAACCAGATATAATCTTGATCAGATCATGTGAGGACCATCTAGATAGATCTGTGTCTGAAATGGTATTTTAAGGAAAGAACCACACAAATTTGAACCTAAAAGAATTAGATTGTTCGGGTGATGTGACTGGCCAGTACAGACAACATTTTCATAGTAGTTTCATTTTTTTAATTGTTAGTTTTCCAATAACTAATTAAAAAGTTAACACTTTAAGCATCATCCTGCCAGGGTTGCGGGTTGTTTTAAAGAGTTACCGTGATCCTAGCACAGACAACTGAAGAAACATAGGTGGGATTTAGTCAGTAAAAGTCTGACACTCTCTCCCACTCCGCCCAGAGCGTGAGAAGTTATTTGATGATTTCCCACCCAAAAAAAAAGCATCATGGTCATCAAACATCACAATGAGAGCTTCTGCTTAAATCTAATTTGTTGGTTTCTAACAAGATGTTCTATTTGTTGTTGATGTTTGATGTTTGAAAGAAAGATGTTCGACTCTCATTATAAAATAAGATGTGGATTAGTAGAAATACAAAATATTGCACAACTGTATGACAGCTTCATGGATGTCTATTCAAGATTAGTATCTTAATTAATTTTGAATATAATTTAAATTACTTAAATAGAATTTTAAAAATATTCACCGATTTATTAATATTTTGATAGTCGTTATTTAAATACCTACACATTTACCTTATAAACACTGGCACTTCCAAGTTTAAAGTCAGGGCCATGAATAAACCTGAGCGTATCCAAAACAAGTTTCTGAGAATCTGAATTTAACCGGACTGTTTGCATTTCCACCTTAAGGTTAGGATGAGGATCTTCCTCTTGAGGCTCGACCTTAGCCTTCCTGGAAAAAATACAACACATTGTTTTAGAGACAGGCCAAGACAAATTGCTGTGAGCTGTTGGAAGTATTTTACCGTACCGTATCCGAGGGTCCGCCGGTTCCCGGAGGAAGAAATCCTGGGCCAACTGTCTGCTTTCATGGTCCATTGTTGTTAATAAACTTAATAAGTATTATAAAACAGAAAACGTAGACAAAAACTATGACAAAAACGTACAATTTACAAGACGTGTGCGATGCGAGCAAGGCAAATCGCTATGTCCTCTGTC
Organism: Dicycla oo; assembly: GCA_948252095.1. Taxonomy (NCBI): domain Eukaryota; kingdom Metazoa; phylum Arthropoda; class Insecta; order Lepidoptera; family Noctuidae; genus Dicycla; species Dicycla oo. The sequence continues at coordinate 8,956,798 of OX411727.1, read as the reverse complement.
AAATATGCGTTTAGTTTCAACCCGGAGACTATGAAACGTCACACAGCAAACTATTATTTCAATGATTTATTATAAAAATAAGAGGATCACTTTCATTTTAATATTTATCATAAACGCAAAAGCAAAACTATCTGCTTCTCTTGTATTTTTTCGTTGTCTTAAAAATTGTAAACTTAGCAAACGCAAAAACAAAACGAAGAAAATATTCATTCCGTTCTATACAGAAATCGTAAGAATCTTCTTTTCTTTTACTTGGTCCTGAGTTGGTCGCTAAATATTATTTACTGTTTGGTAAAAGGTTTTTTGTATATGTAGGTATACAAGGTGTAACTTAAATAACGCACAATCTCATTCATTACTCATCATTATGAGGTATGAAACAAAACCTGAAATCGCGAAAAAACATCTCCTGTTCACTACATTTATTTTCACATAACTCGTCAAAATGTAGTGAACTTAAACTGATATTTTTTTCGCTATAATAAAACTTGTTCATAATGATGAGTACCTACAATCAGGGACCGAAAACCTTTATAAATTACGGTACAGGTATCGAAGAATATCGGTTACCTCTATGATTAAGGTAACCGCTATCTGGGTAACCCAAGAAGAAGAAACATGTTACCTTTATTTAAGTTACCGTTTTAATATCAGTTACCTAAAAATGACCTTGATTACGAGAAAGGCAGAATATCGCAATGCCGACAATTTGGTGGCATTAGAAAAAATACATTACCAGGGAGATTGTCGTGCGTCCTGCCAGTATTGTTTACGTTTATTTAGTTCGCCTTTTTGCGGAGAAAAAAAAAGGAAATGAACAAGGTAAGTAAGATAATATTACATTGTAAATTGGTAAAATACCATTTGTTTATCTTTTTCCCTCATCATAGAAAACAACTCGGTAGTTTGTTTATTTAACTTGCGGAGAAACGTACACGCCCTATTTTCTAATAGAATGCAGCACTTATTCGTTTGGGGTGGCTTGGGATCTACCTCCTATTGGTCCACCCCGGGCAACGGCACCACAGGCTTGCCTGTGGTACGGCTGAACGATCCCACTTAGCGGTGGTAGGCTCCGCAAGGGGCCACCTGGCTTGCGACCACCATCCCACCGGAGTCTGGCGCCAAGCAGCTTGCTGTGTTCCGTCGGTGTGTGGGAGTGCCAGTGCCTTTGGGGGAGAAGGAGATTGTCAGTTGCGCTGTTTGGAACCGGTCGTGGTCTCTGAGTCGGCTAGCCGGGTAACTCATTTTGGAGGGTAGCGGGATCCGAAGCACGGTGCCAGCCGTTGGCCGACCGCAGTCAGTAGGGCGCCCAAGTAGCACGCCAGCCACGTGCCAAAGGCTGCCCCGCCAACTCGCGAAAAATCCCGGTATGCTCCACCACCGCCAGCCGTCGACTGGATGGGAGGACCTGGTGGCCATATCTGAGGGGGGTTCGGGCGTCCCCGCAGTCTCCAAATGAGTTCCCCATAGGTTTGGTTGGCTCTAGTGTTCCACTTGGGTCACTAAGCTGGGCCTCGACAATCGACTTTTTCCCCAACAACTCAACTCAAATGACCAAAGTAAAGAAAAATAAGGGTAAACAACGGCTGCACTTCCTCCCACTAAAAATGCACCTCACTAATATCAGGGGGTTGCACTCCAATCTCGATCCGGTCCATCACCACCTTGAGACCGAGAAGCCGCACCTGTTTTTCGTAACGGAGACGAAGATAGCAACCCCATCGGACGTGGCGTACCTCAACTACTCGGCTCTCTTGAACACAAGTTCAAGAAGCAAGCTGGGGTCTGTGTGTACGTTCGCGATGACATTTGTTGTCGTCGTCTCCGTTGCTTTGAGAAATCAGGTTTCTCTGCCATATGGCTACTTGTGGATACTGGCGTGGAGAAATCTCTCTACATCGGCATCTACCGAACACACAGCGGTGACCAGGAGACAACAGCGCTCTTTAATTTCCTCGTGGAGTCGACTGACGTAGCCCACCAACGGTAGCCAACGCCGAAGCTCATTATTCTGGGGGAATTCAACGCACATCATAAAGAATGGTTGTTCCCATACCAGAAAACTGACCATGCTGTGCTGGAGGCGCGCACGTTTGTTTTAGCGCTAGATCTAATCCAGATGGTGAATATGGCAACGCGGGTACCGGATGTTGACGGCCATACACCCAATTGCTTGGACCTTCTGCTGGCATCTGATCCGGACAGTCAGTTCAGTATCGGTCTCAGCCCCGCTGGGAACGTCTGACCACTGTCTGGTGAAATCCATATCGAGCTGCTCTCCTCCAGATGAGAGCCCTAGAGGCACGAGGCAAGTATGGCGATACGGGTCAGCAGACTGGGATGAGATGCGGCACTTTTTTGCGTCTTATCCATGGCGGCAAGTGTGCTTTTCCTCGGGTGACCCCTCGTGCTGTGCTGACTCATTTGCGGACGTGATTCGGCAGGGGATGGAATATTTTATTCCAATCTCCGACATCCCGCTCGGTCACAAATCCCGGCCTTGCAGAATGCGCCCACGCTGAGGCCCGAGAAGAGACTGCCTACCAAGCCTGGGTCAAGGCCCGCGACCGCAAAGTTAGAGCGCGTAGGGTTCGCGCGAAGAAAAGAGCCTTTAATTCTGCCGCCAAGTTCTGCAAGCGGGTTTGACGTAGGGCACGTTTTGACCATGTCGGACGTATCGGGGCCAGGCTGGCTTCGCACCCTCCGGGTAGTAAACAGTTCTGGTCCCTGTCTAAAGCGGTTGAAACGCATTTCTGTCGTCCCACTTTACCTCCTATGATGAAACCTGATGAGTCGCTGGCTCACTCTGCAACTGAGAAAGTAAATTTATTTGTATCTCTCTTTGCAAGCAATTAACGTCTGGACGCTGGCTCAAAGCAAAGCAACTACCGACTGTACCTCATTGTGACTCCTCGATGCCGGAGATCGCAGTACACATTAAAGAGGTCCGAGGAGTATTGTGCAGTCTAGACGTGAACAAGGCCAGCGGGCCTGACGGCATTCCAGCGAGAGTGTTGAGGCAGTGTGCGCCTGAACTGTCTCCTGTTTACTGTATTGACACGTTTGTTCCGCCTCTCTCTTGAAAAAAGAACGGTGCCGAAATCCTGGAAGCTTGCAAATGTATGTACAACCAGTGCCCAAAAAGGGCGACCGTGCAGACCCTGCCCATTACCGTCCGATCGCCATTACCTCCATTCTGTGCAAGGTTATGGAAAGGGTCCTGAACAATAAGTTGCTGATCTACCTTGAAGACAATGATCTCCTCAGTGACCGTCAATATGGCTTTCGCCGGGGACGGTCAACTGGCGATCTTCTTGTGTATGTCACGCACTGCTGTGGCGAAGCCATAGAGAAACACGGCGAAGCACTGGCTGTATCGCTTGACATCTCGAAGGCCTTTGACAGGGTCTGGTACGCTGCTCTGCTCAGCAAGCTTCCTGTTTCCATCCCAGCTGATTTTTGTAGCTGGATATCAAATTTCCTTAGTGAACGGTCGATCAGAGTAGTTGTTGACGGATGCTCTTCTGACCTTATGGCGATTGAGTTCCTCAGGGGTCTGTTCTCTCTGCAACTCTTTTCCTACTGCACATCAATGACCTGCTTCGGCCTAGTATTGTTGAGTACGCAGATGACAGTACAGTTTCAGAGAGATACTTGTCCAGCGCAAAAACCAGTGGGGCCGAAGTTTGTTCCTTGAGAGAGGCCATGGTAGAGCGGACAGATTTGGCCTTAAGCTTTGTCTCCCAGTGCGGTGATGATAATCTGGTCTCTTTTAACGCCACCAAAACACAGGCGTGTCTTTTTACCGCTAAAAAGAGTAGTTTCGCCCAAACTCCTACTTTTCGGGGTGAACAGGCTTCTTCTGGGTAAGCTCACTCCATCGTCGACTTTGTCTCTGTCACCTCTGACCTAGACTAGAGTCAAGAGCAAACCCATCACAAATATAAAAAAATAAAAAAAAACATCTGTTCCTGTAACTGATCGACTTGAGCTCCTAGGCATGGAGTTGACATCTGGTCTCAACTTCGGCGCCACCATCGAATACAAGGCCCAAACTGCGGCCAAGAAACTGGGCATCCTAAATAGGGTGAAGCGATACTTTACGCCTGGACAGCTTTTGACCCTTTACAAAGCGCAAGTCCGATCCTGCATGGAGTTTGCAGTCACCTTTGGGATGGATCAGCCAAGTACCAACTAGCCGCGCTTGACTCGGCGGAACGCAGAGCTAAGAGGCTCATTGGCAACGTAAAACTGGTGGATGCCTAGCTTCATAGCTTGGCTCATCGCCGCAAGGTTGCCTGCTTGTCGGTCTTCTACAGATTGTACTTCGGAGAGTGTGCCCGAGAACTCCACGACCTCATTCCACCGGCCCCCCTCTACCATCGGACATCTAGATGTCGTGCCGTGGTGGTGATGTGCGTCTAGACGCACTGCCAGTTACCATCCCTACCTGGTTGCTATTCCACCAATTCGCACTAAGCGCTTCCAAATGTCTTTTATAATGCGCACAGCAAAGGAGTGGAACTCACTACCTGCGTCGTGTGTTTCCGAACGCATACAACCCTAATCTCTTCAAATTGAGAGTGAACGGCTTCTTCTGGGTAAGCTCACTCCATCGTCGACTTTGTCTCTGTCACCTGTGACCTAGACTAGAGTCAAGAGCAAACCCATAAAATATAATAAAGAAAGAAAGCGCATAACTTTTTGCTTGCAATTTGTTTGAGCGCGCTAGCACAGTACCTACACTTTTTTATATCAAAACACTATCATGAAGTGTTCGACCATTTCATGAAACGCTTTCATTTTGACAGTTCAACAACATTCATTACGTTATTCACGTTGTTAAGCAGACAATTTTTTTGAGCTTATGAAGCAATGCAAATTCAGATTGTGATTGATCGTGTGTTACGCCATTAGGGTGCTGGCCAGATTATTGAATACTCAACGTTTGACGATATGAACAGTTAAACGCGGCGACTTTGACTAATACCGACGGCACGTGTAAGATATAGGTAATTTTTATTTCGGTAACCGGTATAATACCGGTTGTATTCAATGTTTAAGAATTAAGGTAACCTTTGAAAATACCTGTAAAAAAAATAAAGGTTGTAACCGAAAAATACCGGTATTGTTCGTACCGGTTTCGGTCCCTGCCTACAATAACCCCTTAGGAAGTTGTGCGTTATTTAAGTTACATCTTGTAGGTACTTATTTAAAGTCCTTTATTAATTAAGCTTATTCTAGCTATCTATCGATAATAGGGTGTGTAAGTACGGTAAGGCCACGTCCTAACCAAAACGACCGTCGCGCGAACACGTGATCCTCGCTTTCTTTTTGCTCGGCGAACCCAAATGCTTGGTCGCGCCGACAGAGGGCGCCTATCAGTTTTTCTATCAAATGGGTGACATCCTAACTGATATAGTGGCACTTGGCACTCTATCAAAGTTGCTAGTTTGCCACTAGTGGTGCCCTATATAACGAATTCGCTAGAATATAACTAGCTCATTGTCAACTTTGACACATGATAATTAAAGAAAAAACATAGAAGTAAATAAACTGAGTGTTTTGTTTCTTTTTTTAACGTTTATTATTATGTTTCTTGAATGTTTTATCTCCGACCGACGTTTTAGGATAGATTAGGTTCAAAAACTGTCACAGACGACTCCATGTGGTACTTGTTTGTCCTACTCCGAGAGTATTTTTTTAGCCGGAGGCGCGCAGGAAGGGCATCCTGAGGCTGCCAGCCTCCGGCCACTGCAAGACGAGCATAGGTGCTTGCACTTTATTATGCAAGGGCGAAGAGGCTGTACTTCCCGTAGCGCCGGAGAGGATGCGATTCTCAACGTGTTTTATATGGAACTGGGACTTTTCATTTTTTGTATGAAAATATGAAAAAAAAATTCTATAATTGATACCTACATGTAGAGTCTTAGGTAGTTTTAGTCAATGTGGACCCATCAAACTGAGCTAGATAGCACACTTGCAAATCGCTATTCTTCTAGCTCTAGCCCCTAGTTATACCACTAGTGGGTAAACTAGCCAGCTTTGCTAGTGTCACTAGTAGCATTCTAGCGAATTTATTATCTGTGGTACCTACCTACCACTAGTGGCAAACTAGCCAACTTTGCTAGAGAGCCACTGCACAGTGGTTCCGCCATAGGTCATAAATCCATAAAACTCATATTCGAATTTCCAGAAACAAGTTACATATTTCGATAGACCATTAAACGAGCTATCCGGTGATATAAATATGTCACCTATTTGTTTTAAATATCACTTACTTTTTGACCTCGGAAGTGAAGGCATCGTTACGTTGCACTCGCTGTTATCGGTGACTCATCATTAAAGTATTTGGTTACAAGTGAATTCTCGGAATTCTTTTGTTTGTGTTGTTGTTTTGTGCAATGGAAATTCAAGAGCAAGGTATGTTTGTCACATTTGATTGTATTTTGAATAAATTGTCAGTATAATATTTGTACTATTTACGTGCTACGCCATACATAATTTATTGTATATTTTTTCTAATATAATAACTTTGCTTAGAGCTACAAAATTTTACACGATTTTGCAAACATTCGCAACTATCTTAAATTGTAGTTGAGACTGTATATGTTAAAAATATTATACTTTGATTTGCGCCATTCTGCGCCGACGGCTGCTATAAAGGGCCTACGCCTGCGTAGACACAATCGTAGCAAGGTCTACGAAATTTGCAACTACTTTCAAACTTTTCATTCAGTTACTTTGATCAAGTGTTCCTTCTCAAGGATGTATATGTATATTTGAGATTTGGAGTACTGTGAGTGGAAAAGCAACCAAAAAACGCCAAGGTATATTAGAAGTTTTGCTGTCATCATTCAGTGATCTCGAAAATATAGACTTTAAGGATTTAGATGATCGTATACTGTGTTTATGTAAAAGTCTTGATTATTATTGGAATCAAGTAGATAGGAGTAAATCAAAGTTATTACTTAAGTATTCTGATTGGCTGAAAGACATTGGATGTATTGAGTTAAGAAGGAGCGTAGAGCAATGTGTTCATGAAGAAATTCAACCAGAAGCGGGGCCATCTCGCGGGCGTCCAAAAAAAGATTTATCCCAGCTTAGTCAGAGATCAAAACGTAGACGATTGAGACAGCTATCTCAAGTGGATGACTCTGCTGTGAAAACATTGCTCGACACTTCTGATAAGTCTGATACTAGTTTTACATCAGATATTAATGCAGACGAGGTTTTATCACTTGTTGTAGAGGCTAAATTAACTAAACACCAATATTTACTAATTAGAAATTTTGTTAATAGTAAAACTTCACGTAATATTTTACCGTCCTACCAAAGTATCTTAAATGCTATAAAGAAGTGCTACCCAGATAATGCATCCATCTCAGAATCTAAAGCCGAAATTGAACTGCAATTGAAAGTTTGTTAGATCATACAGTTTCCAGAATCCTCGAATCACAAAAAGATGTTTTAGATAAAGTGCCAATCAATTCATCAGATAATTTAAATTTGATCGGGAAATGGGGATTTGATGGTAGCACAGGCCAAAGCGAATACAAGCAGCAATTTTCAGATTTAGATTCTGATGATGATAGTAGTTTATTTGTTATTCTTATGTTCCACTTCAGTTAGTAGTAAAATCAGACGCTAAAGATATTATATTGTGGAAAAATCCCCACTTCTACTAGATACTGCAGGCCCATTCGCTTTCAATTTTTGAAGGAAAATTCTACAGTATCTAAGGAAGAGGAGGCCTATTTTAAAGAAAAAATACGCAATTTGAATCCAACAACTTTAACCATAAATAACAGCGATTTTAAGATTCGGCACAGTTTACAATTCACTATGGTGGATGGTAAAGTATGTACTGCTTTGAGCGATTCATCTTCGTCTAAGTGTTATATTTGTGGGGCAACTCCCAAAGAGATGAACCAAATAGACTTCTGTTGCCAGAAACCGACTGTAGAAGGTCGGTATGAGTTTAGTTTATCTCCACTTCATTCTTTGGTTCGTTTCTTTGAATATTTTGTTCATCTCTCCTACAGGATTGATGTTAAGAAATGGCAGGTTAGGTCAGAAGAAGAAAAAAAAAACTAGTAGCAGACAGAAAACAAAATGTACAAAATATGTTTAGACGTAGATTAGGTTTAATTGTAGACAAACTGCGAAGTGGCGGAAGCGGGACATCGAACGATGGTGATACGGCAAGAAAGTTTTTTAATAACTCTGAAGTATCCGCTGAAATTACAGGCTTAAGAAAAGACTTGATCGATCGGTGTTATATAAGTTTACAAGCTTTATCATCGGGTTATAAAATTGACACAACAAAATTTAAAAAATATGCATTGGAAACCGCACGCCAATTAGTCCAAGAGTATCCACGGTACAATCTCCCAGCTTCCGTCCACAAAGTTCTTATTCACTGACCTCAAGTAAGTGAATATGCTTTATTGTCTATCGGGAAACTTTCCGAAGAGGCAGCTGAAGCCAACAACAAACTTTTTAAAACTTTCAGACGAGATCACACTCGAAAAATGTCGAGAGAACTTAAAAACTCAGATTTACTTAACAGACTTGTACTTAGCTCAGATCCTTATATTACTGGCCTTCGAAAACTTCCCCGTAAGAAAAAGAGCGCAATATCAAAACAAATTTTAGATTTATTGCAAGTCTAGCTAATTTTAAATTGTTATGTAAGTTCTAATTTTAAGTCGATTTCATGTAAAATATCTATAGATTTCCATTTTTATTTTTTCATTTATCTTTAGTTGTGTCTTTTTGACACATAGAGAATACACCCCAACATGAAGAGTTTTGATTTATTGTAAAACGGTTCAGAATGGGGGACAAACACACTTAATATTTTGATATTTATTTTATTTATCTTTTCGTGTTAACAAATTATCAAATATATACCATTATGTATTAATTTACATATACACTAATATATTATGAGTTTTTATTGCTACCTGAACCACTTCCCACGAAAAAAAAGCATTAAATAAGTTTTTCAGTATTTATGACCGCCTTTGTTCGGCGGCGGTACCACTGTGCACTGGTGGCACTCTAGACACTGCCAATATTACGTCACTCCTTTGCAAAAAAACGGGTGGTTTTGATTTTTCTACATTATTGGTAATCATTTAGTTCTAAAGAGGTTTTAATAGCCAACCTATGTAACTGGCACTTACTAAAGAAAGTTAATTCCAAATTAGAAAATAATATTTCTTTCTTTTTAAAAAATAATATTTTATCCCTTTTTTCAGTTTGTGACAATCGTGACTTTTTACTTACTTTTCGCGGGTTTGCGGTTAAAAGGTTACCAGGCAACTAAAACTACCTTCTAGTTATTTTTTATAGAAAAGTGTTTGTCGCATAAATCATGGCTGGCTTCGAATCGTCCTTTGCTGCATTATTAATTAATAACTTAACTGGCCAGCACTCACCTGGTTCCAACTGTGAGGAAGATAGTTGCCAAACAATTTTTAAATCAATGGAAATTTTATTTAAAATTGCTGAAAAGAAGCCCATGCCCACAGTTACAATCGATTTGGCGGATGAAGTAGAATATATATAGATTTTGAGGTGAAAAAAATAACCCCAGAATATTAGCCACCAGTTACGTATTGTAATAGTACGTAACTGGTTATTTATTAAGAAAATCGTGAATAAACGTTTTTATAAATTGAATGTAAAGATTGTTTTTATGCCAAAAATGTTGTGTATTAAGTGATATTTTGAAAATAAGAGAATATATAAAGGGAAAATCATGTCTAACATATCCTAACAATAATTTAGTACTTAATGTTTTTTTTTCTTTCACAAACACAAGATTTAATCACATAATATCTCAAAAACAAATCTATAACTGTAAACATAAAAACATTTTTTTAAATTTTGATGTATGTAGGTCTTGATTTTAAAATATTTAATTGCGAAGACCACATGTTGAAGCTGTCCTGCAAATTTTTCGTTTGTAACTGGTGCCGAGATATTAATAAAAATTAATGGCACCAGATTAGATATAGACAAAAATGATCTAATGAAAATATATGCTTATAATTATTATATTAAAAGAAAACATAAAAATAAAAAAAATAATGACTGACATGGTATTCTTTTGCATATTATTAAACTTCTTAAAAGGGTAAAGTTTAACTTTCCGAGAGATCCGGCTATGATATTATTATTTTTAGAGAGTATGGACTTCGTTTTTAGGGTTCCGTACCTCAAAAAGAAAACGGAACCCTTATAGGATCAGTCGTGTATCTGTCTGTCTGTCTGTCTGTCTGTCCGTCTGTCACAGCCAATTTGCTCATTTTAAAGTTATTTAAGAAAATACACAAAAATTGACCATTCCCCCCCCCTTATCTCCGAAAGTAGAGTCTAAAATTTTGAAAAAAAAATAGGAAAAATATTTCAATACCTATAGATTACAGGAAAACCTATAAGAAGTCTATGGTCTTAAAACAACATGGTAAATCTCTCAATATTGTACATACAAACTTACATTTGCAGTTGGAATGTATGGGTGAACACGTTTTTTAACTACAATATTAAGTGTGTTCTTGAGATTCATCCCAACTACGGAACCCTTCATTGTGCGTAGTCCGACACGCACTCGGCCGGTTTTTTCAATATACAATCACAGTTTTATGCGACCGTAAGCGACGCTTTACAAAATTTTCTTTTTAGTCGACCACTTTTGTATTGGACGCAGACTACGAAGAACGAAACAATGTCGTACAGAGACGGGCTCTCAAGAAAATTTTCCACATGGAAGGTACTTTTAAAAGACTGGTGGTGTAAAAGAAAAAAAAAAGAAAATAAAAATACTTAAAAAAAAAATCATGTATATTTTGTTATCAATACCAACCCCATTTTCCCATTTTCTATAATAATCTGCGAAGTTCATTTGCCAAAGGGAAAAAAATGTTTTTGGTTTTGTTTTTCCGACTTTTATTGATTTTTCGCCTGTGTGCGACGCGACAATCGCGTATTCGCGCGAACACAACCAAGTGTGCGATATCACAATGCTGCAGGCACAATCTAATGAAAATCTATGCGTTTGTTTATCAAAAGGATTTTTCTCAAAAACGTGTTTAGCTTACAATAAGATGTTGTTGATCACATTTATTATTACCTATAATACCCAGTTAATTTGCAATTTAAATCCTAGGCAGATGCCATTGCAAATGTGTGGTTTCTTTAAAACTTACCTGATAATCTACCGTGAACAATCAAAGTCTCGTCAGGTACAGACGCACATCAAGCTACTACAATATGTCAAATTTCTTTAATAGATTTTCAACTTTATCACTAAAACATTAGGTTCAATGTTGATTGGGAAAATTTGACAGTTTCGGGTAGCTTGACCTGCTAGCGTCTTTACATCATCAAGTAAGTATACATAGCCAGATTTCACCCACTGCTGGGCCTCATATCCCATAGGCCTCTCTACTACAGGTACTTGAGCAAATTTCCGCGCTCCTGTGCCAGTCTCACACAGACACTCCCGCTCGGCACTCTCTCTACAATCTCTACCTTGCCTTATTCCATTTCACTTGAGGTCTGCTCTTAGTAAACTCCATAAATAGGTAGGTAGGTCTAGTCAAATTTTACGCAAAATGTGACTGTCAGCTCGTGGCCTTTTTTTAGTCTAATTAGTCCACAACGGCAATGTCGTCAGGGTGCTAATAAACAGCCAGTTACGTACGATTACACGTACTACAAGAATGTTGAGAGATCACAAACCTTTCAATCACGATCTTTTTCCCATTCATTGCTGCATTTCAACTGGTATTTCTAGTTGAATGGGTCGAAAACGCGCAACGTATATTAAAATTAGCAACCATCAACGTGCAATTTTTTGGGAAGGTAATTCATGTAAAACCAATTTACGTTTTAATGCTGCTAACAAGGACACTAACTATTTTCTGGTTATGAGCGCATTTGACAATTTTTCAATATTGTCAAAATAATAGAAAAGAACTGAAAATGTTATATAAAAAGCTAAGTAAAGACATTCCCCTTCGAATTAATGATTCTAAACTACGTACGTATACGTAGTTCTGCGAACAGTAGACCTCGCGAATACAAACTTTTTTGTAACAGTTAATATACCACTAATCTTATTTCAAACGGGATATTTACCATGTTTTCTGTTTTTTTTTTCATCAGAACTTCACCAAATTTTTAAATAAAAAAACCTTGCAAATAAAAAAAGAACCATCGAAATCGAATCACATATAGCGGCGATATCCAGTACCTAGCCCCCTTTTTGTCCCTTTTTGGAGGAAGTCCGACGACAATAAATTCTATAAAGTAAAGCCTGTGTACCAAGTTTCGTCCAGATCGGTTGTAAAATTCAACCTGTAAGTAGAGGAGTAGCAACGAACTGACAGACGAGAGCAAATTTTGCCAGACTTGAAGCAGAGACGCTTCGGTCAAAAAAGTTTCAGAAGTGACATAACATTACAAATCCTGCCACTTGTAATGACTCTTCAGTTTGGAATAACAGTAGCAACGTTTACCGCTAATAAAACATCTTCATTAATAAAATGAGTTTATAAAATCAGCCTATTAGGGCTATTAGCTTACGTCCCCATTGCTGGGACGTAGGTGTCGTCTCAGTGTGACGGACTGGAGCGTACACTGCTGCAACCTGTGATCTTTTAGCGCTTGAATGAAGGCTCCCGCAGACGGGCGCGACGCCACAGCGCGATGAAAGAAAGAAAGAAAGAAGAAAGAAAAATATTTTATTTGGGACACGCACAGGAAATACAAACAGTAAAAAAAAGAGCATAGTAAACTAACAAAATTACATTTAAAAAATAAAACAAAATATAACAATTAAAAATACCTGTGCGAGGCCAAAAAGGCTCCTATCTCAGCATAAAGCTGCAATATTTAAATAAATACCGCAGCGCTGGTATTCTGATAGGGCCCATGTGATGCCACGGACACACCTACGGACATCTTCAAATCCAATAGGGGAATGAAAAAATAATAAAATACACACAATAGAATACCTACCTATAATTTAGAGAAAAAAAAAATATAAATAAACTAATAACCATAAATAGTGTATTCATTAGTCGAATAACTCATGAAAATGAAAAATTAAAAATAATTATTATTACTCTAATAATGAAAACTTCATGGAAATTGTTCTAGCAGAAGCGCATCGCACCGTCACGTCGCGCGTGGCTACGGGAGCCTTGATGTTGACAGGTGGGAGGCTCTTGATTAAGTTTGTATCTAGCAATGTTGTTTTGGGAAATGTATCGAAAAAACAAGATGGCGGCAGGCGGCGTTAGGTCCGATTTTGGCCTAAAGAACCTTGTAGCCTAATAGCAACTACGCGGGCTCAGCACGGGTTGGTGGACGCCACTTCTTCAAAGAATCTTTCTGAAAAATGTCGTTTTTTTTTTTGCAGTGGAGATGAAAGAAATAGAAAAACCGACGACTCAAGCGCGTCGGGACCGGCGCAACCATGGCATGGCACTGGAACATCACTGGTCCTAATAAAAAAAAAGGTTTATCAGTAGGTGAGTCCATTCCACTTACCTGTTGGGTTATTGCAACTTATTTATTAGTAACATTTCCTGTTTTCACGTTTTCCTTAGTTTCCGACTATCGATGACGGACGTAAACTGTACATGTTATTAATACGTGGATTACTTGTCTTATAATAAAACGTATAGGTGTCTGCTTACGTCATGGATTATCTGCCTGGGAAAACGTTTTGAACTCACCCAGATTTGAATGAGGTAGGTAGCGGTGGTATCCAAGTAATTATAATAACAGTTTTTTCGTTCATGGAACTATTTGCGCAAAGGGAAGGAAAATTAAATGTTGGTGATAAAATTATACCTTACATGGAGATGTTATTTCTTTTCTTGATGATTTTTAACGTGAAAAAGTTGTGACACTACAAAAGTTATGGTTAGAAAATCAAGTTTATGAAAATAATATTGTTTTTTTTTTCACTATAAATCTTAATGATGTTGGTTAGTTCGTACTACATTTAATAATCATTTATTATGTCGCCATTTACTGCGTTAGCAGCACTGGCTTTTGTCAACCAAGAGGTACATAAATCAGACGATTGTCAATAAAATGGTTGTGCCCGTCGGTCAATCTCGACCTCTGAATCGAGACTTGGGTAAATAGAGTAAAAAGGGCAAGATAGTCAACCGCCTTTGGTTGAATAAATCAACTAATTCTGATTTCGTTAAACTAACTACACATTAGCAAATATCTAAAAGCTTACTAACTGCAGCTTCTAAAAGTGTCTAATTGATTGAAAACACTTATAAAGTTAGCTGATGCTGAGCTTTAAATATTACGCTTCTATACTGAAAAATATACCTACCACAAAAGAAAACAAAGTGAAAAAAAGTTTTTAGCAAAAAATAAAACCGACTTCTAAAACAAAACACTACAAAGTGAAAAATAACTTTAATTTCGGAAGTCGGTGTCTTTGGTTTTGTATTTTCGTTTTTTGCCACCGACTTCCGAAATTAAAGTTATTTTTCACTTTGTAGTGTTTTGTTTTAGAAGTCGGTTTTATTTTTTGCTAAAAAGTTTTTATTTTTCACTTTTTAGTTGTGGAACCTACCCCAAACAAATTCGAATACATAATTGAGCACAATAATTGTAGATATAGCCATGTAAATAACAGTGATAGGAAGTTATTAAAACATCATCACATCATCCATATAAAATAAGTGGGAAATATACGCATTATTGAAGCTAACTCAAAAACTCCCCAAGCAAAGTTAATAAAATTTATATGGGATCACCTCGGAAGTATACCCTTTCAAACACAAAAAGAATTTTCCAAATCGGTCCATCCGTCTTTGAGTAATCGCGTAACAAACATACAAAAAAAAATACAGACGAATTGAGAACCTCCTCCTTTTGGAAGTCGGTTAAAAATAACTTTAATTGCGGAAGTTGATGTCTTTGAATCGTTGTAGTTTTTTGCCACTAACTTCCGAAAATAAAGTTATTTTTCACTTTGGAGTGTTTTTTTTTTTGTAAAAAAGTTTTTATTTTTCATTTTTTAGTGGGGCAGTTTATTTATATAAGTTACAATAGCCTAATGTCAACTGCTCATCACCTTTTACAAAATATTGCTTTTCCCGATGCAGGGACGTTAATTGCTGAGAAGTTCTCCTAGGAGAACTTTAAACAGTAAATGCATGAGTTACTATAAAAAATACCTAAATCGTTATAGGAGTACCTATAAAATTTGAGGGTTTCCCTCGATTTCCATCAGGTTCTAACTTGGTGACAATGGGACCACCTCGAGAGCATAGCCTTTCAAACTAAAAAGTATTGCATATCCGTCTGTAGGTATAAGACGGAGTTATGCCCGAACATACATAAAATAAAGAATTAATTATAAAAGAAAACAAAAACATCTTGATCAAACATCACGTTGTATGAAGAATATGTAAACTTACTAGTAAGGCTGAGACCAAACGAATGTATTTTTTTGAGCTGTGAGTAGTGTAAATGAAAATGAGATGAACTCATTTTGCGTCGCCGTGTGGCTCAAATAGGACTTTAGTATGAAACCGAATGCAGCGTAAAATCCGCGACTCATTTTACGCGACTCACAGCTCAAAAAATTACGTTCGTTTGGCCTCAGCCTTATTGTAGCAGGCAACCGAGCATTTGGCAGCATCGGTGATCTAATATAAGTAGCTTTCAGAGTTACAACGTGTAAGAATACCTATTGTCTACCTATTCTGTGGAGTAAGCGTGGGAGCCCCAGGCATACCTATAGGTTATGCTGCATCAACGATTTTTTGGTGGAACACAATATTTTAAGACACACAATCTCATATTTTTAAGATCACAATTTTGTTAAAACCACTTTCGTCATCATCATCATCATCACCGGCAGCTTTGTTCCACCCAGTGCTGAGTATAGGCTGCCTCCCTTTAGTGCCATGCTTCCTTGGTATGTCTCATCCAGATCTTTGCTGCGATCTTCTGTGTTTTCCAATTTTTTCTACCAGCTGCCAAATGTCCCTACTCCACCTCTTAGCATTCACTTCGACCATGCATTTGTCTAAATAGTATACAAATAAATGCAATATTGCACAGAGCAGTGATTAAGAAGGCGACTGGAATACTAATCTCGTATCGGAAGACGATCGGAAACATTAACATTGATGGCGAATGGTGAGGTCATGGAGAGTCTCGGTTTTACGACTCGTAAGTTCCCAGTATGTTCTAGACGGGTGTTTTGAATAAGACAAGTAACGACGGCTTCTATATTCGACTCTGGACTAGCCGTTACTGGTTTTTAGGGTTCCGTAGTCAACAGGAACCCTTATAGTTTCGCCATGTCCGTCTGTCCGTCCGCAGCTTAGCTCAGAGACTCTTAGTACTAGAAAGCTATAATTTGGCATGGATATATAATATTAATCACGCCGACCAAGTGGTAAAATAAAATCATGAAAAAAAAAGTTTTTAGGTAACCTCCTGTACAAGTACAGTAAAGTATAGAGGATTCTTTTTTTTCTCGTCTATCCCATAGTGTGGGGAATCTTTGCGTAGGTCATTCAAAAATACGTAGGTACGTTTGCGTAAAATTAAGCTTTAAGTTGCAAATTTTGGTTAGTCTTGCCCCCCCCCCCCCCTCTAGCTAAATGGTTACTCTTGGATATGTGAAAAAAATTCACGGCAGTAGTATAAAACCATCACAGCTAAGCAGGCTTTACAAATTTACGAATAATAGCCGACCAACTTATAAAATGTACATGGAAAAGTAAAAATTTTGTACAAACATTGAAAACCTACAAGCCTTATTCAACTACAATGTTAAGTTTGTTTTAGGGATAAATTCATCCAAACTACGGAACCCTTCTTCATTGTGCGCTCCGAGACGCATTTGGCCGGTTTTTTACCAGTCAAGAGTGTTACGTGAATCTTTTACCAAAATTACAGCGTATACCAAAAGGTAGGCCAAAAAAAAGATTGATGGATTGTGTGAGGATTGATATGACCAGTGTGAGGTTGAAAGGGGAAAATGGAAGAAGAAAACGTGTTGCGCCGACCCCAAGTAACATGGGATAAGGGCAGGAAGTTGATAATGATGACAGTGTATCAATCTGCCTAGCCTTTTCCCAACTATGTTGGGGTCGGCTTCCAGTCTAACCGGATGAAGCTGAATACATATGATTAATATATGATAATGACAGCGTATAGCTACTTGTGCTAATAGGTAAGTTGTTGGTAGTCGCCTTTGCATAGTCCCTAGCATAGGTACCTAAGAATAAGCATAATCAGCAGAGATCGGAATAGGTAGAGTAGAAATACCTTAACTTCGAGGGAAAAATACCGGTCAAGTGCGTGTCGGATCACGCACAATAAAGGGCTCCGTAGTTGGGATGAATTTATCCCAAGAACAAACTTAACAGTGTAGTTGAAAAACATGTTCTCCCAATACATTCCAATTACAAATGTCCATAGTTAAACGAAAAAATCCAACCCACATTACACCTAATGTGGGTTGGATTTTTTTCGTTTAACCATGGACAAATGTAAGTTTGTACGCACAATATTGAGAGAATTACCATGTTGTTTTAATACCACCGACTTCTTATAGGTTTTCCTGTAATCTATAGGTACTGAACTATTTTCTGTATTTTTTTTAAGTTTTAGGCTCAGTACTTTCGGAGCAGTAAGGGGGGAATGGTCAATTTTCGTCTATTTTCTTAAATGGTTTATTTTAAAATTAAAAAAAATAAATATATTCGAGACCCTTATAATAAGCCTTTTCATTTCATATATCACAAGGTACAATTTACAAAACTTTATTTTAATTTTCTT
Source organism: Dicycla oo (assembly GCA_948252095.1). Lineage (NCBI taxonomy): Eukaryota > Metazoa > Arthropoda > Insecta > Lepidoptera > Noctuidae > Dicycla > Dicycla oo. Next base: position 8,938,942 of record OX411727.1, on the reverse strand, counting down.
ATTTGCCCCCCAAAGTTGAGCCCCATATTCAAAATTTATTTATTTACGTTACACGTCCGTGTTTGGGTCACAGAAATACATATGTGTACCAAATTTCAAATTAATCGGTCCATTAGATTAGGAGCAAATTGGCTGTGACAGACGGACAGACAGACAGACACACGAGTGATCTTATAAGGGTTCCGTTTTTCCTTTTGATGTACGGAACCCTAAAAAGTAACAAGAGTGGTTAATACCTCCTATAAAATCTCGGAATGATAAACATGACGATTCAATCTCGGGATTTAAGAAGTTGCGAATTATTTATTTATTTACTATAAATATTTAATTTGTTACGAATGTATTCAAAGTTAAATAAATAATTCGCAATTTCTTAAATCCCGAGATTTTATCGTCATGTTTATAATTCCGGGATTGTACAGGTGGTATTATCCACTCTTGTTACTTCTTTCCTCGATGTTTAGGTAATTATACTCTAGCTATTCCGATCTCTCATAATCAGCTTATAGTGTTCCCTGCACTGCTGAGACAGGCCTCCTCTTTTCGAGAGGGAGTGGGCTGTAATCTACCATATGCGGGCCTAGTGCGGGTTGGTAGATGTCACATGTCTTCGATTTTTTTTGGTTCTAGGACATGCTGGTCATAGTGTCTTGATCCCCCCATTATTCTCCGATTTTAGTAAAACTGAATAGTATTTTTTCCTTTTTAAGTTTTCCACGTTCACAGCACAGTAGCAAGTTCACTCTGGGCTTATAAACGAAACAGCGAAACAGCGTGATGTTTCGCTAATGTTCCGCTACTCGAGTAGCGGAACATCATGCGACTCAGTTGAATTAAACTACTGCGGTTTCGCTGCTATGGTTTCGTGGCGGAGGTGTGCTAACTAAAAATGCAGTTCGTGGAGTAGGTACCTACAAACGGAAATCAATATTCTATTATGAAAAGTTTTTCAGAACCTTATAATAGCCAGTGTACCTACATAGTTTTCATAGATTGGGGATTTTAGAAGGGGTCATTGGACTCATCATTATGAACAACTTTTAGTATGGGACCATCCCTGAAATCGGGAAAAAAATCAGCTGTTCAGTACATTTATGTTCGCATAATTCGTCAAAATGTACTGAACAGCTGATTTTTTTTTGCGATTTCAGGTGTGGTCCCATAGTAAAAGTTGGTAATAATGATGAGTACAATGACCCCTTAAGAGGTTGCTGGTGTTTTACAAATAACCCTGTAGTACAGTTGTGGTACAGATCATCAAACTGAACAACTTTCTCCATGGGACCAACATCATAATCGCGATAAAAGTATCTGCCGTATAGACAAATTATATGAGACATTTGAGTCGAGTACTTAGGTATTTAAGTTTTGTAATGGACGACACATTTCTGATACACGCTTTTTGACGTCTAACGTTTGATTTTTTGTCATTCATTGTTCAACTTATTACTTGGTGACTTTACGTTTAAGCACGGACTCGGAAAATAAATGGTGTCTAAACTCGACCTTATGACCGGTCGCGTATTTATATAGGTACCTACCAAATTCATGGAATCTTTTTTCACCAAACCAAAATACAACGCCTTAGTTTAGTCATAGGTCAGTGGAAGGTTTTGGAGGAATATTTGAATCGAGATAATGCATAATATGATAAAATGCGCTGTGGTAATAGAGATTTTTTAAATTTTTTATTTAATAAATCCTACACATTCCATCTGTTAGGTTGAAATGGACATCTGCATGACCAAGAGAAAAGTCAATGCTTGCCGAGATAATGAAAACTATTTGTATAACTTTTCAATCAATGCTGCAGGTGAACGAGGAAATAGTGGCTTACAGAAGATTTTGATCAAAAGAGGCTTCTTCTATCTAATACACATCGCTTTTCATGTCTGTTTGTGTGACCGCGTAGTTCCTCGAAACTATGCAATGGATTTTGATGCGGTTTTCACCATCCATCATGAATTTGTTCCAAGATTTTTTGTATATTACATTAATAGATATTAAACTTAAAATTAAGTAAGTCTTGATGGTTTGTCAAGTCATAAAAAACCGTGCGGAGCAGCGGTGGGTCGCTAGTAACTAATAAACAGCTGATCCTACCTCGTCTACCGCAATATAGAGGGAAAAACGTAGTCAGCTACGTATGAAACTAAACGATATATCCTCGCCCATTTACGCAGGTACCTCTACCTGCGCAAATGGTGAAGAAATAACATTAAACGTAAATAACGTTCACGAATTAATAAACAACGTAAGCATAGACGTTTAGAACAACGTCACACTTCTACTATAAATTAATGGGGTTTTAAAATCAATTTACCTACCTACTAATATAATAAATTGAAAGACTTACTCACTGGATATAGGTACTAACAGACTAACGCGTGATTGAAAATTCTGACCACAATTAGAATTGTTATACGTAGGTTAGGTTTATTTACGTATTCGTCCATTGTATTCGCATTTTGCTGCAATCCTTATGATGAGGCGTCGGCCTATAAGCTTTTACAAGTCATATTATTTTTTAACTACCTACGTAACAAAATTAAATTGCGCGTCAATCAATTCAACATTTCGGACAAGTTCACGGTTGAGCTTACAGCCGGATTCATATGAATACAGGACATTTTTTTAAGCAGTGCGCAAATTTTCACAGGTTGTTCTACCCATGAACATGATCAACTTTCACTATGGGACCAATCCTGAAATCACGAAAAAAAATCTAAAATCTGCTGTTTCATACATTTTGGTCGAGTAAAAGAAAAAAAAAACTACAAACAAACTACGCAGTATTAAAAACGCATCACACAAAATAAGGTTTCAAAATGAATGCACCTATTCACGAACCACTTTGAGTCACCTATTGAACTTTTATATGAAATAGCAAATTTTTTTTCGAGATTTCAGGGTTTGTTCCATAGTGAGTGTTGTTCATATTCATGAGTAGAACACCCTGTAAAATTTGCGCACTGCTTAAAAAAATGTTCGGTATTGTGCCGTGTCGTGACGCTTTCTGACGCAGTGTTAGCCAATCAAAACTCGTTGTGATTTGACGTAGTCCTGAACTGATTCGTTTGATTGGTGTATATGTATCGTTACGACACGACACAACACAACACAGTAATGTGTCCATGGCTTTAGCCTCTCTTAGGTATGAGGCACCACAAAAGCTGCTCTTCTAACTTTTGCACCAAGCCGCTCACAGACACCAAGATTCGAGTAGGTAATTGTTTATTTGTACATAGCTTTAGCTGTAATACTAATTGCAACACGCTAATATCTACCTCTTCAAGTAATATTAGTAAAATACACAGGGAAGAGTACCAATCAGTGAAATAATTAGTTCAGAAGACGACAGTGTAATCAGTGCTAATCACTAGCTCACTACCAATTAGAATAATGCATGATTTATGCAATGGCATAAGTTTCTAAATGATGACGTTATACTTAACTACGAGTATCTTTAGCTTTGGTTCTGAAGTACCTACCTATGTTCATTGGGTAATAAAGGAAATTACAGAAATACTGCAAGTGGTATGTATAGTATGTATGTATCTTTCATCGCATGAGTAATGTATTTAGAGTTGATTATTAGTATCGAGGTAGATGGGTCTCCTTTCAAAATAAGGTCTGTGAACTAGACAACCTCATAATAATATATAATGTTTGCAAAGACGGATAGGTAGATCGGAAATATGTAACACGTGGGTTAAATAAACTGTTGTATACAGAGATGAATAAGACCCCATATCCATCAACTGAATTTTCTGAAGGAAATGTATGTAGGTTGTTTTTATTTCCTAAACAGTAAAGCAATCGTAAAAAGATCATAAGTAGGGAAATAAAACATGAACCATGAGGCGTTTTCCTCGTTTCCAAACTGTGGACTTATGGTTTCGGCAAAACGTTGATAGCTTTGAGTATAATGGCCGTGATCATGTACCTGATTAAGAGCTTATAATGCTAAAGACGGTGCAATAAAATGATAAGACTTCAAAATACGAGACATTGACCACATTCCCGTAAAATTTGCAAACAATGAACTAATGTTCACCTCGTCTTGAAGATGACAAGGAAATATGACGGAACAAGGATGAATCAAAGTTATTGGAACCTTGAATTTATTGCCAAAAATACAAGTCTATATGTGACAACGCGTGTTGAGGAAATAGGAGTAAATCTGTCACCTAAAGATATGTTGGATCAATAGAATCGTAAGTACTAATAATATTAATGGATATCAGTACTCAGAATGATATTTTCGTGCCAAAATACTTGCAAATGGTAGAAAATTCAATATATTGAAAGCTATGTATGAGTCTAATTCACAGTGGGAAGCTATAACTGGAATTAATGAACACGTTTACAATATTATAAAGGAAAAAGATTATGGAGTGGAAGGTGATTAAAGAAAGATGAAAGATTTCTCAACCGAGAATTTAGCAGAATCATTGAAATTGCAAGACAAATATGAAAACAATCAAGCAAGACTTATTTAACACAGTAATTCTGAACCCTGAAAAAGTTGTTTCCGCTTTTCACCTCTTTGAATCCGAAGACCCTTGTCCCATTTTTGAATATTTGTCTGTCATTCAAATGACTGTCTATAAACCTTAATTAACCATTGTTCAACCTTCAGATAGCCACCAGGATGACGCATGAACTAGATCGGGCTTTCTCGTTAATACCTTTAAACCTGAAGGAGGATTAAGGCGAAGATTAGCACGGCGAGGCAAATATTTGTGACTGATGATAGAGACGAGTTTACTCCTGGGACTGCTGTGACCGGCATTTCAAGGGCAATTTTCACAATTAGTTTAAAGTTTTGTTCTTTTGGAAAGATTTCCGTGTTGACGAAGAATCGCGTGATATTTTTTATTGCTTACTAGCTATCGCGACAGACGCTGTCCTGTCCTTTCAATAATTCATACATAAATATCATAGAAAAATAGATTTACAGTTTTTCCGGAATTTCCCTGTTTTTCTGGTAACTTTTTCAATTTTTGTTTCTATAAAAATTCGAACTTTAACGAACATTTGAAAACCGGCAAACTAGGTAAAAACCTGTATGTCAGATTTCAGCGCCTTCTCCCAATTCATTACATTATATTTTTATTTTTATATCGTACTGATCATCTCCGTGTGAACTTTCAATAATTTCGATGGCGCGCATTTAATTTAATTTCTTCTTTCTGGAAGTTTTTTTCAGTTCATATTGAACGCAATTAATAGTAAAATTGGAAAATTACAGGCAGCTGTAATTCAAACTTCGGCGTTAAAGTGTACGTGATTAAACTCTTGTACTGATCACGACTTTTGCGTCATTGGCTGTATCTTCATTTTATATTATTTTTTCTGAAGTCTTCGTCATCCTTTTTCGTATCGTAACCGCATTTACATTGTTTTGTTTTTTTGGATGGGAAATCATCAAATAACTTCTCCCGCTCTGGGTGGAGCGGGAGAGCGTGTCAGACTTCTACTTACTAAAACCCACTCGTGTTCCTTCAGTCGCCTGTGTCAGGGCCACGAACACTTTTTCAAACAACCCGCAACCCTGGCAGGCATCGGCCCTGGCGGACCCCTTCAGCTAGTGCTGACATCTCTTTGAAGTTTGAAGTTTGTCTGAGTTTTAGTAAGATGAGTCACTTGAAATTATTACTACGCTTCTAGGCGTTTATTTCTGTGCATGAACTTCCCCGAAAATCCGGAAGTGGTCACCATTGTATCGATAATTGGCAACAAGTTTTATAACAAGTGTTTTCTCTTTTATTGAGGTTTAATCTGAATATACAATGGATTTTCCACGTTTAACCGGAACAATGTTTGGCAATGCATGTTAAGTATTTGGTCCGATAGGATTTCTCATTGGCAAAAAGGAATTCAATACAAACTTAATTCCCCCTACTCAAGTTTACTCTCTACCCCCTTTTTTTGGGCGAGAAATTATTAAATAACTTCTCCCGCTCTGGGCGGAGCGGGAGGGCGTGTCAGACTTATACTGATTAAAACGCACCCGTGTCCCTTCAGTTGCCTGTGCCAGGGCCACGGTAACTCTTTCGAACAACCTGCAACTCTGGCGGGCATCGGCCCTAGCGGACCCATTCAGCTAGTGCTATGGCGCGCGTGGAACACAACGCGCCGTGGACCCGGGCCTGGTCCTTACCGGACGGCGAGCTACCCATTGCTCGCCATCCGCAAGCCCTCGCCTACGTTGGCCGGGAATCGGCTATCGATTCCCGACGCCCAGGGCGTCTCATGCGGCGACTAGGGGCATGAGAGCGCAAAGATTGCCTCTCCCTCACGCATTCAGCCTCCTCCTTCGCGAGCATTACTGCTTCGCAGAAAGAGCTGATGGCTCTCCCAAGCACTCTCGCTCTGTACCATGGCCTGTACCAGCGCCGGACGCGAGAGATCGCGGCCGCCAATCGCCTCTGCGAGGAAGCGGCGGTGCTCTGCTCAAGCCGGGCAGACCTCCACCGTGTCCTCCGGGCGATCCACACAATGTTAACACCCGGGCGTTTCCTACCCGCCTTATCCGGAACAGGAACCTCCCGAAGCAATCGTGTCCGGTGAGGACCTGCGTCAGGCGGAAGGTGAGGGTGCCGTGACGCCTCTCCAACCACTCCTCAAAGAGGGGACTTATCGCCGCAATTGTGGCGTGCCCAAACCGCATTTACATGGAATCCATAACAAGTTTTGATACTTATTTTCAGCAAGTTTTGTAAAACTTCTTTCAACAACATGTCGTATATAAAACATGTACTTATTTTCATTACAATTTTGTAATTTCATTACCTACTTACAATTAAATTATATTGACAAATAATTACTTACTTTTGCAAAATCACCTTACTAAAAACCTTCTGTCTGTCTGTCTGTTCCGTCTGTCACAGCTGGATATCCCAAGGACTACTAATGCTTATCAATTTGAATTTTGGAATAGTTTTAGATGACGTTTGCCCAACTATTTTGCAAATAAGAAAGATTTTTTTTGCAACAGGGACCGACAGGGGTTTTAAAAATTCGAAGTGGGGCTACTAGGGCATCATATGAAAGAACGCTGTTTGCACATTCTCAAAATTTTTTTCTTTTTATTTTAGGCCGCATGGTTTTCGACTTAAGATGAAAAATGTAAAAAAAAATCCCGTTCTTATTTTCGAAGTTTGCATAGTGAAAAATCAGAAATTATTCTATGTGATAGAAATTTATGTAAAGATTACAGGAAAAATAAAACGATGTCTCTAAATAGCACTTTTTAAATATATGATGGCACGGAACCATCGGTGCGCGAGTCCGACTCGCTCTTGACCGATTTTTTTTAGTTGTGCACCTTAGGACTTTAGGAATATACGACACTAGGAAGTCTCTTTCAATACGTAGAGTTGCGGCCAAATCGGTGACCCGAAGGGTGTAAGGTCTCCTTGTTCCTACTCCAACCTAGACTAGGTTGGAGGTGACAGAGACAAAGTCGACGATGGAGTGAGCTTACCCAGAAGAAGCCTGTTCACTCTCACTTTGAAGAGATGTATGATGGTGGTATGCGTTCGGAAACTCAGACGCAGGTAGTGAGTTCCACTCTTTTGCTGTGCGCATTATAAAAGACATTTGTAAACGCTTAGTGCGAATCAGTGCAATAGCAACTAGGTTAGGATAGTAACTGGCAGTGCGTCTAGATGTCTGCTGGTAGACGTGGGCCGGTGGAATGAGATCGTGGAGTTCTTGGGCATACTAGTATACAACTAGTCTTTACAACTCGTTTATCGTTTACATAAACGATAAACTATGTAGAAACCATGTTATAAAACATAACATCACCCCTTATTTCCCCAAAAGATTGGGCAGAGGTGCACCTATAATACACCCACGTTTCGCTAGTTAAAGTCCCATGTAATAGGGGGCGAGCCTATTACCATCAACCGGGCACAAATATATTTTTTTTTTTTTTTTAAATAGTAAAGAGTGGAACTCACTACCTGCGTCTGAGTTATAAATATCAAATAATATAATAAAAAATATTTATAATAATATAATATATTTCACAAATATCTCCGGCTACTACTGAGAAATTCCGGATAGAAAAACCCAATATTACTTTGCCCGACCCGGGTATCGAACCCAGGACCTCAAGCTCAACAGTAGCGCTTGCTGCCATTAGACCAACGAGACAGGCCTACCGTGTAAACACGGGAAAGGATGTCGCTTATCGTGGAGCTTCTTTCGTAGGTCAAAAGGCGTTTTAATTAAATTGTCAGAATTGATTCTTGAAACATGACGTGTAAAGTCCTTCCGACGCGTTTCTTTATAACTCCAGATCCTGTTACCATTACTTTCTTCCTTCCCTCTTTTACCTTTATTATCTGGCTTTTCCTAGTATTAACCGTTCAAGTGTATCCTTCCTAGAATAATGAAAATATTGTTTTCATTTGTATGGTTTTTAAACATATGTTGCTAGATATCAATGACGTGGATGTATCAACGTCATTGGTAATAACTTCCTAAACTATTGACGACCTATGTAATAGAATATTGTTTTTCCTTGGCTGACTAATCTAGATGACCTCCCTAGTGTCTGCTGCGAAGCTACAGTCACGAACCGGGATTGTTGAGCCACTAGCTTATCATCTTAACTTAGTTGTGTTACACGAATGCCGCCCGTTTTTCGTTATTGAAATGTCAAATACGTCGGAATTCGTGTAACACAGCCTAGTTAAGATGATAAGCTAGTGGCTCAACAATTCTGTTTCGTGACTGTACTTATGGTTTTTTTTTTTAATATGATGATCGATATTTTGTAAGCTTTATAAGCTGTAGTGGAAGTTACTGTTGCATCAAGTTCTTATCGCGAATATTCGGATGGGTTTTTTTTTTGTTATACGTAGGTGTCTTTTTGCTTTTAATCTTGTAAACCTAAATTATTTAGAGTCGCACTTCTCGTAGTTTGATAGCAATACAATGTCTGTTAAAAACAAGATTAATGATTATACGTACTTATAACCGCGAAGTCAAATTTTTTACTTTTATTTGAGATGGGTTTGCTCTTGACTCTAGTCTAGGTTGGAGGTGACAGAGACAAAGTCGACGATGGAGTGAGCTTACCCAGAAGAAGCCTGTTTACTCTCACTTTGAAGAGATTAGGGTTGTATGCGTTCGGAAACTCAGTCGCAGGTAGTGAGTTCCACTCTTTTGCTGTGCGCATTATAAAAGACATTTGGAAACGCTTAGTGCGAATTGGTGGAACAGCACACAACAGGTAGGGATGGTAACTGGCAGTGCGTCTAGATGTCCGATGGTAGAAGGGGGCCGGTGGAATGAGGTCGTGGAGTTCTTGGGCACACTCACCGAAGTACTATCTGTAGAAGACCGACAAGCAGGCAAAGATGCGGCGACGAGCCAAGCTCTGAAGTGTGACATCCACCAATTTTACGTCACCAATGAGCCTCTTAGCTCTGCGTTCCACCGAGTCACGCGCGGCAAGTTGGTATTTAGCTGAGCCATTCCAAAGGTGGCTGCAATACCCCATGCAGGATTGGACTTTTGCTTTGTAAAGGATTAAAGGCTGGCCAGGCGTAAAGTATCGCTTCATATTTATTTATTTAATACTTTCAGGACACAAAATGTACAGAGGCGGACTTAATGCCATAAGCATTTTCTACCAGTCGACCTTTCATATTAAGGGGCCCCCGAAGCATGCGTAGTTCATACAAACGAAATACCAAAATAATTTGTAAATCAAACACATTCTATAGGTAGTGTGTATTTATTCCGATTGGATTACAGAATATCTAGGTTCCCAAACATATATTTTGAAAGGACACTGATTTGAAGACGAGATATGAGGAATTTAAAATTTCTATAGAAAACTTATTTATATTTCATGTTTAAATCAATGTTTTTATTTAATATATATACACTACCTTTAGAATATGTTTGATTTACAAATTATTTTGGTATTCCGTTTGTATGAACTATGCATGCTCCGGAGGCGTCTTAAGGATGCCCAGTTTCTTGACCGCAGTTTGGTTTTAAATAGTTTCACCATGCTACATCACTCATGTTCTTTTCAGAATCCCAGGGGAAAACATCTTGTTAACAATGAAGTAATGCGTAATTTATTAAAGATAACTCGTTTATTAGCAACGGTAAAACTAATTAATGCTATCATAAGTCTAATATTATCTCATCAAAAAATGTTACCCGTTCTTATTGACATATTGTTAATCTGTGTTTGATCACGCAGTCCATATCTACTGAATGTTAAATTATTACAGAAATAGAGGGAAAATACACGTGATGAAACTTAGGTAATTTTGATGGGTTTGCTGGTGAAGTGCTGGCCAGATCATTGGCCTGATAAGACAAAGGAGGCGACACAGAACGCATGGCGGGAATAACCTGAAAGAGTCTGATGTAAAAGTAGTTGGGAGTTACTACAGAGATACCTCGGCGGCCAATGCATTGCCAACTCTTTCCGCGCAGGGCAAACTGAGGACGAAGCTACACGAAGCTAAGTTGGTTTAGCTTATATAGCTACCGCGTCTTTTCATACTTCGTTTCACACTGCGAACTATGAACCGAAGTATGAATAGATGCGGTAGCTACACGAGCGAAGCTAAACGAATTTGGTTCACTACGACACAAATGACGTATAGAAACTGACGGCTTCGAATGGCGGCCCGTGGCAGAAGTTGTGCGCTCAACGCAATTTCAGCGCCAGGAATTGTATTGCTACTGCCGTCTCTAGACTCTGCCGGCCCAGAGATTCTGTGCCCTGTGGGAGTAACAAAACTGTTGCTATAAATACTTTGCAAACAAAAAAAGTTATCTTTAAAAATTAAACTTATCGTAGTACATTGTCCATCATTGGACACTTCCAAGCTTCGTCAGTTGTGTTTCTTTGTTTTCGACATCTAGTCTTATAATATTTGCCATCGTGTTGAAAGGATTAGCCAGTCGACAGGAGCGGATTGCCCAGAGAGCGCTGGACGTAACAGAGGGGTGGAGGCTCCTTTCATGCACGCCTCACTTAGGGGTTTATGGACGACTCGGACCTCAAGTGTATATGCGGCGTCTCTCAGCAGAAAATGGCCCACCACTCATCTGCCGTCTCATGCCCTGTCACCTGTGCACTTGAAGATCTTCTGAGCGCGTTAGCGAACAGTATTAGCGTGGCTAAATTTTGTGCTAAACATGTACTCTAATATTTGACTTTTCACAACAGTTTTTTGGCCATCAATATGCTAAGAAGATCTAGTCATCAGCTGTCTTCATTTTATTAGTATTTAAGTATCTGCCTGAATGCTATTACCTGATTCACTAATAAACGTATGCGTTAACCATAATTATTATCCGTCAAACCAATGACTGTTGATGTTCTTCTCAAGCTACAGTTCGGTCGTCGAGAGAATGAGTTCCTGACACCTGTCACCTATTATAATCCTTCTATAAACTCCCGAAATGATAAACATGAAGATAATCTCTGGATTTAAGAAATTGCAATTTATTTAATATTTACTATAAATAATATATTTAATTTGTTACGAATGTATTCAAAGTGAAATAAATAATTTGCAATTTCTTATTTCGCGGGAAATTCCCGGGATTTAGAAATTGCGAATTATTTATTATAATTATTTGATTTGTTACGAATGTATTCAAAGTAAAATAAATAATTCACAATTTCTTAAATACCGAGATGATTTTATAGGAGGTATTATCCACTTTTGTTACTTCTTTCCTCGAAGTTTAGCTATTTATACTCTACCTATACCGATTGCTGCTCTGCTTATATTTCTTAGAAGTAAATGGCCTCAAGCCCCAATTTGTTTATTTTCGTGTTGTCATGGCATCTACAATTACATAGATAGTCACTTATTTAATAGTCTTAAAAATAAAACAGATGTGTGTACCTAAGAACTAAGTACTATAATACAAAAGAACGGCAAACGTCCGGGTTCACGCAAAAAAGTACTTCCGAAACAAACAAATGCTTTTAACTTTAACATATTTTTTTATTAAACTAATTCGAATAAAAGCTCTTTTGAAGATTTTTGTGAAAGTAGGTACCGTTATTAGCAAAAACTTATTAGGTTGGCACAAAAGTAATGAGACACTACAAAACTCTATACATTTCCTTTTTCAAGTTAATTGTTTTCGATAATATTCTAGAACATGCTAGGTACTTGTGATGTGGGGGTATACAAAGCCGCCCTCGCGATCGGTTTAGTCAGTTTGAAGAAAAATGGACGAGTGACAAGTTCGAACACTATACTTATTCGAGTACTTGTTAGGCCACAGTGCGCGGGCTGCGGCTGACAATATCAACACTGCATAGGGCGCTGGAAGTACAAGACCTGCGATGGTGTCTATTTAGGTATTTGAAGAAGTGAAAGCCATTCATCACGAAATAGGTACAAAACTTATACAAACTAAAAATGTCCACCAAAAAATGACCAGACCGCGGTAAATTGAGTAGGATGTGTCTCGCCGAAGAAAAAAGCAACATACAACTTACTTCAAAACAGATACCACGGTTATCTATTCGTTATGGCCAGTGACTATTGATGAAAAAGGGTCCTAATATGCCTGAACTAACCGTTAGTGAGTCTATCTCAAATATAACATGAAAAACAAACTGGCCGGGAAATCGTCGAGGTTCTTAGACTGGTCCTCCCTCACAAGCAGAGATCGAAATAGGTAAAGCATAAATAAAGTTTAGGTAACTTCAAAGAAGTAACAAGACCGGAAAATAAACATGACAATTAAGTCTCCAGATTTAAAAAACTGTGAATTATTTATTGTACTTTGAATACATTCGTAACAAATTAAATATTTATAATAAATAAATAAATAATTCACAATTTCTTAAATCCCGAGATTTAATCGACATTTTTATCATTCCAGTATTTTATAGGAGGTATTACCCACTCTTCTTACTTCTTTCCTAGAAGTTTAGGTATTTATGCTCTACCTATTCCGATCTCTGCTCGAAAGTTACAGTCGTCCGATGCTATCCTGCTAATAAAAAAAGAACATTTGAGAATCCGTGTAAGCAGAACGGAGAGTTTGAGTTTACCCGTGTCTTTGATAAATGGCGTTGTGGAAATGACGTGATATTCTGCCCGCGGCGTTGTTGGTCCTGATTTCCGCAGGAGAGTGACTTCACGTGTGCAAAATCTTCATGTGCAAAAGATGGCAAAATCAAACAAGCTGTTTACAAAGCATTTACATTTGAATACGTATGGATCCTTTTTTTTATTTTAGATGGGTTTGCTCTTGACTATAGTCTAGGTCAGAGGTGACCGAGACAAAGTCCACGATGGAGTGAGCTTACCCAGAAGAAGCCTGTTCACTCTAACTTTGAAGATATTCGGGTTGTATGCGTTCGGGAGCACAGCGCAGGTAGTGAGTTCCACTCTTTTGCCGTGCACATTATGAAGGATGTATAACGTCAAAAGCTGTCCAGGCGTAAAGTATCGCTTCTCTAGATTTAGGATGCCCAGTTTTTTGGCCGCAGTTAGGGCTTGTGCTCAATGGTAGCACCGAAGTTATGGCTGGATGTCAACTTCATGCCCTTCAGGAGCTCAAGCCGATCTGTTACAGGAACAGATGTACCCCGAAAAGCGAAACGACTCTTTTTAGCGGTAAAAAGACACGCCTGTGTTTTGGTGGCGTTAAAAGAGACCAGATTGTCATCACCCCACTGGGAGATAGGACTTCAAATCTGTCCGCTCTACCATGGCCTCGCTCAAGGAACGAACTTCAACGCCGCTGGTTTTTACACTGGGCAAGTATCTCTCCGAAACAGTACTGTCATCCGCGTACCCAATAATACCATACTGAACTAGGACAGTGGTGTTTGATTTTGATCCTTACACTGTTTCAGCCTTTGTCCACCGCACAGGGAACTTGACGTCAACGAGAAAACAGATGACGGCGTCGAAGTAGCGGCAGTAGATTTACTATGGCCAAATAATCTCGTTTCTCGCTACACGATAATACACGAATTTACTTACATCCATATCCATAGGAAGATAGTTTCATCCATCACTATTAATACTAATATATTATATTAAACGCGAACATAAATGTCTGTAACCTTTTCACGCCTTAACGACTGAACGGATTTGAATGAAAGGCATTTGGATAAAGGTTCTTCGTGCAGGTGTTCCTGCTCTCGCATCTAAAAGGACCTAAAATATCGCGTGATCGAGCTGCAAGCTATTTGAACAAGTGAAAGTCATTCATACAAACTAGAAATGTCCACCAAAAAATGACCAGACCGCGGTGAATTGAGTAGGATGTGTCGCAGAAAAAAGCAACATACAACTTAGTTCAAAACAGAGACCATGGTTATCTATTCGTTATGGCCAGGAACTATTGATGAAAAGGGAGAGACCATGACATGAGATCCTATTCGTATTCCGGCAGTACGTTCTCGTGAGATAATTTCCGACATCCACGCGGGCGAAGCCGCGGGCACGATCTAGTTTTATATAAATCCATCATCCTATTATTTCTTTACCTAGAAACGTTTTGATTTAGTCAATTAAAGAGAAATGCAATAAATAAACGTTTCTCGCAACGTGATTGGTACTTTAGTAATTCCCAAACACTCTGAACCCCACGTAGGCTCGACTCAACAGGATAAGAGAAATGAAATCCCGTGCTCGTGACGTCAGACCTTAGCAATAGTAATATTGGGCAATGCTCAAAGGTAACAACAATATGTACCATAGATAGGTACTATGGTTCCATACAATGCATCACCCAACCCTAACTTTATTCGTACACAAGTAAAGTCCCTGATTATCTTTGAATCAACAACGTAAAATGTAGACGAAATCATCAAACTACAACATCTGGTACATGAATGAATAATTGTATACGCTATAAAAACACAATTATTTATCAACTTATCATTTTTGTATATTTACCGTTTCCAATTTATCACTCAACAGTTCCTCCATGTCAACACTGACAAGCCTTTAATCGTCCCTCGGCTACGTCAAAGTTAGGTGCCTGAAGAATTCGCTATCAGCCAGTGATATAACTATCTCATTATCAAACGCAGAATCCCCTATAATCCTCGGTTATAAACGAAATCTTTCGCCACGGAGTGTTAGCTTTATCACTGCGTCAGAACTAGTACTATAACTATGTCGGTAATAACCTTACTTATTATCCTTTACGAAGAGTTAATTCGTGGCGTTGTCACACAAATATTTAGAGCTTGCCGTATAAAAAAAGGACGTAAGAGCAAACGGCGCACGATTCGCAGGCGCGCGCGCTGGGAAACTCATTCTAACGCATCGACCGCTCGAGCCGAACGTCGGTCAATCGGGAAGTGTCATCTCAAGTCACTATTATTTACCACGATGTCCTTACGAACATTATAATAAATAAAAATTTGAAGTGTCTGTGTAATTATCTTCAATGAAGACCTTATTAACATGTGGTACATAAAGAAGAGTGTGTGTCAGCTACATACCAATTTACCCCTGAATCGGTTCATAGAAACATTGGATATTTTGAGATTTTTATTGCTCCAGTTGTTAATCCCTCTGCAAGGGACGATATGGATTATGAAACATTTAATTTTGTGATTGTAAGTGACAATAGTATAAAAATCTGAAGACAACTGTGATACGAAGAAGTGTTTCTAAGTGTAAAGATTTTTTTCGGAAAAGTTTATATTAAGGAAGCTAGTCAAGATGATGTCCAAAAAGCAGCTGACCTGCATGCTTGCGCTGCATATCATGTATTTATTGGTGGGAGCGAGCATATTCTACCACATAGAGAGCCCACTTGAAGTCAAGCAAAGGGCTGAAGACAAATTAGAAAGGCTTGAAATTCAAAGTAAGTAATAATTAAAATATGTATCTAATATTATCTATTAGTTTATGCGAATAATTTTATCATAACGTTGAAACTAAATTGTTTATATTTTTTCGTGTCAGATTAGTTTATTTTGAATGAGAAGAAAATTATTTTTATGTTACTACCAAGAAGTGTTAATTATGATACTTAGTAATTGGACTATACTGGATAGATCTGACGAAGAAGATATATGTAAACGTCTACTAATTCCAAATATTTCCGATAGGTACCTATTTTTTATTATTCGACTTGCATTACAAATGTATCATCGAGCGTGATTGTTATTAATTGAATATTAGATAATTATTATTAAACTAGAAATATTCTTCTTTCTGTCTCTTAAGATACAGGTTTACCTAGTTTAAGAGGCAGGGTTGCAATACTTGAGTACAACATAGAACCAGATGTACCAAGTTCCTATTTGTATTTGTTTTTTGTGGCAAATAAATTTATTTATTATTATTTATTTATTCGATGTGACAACCTACCAATAACTCAATCTGATAAGTTAATAAAATCAATTTCCAATATTATCCTCGTATAGGTACTTACTTAGTTAATAACACTCCATCATGTTTACGGCCTATCGGAGCACTTGTAAATAACTGTGCTATCTTGATAAAAATAAAAATGAAAATTAACGCTTATTGTCTCTGATTTACAGTAATTCTATTTTCAAATAAATATTCGTTATAAGGCATTGCTTTCTTTAGAAAATAAAGTATGTGCCAGCCAGCCAGTGTGTTATCTTTTTTTTATTTGAAATGGGTTTGCTCTTGACTCTAATCTAGGTTGGAGGTGACAGAGAGGTGATCTTTGACACTATATTGAGTATATTCCGAAACGTTTTTAGAGAAACCTTACTTTAATTGGTCTATACAAATTACGTATCTATTGCCCTAAGCTCATGACAAGTACCCTGAAAATTAACCTGTAGGTATATTTTTCTAGTAAGTTATTAGTAAGTAAATAAACTACGTTTAACTGGCATTGTTCTGCAACGTGAGTGATTGAGGATATCGATTATATTTTCCTGCAAACATCAGGTGCGATTGATATATTTTTAGTACCTATCTATTCTAGAAAGATAATGAAATAATAAACACTATTTAGTTATTTAATATAATTGCTATTTAAGTTTTAACTAGCTGTTGCCGCGACTTCGTCTGCAATCCAGGATAAATAGTAACCTATGTCTTTCTCCAGGTCATGGTCTACCCAAGTGCCAAATTTCATCCAAATCGGTTCAGCCATTTTATCGTGAAAGCGTAATCAACAAACAAACAAACACGCTTTCCTATTTATAATATTAGTTAGAATGGTTAGGAGGATGAAAAACCGGTCTATCGACATTCTAGACTCACATAATGTTTTAGCTACTTAAATAAAAAACAAAAAACTCTCACACACACTCCTAAACACTACTAAAGTTTCTATAATAATATTAATTCATATAATTCATTCGCCATCTATTATCATAAGAAAGTTATTATTGTTTTTCTCGGAAACAGTGCTCTTTTTCGGGATGAAAGGTACCCTATGTCCGTGTCTGTACACCTGACAACGTATATGCAAAATTTCAGGATGATTGGTTCAGTGGTTTAGGTGTGAAAAGGTAACAAACAAACAAGCAAACTTACTTTCGCATTTATAATAGTAGTTAGGATAACATTTGTAACATTTTTCTTTCAATATCCGTGTGGACTACATTAAAAATTACATAGGTAGTCAATCTGTATTATACCTACATAAACCTATTAACGTAGGTAGGTATGTTTCTAACTTTCAACATGCAACTAGCAACTAGAAATTCAAAGTAAGTCATAATTAAAGTGTGTATCGAACTATTTTATACCTATTACTTATAGAAACACCTACCCACTAAAGTAGAGTTCCATAAGTAACTTAAAATCTTAATATTTTGGCAATAGGTGACGCTTCCAGCGCTTGGGAAGTCTTAGCAGAGCATTTGGGTGGCGATTACATTGCTGCGGTTGGGTTTGTGCCTAAGTAATAACAGCCACATGGGTCGATTAATCAGGTCAAGCTATGCTTGCCGCGGCTAGTCCGTGGATGGGTGACCATCTTTACATACCAAGACCCCTCCATGCCTCGGAAAGCACGTTAATCCGTTGGTCCCGGCTGTCATCTGTAGACAGTCGTTACCGGTCGTCAGAAGCCCGAAAGTACGACAACTAGTCTTACTAAGGGGTATCGTTTTACCCAGTCAGCTAGGCAGTCGCTCCATGTAAAATACTGGTATTTAGCTGCATCCGGTTAGGCTGGAAGCCGACACCAACATCGTTGGGAAAAGGCTAGGCTGATGATGATTAGACCAACAGCATTAGCTGCCTGTCATGTCTTCTCTGGGTTGGCAAGCTGCTATAATTGGCCCTTCAAAAGTTCAGTATCGCATCGGCAGCCCCTTGGCTGTGAAGGTCAATTTTGCATTATTTAAAACTCGAATAGTCCAACAACTACCTATACCCTACCTTAATTTAAGATTGCCTGGAATAGTAAATATGTAACGCACAGTCTTGGAGAAAATGTAGTGCAAAGAAATACCTTTTCAATACATCGGCAGAATATTTTCCTTTCGTCCGATACAATTAAGCCTATCTCCGTAACTTGGAGATCTCTCTACATAATAGTCAATGTGTCATGCCATTGTTATTACCACGCGACCAGATAAAAAACTTGAGACTATTGTCTATTTCTATGTGAAACTGTTGACTGCAACGTGCACTTCAACTTACGAATCAATACAGAAATGGGGGTGGGACCTTCATCGTACCTACCTACTTTTTTGTGAGAAGAAATATCTACCTATTTCAAATCCCAAATGACAATGATCACTGAATGATGGTCCCGAGATTAGTTAAATAATTCTGTTAAATTAAGTCGATTAATAATCAAAATAGTTCAGAATTAGGAAAACCACTAAAAGTGCTAAGGAGGAGGAGCTCGTGGCTAAGTAATAACAGCCGCACGGGTCGATCCATCAGGTTAAGCTACGCTTGCCGGGGTTGGTCTGTGGATGGGTGACCATCTTTACATACCGAGACTCCTCCGTGCCTCGGAAAGCACGTTAAGCCGTTGGTCCCGGCTGACATTCGTGGATCTTTGACAGTCGTTACGGGTCGTCAGAAGCCCGAAAGTCTGACAACCAGTCTTACCAAGGGGTATCGTATTACCCAGTAACTGGGTTGTGGAGGTCAGATAGGCAGTCGCTCCATGTAAAATACTGGTATTCAGCTGCATCCGGTTAGACTGGAAGCCGACCCCAACATAGTTGGGAAAAGGCTAGGCAGATTGATTGATTGACTAAAAGTGACTCCCAAATTAAACTTAAAATGATTTTGAGAAAAAAAATAATCACGGTATCATGATGAAAAAAATTAAGTCATTTGAACAGAGCAGAGAAAGAACAAATGTTGCTTTTACTTATCCGTGTAACCAACATTTTTGTAGCAGGGTTTGAATAACACTTTTATTATTTTGAAATAATATTTCCTTTTCGAAATCTTTTTATTCCGAAACGACAAACAACTTATCGAGACATCGGTCAGCATGGGTTCAAACTGTAAGCTTTCAACACAATCTATAGAGATCACTATTTATAAATCAAACGTCAAAAACCATTTCAGTTTGAGTTTCCGCATTGCCATCTTCAAGTTAGTAGATGCAAAGGGTACTAAATTAATGTTAACATGATCATTGTTTGCCTAGCCTTATCCCTATATCACGGGGCTTCCAGTCTAACTAGATACAGCTATATAACTACCAGTATTTTACACGGAGCGTAACTGCGAATCTGACCTCTTAAAGTCAAATCTCTGAGGGCTTCCATCGTTTATATTCATCGTTTATAAATGTGACTGATCCAAAAAGGGAGTAACGGAATTAGTGCGTCAATTTAAAATAATTTAGGTGGGAATATTAATCAATTTATATTGGTCGATAATCACATTCATTCGGTATATTTCGGTTTTTCCGAAGATAAACGATGGCACCTCTGAGTCCGGTCGTACTGTACTGGGTAAAGAGATACCCCTTGGTAAAACTTTTCTCCTTTTGGTAAGGCTGATTGTCAGACTTTCGCGCTAATATTGCCGTTATATGTCTGCTCAGGTTCATCACAGTG
Source organism: Dicycla oo (assembly GCA_948252095.1). NCBI lineage: Eukaryota > Metazoa > Arthropoda > Insecta > Lepidoptera > Noctuidae > Dicycla > Dicycla oo. The sequence continues at coordinate 8,918,919 of OX411727.1, read as the reverse complement.
TACAAGATGCCTAACCACCCACTACCAGTAGGTAATCATCATCATCAACCTATAGTAATCCACAGCTGGACACGTTACTGCACGCCATTTTAAGCTCGATCCTCTGCTTCTCTCTTGGGCCTATTTGCTCGTAAATATGATTATAAAACATCTAGTAAAGCAGTCGGCGCTTTGAACAAATTCTTGACTAATCAGTAATCTGTATAAAGTAATATATGTAAATAATAATTAATAAGTCACTAATGCATAATTATATTACAGTAATAAAATAATCTCAGTGATATCCTATGTATTAAATGATTATAATTTTCCGTTCAGTCATGTTTCTGCTATGTATATGTGCAAATATAACTTGGATTTTCTATACATAAACTCTAATATATAGCCATAATTCATGTTCAATAATTAAGTTCCATGAAATTATGAATATTTATTAGGACAGGACAAAGAGACACAAATAACGAAAACCATTAAAATGTTCATATAACAAAATGGAATCTCAAACAATACGTAACTTTTCAAAACGATCTTAAAAACGTTCTTTCCATCGTAACTAACGTAATCGTAAGTAACGTAATCCACGTTACTATGGTTTCGGATCCATTATTGTGTTTGTTTACTTTTGCCAACTTTGGTTTTTTTATTTAAATAGGTAACTACCTACTGCATGAGTTGATAAAATAGTGTATGAAACTGCACATAACTAGATACTATAACACCCCTTAAATAAAATTCAAATATAAAATTAAAATACATCTCATTACGCAACTGTTTCGTAAACTACTATTATTAAATTGTTTTCATTTGGTTCTACGCTTAGATAAATAAAAAAAATTAGTTCAGCTATTTTTAGCTTTGCAAGTATGGCATACATTGGTGTACCAATGTTATTTGCAGAATAACCCGAATTCATACCTACTACTCCCTTTTGAGTGACTTCAAGAAATAATTAATGCTATTGCATTCTCAAATTAACAACTACGATTTAATCCATTAGGAAGAGACCTACTAACATAAATAATAATATGATGCTCCAACTGTTGAGCAATTAACCGGTAGATATCTATTTCGATAACTCCCGAAAGTTGATTGAAAGAATTGAACCAGAACACTATTATCGTAGATTATTTAAAAGCAAAAATATTGATGCTCTCAGGGAGATATGAAACGAAAACAATTGGTGGTTATTATAACCCATTATCTGAATAAAAAAAAAATGAACATTTTGTCTTCAGTCTTTCTCTCCGTGAAGACACCTGTAAAGCTTCGTCTACACGGTGCAAGTTTCTGGAACGTTCAAGAGCAGTAATTGCATGCCATTTTATTGCCATTCAAGAATTGCATGCAAGTTTTGCCATTCAATAAAATCGCATGCGGCTTACACCAAGGCAATAAAATTGCAAGGCTATTGTTGCCAGCAGGTCAAGCTACCTGAAACTGTCAAAATTTCCCAATCAACCTTGAACCTAATGTTTTAGCGATAATGTTGAAAATCTAATAAAGAAATTTGACAGATTGTAGTAGCTTGATATGCTGGCGTCTGTACAATTGATTCAAGTACTAACCGTATTTGCGCTGCCAAATATTTCAGTAAATTTTATTGAACGTCTTGTTTCGTACGCTTATGTTTGAATGATAGAAAATTTTCACGCCAGAATTCTTCGATCAATGTACTTAGACGGTGCCAGATATTTGCCCTTCAATTTAAATAAAATTAAATAATATAAAAAATAATATAAAAATTAAATAATAATATTTTAAATATTTTTTTAATGGTGCTTAACTTGGGCACCACCGAATCGAATTTTGTGTAAGAATCATCGTCCTTGTGCGTGCTTGTCTCTGTCAGCCTCAGCATTAACTTCCTTCTTTGTCATCTTTCACTACCTTCATTTTCCTGCTTTTCTCTTCGTTCCAAACTTTGCAAGCGAAACGTTAACGTTAACGTAACATTGAATATGTTTTTTCGATCGCTTCAGTATAAGCCCCCATTTTCGCTCAGAGTGTGACATCGTCTTGGTGTCGTGAGTTTTAGGGCTACATGAATGGTTTAGATCTCAAAAAACGCGTACTCACAAGGGCTACAATATGGTGAAAAAAAATACAAAAACTTTTCTTGAAAATCGCAAAAATGTGAAAAATTTGATCAAATTTTTAGGGTATTATGTCATAAAATCAGCTATAATCTCAAAAACTAAATGCGATATCAAAAAAATGAAATAAAGCCCTCGGGGTATTGATTTGGGCTACATTTAAAAAAATTGGACCTCTGTATCACTAGTAGTCTGGGCATGAGGGTGCCCTTTGTGTGACGTAATTCCGGGGAGCGCGCTCCTTAGATGCGCGTCGCGTAGCTGAGTTGTTATGGGAGTTGATCGTGAAATGTATTTGTATTTACTTGTAAATACGTATTTTAATTTAATTTTAAAATGATGTCAATGTTTTTTTTATTTTTTTCCGATACTTTGAAAATACTTCAAATTACAAAATAGAACTTTATATTAGAGACTAAAATTATTATTTCTATGTTCATAACTATTTTGTATCGCTTCGTTGTCGTTGTGTTAAACAAAAAATTACTTTGAAAAAGTAAAAACCGACATCAAAAACCTGAAACGAAATAAATAACTTTCATAAGAGCCTTAACAGCTTCTGAAGTCAGTGCCAAGCTAAGGTGCATTGACTTTGAAGAATTGAAGACACCGACTTCAGATGTAAGTTATTTCATTCGTTTTAGGTTTTTGAAGTTGGTTTTTACTTTTAGAAAGTATTTTTATTTTCCATTTTTAGTTTAGTACATATTTTATACAATTACATAAGCCCAAGACGAACGAAAAGAAGAAGAAACATCAAAATTAGCAAAGAAATGCCGGAAATGCAGTACATTTATGCATATAACTTCGTACATAAGAATAATTACCTAATGTATTATATACTTAAACCTTCCTGAAAGTATCACGATAGTCAAAGATACATCAAAAATGGTTCATTAGTTTTTGAGAAAATCGTGGACATAAAAACATACATACACACACGGGTCGAATAGAGAACCTTCTTTTTTGAAGTCAGCTAAAAATGATTTTTTTTCAGAAATAGTCTTAAGAATATTTCATTAAAGTTCAATATTGCATGGCGTAATTTTTACCTTACGGATTTTTTTACTTCGTGCATTTGAGCTCTATTACTTCAAAGACTACAAAAACCTATTAGGTATAAATCTAATACATCGTACAAAATGAAAAGCCTGCCTAAGTGCATTTTAAAAGTACCTGAAGGTCGTGTAGAGCACGAGATCTGTGATTTTTTTTACTATACTTTTTCAATGACTTTACCTAATATAAACTTTGATACAACGCGATGCCTCTGTTTATCAGCTTGTCTGACTAAGTAACAAGGAAGTTTTGATTTGATAAAATATTCAACATATTGGCTATAAATATTGCTCTACTTAATCCAAAATTAGGTACTATTAAGAAAGATTCCTCAACTTGAAAATCGAATGTGTACATAAAAAGTCCTGAGAAGAGTTCACGAGCGCAGCAGCTGTATGAGATATGTTCATTCTCTTCTTCTGTACTATACCAGTATTTTTGTTTTTAATTGTATTGTATGAAGTATTTATTTCTCCAAGCGGAAAAAGCTTGCGAGTAGGGCAGCATCTTATCTTCAATTGCTCTGATCTACTGTTTAGACTTCAACATTTTTATTTCCCTTTCATTAATTTCCTTATAATAATTAAAATTTATATTATAGGAGAAATTAAACTTTGCCATACAAATTAAGTCAATTGTGTGTATTAAAAGTGGTGCTATGGGAATTCCAAATCAATGGGGTTGACGTTATGTTGAGTAATTTTATAATGAACTAGTAAGCTAGAAATAATTCTGCTTTTATTTATCAAGAAAATGGTTTCATTCCCTTTATTTCAATGACGCAACAAAGTGAATAAACAGTTACAGGACATTCTTATATTTATAGTTTTTCATAAGGTATTCCTAGAATCCTATATTTTGCCGTTACAAGGAAAGAAAGAGGTTACATCCTTACTCTTCCAATACTCTAAGAAACATCAAACTTAGGCCAGTTGTTCACACGTTGATCTAGCTGTGAAAAACTACGGTTGATTCGCCGTGTGTAAGCACGGTCGTCAGTGTTGTATAGATCACTGTAGAAGCTTGTTGATAGACACGGCGGCACTATGGCACGGCGTCGTCCGGTCGTTTGCCATGTCATATACAAGCTCAAAAGTCACGCGATTATTCTACGGTGCGGCTAGCGCGCCATTAAGGACACCGTGCGGTGTACAACGGGCCTTATCTGCAGAAACCAATGACAATATTGATAATGAAAGGACTGAAGGGAATTCCCAAAGAGATACGTGAAGTAACCGATATATTGTATCTAGTACTTCTGTAATATATAATATCTATAGGTTTATATATAGGTACAGTTTGACATTGGAGAGCTACGCCCCTATGTGCTAACGCAAGCCTATCAAACAAGAATTTAGTAACACAATAACTCGCATGATAATCTGATAATACTTAATTACGTATTCTATAGCAATTTGCGATGATATTTGATTTACTCTCTCTCTCTTCAGTCATTGGAAACGGAACAAAAGGGTACTTATAAACGGGAAATGTGTTCAATGAGTTCTTTTGCATGAAGTATTTAATCCTAAAGTTCGTTTAATTTAATTTCATTATCATTTATTCAAATGTTTCTTGAGTAGATCCTGCTAGTTCAGCCTAGGCTATCTATGCCCGTACAATATCATCACCAACCTAAATTTATCCTTTTTAGAATTTTACTTTACTTTTATTTAGTTTCACCTTTCCCGGTGTCTGTCTGTTTGTCTGTCTGCCTGTAATCGAATCATGGAAGTTAAATTTGACCCTCTTCCCGGTTTCCGATTGAGCTGAAATAATACATGCATATTTACATCGGATGACAATGCAATATTATTATGACATGGAGCTGCTGATGATGGAGCCGGAAGGCGGCCATGGGAACTTCGTAATAAAACGACGTAACCCTATCGAGTTTGGGCTCGTATGATTTGTCTTGGCAAGAATTCTGTCCTAGATGATATTATCCACATTAATAAAAGCATGTTTACAAAAAAAAAAATGTTTTTAATAAAACACTTGTTATCAAATAAAATATACGTTTCATAATCTCATCAGTTTCGTCTCTTCAGTTTCACAATCGTGCACTAGGTGCAAACTTAGGACTTTCGACCGATCCTTCCAAACTACGTATGTAGATCGATCTAAAAACGAGCACCCCATTTGCGTAACACACTGTCTTTTACAGTTCGATGGTTTTTGAAAAAAATCGTAATCCATTGCTTCATATGTTTGAAAAATTCGCCTGCTCAACTGCGTAAATAACGCAATGTATGTAGTCGAGTTGTCAAAATGAAAGGCATTGCAATTGTTAGTGAGATACGCAATTACCCTGCAGCTCCAGTCCGTCTACCATACCGCTGTTGTGGTTGTTTTATAAGCTTATTTGCCACAACGCGTTCTGGCAAACATAAAGGCCACAACGCGTTGTGGCTGTTTTGAAGATGCCAGAACGCTTTGTGCCAATTTTTTTCGCTCAATGAGCATTTTTGGTCTTTGAGTCAGCAAGTAGGTAAGTGATACAATTTGTGTTTTCCCCTTTATATGTTTATTGCAAACCCAACCTATATCTGTTACCAACTCCAGTAAAATAATATTTAGCCTCAATTATATTGATCTGTTACCTATGTTGTTTACGAACAGTTATAACTCAACTATGATCAGCCATAATTAACGGTGAATCCATTGTCATTTATCTCATTGTTCTAACGTATATTTTCATGTCAGCGTTTATGTTGCGTTGACTTACATACTTCGATCTATTTTCCTTGTAGGCTGAAAAGTAGTATCTATTACAACGCTGTTTGTCTTCCGCTCTTGTAGGTTAATGTTAATTATCTATTGATTTCGGGCAACTGAAGGTGTAGGATCACGCTGGGCATTAGTTTCCGATTAAAGTCTTTTTAATAATCACGACACTTGAGTATATGTTACTGGCGATGATACTTGCTCAGAAGCTTATGACTTTACAATTGGTTCTATTTTACTAAAAAGCTAGTAGTTTGCTAGAGCGTAAACTAAAAAGATTCAAAAATCGAAATGCAACAATTAAATAAATAGTCTTAGAGAACTGCAGGTTTTTTCAACTCTCTTCATGGATTAAGTATTTAGATATACCTATAAGTATTTCTCTTTTCCTTACAATAAACGGGATAACCAAAAATCAAGACATTAAACAACCAAGATAAAAATAAGTTCTTCTACCTAACAGACAGCACTGGGCCATTTCTACTTAGTTAAAGCACTAGGAAGTGGTGAAGGGCGGGTGTTTTGGGGGACTGGCTTATGTAATTTTGACATCCAAAAAGTGCTGATTCTCAGTTTAGTTTGAATGAATGGCCTGGCCCCAAAAGGGATGAATGAAATTCAATTGCATGCAGCTGAGATGAGAATGCTAAGAGGGATGTGTGGTGCTACACGAATGGAATAAGAAATGAGTATATAAGAGGAAGTCTGAAAGTGACACCGGTGACTGAAAACTTGTGTGGAAATCGGTTTTCATGTGAGGCGGAAGAATGAGTAAAATGTCGTCAGGAAAGTTTTGAGTATGAATGTGGATGGCTGTACGTATAGGGAAGACCAAAGAAACGATGGAGTGACTGTGTGAAAGATGATGGCTAGAAAGGGAGTGACTACCGAGAAGACGATTAATCGAGAAGTATGGAAGAAAAATGCATGTTGTGCCGACCCCAAATAAATTGGAATAATTGTAGGAGAATGATGATTTTTGTAGGCGAATGATGATTTACATAAATATCGGGTGTGTTTTTTAGAGGCGAGAACTTTAAATTAAAATAAAACACAGAAATATGATTTTATATCCATGAAATTGGCGTTATTTTACAGATCATTTTATGGCATTAATGTTTGAACATGATTCCGGGTATGTGACCGCCGCGGTTGAAACAAACGCCTAGTTTAGGTGCTGAAAACTTAACTTTTTTTATGGGCTTAATTTAATAAAGGAAACATTTGACAAACGACTAATTTCACGAAATCTGGCCATCTCGTTCGTGTGATTTGAAGCCATTACTTTATTTTCTCTGGGGATATGTAGTCTCATGTTTTTTTCCGACAAACCAGTAACAATTGAGCACTTGGATGCCAACATTCGATGCATTATTGCCGAAATACACCCTGATTTACTGCGAAGAGTGTGTGAAAATTTGACCTCCAGATTACGCCATGTACGCGGTAGCCGCGGCGGCCACATACCTGAAATCATATTCAATCATTAATGCCATAAAGTTATCTATCAAATAAAGTCAATTTCATGGATATTAAACACATTTTTTCTGTGTTTTATTTCAAGGTATAGTTCTTCCCTCTAACAAAAAAAAAAAACACCCGATACTTCAAAAGATTTATTAAATGAGGTTACAAATATAGAGTGTTATAAATAAATATGTAAGCACATAAATAATTTCATTAACCACATACACATTACATAGTCCAGAACTTTAATCGAATTAGGTTATTAAAATACAATAATTGCTCTATTTACGAGTATGTTCCGCTTTCATTCCTTGTTCTAATTAAATATATCTATCACATTAAGTGCACATCAAAGAGTGCTCACTTTTTAGATATATGTGATATAAACATGTTCTATTTTCTAATCTCTCAATTACCTAAATACTTTTAGCCCAATGCAGTTTAGTTTCTGCGAAAAAGTTCGATCTAGTCCAGTCATATTAGGAGTCAACCTCGGAACGAGAGATAATAATTGCTGGAAACTCGTTTTGGCGTTATAAAAGTTGTCTCAAAAGTCTCTTAAAATCTCGTGCTTGCATAGTAAGTTATTCAAGGTCAAATGTCACAAAAATCGGTTTGTCGCGTTTATCTCATTTTCTTCATGCGCTCAACCGTTTTTGAGATAGAGAGCGGAGAGCGCACAGTAATAATACATACTGTAAAGCAAAATCATCCGTGAATCTCGGTAAATAATAACTTGTATAAAGTTATTAAATCAATAAAATATTATTAACAATGAATAATTTACATAAAAAGTTAAAAAAGGCAATGTCAAAACACACATCTATTCTTCAATAAGTTTTGACAAACGTAGGGGACGTTTGTTTAAAAACATATTATGCATTCAGTGGCTGTGATACAATTTCTGCGTTGTTAAAAAAAAAGGAAAACTTTCATCAAATTACTAGAAAAACTTGCCAATTTCGACCAACTGACTCATGTTTTAACTTAAAAAAAACTGCCCTGTACAACAATTATACGAGAGCACACAAATCTAGCGAATTAAAATAAATCTAGTCTAGCTGACAGTCCAAATATCAGCTAGACTACTACGATAATATTAATTGCTTGACTAATAGGACTAATTTCAATAGGTGCTAAGTAAGTAATTAGTTAATTATTTCCTAAATTAGTTCAGAAGCTTTCAAGATGATAACAGTGAAATGTACATAAATAACAAGGTACACAAATTTTAATTGATAAAAATAACAATATAATATACAAACTAAAATTAAACGTCAAAAAATTCATCCGCATCGCTGTCGACTGGTAATGTACCCTAGTAACTGGCGGCATTGCCACGTTGTATGGTAAAGCTTAGCTTCTGGCCAAGGTAAAAACCAGCCCTTGGGTCACGGGAAATATCAGCCAGCCGTTTGGAGATTAAATTTCACTAAACATACAATGAGTACTCAGATCCCACTGCCCGATGGTTTCAACCCCAAACGGCTCGATAATATTATCACCGATATGGTACTTACGCCGCTTGAAGTTTTCCGCAGCCGCATGTTTAAAGTTAGAATGATTTATTCTATTTTTTAAGTATGGCCAAAAATCTTCCACTATAAAATGAATGACTCTAGAATAGAAATTAATGATGCCTAATTTACATTTTTTTTATTGCCAGCTTTTTATGGCTCATTCAATGCCTATATTATTATTTACACACGTATTAGTATTGTTTGTTGAAATTATTGTATTTTAATGTTCAAATATCATATAGCATGATGATACATTATTATTCTTTTGAGTCAGCCTGGTAACATGGGGAATTAATGTATGATTTATATAATTTGAAAATTTCAATCATTTATTTTCTTTTATTAAATCAGTATTTACTTATCATAATACAAACTAACTGTCTTAAATAATAATAGAAATGAAAAGGAAATTATTTCAATAATTTGCAAGATATATTCACACGTAAATTCAATGGATTAGATCTTGTTAAAAACTGTTGCCACTATTTATTCATCATCATTCGAAAATGGTGACAGACGACGACCGTGTTGCCAGCAATATTGAATCGTCATGTTGCCATCTTATAAATTGCCGATAATTAGTTTTGTAGTCCAGGACAAAACCGATGACCGACGTTATGCTTCACATAACGATCGTTTAAACTAACCCACACGTTTAAGAAAAAGAAACCTGTAATGACAGGTATTTTAGGCCATTTACCTTATAATAAATAATAGGTATATTGTATATATAATAATAGGTATATATACAGAATGTGTATATTGACGATGTCTTGTATTCTATACTTAAAATATTGACTTAATGTTTCTTTTTCTGTGATTGGATAATAGGAACTGTGATTTAGGATGATGATCTTTATATTTTTTTTAAGCGGCTGCTGGGCATATGTTTTCGAATAGTATAGTAAAGCACGAATACTTTGGTACAGGTATTTTCTATTGTACCAGTTATTGTTTATGTCAAATCCTAAGTGGAACTATATATTCCTTTTTGCTCTTATAATGGCTGTCAATATTATCTGTATGGCACAATTAGCAGACAGCAGCAGAGAAAAATATTTTACATTATTAAAATTCATGTAAGTTTTAACCAGGACATCGATCCTTAGTAGGTAATTAATCCTTAAACAATTCATTACTAATCAGTTTTATTTTTAAAAGCGCAATTCTTGGTCCTTTTCTTTTTTCTTGTCTGGCAATGATTTTCATAGTATAGAACCAGCAAGTAGTCTGCAGTATACGATCAGGGGGCCGATTCTACTAATTTGCAACGTTACACGTTCAATTGTGTTTCAACAACAGTTCAGTTTCCATCGCCGTTCGATAGTTACCAAAAAAGTCATTCTACTATTCTATATGCAAAATGGAAACTAAACTTAAACCCCATCGTAACGGGAACGTAACAGCGGATAACCTGTGTGACCAACATTCCAAATAATATGTTTTAATAATACCACAGAAAAAGAAAAGTTGAATCCATAATATTACTAAATACGAATAAGTGCTACTAAAAGTATTTTTAATACAAAAACATATCTAGACCACACTTATACTTTTAGCCTGTATATTTTTTTGTAACATTTCAACTTTATAAATAATAAAAACTCAGAAGAACGTTTCGTTTTCGGCCCCAGCTTGCGAAAACTGTGAAACGAAACGTTTCAATTATGTCAAAAAGATAATGATGCGACTAAACGTCACGCTTGGTCACGCTTATGTTCGGTTTTGTTAGCAGAATAGCTTTTGAGATTGTTTCGATCGATCGGTGACTGAACTGAAACGTAACCGCAGTTGGATTGTTGTTACATTAGTGGAATGAAACGCTCAAAAGCCGTGGTTCAGCTGCCATTCAATTGATTTTTTAACAATTTTGTTAGTAGAATCGGCCTCCTGAGTCTGTTGATAATGCCGCCAAGACGTTTGATCACTGTAATTCCATTACATTTAAAAGTGATACAAAATAAATCAAACCTGTACGGATAGAGTTGAGACAATTAATTGTTCCTAACTACCACGTAATGCGTGTACGACATAAAAATGGCGCTTAATTACAACATTTGTATTATCAAAGTGTTCAGTGATTCACTGCTTACTTCACTCAATAGATTTGATGACACAAAAAGTACGTAATTGTTAGAACTAGCGCACCAGAGTGTGTTAGTCTCACAATTCAATCTGCCTAGCCTTTTCCCAACTATGTTGGGGTCGGCTTCTAGCCTAACCGGATGCAGCTGAATGTCCAACAATAAATTAGTCTGATATTTTTATGATTGATTTTTCCAAGATCCTCAAGCGATTCTTTCAAAGTCTGAGAAATAGCGTGGTCTCTTTCTAGACAGTTTTTATCTATTGTAGTTTAATGTTTATTTATACTGCAATGTAATCTTCCGCGATTTTCATTTTTTTTTAGGACTTCAACGCAACTAAATGCAAGTTTTATAATGCGTAAAAGTACATAATAAGTAATATAATCAGAAAAAATATATGATATTCTTCAGGATATCTGTTAGTTAGATTAGTGTGTTGAAAACATAATACAACTAATTTTATACGATAGATAAAAAAATCACGAAGATGCTGTCAAAAAATTCTTTTAACAATTAATAATCATACATCATATACATGCAATCATTCAGATTTTTTATTATTAAGATTTTTGTAAATAGATAATTCGATATTCGATTATATAGATTTTTGTAAATAGATTTAATTTTTTGTAATCAGATTTAATTTTTTAGTCCAATGAATTGACTTTTTGTAAATAGATAATTGCTTCATATTTTGCAATAAATGAAGCTATTCTCATTCAGATTATAGAACTCATTATATAAAATAATACGAGAGAAGATAACTCCGAGCGATATAAGAAGGAGATAGTTCCAACTGCCACATTGGTCTAGTGTTTGCAAGCGCTACTTCTGAACATGAGGTCCTGGGTTCGATTCCTGGGTCGGGCAAAGTATTATCGCGTTTTTACATCTGGAATTTCTCAATAGCAGCCAGGAGTCTGGATCTGTGGCTGGTTGATGGCAATAGGCTCGCCCCCTGTTACATGGGACTTAAATATATCTAGCGAAATGTGGGAGTACTGTAGGTACACCTCTGCCTAACCCTTCGAGGATTACAGGCGTGATGTTATGTTATGTTAACTCCGAGATCAAAAAGCAAGGTACGCTGACTATTTCACAACTCCCTTATGTTCATTGTGATCTTGACCGTACTTCCGGGATTGTCCTGATAGCCGTGGAATACCTCTCCACTCCTCAAGCACCTCAGGAAGTGTTGCCCCCTTATCGCTACGTCACTATGTGCTAGCGGCCGTCTCCGGGGGCCCATTATTGCGAGTGCAAGTCACCCCCTGCCATTTTATCCGTGTATAATATATAACATTGGTCAGGCAGGGGACATAGTTCTTCCATAGTTCAAGTTACCCAATCCACTTTAGCCACCCAAACCCATAGTCCAATATGTTTTGTTTCCACGTACAACAATAGTCCTGCACCAACCGGGGGTTGTCCTTGGGTGCACTTGCATAGTGCATACAGGGATAATCGTCGGTTGGTGCCTCCTTATCATTTAAAATTATTTAAGGGGCCTCTGCGAGTTGGCTTCGGCTCCTTGTACGCCTTCCAAAGGTCCGGGACCCCAGGGTCCCGAGAAATGTAAAAAAAAAAATTCCAGAAAAAGCATTTCAAATGGAATATTATAAATGAAAAAGTTTGGATGTTTGTTACTCAATCACGCCAGAACGGCTGAAAGGATCTAGATGAAATTTAGCACAGAGATAGATTATAGTCTGGAATAGCACATAGGGTACTTTTATCCCGGAAAATGTATGGTTCCCGTGAGATAATTTCCAACATCCACGCGGGCGAAGCCGCTGGCAAAAGCTAGTATATACTATATTCTACATTATTTCACGGCACGGTTTGAAGGCATTACTTGTCTTGGTCCAGTGCCTGAGCATTAGACCTTCCGATAGGGCTATCGGCCACAGTGACCAAGAAGCTGTTGGCGCTGCCCTGCACCCGCCGCATCAGTGAGGCGACACGCCCAGGTTCAGGAGCTCACATTCTTTTGCATTTTTGCATTTCTTTACTGCATTCTTCCCGCCGAATTGCAGTCCGTTGCAGTGTTGAGACCAATCTTTCTCCCCTAGTTACCAACTCATTGCATAAGAGACCGCAAAGAGTGCTTCCACAATGTTGGAAAACCCCTCCCTAAAGTAGAACCCAGAACAATCTTCAAAGAGACACCATACTCGAAATCAGAATTCATAAGCGTGACCGCGCATTATTATTCAACACATTACTTAACACGTAATAAACACATTAGGGATAAACAAATGTTTACGTCTGCAAACAAGCTAGATTGCCTTAAAATTACAACTCGGTCATGAGCAATGCAACACTAAACAGGTCCTAGAACGACTGGATGTGTCACTTGGCTTTTAATACATAATAAACACGGAATATTTAAAAAATAATAAACACAGCGATTATTATTTCGTTAAATCTATATCTATACTTCTAAAGAGTTAGTAGTTCGAGAGAGTTTGTTTGTTTGGTTGAACGGGCTAATCTCAGAAACTGCTGGTTCGAATTGAAACATTTTTTTTTGGTGTTGAATAGCCCATTTATTGAGGAAGGCTATATAACATCACGCTACAACCAACAGGAGCGGAGCATCAACGAAAAATGTTGCAAAAACGGGGAAAATTTATTCCTTTGAGAGCTTCCGTTGCGTGCGCTGCGTAAACGGTTAAAGTTACGCGACAATTATGTATGACGGAATTATTCCTCTTAAAAAGTTCTAAAAAAAAGTCTTTAATAGCATATGTGTATCTATTAAGGTTGGCTCGCTATAATATTTTTTATGGTAATCAAATTAGATATTATACTAATAAGAAAGAACGCTAAGCAAAAACGGAGTAATAGCACGGGCACTTGGGCACTCGGGCAGGCGATGGAAGTTGACGCGGCGACCGACGAGGTGGATCGGGGGAATAAGAAATTTCACGCAGACGTAGTCGCGAGCAGAAGCTTGTACAATATACAGGTGTAAGGGACAGCCCTCCACAAACTAACAGGGTGCATTCAGTTCCTTATTTTGAATCATATTCCACTGGAAAATTTCTCAGGAAAATTTTAATTTTTTATTTTTGTTTTTCAGTTACTATTCCTTTATTTCAATGTAAAATTACATTATCTGTACGCAGTACTCCATTTATGTAAATAAAACAGCTAAAATAAAAAAAAAAAACAGCAATGGATGTTGAACTACTCTAACGAACGACGCGTGAAATCTGCTGTTCACTTTCTGCGTAGCTACAGAGTTCACCGAACTCACCGATTTGTGCATAAAAACACAAATCAGGTTTATTGGATTCTCATAACGTTCCTGAAATAATGTCATGTACCGGGCATCTTAGTATGATATACTGATTTCACCCCATCAGTCTACAGAGGGCTGTATAATACAACTAAAGGCCTATTCAAACCTAAGCGGTATTCGCTACCGTCTGCGGTAGAGAAAACCGAGTGGGTATGCGGTAATATTCATTCATCTGTACCGCTTTTGCCGCGAAACATAATACTAAATACCTAAGCGAAACCCGCGCGGTATTACCTCTACCCATAGCGGCAGCGAATACCGCTTAGGTTTGAATAGGCCTTTACTATTTACACTAGGTACTAAATTAATGAGCAGCGGTGGCCTAGTGGTAACGGCCGCGACTTACGAGTTTTAGGTCGTGGGTTCGAACCCAAGCAGGCACTTTACTATGTGTAAATTATTTTATCACCACTGCTCTAAAAACGGCGGAGGAAAACCGACATGTCCTATAACCAAAAGTTCGAAGACATGTAACATCCGCCAACCCGCACTGGGCCCGCGTGATGGATTGTAGCCTACTCCTTCTCACAGAGAGAAGACCTGCTCCCAGCAGTGGGAATATTATAGGCTGATTATATCTATGACTAAATTAAATGACTAACTAACTAACTATACAAATAAATACAAAATGTAATACTATGTGTATTTTAAGTAATTTTTAAAAGATTACAGCAGCGGTCCAAATATAGGTCCTTGCAAAACCCTAGGTTTTTTTTCAATTAACAAAACTGCAAGTATAGCGTCTATTGAATCAATTGAATGATTTCATTGTAAATTTATTACACAATACCTATACAACTTTTATTTTAATTTTAAACCGCTTTGTCAGTGATAAAAAGAAACCCACATAAAACACTATTAATATAAAAAACGAAGACGATACTGATGATATTTTACCTTACAAGAAACACAAATGGAGAAAAAAAGAAACTAACATTTGATCTTGATCATTGATCATTTTTAGGGTTCCGTAGTCAACTAGGAACCCTTATAGTTTCGCCATGTCTGTCTATCCGTCCGTCTGTCCGTCCTCGCTTAATCTCTGTGACCGTTAGCACTAGAAAGCTGAAATTTGGTACCAATATGTATATCAATCACGCCGACAAAGTGGTAAAATTAAAATTGGAAAAAAATGGTTTATTAGGGTAGCCCCCCTATATGTAAAGTGGGAAGTGATTTTTTTTTTTAATTTTAACCCTAACTTGTGATATATTGTTGGAAAGGTATTTAAAAATCACAATACTAGAATCATTTTTTGATAATGTCAATAATTTCGGAAATAATCGCTCCAAAAGTAAAAAACAATGTGTCCCCCCCCCCCCCCTCTAACTTTTGAACCATAAGTTTAGGAAATATGAAAAAAATCTGAAAAGTAGAACTTTATAAGGACTTTCTAGGAAAATCATTTTGAACTTGATGGAAACAACAATTTTTGTACAAAAAAGACAAAAAGTTGTACAAAATAATTTCTGGACTAAGTCTGTAGTACATAACATAATGGATACCCACCTTTAAACTCATAAGTGGGAACACTTATTGTGACGGACGGGAAACTACGGAACCCTACACTGAGCGTGGCCCGACACGCTCTTGGCCGGTTTTTTCATCGTTATTATTATCCAGTTTCACCTTTAACATAACTTCAAATCAAAAATCATATCTGCTTTAATATTTCTATATTCGTGGTGTTCACGGTAAAACTCTCTTCTACGTCAACGCCATGTTTTATAGGGACTGTCTACTAGAATTGCAGATCCTAATTCATTAGGCCTAATCCAATACTCATCAAAGTCGCCCGACTCAGTACTGTGAGAAATGTATATTCTCGTGTTTTCCTGGAAAAGGCTCCTACAAACAGGCGTGGCACGCGACGCGAATCGTACGCGTGTCGCGCGACGAGTGGTGCCTTTGTGTCACGTGCGATTCGCATCGCGTGTCGCACCTGTTTGTAGGAGCCTTAACTCCATACTCTTTAACTGCATCTACTTTCAATTCTGCATCACCATTTTAAATTTTATCGTCTTCAGAATAAAGTTCAGTGTTGTCTACTTCTATAGTGATATAAAAAAGTGTCTGGTCGAGTTTTTCTTCGTATTCACCTATAACCTAGCTTTAAAGTTGCCTTATTTGGCGGGAGCAACATTTTATCTGTCTCGTAGAGCTGATTTATGCAATCAAGTTTTTCAACTGTTTAGGTAACATACTTATTAACCGACATAAAAAAGTGGAGGTTCTCAGTTCGTCCGAATCTTTTTTTAAAATATATTTTCCCCGATTACTCGAAGACGGCTGGACCGATTTAGAAAATCATTTTTTTGTTTAAAAGGGTATACTTTCTAGTTGGTCCCATTGTCACCAGGTCATGATCTGACGATGGGATCCCATGGAAATTGAGGGCAACCCTCAAAATTTATAGGCACACCTATAGCAATTTGGATATTTTTTTTATAGTAACTCGTGCATTTGCTCTCAGAAAGCACCATTTCGTGAAGTGGAACTGATGATGAAGATCACAGATGGCCACCGCCGGTACTACTCAATAATAAGACTTTCACGGGTTGCGATTCGATTAAGTACTTTAATAATGGTAGCTAAGCAATTTATGCTCGTTACATTGCATATGGTGAAGTGGAGCTGATAGTGAAGTCACCAGTTCAAAAGTCAACAGTTCTCCTGGTCCTGGTACCAGTGGGCTAGACCACTTGTCTATCTCTACGAAGAGTAGACAACCTTTTATTACAAAGTGACATTTCGTTTCTCCGTTTTTGACATCGCACCGTAGAAATCCTTCTACAATTTGTCATTTTGTCTTTCGTTTCTAGCGATCTTTGTCTGGTCTAGGTCCTTTTTATGTAGACTATTTCGGAGGAAAGTTTTCTATCCCAACTGTCAAAATCACACTGACCACTGATAATTGTCTAGGGTAGTGAAGACAATTTGATTTTGTAACCGCCATGCTAAAGCTGGTAGAAAAATTTCTACTCGACGGCCGTCAAGTAATATCGACAAAATCATTTTTTTTTCTCTTATTTTGCTTATATAATATCTCGCAAACGGTGTGTCTTATCGCAAAAATAATGAAAATTTTGCCCCCCTTTATTAACCTCATAACCCCTTAAAACTCTACATGTAGGTAGGTTTCATAGTTTCCAAAACAAAAAGTGAAAAATTCCATATATAAAAACACGTAGAGTCTCATCTTCTCCGGCGTTACGGGCTCGCCTCCGCAGTTCTATTTATATGCGTGACGTAATATTTGTAAAATTTGAGAATTGAACAGAAAAAAGAATCCTATGAAAAAACAAAGAATTCTGAGTCAAATTATGTAAAAAAGGGAATTTCGTAAAAGTGCATTTGACTCTTTGCCGTACTGTTTACACAGTAACGTCATTTTTGTCTAGTCTTCCGTCGACAAGACGATTCTCTACGGTTCTCGTGCTATGCCTGCTGGAGAACCCTCAACAATTAACGTCTCTGCATCGGGAAAAGCAATATTTTGTAAAAGGTGATGAGCAGTTGACATTTAGCTATTGTAACTTAGATAAATTACAAACCGACCCACTAAAAGTGAAATATAAAAAACTTTGTTCCAAAAAAAGTAACCGACCGATCCAAAAACACCGACTTCCGAAATTAACTTTTCGCTTTGTAGTGGTTTTTTTGGCAGTCGGTTGCTTTTTTTGCAAAAAAGTTTTTTTTTGTTAATTATAGATTTATAATAATTATGTATATTTGTGTTTATTTAGGGCTAACTTAATAAGGTTTTTTTTTAAATCACAGACTCGTAATAAAATTCAAAAGTTCCGAGTTAAAGGCCTGTTGTGTAAGAACCACCACGTATGATGCAATCCTAATTCAAAAAAAAATAAAAGACTTAAAACTTGAACGAGAAAGATGCCTTAAAAAGAATCTCACCACAGATAAAAATTCCTTCAACCAGACATTATAAGAACGTTCGCATTTACAAACCTGAATCTGATACACATGTAACTTGTATAGAATACTACTGACCGGACTATGACCTGACTAATAAATTCCAAAATTCATGTCACCTTGAAGAAATCGCGCATCCAACCTTCTAGAAAAGAGTTCCTTGCCACAAGTTCCTAATTCAGACCATATATTAGTAACATTATTAGGAATTCTTTCGCCGTGTGAGGAAGCCATAAGGATAATTGAAATGAGGCCGGTCATACAGACGTCCTTATGTGTCGAGTCGGCACCTGAATCTTTGATGATAAATGAACGAATTGTTTCCTTAACCGTCTTGATCTATTACATTATTTAATTGTGTAACGTGTTATGGAAAGTCACAGGTCAAGTTTCTGTGTTTAAATGTATGACCCGTGAGCCTCTTTAGTTTAATAGATGATGGAGGAAAATGGTTTATGTCTTCATTAATTTTTATTGTCGCTGTAAGTATTTTGGTGGGTGTAAAGGGTCAAGGGACTGCCAACTTTAAATTAGATGATTGTGACTTGCTTGGTGCAGTAATGTGCTGTAGGTTAGCAAAGTGCTTGACTTTCAGCCTTCCTAGGCTCTCTCCATGCCATGTTCTCTAAAGCAGAGGGAGTGGATCGTAATCCACTACGCGGGCTCTGTGTGGGTTGGTAGATGTCACATGTCTTCGAATTTTTGGTTCTAGGACATTCCGGCTTCCTCTCTATGTTTTCCTTCACCGTTTAAAATGGATAAAATGGAGTTGTCAATTGCTGCTAACATTATCAAAACAGTCCCTTTTGATTTGATTATTTTGATGATGAACAGGAGCAAAGTCACCTCGTGTCATTCGGGACCTTTTAATATTCTGATAAATAATTTACCTAATAAATCAAATTATTTCATATTCTGGTCATATAGTTGTAACCGCGAACTGATTTGATAATAGGTATCTGAGAGAGATCTACTACAGGTAGCGCCACTCAAACATCGTGACGACGGTACTGCCGTCATAAGGAAAAAAAGACGTATCTGACATTTTTTCGAAATAGAGTTATTTACATAGTCGGAATCAGAAAAAAAGACGCATCCACCAGTATTTTTAAATTGGCAAAAACTTAACGAAAACCTAATAATTCTTACTATTAAAAGACGCATCTGCCTTTGTATCTTATAGCTTAAACAGGACTAAATATTTTTTTTCTCCATTTCAATATTTCTTAAGATACGTCCTTTTTCCTTATAACGGCAGGGTACATGATTCAACGATGACTGCAATGATTAAAACCCAATATAGAAATCAATTTACATAGGTTTACCTACGTGACAGTGATTAAGTCTACCTATTTGACCATTGGGGATCCCATATAACAGTATAAGAAGTGCTTACCTAAGTAATAGCACCTCTGGGAAAGTACTACGACCATCCCTAACCTTTTTTGCTGCTAAGCAGCGTGGCTCAAACAAACCACAACACTGGTTTGAATGTGAAATTTATGGCTCATGAACAGAGATCGGAATAGGTAGAGGATAAATACCTAATCATCTAGGAATTCAGTAACAAGAGTGGAAAATACCTCCTATAAAATCCCGGACTGATAAAAAATGCGAAGACTGGTGGTCAGACTTTCGGACTTCCCATAATTCCTGTCAAAGATCCACGAATGTCAGCCGGGACCAACAACTTAACGTGCTTTCCGAGGCACTGAGGGGTCACGGAGTGCAAAGACCTATCCACGGACCAACCGCGGCAAGCGTAGCTTAACCTGATCGATCGACCCGTGCGGCTGTTATTAATATTCCCTTCTAATAATATATAAAAAGACTAATCAGTAAAAATATACGATCTTTTTAAAATTGTCTTCATCCTGATCCTCCCCATCATTATTGAATTACATGTAATTACTGCTATCGACTAAATAATCACTTGTTTTGTTTTCTAGTTAACTCAAAGAAACTGATTAATAAAATAATGATCTGATTTCAAAGACTCTAACCTTGGCTGACCTACAAGCTGCATTTCCTTAGAAACAAGGTAGTCTTCGCCATCACAGCATGAGTCCATTACCTCTAATATCTTTAATATGTTCATGTGACATCGTATATATAAGTCAACATGCGAAGGCTTCTGCAAACCAAGTGTCGTGCTCTGAAAATTAGCCTTAAATTAGAATTATTGTCGTCTGTCATCCTTGCTTCTTGATGAAAATACAACGTCAGTTGAGCAAACAACTATTTTGTATATTTCTTTTGTTGAGTGTTGGGAAAGATTTGACGAGTTTCAGATTTGCTAGTAACTGGTATTGCGGTAATACACGACATTTGTGACTGTTCCCATTTGCGAAAATAAAGAGAGTCATTTTTCAGCAGCAATCATATTACGAGTATGTCCATATTATTGGATCAGAGATGTTGCCATGTGATAGTAAATTGACCTCGTCGGAAAACTCAGAAGGATTATCCCGTGGTTTTACCCTTAAGTCATTGAAGTGGAAACTCAGGAAAGATGGAAGAAACGACAAGTGGAAATCTGCGGAAAATTATCCCCTATGAATAAATTGACCGTGATAAATATTTTTAACCACCGAGGTCGGTGCGTTGAGAGAATATCAATTACGAGTATATTAATGACAACAATATTTTTAAGGAAAACTTAATGTTGAACCTCCACAGTCCACACTCACGTAATTATAATCAGTTGAGAAGACAAGTTTATGGCGTAACAAGTTTATGAAGACTAAAAAAACTAAGAATTACAATAATCAATGCACTGCTGTTATCTCTTTGTCTACAATGACATGATGAACAGAAGCGTATATAAAAGTCATGGAGCAATCTTGTCCACAGTAAACCAATCTTCAAAATTGACCTGTAATCTACTTAGTTAACAACTATTACTTACGTCCACAACAACACTTGACATAGATATCCCTTTGTCCTTTTAATAACATGTTAATTCTTTAACAAAAACATAATTTGAAAGGCCCTGAGAAATTGAAGAAGGTTATAGACCTTTTAAACTAATCAAATATACCTACAAAAGGGTCTTTTTAAGGCCTTAAACGTCATAATGAAACTCATGAAGCGTTCACGATTTCTCAAGTTCTTCTGTCACATGCTTAAGTAAATAGTAACGATATTATTGTCGTCGATAAAACGGTTAACACGTTAATTCATGGTTGAAGTGATAATTAAAACGTTTTGCTTGTTACGTGAGGTGCTTCCACATCACGCACCAATTTGGCCAAAAGTCGTGTATTTATTTTATTTATTCTTCACGTTCAATTTTTGCTCGACATTCTACTGAAACTGTTCTATCGTCTTCATTAACTGTAGAAGAGTGAAGATACTCAAGCTTACCTGCATCCTGGATCTTAAGGTCCGTTCCATACTTTACTGATTCTTGAATATTTTTACGGCATGCGGCATCATCTTTCTGTACTGTCTTAAAGATGTATTAATATTGTCTAATAAGTAATTAGCGGTCCCCATTGGTTAAAAATTTACATTAATTAATATATCCAACTGCTTGATCAACTTGTCAATGACCTTTACAGTCAACATAATTATTTCAGAGAACCATGTCAAACGGTGGTTCTCCATGGATTGATTAAAAAGACATACAAATACATGCATAACATCACGCTCGTATTACCAGAAGGGTTAGACAGAGTACACCCACAATTTGCCAGTTATGTTTAAGTCTCATGTAATAGGCGGCGAGCCTATTGCCATCAACCGGGCACAAATACAGACTCTGGGCTGCTAATGATGATTCCAGATGGAAAAACTCAATAACACTGCTCGATCTAGGAATCGTACCCAGGACCACGTGCTCAACTAGGCCACTAGGCCAAAGAGGCACTCAGATTCATAATATAAAAAATACATATGCACTAGAGATGGGCCGACTATGACTTTGGCCAACTAGCCGACTAGTCGGCTGCAAAGTGGGCGACTAGTCGGTGAAGCCGATCATTGCTTTCGGTTGTTATGTTAGATATAAGTTTATTTTATTGGATTTCTGGGTTCACATCCAATTAGGTAAATAAAGAAAGAGTTCCTTTCCTATTTCTAAACTGTTTGCTAAATAATTTCGTTTTCTTTTTTGTTACATAGAAGTATTATTATTATTTTGATTTGATTTCTGGATCTAAGTCTTATTCATTATTATTAGGTATTGCCAATTTTTGCTATAGTTTCTTTTTTTTTGTTAGAAGTACTAATTAATTTTAAATTAATTTCTGGATCTCAGTCCAATTAATTAATGGACCAAATGATGGGTTCCCCTATTCCCATCCTAATTTCCTACTATAAAATAGTCTAGATTGCACTGAAAGTAAACTGTAGTACTGAAAATAGACTGATTATAATAAAATAATAACTGTAAAGATTTTAATTTCATTTCAATCACCCTCTTCTAAATTTTTAAGCATATTAATACTAGTGAAAATTGGGTCGACTAGTCGGCGGTTTTAGCCGACTAGTCGCCGACTACAAATATGGCCGACTAGTCGGTACATCACTAATATGCACATATTCATAGTATAAATTATATAACTGATGGCGCAGTGTAAATACACCCTTTCTTGCATTAAACACATGATTACCATGTACAACTAGTTGATTTCTGTGTCAGCTTCATTACCTTAGAATCGATTCTCTTATCTTGTAATCGAATGGGTATGTAATAAATTGTCCTCGATTACTTAGGGTTGGCAGTAGTTCCAAGACGGCAATAATCGTCACATCAAAAGGCAAAGGACCAAGACCAACCAACCCACAAACTTGTTTTAACAAACGATGAATTTAATAGTACTTGTTCCAAAGAAGCATGCAGTTTCACATCTAATGGATGAGCTTCCTGTACCTGAGTTTGGGCTCACGTATGTTGGTTATTCTCAGAACTTTATCTACATCTTCTATGAAATCAATTACATGTTTGATATCGTTGAACATCAAACCTTTGTTAGTGTAGTATATCATGTAACTTCTTAGCATCGTGTAGTAGTATAACTTCTTTAATTTTATTGTTATTATTTTATACCTAATTATTGGGATTGACAACCTATTTATTAACGCCACTGTCAATTGTTTATTTTGTATATTATCTTCAATGCAGTCCTCTTGATTTTAAGTGTTGTAATTGAAATTAAACATTCCATTAGCTACTGTATCACTTTTCATGATAGCTTTGTTATCATTAAGGGGTGTTTGTTGGATTCCATTAATCCATCATTCAGTTTTCTGACGTGTGGTCTGGTATAAATAGTAGATAACTTCAACTGAGGATTTGAGTATAAGAATTGAAGATACACTTTTCACGCCATTATCTTTCTTATTTCATCGAAAGTCAGAAAGCGATGATAATGGACTACGCTTTTTACAATGGCGAGGCTTGCTTAGCAAAATATGTATTTTATAGGCAAGGCGAAAAGATCAAAGAAAATAAAGTGACGGAAGATCAGATTATGTGTGCTAATAATTCTTAGTCAAGCAAAATGGGGTTGACAGTTAACTACGTTTGATCCTAACTCGTGCAAATTAAATCAAATTTGTACTTAATCCAGTCTGATATAACACACATACCTACCCATTAAGCCGCTTTAGGTAAATTATTTAAAATAGTTAACACGTGGAATTCTGATACAAATAGCTTTAAATGATCAGTCACGACCCAGGTTTTGATTACAGGCTTAATAATTAATTAATATTTTAAAATAAAAACGATGAAATATTCTTTATAGATGCTACTAAGGTACTTTGCTTTTCATATTCTTCTTTCGCGCTCCCATTCAAACCCGTACCGAATATATAGATACAATTTGATCGCTCCGCGCCGCTATGAGTACTTATTCGGTTTGCACATCATAATTCAAACTTCATTCATATAACCGTCGTCCACTTGCATATTAAAAATCTATTAATCGTCCTTTACACTGGTCTTGGCAGTGACATCGACCTCCAAACCACAATAGTTCCATTCAATCGTCCCCTGTATCGTAAATCGGTTTTATATTCATTTAATGATAATAATGCAACAACAATGAAGACCGCGCCTTCTTTTTAAACGCATTGTAAAGAGGTAGAATGGATGCTACTATGCTAAACCACAAATGGTTTCCGTAGATTTCAGCGGGATTCGGATTAATCAGGTTGTTTGGTACGATAAGTACCAACGATGTTTGTTGTTTGAGGACATTTTGGTCCATATGATTTGTGAAATCCAATGGAAATTGAAGAATGAATGTCAGAAAGCAGCACCAGATGCTTTACTAGAAAAACAAACTTTGGGCTAGACCAAAAAATCGAACTCCGCCGAACTCCTCCGCCCCCAACCGCCCAAGCCAAGTCCAATCCCCAAAGTCGCGGTTATTGTACTATTACAGTTACAGAAGGTACCATTAAATGAAATGCTTTGTTCGAATCTCATGACTAAGTGACAATTTAACCATTTCTTCGCGCTTATCAAAAACATAGTGTGACTTCTACGGTTCAATTACTATAATACGTTTTCTCTCATTCATACGAAAATCAATTACATCTTTTTGCCCCCAAACAGGACAGCGCTCTTCTACTTTTTACGACCTTAATCAATACGTAATCCCATACAATTTGTGATAAAAACAACTAATTTGTGTTGATTCGCGCGTAAAATTGTCATTTATAAAAACTCGGTTAACTGCTTAATTAGGGTCCTATATTTTCTTATTGTCGTGGCCATTTTGTTAGAAAAGAAACGCTAAATGGTTCTGTTACGGTTCGACATTGTTTAAAATTATTGGGTTAACAAGGATGTCACGACATGATATAACAATATGTGTATTTTGTTGCTTTTTAACATTCTCGTTTATTATTTATATATTTACAGGGAGGAATTAAAGTTAACAATCTCACATGCTTGTGGATGAAAAACCTTCCACTACCTACGAGAATTCCAACAAAAAAAAAATCATAACCATAAACTCTTTTTCTAGAATACTTCACTATGCGTTATTGTTATCCTGTTTAGTCGTAATCCCTATATAAACATTCCAGACATCCACCTCTTCTATCGGTTCCATTTAACACTGAACCAAAAAAACAACTCTACATCTTCTAAAATAATTCACTAATTTAATCCATCTCTTAATTCCAGACCTTTTGTACGAGAACTATAATCATGATGCAGAGAAGCAGGACACGATTCTTCGGAAGCTATCGGATTACTGTGGCAAGGCTATTTTCAACTACACTACGGAAGACGCCGAGCCTGCGTTCAAATGGGACTTCTACCATTCTTTCTTCTTCTCTTACACCGTCGTCAGTACCATTGGTAAGTTTTACATTATCAGCTGCTTTGCGTGGAATACTAACATTCTTTAACATTCTAACGGTGCGGTTTAAAACAAGATGTAGTGACAAAAATTGAAAAGAAGTTATATGGTTTGGTCATATTGAGAGGATGAATGAAAGGTGACTTACAAATGGTATTTACAAGGCAAATGTGAATGGAAACGACCAAGGAAGACATATAGTGAGACAAATGGTGATGTTCTTGAGTAAAGACAGGTACGTAGTCCTCGCAACTGGCGTGCGTGTATGACCAGATGTATGAGCGTAAACGAGGCAAAAGGAGTATATAAGGATCGTAGCAGGTGGCGTTCTGTAGTTTCTGTCTACTCCTATGGAAAGAAGGCGTGAGTTTATGTTTGTATGTAGTAACGTTCTTTAAAACTTTACTTTCGTATTTCGCTTAGTAAAATAAATTTTGATCTAAGTTCCCTACCAATTTTCATACAGTATGTAACAAAAACCCTGTTGTTCCTTCTAAAGTTTTAAGAATCGGTATACATACGTAATAAAGCAAGTAATTTATAGAAAAACTGTTCAACAAAAATAATTAAAATAAATCTTTAATTATTAATATTTTTTTAATATTTAACTGATTTCTCACCTCTGCAATTCTGCATGAAGCGATGATGCGAAACCAGAAAGAGATAGAACGTTCCCGCCACTCCCTTTGAACGGTGCCAATGCGCTGGTGTGTAAATTTCTACACAAGTTCGTGGACTTGTCAGCTGTTATTTATCACTTTAACGAATTAATCTTTGAAAATGTTGGTTTACACGGTATTTTTATGAACAATTGATAATTTGATTTTGACCTTTCTAGTAGCCAATGCTTTATTTAAAAAAAATAAATAATTTCATCAATGTTGTGCTTGTAGGTAAATGTTTACGTCACTAAAACGAACAACAGGGTTTTTGTTACATATTGTATATGAGCACTGTCATTGTTATCTTTTTAACTTTGCTCTATGATACTGAACGTACACACGTTAGCAGTTTTACGATCAAAAATTTTATTTTTCATGAGGGTAATATTGTTGTTGTGACTGTTTTCTCGTTATTTTATTTATTTATTTATTAAAGAACACCAACAACATATACATTCAACATTGGCTTACAAAAGTATTTAAGAAAAGCTACTATATACACAAATTATAGGTGTACAGAAAGTGTTATGTATAGTGTTATTTTTAAAGAAAAAACGAAACATTAGACAGAAGCGGTTTAAATGATAAATTTAAATTTTAAACGAAGTTATTTAACTTCAATAAAATAAAATACAACATAATACATATTAATGAGGGGCATGAACATAACACACATAAAATATGTCCAAGTTTGAATTTAAGTTTTTGTTGAGCATATTTAGTTCTTATTAGCGGACCATGGGACTGAGACCATATTGGTACGACAGAATGGAGGACAAAATGTGTTAGTTAGGACAGCCCCGGGTCTCATACATGGAACTGTGTTTTTAGGGTTCCGTACCAAAATGGTAAAAAGGAACCCTTATGGTGCTACTCAGTGTGTCTGTCTGTATGGATATATCAAGAACTACTAATGCTATCAACTTGAATTTTGGAATAGTTTTAGATGACGTTTGCCCAACTATTTTGCAATAAGAAAGAAACAAAACTACAGATATTTTTTTGCAACAGGGACTGAAAAGTGGTCTTAAAAATTTGAAGTGGGGCTACTAAGGAATGTGGGGTATTATATGAAAGAGCGCCGTTTGCACATTCTCAAACATTTGTTTTTTTTAGGCGCATAGTTTTCGACTTTTGATGAAAAACGTAAAAAAAATCCGTTCCCCCCCTTATTTCCGAAGTTTGCATAGAGAAAAATCTGAAATTATTCTATGTGATAGAAGTTTATGTAAAGATTACAGGAAAATTAAAACGCTGACTCGCTCTTGACCGGTTTTTGTCTGTGATTTTTATCATACCGGCACGAATTATAAAGTTATAATTAAATAAATCATGCCATAGTAAACATTTTGCGAATCAGCTGGGTGGACTGTCTTATCTAATGAGTAATGACAGTTGACTGATGTACGAGTAGGATCATTTACCACAGACATCATTACTGAATTGGATGTCGATGCTACAGTAGTTATAAGCCCTATAAATGTTGTAAACATATTATTACAAAATTTAAATACGTAATACAATAAGTACAGGTTCTCCACTTAGATTTGATTTTAATATTTATTATCATTATATTAATATGTCTTCACATACCTCGTTAAAGGTTATGTAGTAAACTCATAAATATTTTCCTCTATTGTCTGATTTGCAATCCTAACTCTTATTTCCTGTATCATTATGAATCTTATTAGTTACTTTGTGTTCAACTTTATAGTTTCTCTTTGTTTCAATTTCTTTTCAATGCCGCTCTTTGTGTAACTTATTTCCTAACATAAGGAATAGTTTCGTTTTTAGAATAAGAATAAGAAGTCTCCAATTAGATCTTATAATATAGCATAACAGTGTTAGGATCAACAGTCTACCCATGTCGGATATGCAATACATAACAAAGAAAACAAATCAAAAGTATTAGTTACATACCTATATCATTTTTTGCCAAAATACTCATGTAAATTATAATAAACATGATTAAGTAACATTTTTTTTAATGTGTTTTTAAACCTTTTGAAATTGCCATGGTGATTAATAGTTAAATAATAATACAGTGTGTGTGAACACAGGACATAGGTACTTAAAGTAGAACAAAACATCAAAAACTCATACCAAAAAACAAGTTCCAATCCAGAAACTCATACCAGTGAACTCATGAAAATGAACAAGTTTATTATGGGATCAACGCTGAAATTGCGAAAGAATAGTCAGTTGCTTCGTACATATTCCCGCATTAGCTTCTGTGACTTTTTTTCTTTTTGCTCGGCCACTAAGGGTTGTAGTGTGATGCTTAAATAACCATCCTCAAGAATTGGGCTATCAAATGCAAAAAATCCGACTGGTAGTTCCAAAGATTAGTACGTTCAAACAAACAAATACAATCTTCAGCTTTATTATTAGTATAGAAGATAAATAGATATATGTGTATAACTCGACAAAATGTAGGGAACAACATTTTTTTTTTCATATTATTTCAAATTTGGTCAATGGTCCCGTAGTAAAAGTTGTTCATTTTCGTGTAACCAAACACTACATAATACAGTATGATTAATTTAGTTTTAAGAAAGTTAAGATGAAAATAGGTTTGTATTTTGAATTAATAATATCTTATTCATGATTCCAGGTTACGGTAATTTGGCGCCAACGACGCACTTGGGGAGAATCCTGATGATATTCTACGGATTGTTCGGTATCCCCATCAACGGTATCTTGCTAGCGAACCTCGGTGAATACTTCGGCATGCAGGTAATTTGTTTAAACAGTATTATTTTTGTTATCTTCATAATAATTCGATCATAATGTGAAGAGTAAATGTCCAGTGCCTTCCTGAGTATTTCCTAGCTACATATTTGTGTTTATCCCGGTTTTAAAATATTATGTCAAGTCGAGTCGTCTCGTAAGAGATTTTTTTTTTATTTATATCTTAATTTTCATTTCTCATACATCTTCATTTCAAATTATATTACAGCAGCATTTTATTTCACGCTTTCTCCTAATTATACTGTACTTTCGTTTTTATTGTTAAAATAATTACGTTATTAAGGGAAAATATGTGTCTATTCCAGCTAATATCAGTATATCGAAAATACAAGAGAAGGAACGAGAAAAGAGCCCACAACCTCGGCTACCACTTCACCAACCTTGGCATGTTGGGCCAGATCTTCCTGTACCTGGTGCCTGGCTTCTTGTTCTTCATCTTCTTACCTGCCTGCATCTTCATGCTGTTCGAGGGATGGGACTACGTGGACTCCATCTATTATGCCTTTGTTACACTTACTACTATTGGTTTTGGTGATTTAGTAGCAGGTACGAACTATGTCTTTTTTATTTATCTTAAGCTTTATGTTTCCCTTGGTATAGAGAATTGGAAAAATATGGGGGACACATTTGCCTGGTTTTTAATAGAAATAAAGTTTATGTGAGGCCCATGTATGTCTTTATATTAAAAATAACACTCATTTCATATCTACATATCTTTTGCTTAAATATGTTGTGTGATTGTAATTTCAGGTACTGAGAACAAGGACAACTACTTCAGCTACGGCTACTTCTGCGCATACCAGATATTCCTCATCGTCTGGATTACCTTTGGTCTCGGCTACATTGTCATGTTACTCGGGTTCATCACCAGCGGCATGCGATCGGAGCGAATCCATAAAATAGAACAGAAGTTTGCGTATCAGTTCAAGAACACTCAAAACAAAATCTTGCAGGGCTTCACGAAGGATCTATCAGCACTTAGGAAAATAATTAATGAAGCAAATTTGATAAAGATAAAGGTAATTTTCATAATATTTTATTCGACATAGAGAAACTAGATAATACGTTGATTGTAGTACGTACTGAAAGTGAAATTTTTGTTTTGTCCAAATTACTGCAACATAATACAATCATGGCTTCAGTCCTATAACTAGAATTAATAAAGTTCATGAACCCACAATTATCGCAAAAGTGACATTAATTCTGTTTACTTTGAAAGTAGGTGAAAACTACTAAGTACTAATATTTACCTCTCTTTATCTTTTCAGCCGGTGTACGTAGAGGCCTTACCACCACTTTACAGAAGTTCTAGCTGTCCCATTTTCACATATGACGTTGAACCAAGATTCCCCATCTACAAAAGAAAACGAGCGAACTCAGAAAATATTCAACTTTCTGCAAAAGACATGCTTCGAATTCAATCTGATACTGATTTACTTGGAATCGATAAAGAAAAGACATTTACTGCCTCTGCTATAGTCAAACCAGCAGAATTGTTAGCACGGGTAGTAAATGTACTGGGAGGATTAGAACAAACACAAAAAGATCGTGTGGATAAAGGTGTTCATCTATTTGACGATGAACACATTTTAGCAAATGAGAGGCCACCTAAGTTTAGTATAGGTCAAGACTATTTACCAAACAATCCAAAAAGAACTAGAGCATCAAGTGTAGCTGTACCTAATTATCAAAAAGAATACATACCGCAGGATGTTCATGAATACACATGGACCAATGGTGAATCTGCAGAGAAGTTTAGAAGGGAAGCCAACATTAGAAGTGGTAAATTGTCACTGCCATCTAAAGTTCAACCAGAAGAAAGCGTATCAACACAAAATATTATAACGAGATTTTTTTTGCGAAAACCAAGTTCGAGTGAGAACCCTAATTCTCAAGCGGTTAACGAAAATGTCAAAGATTCTTCAAGACGGGGAAATATGTTCCCCTCATTTAATGAAGAACGGAGTGAAGCGGAAGCATATAAAGAAAAAACAAAAAGAGGTAGACATAGTATTTTCCCTACGTTTGATTTTAATAATGACGATGAAGATTATCTAGCCAACTCTTACCTTGAGAAAACAAATCGTGGTCGGCGTAGCATTTTCCCAACATTTGATTTCTCAGAAGACGAAGATGCAGCAGCTGCTAAAGCATATCGTCAAAAGAGTAAAAGACATAGCATTTTTCCTACATTTGATTTTAGTGAAGATGAAGAAGCAAAAGCTTACAAAGAAAAAACCAAATCCGGTCGACATAGCATATTTCCTACGTTCGATTTCAGTGATCCCGATGATGATGCAGAACGTTACAGAGAAAATACTAAACGAGGAAGGCGAAGTATTTTCCCAAGCTTCAATTTCAGCGGCCTATCGAGCAATGATGAAGATACTGTAGAAGAAGACGAAGTAAAGAAATATCAAAAACGTACGAAAAAAGGCCGCCTCAGCTTGTTTCCTACTTTTGGCCGATCTAAGAAAAACGATGACGATGTTATGCCAGAGAGTTCAGACGAATTAGTCGACTATAAAAATAAGACACGTTCTGGACGCAGTAGTTTATTCCCATCATTTGGAGCATCTCGCAAAAATAGTTCACCTAATGTAACAACAGGAGACTTGGAAGCTACCATAAAACAGTTCAATAGGCAAAAAAGACTAGGCCGTAATCTGTCTCTTGAAGAACCTGGTGAATCCTCAAGTGATTTAGAGCGTTATAGAAACAGAACGAAACACGGTCGTAAAAGTTTATTTGACCCTGATGTTAATATAACTAATCTTCCTGAATCTGAGCAAGTAGAAGTCTTAGAGAATACAAGTGTGGCTGATCTTCTTAGAGCCTTAGCAGTTTTGGAAACTGCAGCTGGTTCATCTAACGACCCACCCGGATTATTGGACTTTATAACGGAACCCAGCGCTGTTACATCTAGAAGACGTGGTTCAATCAGACCAGATTTTTCTATACCCACACCTCCCAGCAGGGATAGTCTTGAAGAAAATAAATTCAGGCGTTCAGATGATTCTGGGCCTCGACGAAGAAGGGTGTCTGCAAGGGCTGCAGCTCCGCAGTTTACTCCGACGCTAGCAACAGTGGTTGCTGGGGCGGAGTTGCAGATACCAACAGCGACTGCTGCTAGAGAAAGTCGAATGTCGATGTTGCAGCAACCGCCTCCTCCTTATTCAGAGACTGCTTCTGAAGAAGAAGCTGCTAAACCTCGAATGAGGAGATATTCTCCCGCTCCGGCAGATGCTGGACGCTCCAGTACTGGTCCCGTACCAAGACTCTTCTCTCGTATGCGACGAGAAAGTGTTAGTGCAGAAGAAGGAGATTCCAGACGTTGTAGTTTAACCGACATAGTTGTAGACAACTTTAAAGACAAAGACAATACGTAACCCAAGTGCCTTTTTAGTGAAATATAGACAATAACTATTTAATTTATAATTCGTTCGAAATAAGTTAGATGTAAGTAAGTGATGAATATAAGCCGTCCAATACATCATTGTGGTTTTAATGTTTGATTCACCAAACTATTCAAGTTACACTTGATACCTACACTAGTTTTTTTTGCCCGCGGCTTCGCCCGCGTGGATGTCTGTCCCCACGACAAAGTACTATCGGGATAAAACTGACCTCTTTCCTAACCCAGGTCATGGTCTACCTGTGTGTCCGACAAATCGTGAGAGAGAGCCTTGTCGCGCTAGCCCTGCAGGCGTCATTTAACACCACATGGATTGGTTGCTTATTTAAACCTAGGTTACGCCTATCCAAGAATTTTCGACAAAGGTCACGGTCAAGGTAAATTAAAAGTAATCCATTAATTTGTAGGCAAACATTGGGGGGGGGGGGGGGGGGGGTGTAATACGAGGGGGGATGAAAGTTTTAGGTCGCAACTTTAATAATGAACTACTATTATTCAGTATGTTCATTATTTCTTGGTAATAGACAATCATAAAAATATACTTTGAGTAAGATTGTTCTATCTAGTAAATAGTCAAATTAGTTTGAATATCTTATCTGATTGATGTCCATATCTGGTGGATTATCTCATCCTGTGGATAGTCGGTTCAGTTGAAACTGATCAAATCAGTTTGAAAAGCTTTCTGGATGACCATATTAATTTAAAGTAAAGTAGTCTTATCTGGATCTTAGAAGTAATACTTACCTAATTACTTTTGCGTAAATAAGCGTTCGTTGTTAATTCATAATTATTTTGTCAAAAAGAAAACAGGCGATCTTACTTATTAGGATTTACCATGCCATCTTCTTTAGGCACCGCCGGCGAGGAAGCGATAAAGTATCAACAATTTTCTCGCTCAAGAAACGTACAAAAGACTGTAGCTCCCGTATAAGTAAAAGAGATAGATACTGTTCACACCGCGTCGGCGAGTTCTTGTCAAGAGCTGTCAAAGAGTATACTCTCTTTGACAGCTCTTGCGGCGCGCCGCTCACTTGGCGGGCAGAACACTCGCCGAGTGACTCATGCTTGGTACATACCTACTCATAATGTGTGACTTACTTGGTGTATACTCGTCGCCATCGCGCAGTCGCTGCTCGTTCGTTGCTCGCCAATTCGTTGTAAGTTGCTAGCTCTACTCGCTTCTCGGTAATTGTTGGCGGTGGGACAGATGCCTTAGGCACTTTGTACACGATACGGTTTCTTTACAGTACGTCATGTAAACCGCGCCGTAGACAAAACGTGTCTATCAACAAGCTTCCATTGACATCCATACAACACTGATAACCGTGCCTTCACACGGCGAATAAACCGTAGTTTTTCGCATGAAAAACGTGTGTACTAACTGACATTTATCAGGTAGTTTTTTTTGCTGATTTCGAATATGTAAATAACTCTATTTCAAAAAAATGACAGATACGTCTTTTTAGGGTCCGTACCAAATGGGCACGCCACAATTGCGGCGATAAGTCCCCTCTTTGAGGAGTGGTTGGAGAGGCGTCATGGCACCCTCACCTTCCGCCTGACGCAGGTCCTCACCGGGCACGGTTGCTTCGGGAGGTTCCTGTTCCGGATAAGGCGGGAGGAAACGCCCAGGTGTTACCACTGTGTGGATCGCCCGGAGGACACGGTGGAGCATACGGTGGAGGTCTGCCCGGCTTGGGCAGAGCACCGCCGCGTCCTCGCGGAGGCGATCGGCGGCGGCGATCTCTCGCGTCAGGCCCTGGTACAGGCCATGGTACGGAGTGAGAGTGCATGGGAAGCCGTCACCTCCTTCTGCGAAGCTGTAATGCTCGCGAAGGAGGAGACTGAACGCGTGAGGGAGAGGCAATCTTTGCGCCCTCACGCCCCTAGTCGCCGCAGGAGACGCCCTGGGCGTCGGGAATCGATAGCCGATTCCCGGCCACCGTAGGCGCGGGCTTGCGGATGGCGAGCAACGGGTAGCTCGCCGTCCGGTAAGGACCAGGCTCGGGTCGACGGCGCGTTGTGTTCCACGCGCGCCTCAAAGAGATGTCAGCACTAGCTGAAGGGGTCCGCTAGGGCCGATGGCCGCCGGGGTTGCGGGTTGTTCGAAAGAGTTACCGTGGCCCTGGCACAGGCAACTGAAGGAACACGGGTGGGTTTTAGTCAGTAGAAGTCTGACACGCCCTCCCGCTCCACCCAGAGCGGGAGAAGTTATTTGATGATTTCCCATCCACAAAAAAAAAAATGGTCCGTACCAAAATGGTAAAAAGGAACCCTTATGGTGCGAGTCAGTCTGTATGTCTGTCTGCCACAACTAGATATCTCAAGAAGATGCTAGATGTCTCGCGTTAATTTCGAATAGCGATTTAGGGCGTGAAAAGGTATCAAGCACACAAACTTACTTTCGCATCTATAATATTATAGTTAGGAGGATGAAAAACCGGCCTATCGACACTCTACGACGCACAAAATGTGTTAGGTACTTAAATAAACAATACAAATAATAAACTTAACACACTACTAAAGTTTCTATAATAATATAATTCAATCATGATTCGAAAGACACGTGGCGCCATCTATTATCATAAGAACGTTATTGTTGTTTTCCTCGGGAAGAGTAATTTCTTCGGGATGAAAGGTACCCTATGTCCGTTTCTGTACACCTGACAACGTATATGCAAAATTTCAGAATGAACAGTTCAGTGGTTTAGGCGTGAAAAGTTAACAAACAAACTTACTTTCGCATTTATAATAATAGTTAGGATAGTAAGAAGTAGGATAGTAGGAAATAGGATAAGTAGGAAGTAGGATGGTACGGAACCCTCGGTGCGCGAGTCCGGCTCGCTCTTGACCGGTTTTTTGGCTTATATATTGGGTTGGCTAATAAGTAATGAGCGACATACAACTATTTTATTTGTATTTATTTATTAAATGAATAATTGTTAATCATTAATAATATATTCACCGTCGTTTTCTACTACCATTCGCTATTGATCTGGCAAAGAGTGAATGGCGTCCGCATAGAACTTCGTTGGTTTTGAATTGAAGAAGTCATCTATGTATTGTTTCAAGTGTGGTTCAACGTGAAAGCTTTTTTCCCGTAAATTATTACTAAGTGATCGGAACAAGCTAAAATCAGTTGGTGCTAATCCCGGCGAATATGGAGGGTGGGGTATTATTTCCCAATTAAGCTCCAATAGTTTTAGCCTGGTACTCTTAGCAATATGCGGCCGAGCATTGTCGTGCAGGAAAAATATTTTGTCGTGTTGTGGACGTTTGCGATGGATGTCAAGCTTCAGTTTTTCGAGTTCATCACAATATACTGTTGCTGTAATCTTAGTATTAGTAGGAAGGAATTCCCAGCTTATTACTCCATGTATATCCCACCAGACAGAAAGCTATTACCTTGCGAGGATGAAGATCACCTTTTGACGTTGGTTTTCTCTGTTCTTTACATCCCAGCCACTGGCGCTTGTGTGTGTGATTAACATAGAGAACCCACTTTTCATCTCCAGTGACAAGATGATCTAACCAATTAAATGTGCGGCGGAAAGATAAAAGTTGTACACAAATCTCAGCTCGGTAGGTCAGCTGATCTTTGATCTTTGATAGGGTACCCAAACACTATATTTGTAAGTTTTTCCCAAACCATGTAAATGATTTTCTATGGTGCCATGAGAACACTCGAGCTGAACAGCCAAATCGCGTGTAGTTCTTCGAGGATCTTCTTCGATTAATAGTTTTAATTTATCGATATCTATTTCCACGGGGCGCCCAGACCTTGGTTGATCGGTTAAGGAAAAATCGTTATTACGGAACCGTTGGAACCACCGCTTTGCTGTTGCTTCGGAGACTGCATCGTGAGCTTTCCTTTGGCATATATTACGTGCAGCTTCTGCAGCAGAATGCCCAGATTGAAACCCATATAATAAACAACGTCG
The DNA here is from genome assembly GCA_948252095.1 of Dicycla oo. Classification (NCBI taxonomy): domain Eukaryota; kingdom Metazoa; phylum Arthropoda; class Insecta; order Lepidoptera; family Noctuidae; genus Dicycla; species Dicycla oo. The sequence continues at coordinate 8,882,635 of OX411727.1, read as the reverse complement.
TACGTGGGTTTTAATATCACTCATTTCTTTGTGAACTTTAACGCACTAACAGCCAAACTATCAATAATGCACATGAGCGCGTCTCGCTCTTGATATACCCTCTGCTACAGAACGTTCTCGAACCTATCCGAAAATTCTAGAAATTATAAACTAAAACGCTCATTACTTATTAGCCAACCCGATACATTCCTAATGATGCAAGCTTGCTTCGACTGGATTATTTTAAATTTCTGACCAGATTTACGGCCTATACTAACGGCCTATACGAGACGACATCTGAAATTATTTGGCTATTTTCAACTTCATATGCATTTTTTTACCTTATTTTGGCCAATATTTCTGTTCTCTTTAGGTCCTAGTAGTGCTTTGTAAACTCTTTACAATGACGCTAGAATCAACATTCTAGCTAAACACGTTTTTGCGTTATACGAATTGGAATTTAGACACATAGTGAAAATTAGTGGGTCGCACGCTAGTGCCTGCACTCGCAATGTGACGTCATTGGCAAATTAAATCCTGTTTGAAAATTGCTACAAATATTACCTATGTTTTGAATGCTTAAACCATTTCTCTAGTCTTACAGTTATTAGCGATTGAAATCTTACGTGTTTTTGTTGGTCAGAAATATTGAACTTACCACCGAGCGAAAAGACGTCTACGGCAGTGTCAGCTCAGTATTAGCTCGGCACTAGACCTTTTAGGCTCATTGCATTCCTTTTAATGCAAGCTTTCTTCGATTGGGATTTTCTTCCATTTCTGAGCAGATTTACGGCCGATATGAGACGATATCTGACATTATTTTGCTATTGTCAATTTCATAATAATTTTTACCCTATTTTGGCCAATATTTCTGTTGTTTCTCTTTAGTTCTTGATAGTGCTTTCTCAACTTTTAAGAAAGACACCAGAATAACTGATCTAGCTAAACACGATTTCGCACTACACAAATTGATATGTCGACACATAGTGAAAAGTAGAGGGTCGCCCGCATGCGCGTGTACTCGTAGTGTGACATCATACGCAAATTATATCCGGCCTTAAAATTGTTATAAATATTACCTATCTTTTGAATGCTCAACCGCTAGCATTAAAAGTCTCGTATTTAATTTCTAGCGGTTGAAATCTTACATGTTTTTATCGGTCAGAAATAGTCCCACCAGTAAGTAGTTACCACCAGTACACCGAGCGAAAAGACGTATTCACGTCAATAACTTGTCACTGTTGCAGAATATACCGTTATTTTTATAATATAAGGACTTATATGCCACGGCAGGTGTACTAACTTATTAGGCTATTCAGAGTAGCCAATGTAGGGAGGTTCGAAAGGGTGGCCATATCGCTGGCTGGAATAGTTATGTTACGGACTCTTACAGGGTGGTTCGGCTTCATTTTGTGAGGTGGCGTGCATGTAAGAAACCAGAGTCAGGCCTTATTTGGAAGGCAATATCAGACAGTAGGAAAATATTTAAGAAAAAAACTTTAATCCCTACAAGACAACCGCGAACAGGTCCGTATGGACATTCTCATTCTAGCGACGCACCGTAACAATAAGTCCTTCAAGCAATTAATAATAATAATAATAATAATAATATTTATTTATTGCAGTCAAATACACACATAAAAAGACAAGCATTACACAGAAGACTATTTAAATGCTAGTTTTCTTGAACTTTTTTTGAATTCTGGAAGCAGACCAATAAACTAAATCCTAAGCCGAGTCTCCCGGTGAGTATGCAGGGCAAAGTAGAAGCAGTGGACATCGCCAACATATTCAGGGAGCACTTTCAGATAGAGCAACGAGTACTAGTGCGGAAGGAAATGCTCCAGGCCCAGGCCAGGTCGCCCACGTGACGAGCCCGTTAGAATAACATCGAAGGACGTATCGAGGATTTTACTTAACATGTGTAAAGGTAAGTCTCCTGGACACGACAAACTTAGCGTGGATCATCTGAAACATGAGGGTCCTCACATATGTACTTTACTTTACATTTTTGTTTACGTCATGCGTATTTGCCTGAAGATATTATGAAGGCGGTTGTAGTACCGATTGTGAAAAATATAACAGGTGATGTCAGTGAAAAACACAATTACAGGCGAATTACATTGGCTTCTATAGCTGCCAAGGTGCTTGACGGTGTGCTGAATGGTCATGTTTCACAGTATGTGGTACTTGAAGACGCCCAATTTGGATTTAGGCCTGGCCTCTCTACTGAGAGTGCCAAATTAGTCCTGAAGCACAGGTAATGACCATAAGATATATATCTTTGCTACCTTTTTGGACCTCTCAAAGGCTTTTGATCATGTTAATTATGACAAGCTGTGGGATAAACTTAGGGAGGATAAAGGGCCAGTAGGTGTTACTAGTATATTGAAGTATTGGTACCACCATCAGACTAATTACGTAAGGTGGTCAGGTTCCTTTTCAGATGCCTATCAGTTGGAGTGTGGTGTGAGGCAGGGGGATTAAGCTCCCCTACGCCCTTTAGCATTTATGTAAGGGAGCTGGTCCGTGAGCTCAACAGCACCAGGGTAGGCTGTTCTATAGATGGTCAGATTGTGAACAACATTAGCTACGCTGACATGGTGCTGTGCCTGTCGATCTGTAAAGGATATGCTAGGACACACGGATTGCCATACAATGTCAAGAAGAGCGAACTTCTGGTGTTTCGGGTGGGGCGCATGACACCTTCTTGCGTACCGGCCGTGACGTTGGGTGGGGTGGCGCTAAACAGGGCCAGCCAGTTTGTGTACCTTGTGGTAACCATAGTAAACGAGGACCTGGCTGAAGATCCGGATGTGGAACGGGAATGCAGGGGGCTGGCGGTTCGGTGTAACATGCTGGCCCGCAGGTTTTTTAGGTGTAGTAACGAGGTAAAAATGACGTTACGAGTATTTAGGGCCTACTGTCAATCCTACCATACCTGTAGCCAGAGGGTCAGTTACACACAGCGGGTCGTAAGCGCCCTGCGGGTCCAATACAACAATGCTTTCAGGTTGCTGATGGGACTGCCTCGATATTGCAGCGCCTCAGCGATGTTTTGCTGACGCAGAAGTCATAATCCGTAAGCCAGCGGCATCGCTGGTGCGCAGGGTGAGGGACAGTTCCACATAAGATCTGTGGACAGTTCCAACAGCTACCTGAGGGTGATTGCTGGTAAAATAGAAAGTCCTCTATGGAGGTAATGAATACATATCCACGTTTCAATAGTTCCCCACGCATAAAGTACTAACATTTATTATTAGGTTTTTTTTTTTAATGTATATACTAACACTATATGGACACATTAGTCTGAAATAAATGAAATTGATTTGAATTGAATTACTTTCTGTTAGTCTTTGTTTGTAGCATTTACGTATACAACTCTGAGATGAGGGTCAGAAAAAATGGAAAAACAGAAATGACGAGATATTACTTTTATTTAGTACCTTCAGATTGTTTTAGACTTATAATATTGACTTTCAACTAGTCATTACACTAATATAGTGTACTTAAAACAAAATAAATATCTATTTATGAATTTACCATGATTGTTTCATGGAACATCTAATTATTAAAAACTATGGTATTAAATTGGAGAACATAAGACAAGTTCCTCCATGCAATTACTGTATTTCAGTTCTTTACACTATCAATAATTTATTTGTTCTACAAATTGATCAGAATTCGTTGAGTTTTAGTCATTAGGGACTTGAAATAACCTTACAATATAATTTTACAATTATTCATTACTGAGAAAAAAATAACATTAACACTATTGGTGGTGCCCAAACCTAACCTAGCATTGAGTATTTTAAACTTAACAGTAATACACATATTTATAATACTATGGATTATTTACAATAAATATAAACAAGTATAGGTACAATAGTCGTGAAGGGGTTGCGAACAAAACGATCGCGTCAGTTGACATGTTTTTGCGATGCCCAACTTTCGTCTACTCCTCAATCTAAATGCCTCCGTTATAAAGAATAACGTCTCTTCTTCATGCTGTAACTTAATTCACGCAAAGTTTAGCATCGCATAAACAAGCCATCAGATCTGTACAGCTCAGTACAACTACTGAAAATTCATAACAGTACAACATCACTGTGCACAGTCAATTCTCACGAGATTTCTCTCAGGTCGCGATACTTCAAGTATCGAAGGTATCTTTTCGAACATTTTTTTCTAAAGTAACGTTAACGTTGGCGTAGCACTGGTCTATGTTGCCATTATCATCCTTAATGAGAGATTCGAAGATTGAGATGAGGTTGTTCAGTCCGATGAGGTAGCCATCTTCGTGGTTGCCAACTTCCCAGACAGAGTTGTGGTCTATGCTAACATTGTCTGGAACGGGGACAGTCTTTGCGAAGTCTATCATCCAGAGGGAGGCCCGCCTTTTGTCGTGGACGAAGAGTAAGGAGCTGCCGATGAGTTCATGAGATCTGAAGAACGGTGACTCTATCAGTGTATCCCTGATGCTCTTCAGTCTTTCTAAGTATTTCGGCTGTAATAAAAAAGGTGTGACATTACAATAATGTTACAAAAGCTAATTAAATTACGTTTGCTGAAGAACTTTGAGAACAATTTGAGAATTATATGAAAGAAAAATTATATATTGATTTTTGAAATTATTTTAACGTCGGTATTACGAGATTTTTAATAAAAAATCCAATTAAATTCTAAATTAGAAAAGTTTGTGAAACTTACCGCAGCATTTGGAAAATTGGTTGTAAACATTTTGAAGGATTCAACAATTTGTTCCCTAGTTTTAGTAGTCTTAAAGTCTTTGGAGCTGGTGCCATCAGCTTTTTTAACACCGTCTATCCTGAAACCGAGGGTCGAAGTGGAACTGATGGTCTCCCTCCAGATCATGTACCTCGGCTTCGTGACACCTTTACTCCTGTGCTCTTCTTCTGTTGGCGCTTTAGGGTCTATCTGGATCATTTTCTCGTACATGTCCTGGAAAAAATAAATTGATTTTATTTAGAATATTGAACGTAGTTATACATAAAAAACTATACAGTGGGTGCATTTATTCGGATAGGCGTTTCTACATATTATTGGTTTGGTATTCAAAACGAGTGCATTGACAGAGAAGGTAGAAAGCTTTTAAGAATTAATTTTACGACTTATAACTTATGCAGTATTGTTAGAGGCTTAAGTGATCCCAACCCACGCGTTTACACAAATCAAATATTAATATCCAATACGCTATACATCATCACGTGCCCATTGACCGTTGACATTCATTTTACGTATTATAAGTTCAACTTGCCTTCCTATAATCTATTCATACGTTATTAATTACTTGCTATTTATACTGGAATAACAACCAACAAGTAAAAATATCGTTTCAATGAGTGTTATGACTCTGAGATTATTTTTATAACTGGTTTGCTTACAACATAATTACGGTTGTATATGTTTGGTTCCATATCATTGACGTACAAACTTGTAATTAAGACGGGTTTATCAATGCGTCCACACATTCTCCTGACATTGTCGGATAAGCAATGAACTCTATTAAATGATACTATGGAGGTCGCTAGAATAACGATGCTGATTTATACTTTCATAAATCAGCTTATAATGTTCCCACTGCTGGGCTACAGGCCCCTCCCTTCGAGAGAGAGTGGGCTGTAATCTACCACGCGGGCCCAGTGCACGTTGGTAAATGTCACAAGTCTTCGAGTTTTTCGTTATAGTTCACCATTTTGAGAGCAGTGCTGATGAAATTATTTACACAAAGTAAAGCGCCTGCTTGGTTGGTCGGTCCGTAAGTCGGGGCCGTTACCACTGGGCTACCATTGCTCTTCTTAGTTATTTGAAGGTTATTTCTCTTTATTACTAACAAAATTACGAAGTTTATTTTGCATGCTTTCATGAAATTAAGCACGTTCTCATTACATAGGTATCCATTGGGAATTTAGGCACACAAATTCCTAAACTCCGACTAAAACTTTACACTCACCGATAACCTACAGCTTCTATTCTAAGCACTCTTCTTTAAGTTTTTTATTTCATTATTTGAGTTCCATAAAAAAGGGAATTCTCGTTGTCCTTGAAAAAATGATAAAGCTGACCATAAAAAGTAAATTGAAAATCTCAGCAACAATATCTGACGTAGCAATGACGTGGATATGTTAAATAATAAAGTGCACGTTTAAATGGTAGTACGTATGTCGTTAAAGTTAACAGTATACTGTAGGTAGATGGAGGAGGTGGTAAGTGCAATATGAAGTTATCGACATTATGCAGAAACATGTGTAAAGTTTACTTTCATGTCAAAGCGTAAGAATGATCAAACAACTTTGGCCGTTGGATCTACCAGAGTAGAACCCTTACCTCCATAGCCAGAAATAATAAATTTGGGTAACCAGAAAAAGAGGAAAACTCTTGGATTATGGTTTCTTTCATAGTAAAAATACGAATTTGGTTCCAATAATGTAACGTGACCCGACGACGTGATGTATTGTAAAATACAATAAATCAATCTGCCTAGCCTTTTCCCAACTATGTTGGGGTCGGCTTCCATTCTAACCGGATGCAGCTGAATTTACATGGAGCGACTGCCTATCTGACCTCCACAGCCCAGTTACTGGGTAATACAATACCCTTTTGGGAAGACTGGTTGTCGAACTTTCTGGGCTTCTGACGACCAGTAACGACTGTCAAAGATCCATGAATGGACCAACGGCTTAACGTGCTTTCCAAGGCACGAACTGTTCAGTATTGTGAAATACAATACTGAACATTTAATGTCTGAAGTGATAAACTGTGTAAACTCATGCACATATAGAATGCCTTGATTAAGGGAAACAAACCATTTACTTCAACGAGTGTCATCATGTTATTTTATTACACTATGTAAATGGTCTTTCAATAGCTCAGCTATGGTCTATGATTATCATTTTTTTTTACATCATTCTAGCCGAGAACCATATAAGAGCATAATAAAATTCTTCTTCGTTTTTTTAATTGTGTGGACTTATGAGATGTGGCAAGAAATCATATAGATCAATTTCCGAAATTCGCGTAACTTGTAAGACTTATGCTACGCCCCGAAGACTAATCATTGCACCACCCATCCTCATTGCCCTAGGTTGGGATCTTGCTCTCTTATTATAATGGTCCAGTAGAGACTGCTGTTGTATCGTCAATCGTAACCGAAACAATGATTTAAATAATACTCACTTTTCTTAACTTGGTCTTCTCTTTAGCCTTAGCGAGTTCTTCTTCAAGGTAAGTCCTGACGCCAATCTTGCAGTCCATGACGCACGGACTATCGAAATCGCTCAGCAAGTCTTGTAGTTGTAAATACACTGTATTGGAATGCGTGGTTAAGGAATAATACGTTTTATGTCATGGGATGAAATAATAAATGGTGTTTTAGAGATATACGTAAATGATATTTTGTTTACTGGAGTACTTTTAATTGAAAAATCAATAATTTGTGAAAATATGAATAAGAAAATTTAAAATATTCATTATGTATATTTATCACGGATATAGCGAGTCTCTGCTGATATATGAACATCAAAATTAGTCAGCTCTGTGTAGATGCGAACTTTAGAAAGCAATTTTTCATGCCGTTGTTCATAGTCATATTAAAAGTGGGTTAAAAGTTAGTTTTGAAGTCCATTATTTGAAAAAAGGATACATTCTCCGTCTTCACAGGTGACTTGTCCCTTGTATTCAGGTACGAACGGCCTTAGAACATCTTTCATCAGCAACTGGAATGAGAAGAAAATACATAATTAAAACCAAATCCAATACGTACTAAAGGAAGTCTAGATTCATTCAAGTCTTAAGTGTTATAATACGTATTTATTGTAATATATGACGTTTTAGATAATAATAATGCTTTTGAAGCAAAATAAGAAATAATAGAAAGCACGAGCTGACTATCGTTTTCTTCGTAGAATGCTATCTAATCTTCTGGCTTGATTTCCGCTGAGAGGTCAGCAGAAATGTAAGCTATACCATCATTAACACTGGTGCCGTTTTCATGCACGTGCTGGAGTATAAGGTTAAAGGTCAGAATTCGAAGTAAGTATCGCAAGTAGATGGAGACGAAAAGAGGAAGAGAGAGCAAAAGCTCAAGGAAATTTAGGTTTTGATTTAAGGAAAATGCAGAAAGAGGGAGTCGATAATATTATAATGACAAAGATAAGGTGGGGACTATACTCAAGAGCAGAAGCTGTAGATGATAATATTAATAGCGGCAAAGATCCGGATGAACTATTTCAAAGTAAAAATTGATTTAAAAACCAAATCAATGACATAGTAACTTATCGTCCATAAGCAAGTACACGAAATTCAAATGATATTGGTGACGTACGATTTACTAACATGCGTTCTTTTTATGTAACGTTCACACGACGCCATGTTTTATTCAATCTTTGCAAACATAACATACGTACGTCAATCGCTTGTCTTTCAAACTTAGGGCAACCCATTTTTCTCTATGACGCGCAAAACATGACAAGCCACCATAAATTGTTATTTTCGCCAATTTCAAATACACATGAAAAACACTATTCAAATGGATCGATTCTTTCTATGCATCTTCATACAAAGTATGCCTACGTCCATTGTAACTCAAAACAGATACATTATCAGCTCGGACATTATCTACAGAGAAATTCGTACGTCCTAAATGTCATCTCTTACGTTAAAAACTTACAATGACGTCAAAGTATTATTTGCGTTCGTGTGTGTTTAATTATTATTAAATCTTATTGTAATTTCGCGGACGTGACTGAAACTAAGCAATTTTGGTTTTATTCATTAAGAAGTCTGTGATTCAAAGTCAAATATTGTATTTTTATATGAAAAAAAAAACAGTGCTATGACGCTGGTCAAAGTCAACGATTGTGTTGAGATTTTATAACAATATTTTGGATTTAAAACCATAGCAATAAAACTGGGCTTAGTCTATCTGAGAAATCAAATAACTTGTTATTAAAAGTCGTCTATGACGTTTTGCGGTTTGTTCAAGGAAAAATAATAAATTAACAATATAGCAAAAACTCTCAGTCCCAAAAAGTCATGTTTTTGTTTGATAAATAAAATCAGAGGGTTCTGAACCTAATTCTGGAAGTCTTAAGGAAGTCTTCTGGAAGTCTTAATAATATTGGATTAAAGCCAAATAACGCGCAGTATATATCTGCCTGCAGATGATAACGAGACCCCAACGTTACATTGGGACAACAGAGTACAGAAAAGTTTGGTACTCGTATGCGGGCAAGAAATACATATATTTGCAACGCACAGGCAATACTCAAAATGATTGGCTTTGAAAAGTATGTCATATCAGACGAACATAGAAAGTTAGAAAGGATATTCAGCTGCCAGCACGCTATAGGTATCTATTTTCGTGGATGTTCCTATTTCTCTGGCCTAGTATTCAGGGTAAGATTCAATATTGAAGTCATACTATTTGCCAAAAAATATAATGAAACCACAGATCCTAGATTATCATTTTGTAAACTATATGGGTAATGACGTTATTTATTGAGGTTCAGGACTTAATACCCCTCATCGGCTTGATGATCCTTTGTGGTCAAGAAAAGTCATGCGAATCTCACGATTCTTAATTGTTTCTAAATTGATCTTTGCAATATTATTAAGAACCACTTCTATTATAAAGTAGCTTTGGACTCAAACAATTTGCTTTCGATTGTTTTGAGGCCATCCATCTTTATTTAAACTTGATCTTACCGCGACAAGTCGAGAAAAATCTGCTGATTCACAAATTGGGCAACTCTATGTGGTGTTGAATTTTCGAGTAAATTAAGTGAATCATTGTTTTAAGCTTAAAGTGATTTAGTGAATCATTTTGGGAAATGTGAAATTAATATCCTGTAGTAAAACAAACACTCATCAAACAGTTCAATAATCTATGATGAGCATAAATTACTGAACTAAAACGGTGGCAAAAGTGTTTTTGTAATAGGATACTTCGAACACTGAACTATAAACATAAAATTATATGAATATATTCATATTCTTTAAATGTGATGATATTTTCCGTATCTACATATGTGAAGATATTTTTCTACGCATGAAACACAACACCACCACGTTTTGCATGTAATAGTAGTATGACTAATGATACTGGGAAGTTTAGCTTTTGGAACTACTAACACACATAGGAAGGTGTATTCCCAACGGATATGTTTGCATACTCATCATCACTTTTATTGGAAATGGTGATTGACAAACCGTGACATGAACTAATAGGATGTTAGCACCTATAAAGCTTTTGGTTGATGTTAATCATTTGAAAGAAAAAGTAATTATATACAAAGAAGCTAGACTATTGATAAAAGAAACTGTAGTAAAAGCAATCGTTGAAAATGATATATAATATACTCCTCTACACCAAAACCAACAGTATTAGCAAGATGAAACGCAGTGCAATGTCCTTTACCCCAATGTAACGTGGAATTTCAGTCTTGCATACATTTTACTTAATACACTATTCATTTCTACTGATCCCATAAATATTTTATAACTTATACATACGAATGATGATGATGAAACAAAAATGTTTTATTGATATATACCTGAAAACACCTCTCCTCTTGGGGGCAAAGTTTCTTCAAAATGGTGCCCTGATCAGGTCCCGCCTTGAAGTTGCCCTGATGACCAGCAAGCTGGATCCAAGGGTACCTCTGCTTCTTGTAGGTCTGGAAGAATGGCGTCCACTGCACTATGTTGCGGAGCTTACGCCATCTTTCCGATTGCTGGAATAGAGAAAGAATAAATTGAGCAACCTGTGGAAGCATTTATTGATCTTGGTGATTTTGGAGACGGACAGTGTTTAACGACTTTTTTATATGCACATATTTTATAGAGAAGGCCAAAATTGAATTTACATAAGTATTTAATTTTTAACAAATGTGCAGTTTTTATCTAACGTGTTCCTTGGTTATGATAAGAGATGATTTGATTTTCATTTTAGTCTTGCATGACAAATGGTTATTTAAAACCAGACTTGAACCTTGGTATTTTCTATTGACAATAACTAGTTAAAATATAGAGCTAGACGCAACAGCCGATGAATAATCCAACTACTTGGAGGAATACAAAGGTTCGATGAAAACTATGGGACCATTGAAAAAATAAGTAAGAAAACTACTCCTGCAGGCCCCTATTCTTAGTATTTTCCCACATTACGCGTGTATTGACTATATATTTGTTGACGTTGTAAAGATAATTATGATTAATGAGTCGCTTGTATGTTTCCTACGACCCACTTTTATAGAACTTCTATTCATTTTGCAGAATTGAGTAGGCTTGCGAATGACGTGCAGTGTTTTATGATTTTGTTATAACTTTTAACATAAAAATGTCGTTTGTGTCGTCAGGCTGTGTTTTATTGTTGCCTTATTGGTTTTGTGATAGCAAAACTGCTGGAAATGGCCTTGGGTATAGTTCCCATGTTTAGTTTAATTGGATTTAAGACTTCAAATTCTTGTTACATGGGTCCTAGTATTGTACCTTGGGCAATCCCTTAAAATTATAATACAACAAAAAAAATGTAATGATCCCTACGGCAAGAATTCGAGTTATACTGAATGAATATGTCGAGGTCCTTTTTTAACATGTACTAAAACTGACATATTAGGTACTCGTCGTAAAGGAAGGATACACCATGTGCTATTTTAAAATGTTCCAAATAATGGAACCGATCAAAGTTTATGTTAATACGGATAATAAATTCACAATCCACAATTACAAAGTTATATATTAAATGAATTTTTGTAATGGACAAATAAAGTCCCCTGTATTTACTGATTTTGGTGACGTATTTTGTATGCGTGGTATTTAATTGTCAGTTGATGGTCAAGGTAGCAACTACATTAGAGCATAAAGGCACTTTTGCATCTAATAAATCCCTTATACCTTTTACAACACTAATATATAGAGTTGTAAAGGAAGTCTGAGGAATTGTTGGGTCCAAGGTATTGACACCAGTTTCAACCATCATTAAACAGTTTGCGGAACCTATAGGTATGTCTCAATGTACCGCCACGCGCATTTGTTCCTGAACGTGGTTCTTCATTGGACATTGGGCGTTATGTTTGATTACTTTAAAAAAAACATATTACATAATGCTATGGCTCTCTCTCGATATTCATAATTCTAAAGCAATCACTCTCTCTCTGGCTATTTCGTACTTTGAAAGAAAAAACTCAAACCACAATATCATTGTGATAGTTGATGATGACATGATAATTATAAATTAATTAAGGCAGATTATTGTCTCATCTTGGTTGAGAAAATATCTTATCGTCAGAAAAAAAAAAACTGGAAAGCGTTACTAAAAATATATATATATATATATACAATAGTACCTTGTAGTACCTTCATAACGCTCATGTACAGATATTTTAATTCAAAATATTAAGCCACTACAAAATACCAACCTTTTTATGGCTGTGCACATAAGCACAGAAGACAACATCCATAAAATCCTCTATAGTTACACAAATATTTGCGGAATACATTGTTAATAATTAATAACACCACACCACAACACAAAAACGAAAGCTCGAAACCGCTAAAAACGAAACACGACGTATGCGCAAGGATATCAGTCAAGTAATGTCTTTGCAACGGCGCGAAACACACTGAACAGCCAGTCCGTAACTTCGCCAATATAAACTACATATTTTATCATTCCACTGACTCACTGGGGGACGGTGTGGACCGCAAAAACCATACTATGACGTCAATGTATGCGTGGAACCGTTGGCCACATTAAATCCATTGATTTACGGAAATGCAATATATCATCGTTGTGTTCTAAAAACTATACATGTCCCTATGTATATCAAAATTTCTTCATGTATGTAGTGACGCACGTATTAGCAATTAATTAGGTTCAATGCACTAATTAAAATGTACATAATTTTATGTTTACCAGTTACTGTTCGTTGTACCTTGAAAACATGCAATTTATAAAGGATTTTAAGGTTTTTTTTTTTTTAAATCAATTTATAGCTAAGTGGTGTTTAGGGTTAGTCATTATTAGAATTTGGGCGACATTGACACGACCAATTTGCAAATTCCACCATCTCTGCATAAATTTTATTTAAATAATCAAATTCAAATTTTAAGTTAGGTATTCATTTTACACACATCTTAGACGAATTTAAGTTTCTAGAATATATTAATTTATGACGGTGTGGAGTTTCAAGAAAATGCTTATAGTTCTTGAGTTGTAATTAATTAGCAGGCAAGTAAATGAATTGTTTCTCTGAAGTGGTATATGTCATTGGAGTATATCTGATGATTGTCTAAAAAATACCCATCGTCACTCAAAAACGTTCTTGATTGAGGATCAGTCTACTTGGTGGTAATAAAACGGATTGTTCATAAAATTAAAGCTTACTCAGATTTAACGTGGAATCGCTATTAATTTATGGACTCACTTGCTTCTTGATTCTAGAGTTTTCTACGCTAAATGTTAGGATCAATGTCGCTTAAAATGAAATTTAAAGGATTATGTGTACTACAAGATTTAGATACTTATTATTGGGGTTCCGTAATTCATATATAGTTATAGTTGGTCTTGTAGAAAAGTTCATAGTATGTGATCAACAGCTGCTTAGTGAACTTAAAGTGAATGCGCTAAGGTAGTAAGTGAAATTCAAATTTTCGGAAATCAGACCAATCCAGGACAAATCTAACTTAGAGAGAGATACATATATTGATGATTCTTATGGTTCTATTTATGTAAATACATATAGATTTGTTATTGTCGTGAATCATATTTTGATCAAGATACAACCTGATATTGACCTACAAATTGCAAAAAACGTAAGAAAAAATGAATTTTGCGGGCTACCTTAACACTTCCCCCTTAAAGGCTTGCTTTTTAAACGCCTTTATTCTTTAGTGACTATTTAGTGCCTTAACTGAGCCCAAAAAGTATAATATAGATGTACGATTGAAACGAAAGGAAGACGAAGTGTACCTCTGAGAACATTGCGGCTGCCCCATTTCAAAACCTAGTAAGGGACACTTTTTACAAAAATCGTTTTATTGCATGATCTTGCTAACCTAGTACCTAAGTCCCTATCAAATACAAAAACACCGCGTTAAAAACTCACAAATAATCAGATATATTTAAGCATCGTGCAAACCTAAGTGCCCCGTTCACTGCCCCGTGACCAGTTTACGTTTTTGTGCGCTCCTGTAAAATTTCGTTTTAAGTTCTTACTAGGTTTTGAAATGGGGCAGCCGATTGGCTGTTAGAGGGCAAGTTGCCTTCTGTTGGTTTCTGCTTCAACAATTAAACGGAATATTTTATAACAATTGAGTAAAATATAATCCCATGACCTAGTTTTTTATAGTTGAATCATACCTTTACAGATGTATTTACGCAGTTTGGTACTCGGCTAACGTCACAATAAAATATTGGTGTTCTTGATTCCAAATAATAAGTAATAACAGCCGCACGGGTCGATCGATCAGTTTAAGCTACGCTTGCCGCGGTTGGTCCGTGGATGGGTGACCATCTTTACATACCAATACCCCTCCGTTCATGCGTCGGAAAGCACGTTAAGCCGTTGGTCTCGGCTGTCATTCGTGGATCTTTGACAGTCGTTACGGGTCGTTAGAAGCCCAAAAGTCTGACAACCAGTCTTACCAAGGGGTATCGTATTACCCAGTAACTGGTATTCAGCTGCATCTGGTAAGACTGGAAGCCGACCCCAGCATAGGTGGGAAAAGGCTAGGCAGATGATGATTACAAATAATAATTTGTAATCGAAAAAGCAGCTAACAATGCAGCAGAATTTGATACTTAGTCTGAAACTGTTTGTGTGACAACTGTTGCAACAGTGTTACGAACTACGTCATTACTAGTTTATGATTACATTATAGTTATCAAATTCATAAAAAAAAATATTGATTAATTCCGGCGGTGTATTCGATAAAAATGACGTTATGAATTTTATTTTAGACGTCATGTTATTATTTTTGTTATTGAATTTAATTAGCATTAAATTATAATGTTTCGAAAAGAATCCCAAACGAAAACCAAAGACTTGTTACATCCCGGAAACATTAAATTCATAAAAAGAAGACTTTATTTCCATAGCCCATATAAGAAGTCTACCTATTCCCTCTAAACGTGGGCTTTTCCAAAGAGGAGGATAATATTGCATATATGTACCTACCTATAATAATGGTCACGATTGGTAGTGCAATGTTGTGAACGCGTTTGCGTAGTTTCATCGATCCATTCGCATGAAATGATTCCTTAGTCATTGGCGACTCATATAAGTTACGGCAATAATCAGCACATAACTGACAACTTTGACACTGATCGTTACCACTTCTGCGTGTTGGCGCATCCATGCCATTCGTGTTTCCTTCTGACGCTGACAATTTGTCAGAGGGGTCTTATATAACTTAGAAAGTATAGTAGCCGGCACGAGTCGTGAGCACAAATTAAATTTTTAACCTTTACAAATCTTTTTTCCTATTACGGCGATTCGTACACGGGCAGGGGCAATGAGGTTAATATAAAATCAAGCTGATTTATGTACTGGTAGAAAACAGAATAAAAGAGCCCGTTGACGATGGCTACAACATTTCATTTGCAATCTGTGCTCACTACTCGTGCCGGCAACTATACTTAAGATGACGTTAAACGAATCAAATTGGTCAATAGTTATTGATCTCTAGAATAGAATAGAGCTAGAATAGAATATAGCTTTAATTAATAATATGTGCTCTTTCTCTGTGGAAACTCCGAGCAACTAATATTACAACTCGATTTTTCTGTGCGTTTGTCAACGTTGAAATATTACAGTGTATGTATTTAAAATAATACTATCAACCTAAAGAATAATATTATAGAATTGCGCAGACGACAGGAGTGTGTCTTTAGACCGTAGGCGTTAGCGTGGTTTTGAGGAGGTAAGGAGGCACCGAATTCAATTATTTTTAACCTAACGAGTTTGCCCATACCTACGTTGAGAGATGCACAGTTATAAAAATCGAGTTATATTTAGCCATTTAGCACTGTTGAGAGTAACAAATTCTAATAAAACACGTAGCACTTTTAATCCTCCGACACTTGATAGGCTTAAATTAAAGGTCATATATTATTCTCAAACTCACAGTACACAAATACTTCTAGATGCTGAAGCAAAAAGAAAGCCTTGTTGAATGTTTTGCTTGACAGCCATTTTGATAATGCTTAGAGAGTTATTAAGAAAAAAGACATTGAGACGTTAGCTCCTTAAAAAAAACCGTCAAGTGCGTGTCGCACCACGCACAATGTAGAGTTCCGTAGTAGGGATGAATTTATCCCGAGAACAAACTTAACATTGTAGTTGGAAAACATGTTCTCCCATACATTCCAAGTGCAAATTTAAGTTTGTACGCACAATATTGAGAGATTCGCCATGTTATTTTAAGACCACAGACTTCTTATAAGTTTTCTTGTAATTTGTAGGTAACTATTTTATGTTTAACTATTTCATGTATATTTTTTCACAATTTTAGGCTCAGTAGTTTCGGAGATAAGAGGGGAATGGTCAATTTTCGTCTTTTCTTAAATAACTTTAAAACAATTTATATTAAAAGTATAAAAAATATACATTTGAGATCGTCACAGCCCTTTCATTTGATATATAACACGGTACAGTTTGCAAAACTTTTTTAAATTTTCTTTTTTCCCCCCAAAAGTGACCCCCATATTCAAAATTTATTTATTTACGTTACACGTCCGTGTTTGGGTCATAGAAATTCATAAGTGTACCAAATTACAACTTAATCGCTCTATTACATTCGGAGCAAATTGGCTGTGACAGACGGACAGACAGACAGACAGACACACGAGTGATCCTATAAGGATTCCGTTTTTACCTTTTGAGGTAAGGAACCCTAAAAAGGAAGTGTTTTGTGGACATAACTGTTTACATTGTGTTCAAAGGTTAATAAAATTATTGGAGAACGTTCTTGTGATAACTAAGAGTAGCTTCTTCATTGACGTCATTGTATAGCGGATTTCGTTCCGTTCATGTTGATGTGGCATGACAAGTGATATTTTTTGTTACAACAGTAATTTTCGACTCTTATAAGTCATAAATACGAGCATAAAAATCATGATACAACATTAACAAATACTATAAAATGTATGGTACTTTAGGGCTCAATAGTTTGTCCTTTATACACCTCATTGAAAGAATTGAATACAGGATATTTTGTAATTTATTAATTATTACTTACAGTTCACATTATGCGTAATTAGACATTGATTGTTTCAATCAATCTACCTAGCCTTTTCCCAACTATGTTGGGGTTTGCTTCCAGTCTAACGGGATGCCGCTGAATACCCAGTATTTTACAAGGAGTGACTGCCTATCTGACCTTCACAACCCAGTTATTGGGTAATACGATACACCTTGGTATGATGACTGGTTGTCAGACTTTCGGGCTGCTGACGACCCGTAATGACTGTCAAAGATCCTCGAATGATAGCCGGGACCAACGGCTTAACGTGCTTTCCCAGGCACGGAAGCACGTTAAGCCGTTGCTTATGTTTATTTTTAGATTTCTTCCTATCTACTTGGAGAACTGATGTAACAAAAGGAAATAATATAAAAGATAAACTTAATCAAAAAGCTTCAGTTATCAGCATATTATTCTTAATTTAAAAATGGTTAATCTTTAATAGAATCAATCAAGGCTAATCGTGATCTCTGAGGAAATGACATTGATTTTTTGACGTCAAGACAATCAAAATGCAAAATATGCATTTGTTTAGCAAATCTAAATTGAATAAGTATTGTTTTTGTTGTTTATAATACTTATAGGTATCTAGTAATGTAAAACGGTGATGTTTATCTTGGACATATTATCTAGACAATTTAATTTAACGACATATCAAGCTATATGCCTCCAGTATAAGTCGAACTCTCATTGTACGGAAAGCCCATACAATGAGATGTCAGCTTATACTGGTCATATGTAGCTTGAACTGTGTCGTTGTGCATACTTACTTTATCTACTTTATTACTTTTTAGTACTGTAAAAGATATTTAGGTGCTAAGGGTTGTGACTTTTCAATTCATACGTAGATACTTTCTAAGTGTATCTTGGACGTCACTGACATCGGTGATGGATAACATCGTAAGGAAACATGGACATATGTATACACTACAAATTATAAAACAAAGTTCTCTCGCCCACCGCGTTTGTCTGAACGCAATAAACTCAAAACAACCGAACTCATTTTTATACGGTTTTCACTAATGGTCGGAGTGATTGATGAGGAAGGTCTTGTTGACTTTTGCATAGGAGTCATAAGGGGTCATTTGGTTGCAAATGACCTCTCCTACATCCCTTTAATGGATTGCCAACATATTACAAATAACCCTGTATATTCAAGACGTCGACATAGTTTTTCAATGAATTTCCTGTTTTGATAAAACTAACAACGAAGTATAAAAAACAAACACATTTTTATACTTACAATTAGTATTAAAATAATTCTATCCCGTTAAATATAACTAACACTCAGGAAAACCCCGACTACACAGAATAGGAAAAAAAACAATGCTTATATGAATTTACAGTGATAAGTTGTTCCAGCCTACGTTTCCATGGAACCTCATTCCTCGTGGAAACTTTATACATACGTACTTTAGTATTTATTTAATAATTTCATATTCTCTTGATGCTCCCTTTTAAATAGAATTGGAATTTAAAAGTTTTAAAAAGAAGGAAGACTATTAAATAATTCTCATTATTGTATATGTCGTAGGATGATTTGATGATTCGAATTTTCGCGAAAACCCTGGGGATATTGCGAAAACACGGGTAATTAGACAATGGTGAAAGCATTTGTCAATCTTAGTGGAAAAAGATAACAACAGGATTTTTGCAAAAACACAAGTTGCTCTAATAATATTGAATATTCTTAACTTTGATTGGCTAGATTATTGCTTACTGACCTGATCTTATTCTGATTGGTACCTGGTTTTAGCATGTGAGCTTTGAAGTATTATATCAGAGTTATGAAGGGTTAAAAATAACAATTTTAAGTTTCGCGCGCTATTTATCATGTTTTATGTATGTAGAATCGTTATTTTTCTATTCTAAAAAAAAAAAATAATGCGTGAATGGTTGACATTTAAAACGTCAACCAATCAGAGGAGGTCTCGTTTTGGGCGCTCCGACCGGCCAATCAGCGTTCTTATTTTTCATAATAGCTAACGTTTCATTTCGCAATATGACTAGAGCGACTCGTGTTTTTGCAAAAACCCTATCTTTTTCTAGTAAGATTGAGAAATGTTTTCCCCATTGTCTAATATCCGTGTTTTCGCAATATCCCTAGGGTTTTCGCGAAAATTCGAATTATCAAATCATCCAACGACATCTATGTAATGTACACAGAATGTTGAACTTTGAAAATGTAAAAAATAACAAAAACATCAGACTATCAATAATTAACACTACAATGTAATATGAACTATAGACGCTAACTAACTTTATGATTATATAATTGGTAGGTATACCACAACAAAAAAACTCAGTTATCAATAGATCCGATGTTAATCAAGCGAATTAGAAAAGCACACAACACCTAAAATTCACACCGCCCAACTAATTTTCTCATACTTTCTCTGTCCTTCCTGAATTGTTACAAATCATTAGAGTGAGACGGAAGGCGGTTTCATATGTATGGGGAAGTGGCCAGATGCCATTATGTCAAGTACATTTATGACGCACGCACAGCCTTTGACAAAACGCATCTGCTAACAAGTTGGTCCTTTACGTATGTTTGTATTTATTTTATTTTGTTAGTTTATTATTTTATTTGCTTCTTTGAAGTTGAAGCGAGGTGATTTAAATTTTATATAGGAAAAAGGAATTCGTCTTCGATATTTTCAGAAGGTCGGATTATATTACAAGGTCTCATTTTAGAGTTACCTGAGAAATTTTGTGTTGTTTGTTAATGATCTTAATAATTCAGAGTATGTAGTAGTAGTAAGTACTCAGTAATATTTTGTCTAATTTCTAGTTTATTTACCAAGACCAATTGCACTCTAATTGCTTAACATACTATCGGATCGGAGTCTGAATAATTTTGAAGCTAATTGCAAATCCATTGCTTCATAATGTTCGAAAAAATTTACTTCTTTTCACCGTAAATAATGCAATGAATGTTGTTGAACTGTCAACATTAAACTGATTCCGATTGATAGTGTGTTACGTAATTAGGGTACGGGTTCAGATTCTACATTTTTATACATTAAATTATTATAGTCTGTTATAAGAAATAAAAAGTATACAGGGTGACTCGTAATTTGACATATTCCTTCCAGGACGTGATAGTATGATCCATTTGCAACAGTTATGCACCCCATAAAAAGCCTAGGTGAAAATTCATGGGATTCGAGAAAACCCAATGTATACGTATTTTTGAAAATTTGCCAGAATTCGCCACTAAAAATCACTTTTCTCTAAACTCTCAAAATAATGGCCTTCATTGATATTCCATTGCGTAACTAATACTTTATCAAACATTTCAATGTAACCAAATTTTCTCAAACATCAAACAGTTAAAAGTTAAAGGAAAAAGTTTATTAACCATTTCATTTTTAAAAAATCATGTACGATATGAACCTTGACACCTATCTATAAATATGAGTATAAAATTAAGCGTACAAATTACGGGGAAGACATCTTCATTTAATCAGCTATCTAACGAGTTACAGCCCGCGGCACGTAAGTTGGCAAGAGTCGTTAGATGCGCAGAAGTCATTTTTTAGATCTCTTTGGTCGCGAGCGGGACGCGGGGAATGAGGTAGCATCATTCCGAGCGCGCGATTGGTTGGTCAGTCGACCCTTGTCTCTCGCGTCGTGTCCACGTTCCATTCGCTCCCGAGTACACTTGCGTGCACTAAAATTGTAACATTTGTTTTTGTTGAGCTTTTGTTACAAGTTCTTGTTATTGTTTTGTTTGAATTTTTAAATTTAGATAATGCCACAAACAAATACCATTTTACGTAGACATGCCAGAAAAATGGTTTATGATGTGTACTGTTACATATTTTGACGAATTATGCGAACATAAATGTACTGAACTGCTGATTTTTTTTTCGCGATTTCAGGCTTGGTCCCATAGTAAAAGTTGTTCATAATGATGAGTACAATGACCTCTTAAGAGGTTGTTGGTGTTTTACAAATAACCCTGTATATTTTATTTATTACTCCTAATATACTTCACGAATTCTTCTCCTTTCTTTAACTTTCTTCTAAATAATTATGTTTAAAAATAAATTATGGTAATAACCACAGAATAATGACAAGCAATAAAAGTGACCATTTTTTTGTTGCAATAAGTGTAGCATGCGCGAACTTACCCCCACTACGCCAAAACCTTGCCAACTTACGTGCCGCGGGCTGTATAAAGGTTAAAAAAAAATAGATACGAGACAGTCGATAATGCTGGCAAAGGTCGAATTTGCAAATGGTTGATATATTTAAACAGGGTTCCCTCTAGCTGGCATTTTCTTGATGCTCCGAAATTTATTTGCACATAACACACTTGGCATAATCTTCTTTAAACGAATATTTTTAAGGCATCAAAAGTTTTTAATATAATTATTGTTTGGCCGAATGTTTATATGTCCGAATTTACAATGGCATTCTTTTAAGATGGCAGAATTTTATTTGGCATAATTACCTTTGGCAAAGTTAAAATTCCGCATAATTTCGTTTAGCGTAACGTTTATTAGAGCGACGACAAGCCAAGCTGAAGACAAGCCGAAGCTGTGGTTTTTGCGGTGCGGAGTTTTTTTTTTAACAAAAACTTAAAAGTTAAGCTTTTTAACAAAACTTAAAAGTTTTTAAAAAAAACATAAATTTTATATCCTTCATAATGCGCACGGCAAAAGAGCGGAACTCAAAGTTAAGAGTGAACAGGCTTCTTCTGGGTAAGCTCACTCCATCGTAGACTTACCTCTGACCTACACTAAAGTCAAGAGCAAACCCATATCAAATAAAAAAATAAAAACACTTAAAAGTTAATTAAAAAAAAAAAAAACTTAAAAGCCGTTTCGCGACTTGTGACTAGCCAATCTATTCTGTAAAAATCTCACCGTGAAAGCTTAGGTAAAGTGAGCTAGACGTAAGCTGTCAATATTGTCAATCCCTATTATCTTGGGTGGAATGACAACTTATTTCATCTATTATTTTACAGAATAGACCGACTGGTCATGACGACCTGGGTGCCTAGTGCCTAACGTGTGATTGCTGGGAGGTTAGGAATTAGTGGGATGGCATAAAACAGTTAATTAATCCGATTATAACATTTATAACACAATGTTTAAATTATATCAACCATTTGCAAATTCGACCTTTGCCAGCATTATTGACTGTCTCATATCTAAATACTTTTTTAACCTTTGTACCTCGTTAGATAGCTCATTAAATGAAGATGTCTTCTCCGTAATTTGTACCATTTTTAGAGATAACTGGTGTATGTGTGGTGGTGTAATGTTACTGCTATGTTCATCATATACGTAGATGATTTTTGAAAATGGTTAATAAACATTTTACTTAAAGTTTTAGCTGTTTTGATGTTTGAGAAAATGTGGTTATATCGAAAAAATAGAAAAAAGGCCATTCAATTTGAGAGTTTAGAGAAAAGTGATATTTAGTGGCGAATTCTGAGAAATTTTCAAAAATACATAAAATCTGAGTTTTCTCGAATCCCATGAATTTTCGCCTAGGCTTTATGGGTGCTTAATTGTTGCTAATGGCTCACAGTATCACGTCCTGGAAGGAATACGTCAAATTAAAATTCAGCCTGTATAAGGGAAAGTTTGGAAATGGCCCCAGTGCCAGAAATGTTGAAAGAAAATCGTTTGGCTTGGTATGGGCTTGTGATGAGGGAGGAAACGCATTTGACTAAAAAAGTGATGAATATAAATGTTGATGGATAGAGAGGGAAAGGAAGGCCAAAGATAAGATGGACGGATTGTATGATAGCGTGACGGTTAACAAAGGAGAATGGAAGCTGAAGACGGGTTGCGCATACCCCATGTAACATGCTCATGCCCATGTAACTTTCGTAAAAAATTACAGCTTCTGAAGTCGGTGCCAAGCTATTAGTGCATTGAAGAACTGAAGACACCGACTTCAGAAGCTGTTAAGGTTTTTATGAAAGTTATTTTATTCGTTTTAGGTTTTTGAATAGGTTTTTACTTTTTTAAAGTAAATTTATCTTTCATTTTTAGTTGAATATACAAAATATCATATGCGCAAGATGAACGAAAAGAAAAATCATAAAAATCCGCTTAGAAATGCCAGAAAGTCCATATTTCATATAACTTCGTACATAAGAATAATTAATAATTACCTAATGTATTATATAATAAAACATTCCTGAAAGTATGTAGATCACGTTAGTGAAAGAATCATCAACATTGGTTCATTAGTTTTTGAGAAAATCGTGGACATACTAACATACATACATACGGGTCGAATACAGAACCTCCTTTTTTGAAGTCGGTTCAAAACAAATAATAATACGGCTCACGTTATTAGATAATATATTACAAAATCAATGTTTATGAACGTGTTTCCTATAGAAAGAATATATTATATTCGATGTCACGTAATCACTTAAAACGATAATTATAGTATAAAGGTAGCTATTAAAGATATAAGTAGGTAATTGTTATTTAATGTCATAAACATAAGTATTGTTTTTTTTAGGGTTCCGTACCTCAAAAGGAAAAAACGGAACCCTCATAAGATCACTCATGTGTCTGTCTGTCTGTCCGTCTGTCACAGCCAATTTGCTCCGAATCTAATGGACAGATAAAGTTGAAATTTGGTACACGTATGCATTTCTGTGACCCGAACGTGGACGTGTAAAGTAAATAAATGAATTTTGAATACAGGGGTCAATTTTGGGGGGCAAATAAGAAAATTAAAAAAAAAAGTTTTGCAAACTGTACCGTGTGACATATGTAATGAAAGGGCTTACTGTGAGGGTTTCTAGTATATTTTTTTATAATGTTAAAATAAATCATTTTAAAGTTATTTAAGAAAATAGACGAAAATTGACCATTCGCCCCTTTATCTCCGAAAGTACTGATCCTAAAATTTTGAAAAAAATATAGTAAATGGTTCTTTACCTATAGATTACTGGAAATTTCATAAGAAATCTGTGGTCTTAAAACAACATAGTAAATCTCTCAATATTGTGCATACAAACTTACATTTCCAGTTGGAATGTATGGGAGAACAATTACAATGTTAAGTTTGTTCTTGGGATTCATCCCAACTACGAAACCCTTCATTGTGCGTAGGCCGAAACGCCCTTGGCCGGTTTTTTTAAATAAAAGATAACGAATAACTATTTATTTAAATATTATGTTGTAGACGTATTAGCTTGTGGCTAAGTAATAACAGCCGCTCGGTCGATCGATCAGTTTAAGTTACGCTTGGTCTGTGGATTGGTGACCATCTTGACACACCAAGATACCTCCGTGTCTCGGAAAGCACGTTAAGCTGTTGGTCCCGGCTGTCATTCGTGGATCTTTGACAGTCGTTATGGGTCGTCAGAAGCCCGAAAGACTGACAACCTGTCTTACCAAGGGGTATCGTTTTACCCAGTAAGTAGGTTGTGGAACTTAGATAGCCAGTCGCTTCATGTAAAATATTAGTTAATAGTTTTTTTTTATAGATAAAAACTGTCAATATAAAGAATACTAAGATTGATAAACGATGGCAGTTTTTTTAATAATTCTAATATTTTATAAGAATTATTTTAAAAAAACTGTCATCGTTTGTTAATTATGGCAACATCGTCCACTTTGTCCTCACGGATCTACGAATCTACCAAATTATGAATATAAAAAATATTAAAGCCACCAAACGCAATTGAATCATCTCTAATATTCAAAGAACCTATTATATATAATTACTATTTATATTATAATTTCCGGTCCTTAAATAGAAACAATAGCGTGCGCCGACGCATGCTGTTATACTCAAATTGATCCATTACATGAATTCGGTAAGGCCTTGAGGCTAGGCCTTAATTCAGTAGACACGAATGGAAACCGAATTATCTAGTTGAAATGTCAAGTACATATTGCATTGATTAAATAAATTGTATTGATGATTGAAATGTACTTCTCTTATTTTGCACATCTGATAATAGTGTATCCACCACCATGTGCGTGTGTGTGTGTGTGTTACACCTACTCTAATCATCGATACTATACTTACTACCAATACTACTATTAAAATCGGCCAAAAGCGTGTCGGACCACGCACAATGAAGGGTTCCGTAGTTGGGATGAATTTATCCCAAGAACAAACTTAATATTGTAGTTGAAAAACATGTTCTCCCATACATTCCAACTGCAAATGTAAGTTGGTTCGCACAATATTGAGAGATATTCCATGTTATTGTAAGACCATAGACTTCTTATAAGTTTTCCTGTAATCTCTATAGATTACAGGAAAACTTATTAGAAGTCTAGTTTAAGTATAAGAAGTAAAATACTGAAAATAGTTCTATATATAGATATAGAACTATTTTCAGTATTTTTTCCAAATTTTTAGGCTCAGTATTTTCGAAGATAAAGGCCCGAATGGTAAATTTTCGTCTATTTTCTTAAATAACTTTAAAACAGTTTATTCGAAAATTATAAAAAAAAATATTTATTTGAGACCCTTACAGTAAGCCCTTTCATGTGATATGTCACACGGTACAGTTTGAAAACTTTTATTTTTTATTTTTCTTATTGGCCCCCAAAATTGAACCCCATATTCAAATTTCATTTATTTACGTGACATGTCCGTGTTTGGGTCACAGAAATTGATACGTGTACCAAATTTCAACTTAATTTGTCCATTAGATTCGGAGCAAAGTGGCTGTGACAGACAGATTACACTCAAGTAAAGATTGTTTCTTTCTTTCAATAATCCATATAAGGTATTCCTAGTATTTGCCCAGATTTTTTTGTGAATTCCTGACTCAGTTGTGTTTATAAGAATAAACGAAGTTGACCTATGCACCGTGAACTCGAAAACCTAACCTCATGGTGTTAAATTCCTATAAAACACACATCAATCGCATTCCTAATATCTATCTAGTATATAATTCAATGACGTCACAAAGCCATATACATAAAATTTTCCTGTGTACATTTTCCTCTCGATGGAATGACAGACGTCATCATTGTGATGATAAAACTATTTAGGTTAAATAATAGCTTCTATTTCGTAGAACGAAAGTGTTAACAGGGATTCCCTTTGGTACATTAGACTAACTGTATTTTATTTAATATTTTTTTTACGTTCATTCGCCCTAGAAGGACATGTAGTGGCTTACTGGTGGAGTTCATCAGAAATGTCAGGTGCGTAGTGCTCGCAACCGGAGTGTGTAGTATATGATCAGTTGAATGAACGTAAACGAAGCAAAAGGGGTGCGAGTATGTAGGGTATGTATGGCGTTCTGTAGTTTCTACCTACCCACATGGGAAGAAGGCGTGATGACTCTTTTGTGGTCTGTTTAGTTCCGAAAAAATCTAACTAATATTATAAATGCGAAAGTGAGTTTGTTTTTTTGTTTAGTACGCTTTCACGCTAAAACGACTGAACGCATTTGGATGAAATTTGGCATATGGGTAGACCATGACCTGGAGAAGGACATAGGCTACTTTTCATCCTAGAATGCTGACGAAGTCGCAAATAACAGCTAATAAATAATATAACAAAGTCATTGATTAATGTATGTATGGCTCACGAATTAAAATAAATTATGCAAATAATATTAAGATAAAATCAAAACTGTATGGTTCACACGATCAAGCTGAAGATTTAATTATATTTGAATATCTAATTTGTAACAGTGTCTTCAAAACCTTCAATAATAATTTACATAAAAATTAAACTGTATAATTTCATCGTGTATTTGTTTAGAATAATAAAACAGTTTTATAAATATCTCAACAAAAAAAAAAAAAAAAAAACACTATTTCAGACTATTGTTTCAACAAAAATAACCACAGACCAATAGGTAACCTTATGTTACCTATCTGGTTAATCTATAGGGAAAAATGCCAAATTACTCCATACAATGCGAAATCCCGTGGTTGTATGAAAACCACGTCACGGTTGTACTTGACATATTTGTTAGAGGACGAGGCTTTGACATTCTAGTTAGAAGCAAAACTTTGACATTGGATTCGTTTCGTGTTTTTGCAACTAGGTTTGTTATTTGGCAGAAATAAAACAAAATATCTGGTACAGGAGCGTGGAGATTGGCGTAACCAAAGCGAGGCTAGGCAGCGGCTGAGGACGGGCTTGCTTCACGTCATCGGCAGATGATGGTGATGACGTGAAGACGAGCACTGAACTGAGCGTCGGACAGCGATGGAAGGATTTGATTTATTGGAGCACAGAAGAGCTATTCGAGATCATAGCATGCCGCGATAAGCATTTCTGGAAAACTGAAAACGAAACAGAGACTTTTCTGTCTGTTCATGTCATCACTTGAAAACGCGTCCCATATTAATTTTATGCAGATCTATTAAAAAGGTATGTTTTATTTAAATATGCTTACTAGCACCAATCAAAGATACCTCCGGATCTTTCATTGATAAGTGACTCTGCAGCACGCAAACTTCTTTAGGAGATGGTAGTAGACATAGGTTTGAACGTCAATTTTACGTAAATATCGTGTATCATACCTACATAATATATGAATTGGCCATTGTTTAAATTTGACCCTCGAAATTCCTTGGGTCAAGGTGGGTGTGTCCAAGTAGCAAAACAATTTATCATTCAAGTTTGTCCTGTCAAACCTTTGACACTAACAACGGATAGGGAATTTTGGTGGCATTCCTTAACTTCAGCAAAATGACACATTATGTTGCAAGAAACTGGAGTTATTGCGTTAGGCATATTGTTATTTAAATATACGATTTAGGAAATACCAAAAGATATACAGAGAGGATCATGTATTGGTTTATTACAATTCACTGTTATACATATAATTAAAATGCTAGCTAAAACCCAACCTCTGACATTGTAAATACGATGGACAACGAAACAGATTTTTTGCTAAACATTGATGTCACAAGATTTCAAAACCAATGTAACGTTACCTACTCAGTTATGAATATAACCTAGAATTATGGAAGCCAGTCAAACTGCAAGCTCGTGGCTAAGTAATAACAGCCGCATGGGTCGATCCATCAGGTTAAGCTACGCTTGCCGGGGTTGGTCCGTGGATGGGTGACCATCTTTTCATACCGAGACTCCGTGCCTCGGATAGCACGTTAAGCCGTTGGTCCCGGCTGTCATTCGTGGATCTTTGACAGTCGTTACGGGTCGTCAGAAGCCCGAAAGTCAGACAACAAGTCTTACCAAAGGGTATCGTATCACCCAGTAACTGGGTTGTGGAGGTCAGATAGGCAGTCACTCTATGTAAAATACTGGTATTCAGATGCATCCGGTTAGACTGGAAGCCGACCCTAACATAGTTGAGAAAAGGCTAGACAGATTGATCAAGCTGCAAGCCGATACAATCTGTCAAGTCTTGTTTCAGTTATGGACTAAATATGTAAATTACAAATTCAATTCCATTTACAAACGTACGGTCAGTGACATTTACAATCATCTAACTAAATTAACACAAAATTATTCGATACAGACAGATCTGCCTAGCCTTTTCCCAATTATGTTGGGACCGGTTTCCAGTTTAACCGGATGCGGCTGAATACCTGTATTATACACGGAGCGACTGCCTATCTGATTTCTACAATCCAGTTACTGGGTAAGATGATACCCCTTGGTAAGACTGGTTTTGGGCTTCTGACTACCCGTAACAACTGTCAAAGATCTACGAATGATAGCCGGGACCAACGGCTTTCATAGACACGTAGGGGCCTTTCTTATTCTTTTTTAATTAAGAATTAATTTGACTGCTCCGTTTTTATTTACCTAAATATTTAGCTCTATAATTAAGATTTAAATAAAAACCTGAAAAAGACTGTGCCATTAAGTGATGCTTATCCGAAAACTGTGAAACAGGCTTTTTAGATTCCTGGGACAATTTTTACTTTTGTTCACATGATAAACCACTAATAACTATTCACGAACGTAATTCAACTCATGTATCGAAGTAATAAATCGGACATTTAAACGTATCTATGTTTTATACTCGTATCTTCGGATATAAGCGACCTGTTCCTTCCCAGGCATACAGTGCACATTGATGGACAGACCGACAGATAAATTATGTTTTTTGTACAAAACTCGATGATGTAAAGATAGCCGTTTTTAGTGTAAATACTATAAAATTGCGTTTTCTTAGAGACTCATTTTTAATAGTTATTTGATGTAAGGAATGGAAGTAAGCCAGTGGTGCCGATTCTCTTGTTCAATAACTAAACTAAAATGAGAGAATCGCTATGTTTTACTAACAGGCAGCGCGAGAAAACGACGGCTATAGCTATAAACTAAGTTAGAGATGTTAAACTAGTTTACGCCTTGCGCTTCACCGTGTTTTTAGTCGACATGTTTTTACGTGTCGTTTAAATTTGTATGATAATATTAATTCAACTAAATTTGGCAGCTCTAATTTACGTTGTCTCTTTCTTGTTTTATTAGAGAGAAAAAGTTAGCAATAGCTTCAATTAAGTTTAGTTTGTGCACAAAAGAAGCGGCACCATTTATTTACTTCTATAAAATTATTGTAGTACTAGCAACGCCACGCGGTTTCACCTGCGTAAGTCGCGAACCCGTAGGAATATCGGGATCTAAAGTATTTGATGTGTTAATCCAGTTAAACTATATGTGTGCCAAATTTCATTAAATACCGTTCAGAAGTTTTTGCGTGAAAGAGTAACAAACATTCATCCAAACGTGCAAGTTATGTAGATAGAGGAATTAAATGATTTTCTTCTAAAGTAGGTACATACTATACAATCTGTAGATAGTATCAGATAAATATGTACTAAGACCTGAAAAAAATATATATAAAGACGCCATACATAACTTGTACATAACTTGTACATGACTGTATATAGCTACTAATTTTATCGAAGTAATGTCTTACTTATAGATAGATAAATTTATATAATATAAATCTTAAATAAGAAAGCGGCAAGCGTAAAAATGGTACTTGACTAGGTACTGAACTAGGCAATATGCATCGTTTTCAGTTCTATAAAGGCTCCCGCAGACAGGAGCGTCGCGACTCCAGTAGAACAATAAATACATATTACATTTGTGTGTACATAAATGGTTGAATAAATAAATAAATAAACAATTTTAATGAAGCTTTCATAGAAATTGTTCTACCAGAGTCGCGTCGCTCCTGTCTGCACGAGCCGATTCACCGAATCAAAAACTTTTAATGAGGTCACTTACCTATAAAACTTCAACAACCAAGCCTTTTCAAACTAGAACTAAAATAACTACTTTTAAATGGCGCCAATTTGTCCGAAAATATAGTTAAAACCGTTAATGTAAAGTATTTTAATTAATTAGCGATAAAAATCGACACCAAAGCCTCTATTTGCATAACTTTCGTAAGGTAAGGTAATTCAACATTTTCTTGTCATTGGTATTATGGTTATATTTAAATGTTACGGGTACCTATATACAAAAAGGCCAGTATAACTTGAACCACGGGGAGTAGAGGCACATGTGGACACTGGGCAAAGTTTTGTGGGATGTGGTTTATGATCCAGAGAGACGTGGTTATTTTTTTTTTAAGCTAGCGATGAATCCTTTGGAAATGGGGGTATTTCTCAATTTTCCTATATTTTCAGACACGTTTAGTTCATTATAGTTCAAGATCATTATTATAAAAATTATCGTCTACTTTGCAAATATAATTAACAAGACGGTGGTTCATAGACTTTTTTGTCTAGCGTCCTTTATTTGTGCTGAATTTTTCAAACGACTGTCGATAGAAGTCGTGCAGTACCCAATTAAAATGGTCTTTTTAAATTGGTAAGGAATATATTGGCGATAACATCACCAATACATTCCTTTCTCCTTTTAAAAAGTAAGTAGGTTTAAATGAATATTTTAAATATCATTACTTTCCTAATAAGATCCTTGTAACATAGTATTCGTGTGTATTTAAAATGTTTTATCTACACTCATATCGTAAAGTTCTGATTATGAAATCAAAAATAGTACCAAAATGACAGACTCCATGCAAAATTAAAAAGTCTTATTATGAAACAGATTTCTTAACAACATAATGCTATGAAATAACTTTTTTTTTATTAAAGTACACTTGAATAAGGAGTTTTTAATTCGATTTTTATCATTGTGTATGGGGACCGCGTTAGGGCATTCGTGGTTGACTGATGACAGCTCCGTAAACATAGTAACGTATCCACGTTTCGGATCCATTATTGTTTGTTTACTTTTTGCTAACTTTGTTTTTTTTTTTTTAAATGGGCTACCTATAGCATGAGTGTAGATAAAGTAGTTTATGAAACTATTGCATAATGAGGGGTACTAAAAAACCCAAACTCGTGTTTTAATACCCCTATTATACAACAGTGTCATAAACTACTATTAAGCTACAGAGAGGTTTACATTTGAATTTTTATCCAATGACAAAATTAATTAAATAGTACCTGACTGCCATCAAAAGGTTTGACTTGGTATAGGCATGTGATAAGGAGGAAGGAAACGCATATGACTAAAATAGATGAATACAAAAATGTTGATGGATGGGGTGGGAGAGGAAGGCCAAAGAAAAGATGGCTGCATTGTGTGTTGAAAGAGAAAGAAGTGAATGATAGCGTGAAGGCTGACAGGGGAGAATGGAAGAAGAGAACGTGTTGCGCGGACCCCAAGTAACATGAGACAAGGGCAGTAACATGATAACCTAACTACCAACCACGAGGCCGCAATAATTTATTACACGAGTTCCCAATTAGAAAGAAACTCTACTACTTACTTATTCCAAAATAGGCGTAGAAAATCACACGGGTGATTTTATTACCTGAAAACAAACAACAAACTATTAATAAAACAATTCAGTAACATAAAAAAAAAAAACACATTAAAAGCATTGTTCAATTCAGTAGCAACATAACAATGCCTCTTTTCCAATTCCTCTTTCAAATTGATAAAAAAGAAAAAAACAAACTGTTGTAATTTTCAAATGACGTAAATCGCCACCGGAAATTGGCGTGTAAAACGCGTATCTATTGAAAGTTGCTCATGCGCATCGAGCCGAATCGGGCAGTGTCAATTATCTCAGTGAGATAGTAGGACCTTTTTAATGTCGGTTGCTAATCCAGCTGCTGAATGGTAGATATAATTATATTCCTCTATTTTCAGCTCATATAATAAGGTTAAGCCGTTGTGCCCGGCTATCATTTATGGATCTATGACAGTCGTTACGGGTCGTCAGAAGCCCGAAAGTCTGGCAACCAGTCTTACCAAGGGGGATACCCCTTGATACGATACGGGTTAGTACGGGTAGAACACACTGAGTATGTTCGTCTCAACAGGCTACTGAGACACCAGAAGAGTCCCAAGCTCGACGACAACAGTATGCTGAGTATCTGGTGTCTGAGACACGGGAGGCTGAGTTACCAGAACAGTCCCAAAATCAGCGTCAACAACACGCTGAGTATCTGATGTCTCAACGGGCTGCAGAGACACCAGAACAGTCACAAGCTCGACGTCAGCATCAGGCGACTTATATGGGCCTCGAAGAGCCACAGAAACCATTGAAACGGCTGAATCTCGCAGACGCGCTGTTGCTGAAAGGGCAGCATAGCGACGTCAAACATTCACAAGAAACACGTGTGATGAAATTTGATATGGATAGTCTGAAGTCTGGGGAAGGACATAGGCCCAGTTACGGGTTAATACGATGTATTACCCAGTAACTGGGTTGTGGAGG
Organism: Dicycla oo; assembly: GCA_948252095.1. Taxonomy (NCBI): domain Eukaryota; kingdom Metazoa; phylum Arthropoda; class Insecta; order Lepidoptera; family Noctuidae; genus Dicycla; species Dicycla oo. The sequence continues at coordinate 8,849,700 of OX411727.1, read as the reverse complement.
TCAGATAGGCAGTTGCTCCATGTAAAATACTGGTATTAAGCTGCATCCGGTTAGTCTGAAAGCTGACCTCAACATAGTTGGGAAAAGGCTAGGCAGATGGTGATGATATAATACCACGTTACCATGGTTGGCATAGGTGTCAGTTCCGTTATAAAGTCGACTGCGTTTTTGTTTTTAGGTTATCTTTTTTCTATCTTTATCTACACTAGAGCCTTAACGCTTCGTATGCCGAACGTTGATCTAAGCGAGACACCATGGCTATTTAATTGTTTATGTAATTACGACAGGTTAATCCAATCTATAGATCTCTCTGGCTATTTGCTTAGCCAGCAGGGTAATTTTAATTTAAAAAAACGAATCGAAATTATACAGATATACTTACATTTGCATATAAAAAAGTAATAAGAGTGGATTTTATTAATACAGCCGAAAGCCATTTCAATCGCAAACTACCCGCTCATGAGCTCGCAATTTAAAATAGTAACTTCAAAGTAGGCCAAGGCAAAGGCCGTCAATGACGTTAATTGATTAAATTATGATATAATCGTTTTGGTTAATTAATATATACACTTACATAATCAAAGAGATAATAATTATACGTCTCAGGCTCCCTAATTCACTCTGACATGTGAGTCGTCGACTGGGTTATTAAAAATTATAAAAGAGATCTGTAAGTGGTTGGTATTTTGTGGCTATAATTACCTATGATAAGTTATAATCAGCCAGTAACCGTATCGATATTTTAAATAAAAAAGAAAGTAGAGTGGTGACAGGGTTTAAGCTAAACTAGAGCAAGCAAAGAAAACGAAATGACCTTAATTTACTCTTGATTCTTTGCCGTTCTTTTCGAGGTAATTATAATGATTATATTTTCAAACATCGCGATATTTTTGTAAAACTTTTTCAAGAAAAAAAAAATATACAACCGACTTGAAAAACACTACAAAGTGAAAAATAACTTTACTTTCGGAAGTCGGTGTCTTTGGATCTGTATTTTAGTTTTTCGCCCCGTCTTCCGAAATTAAAGTTATTTCTCACATTGTAGTGTTTTTTTGGAAATCGGTAGTTTTTTTATTTTTATTTTAACCATTGTTAAAGTAGGTACCTATTTGAATCGCAACCCGTGAAATACTTATTATTGAGTAGTTGTAGCCATCTGTGATCTTCATCATCAGTTCCACTTAACCAACAGGTGCTTTCCGAGAGCAAATGCACGAGTTACTATAAAAAATACCCAAATCGCTATAGGATCCCATCATCAGATCCTGACCTGATGACAATGGAATCAACTAGAAGGTATACCTTTTCAAACAAAAAAAGAATTTCCCAAATTGGTGCAGCCGTCTTCGAGTAATCGGGGAACATTCATAAAAAAAAAATAAACAACACATTCCGAGGAACTGAGAAACTTTTTTTTTTTTTTTCGAAGTCGGTTAAAAACTATTACTCAAATGTTGATCAGATTTTGCCCTTTTATATTTCTCAATCCGTCTTATAAAGAATAAGCAAGACAATATAGTTGACAGTATGAAATGATTTATTAAATCCAAGACTAGTAACATAATATATCATATTAAATCCTAACTCATATGAATCATTTCAAACCTATCAGCTATTTCAAAACTATATCTTAGACTGTTTGCTATAAAATGATGCTGAAAGCAACCTCAGTTTTATCAAATAACCTTTCGTTTATAGATTCCAGATTTTTTAACTCGATTATGTGCTACTAGTTCATTTAACGATATCATAAGATCTTTATATCTATGTGACCGTTATATCAATAAATTTAGGCAATTTACAAGGAACCACTATAAATCAGATGAAGTGCAGCAGGGGTGCATCAATTACAAAGGCCTTAGTTATCCCACAGTGGACTGCTAGATGCTGATAATAACTACGATGATGACAAACCAACTAGACGTGACCATCAAATACAATATATGTTATCAATGTTAGTACAGATGGAAGTACTCCTAAACTAATAACTACTGAAGCTCCTAATAGACATATCAAACAATATTCACTAACCTTCAAACCACATAGTAATATCAAACAAAATCCACCAGCCGTTGTCACTTCCATCCCCGCTCCGCTAGTTTTGTTTAGACAGACGTCACGCTTGATATTGGGGCAACAATACTATGTTTACATAGTCATACATATGATGTAGAACTGGGCCAGTGATGACGTCAATGCTTATTAACCGTGCAACGCATAAAACTACTGACAAATGCAAATTTTGTGTTGCGAAAATTGTTCACCTGCAATAATGCAGGAATGTGCTAGGTACATAATATGAGGTTTGTGGTGTAAAATTCTCAAGCCACTTCTAATTTTAAAATGATAGTTGGTATCATCCATGGTCTATATTTCGATATTGACATAAACAAATAAGAAATAGTTGATTTGGACTATTCAGTCAACGTAGAATTTCTGTTTAACTTAGCAATAATTCAACACACAGTGCAGAGCATAAGTGACAAAAGATTCACAATATTTTAACACTTTTTGCTCTGCAACACTAAAGTGCTTGACAAAACCAAACAAATTGAAGAGAAACAATCACGTGTGGCTCTAAAAACAGACTTTCAAAACGATTAGGCACGGCCGAAAGCTGTTACAGTTCACGAAACGACCAATGACTTTCAGTTCTCAAATAAATATTATATTTTAGTCACGTAACTAACAGAAACATCGCGAAACGAATCGGATGACATCGTTTGCGCTCAACAAATAAGTATAATTACAAGTAAAATGTTAAAGTAACCACGTAAAGCCAGCCAAATGATACTGAGGTTGATGTCAACATCGTTACATATTTTGGCATTTACAAACAAGGTCGACTTTTTTGCTCCAATTAAAGTTAATAAGCGTTCGTTGGAACTGGCTGGAGAGACCCAAATCTCATTAAAGGTGATGAAACAAAAAACGCTTATCTGCAAAACCAGGAAAACTCTCAGGTTTATCGAAGAGACAGTAAAAGTATAAAAGCCATAGTTTCAACAGAAGTCATAAACTTAAATAAATAATATAATTTTGATAGCCACTCAACATAAAGTTCAAAATTATTAGACAAATAAAATTAATGGTCCAGTTGCTCTAAATGTGCATGAAAACCACGGACTTCAAGAAATTCACATTCTTGGCATGCAGTCAAGAAAATACTAGAGTGAAATTGAACCAAGCATATACCATAACGATATGAGCATTCAAATAATTACTCGTACTAAACATTATTCTAAATAATTACTAAACATTATGCTTTTATTATTTATCCACAAGCCTCTCGCCTGTGGATAAATAATAAAAGCCGCACAAGTCGATCAAAAATTACCTAAGCTACGCTTGCCAAGGACCATCCATTACATATCGAAAACCCTCTGTGCCTCGGAAAGCACGCTAAGCCGACAGTCGTTACGGGTCGTCAGAAACCTGAAAGTCTGACAACCAGCTAAGACTTGTTGCTGTGTGTGGTAGATACCCCTTGGTAAGCCAAGGGATATCGTAATACCCAGTCAGGGGTTTTGGAGGTCAGAGAGGCAGACGCTCCATGTATACTGGTATTCACCTGTATCCGGTTAGACTGGAAGCCGACTCCAACATAAAAAAAGTCTAGGAAAAAGTCTAGGCTGATGAAGATGATGATATTATTAAAAAAATGAAAGATTAAATAAATATATCAGTATAACGCGGTATAGTAAAAGGTAGTAAAGCTCATTGAACTAGCAACCAGCGCAAGGTAAGCAGGTAACAAGCAATACTGATGACACAAGTGTTCATTGAGACATAACATTTTATGTACGAATGAAGTGTGGACGACATTCGTCAAATTCTACGCCTCGTCGATAGTAAGCAACGGGTAGACGGCCTGTCACTTTCGATTAAGTAATAAGAAACGACATACTTCCGAGTCCGACATTAGAACGAATCATTTGTGAACACTATTAATTTTTACCAGATGTCCTAGTACAAACACCAGTTCAATTGGATTATAAGTAGTTAATTAGACGTTTTATGGGGCACTGGGTCACTGCAATACAGACGGATAATGTAGACATGGAGAGGGAGCGTAGGGCGCTGTCAGTCAGGAGCAATATGCTGATCCGTAGGTTTGCAAAGTGCTCAAGGGATATTAAAACTACGCTGTTTAGGGCATACTGCCAATCTTTTTACACCTGCAGTCTATGGGTCGACTACACGCAGAGGGCTTACAGCGCCTTACGGGTCCAATACAACAACGCATACAGGGCGCTGTTGGGGTTGCCACGACACTGTAGCGCATCAGGCATGTTCGCAGAGGCACGGATAGATGACTTTTACGCAATCATGCGAAAGCGTGTAGCCTCCCTGATGCGGCGGGTGCGGGACAGCGCCAACAGCCTCTTAGTCTACTGTGGCCGATAGGGCAGAAGGTCTAATGCTCAGGCACTGGACCAAGACTCAAGTATTGCCTTCAAGCCGTGCCGTGAAATAATATTTTTGATTATTATTATTTTTATTAATGAACCCTGACATTAGTATTAATTGCCAAATTTATGTACTAACACTAGGTATTAAGTTTTTTATGTAATTACTAACTATTGGAATGTATTTTCTGTCAAATAAATGATTATTATTATTATTTATCGTTAAAAACAAACAAACAGTCATTATAATATAATTCCTGTTTTTCCAATAACTGTAATATTAAAGGAAACATTTTAACAGAATGCTCAGGAAAGTGATCAGCATTAAGGGATTGGCCGGTTATACACAACACCGCAAGATACTACGCAATATAATAATGTAGCTCGTAATACCAACTTTCTACATAGTTTTCAAATAGGCATTTAATAGTCGGGTGAATGACTGAGATTTGTGACCTAATTAATGGGTAACTTGCCTTCCTTCCTTTTTTTCCAGGTAAAAGTGGCCAAGGCAAAGGAAAGAGGATGATAAATATATAGGGCAAAACCTTGACGAAATGTTAGCCAAAGCAAGGAGCATGGGCTGTCAAACTTGTTTCTTGTGTCTTGTTGACGTCTGTGGCTCTGACCGCATAGGGTTACAGCATTATGTTGAGCGATAGCGGTTTTGCGTGGATGTGGCGCATAATTTTTCCCCAACTTGTTCTTTTTGTATTTGTGTTTTTTCTTTGCGTCATGTTTTACCGCGAAAACGGATTTCAAATGGGTGACGATCTCGTAATAAATTTTAACTATGGCTACGTCAAGGCTGGCTAATAGCCATACGATCGAAGAGGATGACACGCAAAAAGAAGGTATGTACGTGAGCATCGACTGTGGGCTTTTGAACTTGCTTCTTCTGTTATGAAACATGATTTATTTTCGCCGGGAGCTAACAGAACTGAATTGGTTATTAAAAGGCATTTGGTAATAAAAAAAAATCAAGATCGGATAAGATTTAAAGATGGCAGACATACCGTCGTTATACAAACTGGAATAACAGGGCATTCGGCAGAAAAGACGTCACACAACTTTCTGTATACTCTGCAAATAACTTATCCCTCGATAATAACACGATAACTTATACAATACAATACCAAGTAATTTTGAGTACACAGCGGTTGCCAAAGCAGCTGTCTGCATCAGCAAATTGTGTCTGTAATGTGACGCATAATGCGGTACTGCTGGAATGCAGACGGCGTGTACTCTGTATTTACTAGGAGATAATTATCGGTAAAGCTATGTGCACGAATGTCGATTTGTCGTGCGATTGGGTGCTGATAATACCTATTTTTGGAAAAAACAGTCGTAGAAACGTTCAAGCTCAGAAGATCCATTGGCCAGATCCATGATGGATCTAGTGACGATTGTTTTCTCATTAGGTATATTTATATTAAAAAAAAAACCGGTCAAGTGCGTGTCGGACCACGCACAATGAAGGGTTCCGTAGTTGGGAAGAATTTATCCCAAGAACCAACTTAACATTGTAGTTGAAAAACATGTTCTCCCATACATTCCAACTGCAAATGTAAGTTTGTACGCACAATATTGAGAGATTTGCCATGTTATTTTAAGACCATAGACTTCTTATAAGATTTCCTGTGATTTATAGAAATAGAACTATTTTCTGTATTTTCTCAAAATTTTAGGCTCAGTAGTTTCGGAAATAAGGGGAGGGAATGGTAAATTTTCGTCTATTTTCTTATATAACTTGAAAACAGTTTATTTAAAAATTATAAAAAAATATATTTTTAAGACCCTTACAGTAAGCCCTTTCATTTGATATGTCACAAGGTACAGTTTGAAACTTTTTTTTTTTACTTTGTTTATTGGCCACCCAAAGTTGACCCCATATTCAAATTTAATTTATTTACGTGACACGTCCGTGTTTGGGTCACAGAAATTCATAAGTGTACCAAATTTCAACTTAATCGGTCTATTAGATTCGGAACAAAGTGGCTATGACACAGACACAGGAGTGATCATATAAGGGTTCCGTTTTTTTCTTTTTGAGGTACGGAACCCTAAAAAAATAAGTAAAATGAATCTAATGAGAATTTTTGATGTGAAAAAAAAATGCTACAAAAACAAATAAATATCACTAAAACAAGTGAATATCACTCAACAAATTACTATTCTGACACCGTAGCTAACTTGAAAAACCAAGAGCTTTAATTTGAAAGTAACTTTTTATGTAGGAAAAATATACATTGAAGCCTTCCACAATATTTTTGCATTAGCACAATCTATTTTTTTTTTTTTATGATAACACGGTCTATATTTTTTTATGAACAATAGGTAGTACCTATGGTTAGGAATTTAGTGCTATGAGGTTAAAAAAAAAAAAAACAGTTTACAGACCTTTTTATCGCAATCTTTTTTATACCTGTCAATTCAACCAAGGCCTAACATTCGCTAACGTAATACACCTCTAGTGGGACATTAACAAATATTAACTACTCTAGCACATAGAGAAACCCACCAATCCTGATTGTTTGATTAGATACAAAACATAATTGCTTATAAATACACATAGAATCGTTTTTGTACAACTTATTGACAATTATTGAATAATTTAGTAAGTCCAATAATAGTTCGCGTAGATCAGTCACGTTTTAGCAGCAATCTCGTGGTTTTATGCGTATTGGCACTTGTCTAGTTTTGCACACTCCATATACATTTAAAGGTATTTATTAAGAGGGCTTTTTGCTCGAATGGTGACTGGTGAGGTGGACCTTTGCGATTGACTAACTATTTATTAGTTAAAAATATGTTATAACATTTTTAAATGAAACACTCCTTAAAATCTGGACTTAGCCGTTTTTAAACAGAATCAGCAAGATTTTGGTTATAAACGGCTAAGCCTAGATTCGAATTGAGTTTGTTCTTTTTCGTGAAAAGTTTGTTAATGGTTTTTAGTTTGGCTCTATTACGCAGATACAGATAGGCAGACAGTACAATGAAAAAGTGGTTTACTTACATGGTTTTTTTTTAGGGTTCCGTACCTCAAAAGGAAAAAACGGAACCCTTATAGGATCACTCATCTGTCTGTCTGTCTGTCCGTCTGTCCCAGCCAATTTGCTCCGAATCTAATGGACCAATAAAGTTGAAATTTGGTACACACGTATGTATTTCTGTGACCTGAACACGGACGTGTAATGTAAATTAATTAATTTTGAATATGGGGCCTCAATTTTTGGGGGCAAATAAGAAAATTAAAAAAATATATGCATTCTGTACCGTGCGATATATCAAATGAAATGGCTTACTGTGAGGGTCTCAAATATATATTTTTTATAATTTTAAAATAAACAGTTTTACAGTTATTTAATAATAATATAATAATCCCCCTTTATCTCCGAAACTGCTAACCTTAAATTTTTGGAAAAAATACAGAAAATAATTCTATAGCTATAGATTACAGGAAAACCCACAAGAAGTCTGTGGTCTTAAAATAACATGGTAAATCTCTCAATATTGTGCGTACAAACTTACATTTGTCCATAGTTAAACGAAAAGGATCCAACCCACATTAGGTGTAATGTGGATTTAACTATGGACAATTGTAGTTGGAATGTATGGGAGAACATGTTTTTCAACTACAATGTTAAGTTTGTTCTTGGGATAAATTCATCCCAACTACGGAACCCTTCATTGTGCGTGGTCCGACACGCACTTGACCGGTTTTTTTTTTGCTAAAAACTATTCTATTGGTAGACAAACTCACGTTTTCGCAGACACAAAATAGACGTAGGTATGTATAACTCAGTCCATTTGTATAGCAGCAATATAAATTACGTTCTAAAACTCAGCTGGACAACATTAACGTCATGTATATGAGGCCAGACGACCACAGTATATTTTATTTACGCTGTCATATGTTCAACTGAACTAGTAATGTTTTAATCAACACAATTTATTTCGTAGTTAATCTAGAAATCGAGACATTTGTGGGATTCTTAAAGATATTAGAACATCAGGGGTTGCTTGAAAGAATTACCGTGGCCCTGGCACAGGCAACTGAAGGAACACGGGTGGGTGGCCCTCGCGCTCCGCCCAGAGCGGGAGAAGTTATTTGATGATTTCCAAAAGGGGTTAAGTATTTGAATAGGCAAAACTAAAAAAAAAAGATTACGTACTTAGTTTTATACTTTGCGATATTGTGTCTAAAGAATGAATATTTGAAATAAGAGTTCAGAGCGAAAACCACTTGAAATAGTCGACCTTATGTCAATCCATCTTTTAAATCGAGAACGCTATCTACATGGATATTCTATTCGATTCAACATCATCACAATACTCGTAGTCGGACATTGACCTCAAATTTTAACACATCAATCAAATCGATTAGCCCGTAACGTTAACGCCAATCAAAGCCAAAACCAATACGTATCAGATTCAATTATTCTTCTATGAGAACAAAAAAATCAATGGAGCCGATTATCATCCTAAATAAGGCCGGGAACGCGATTCAATTAATCACTCGATTTATTAGCTTTAAACGTTAGATACATACCTTACTCCGTAAACGTGCGCATTAAACTTTTTTCGGCCGCCATTTTATAATCGTGGGTCGTAAGTGGTCGTAAGTAGTCGGGACTAGTTACGCTTTGCCAAAGGTGTGGTTCGACATACGAAATAATGTTGGTGCAAAAATTGAAGAAAATAGGTTGACATGGATCATAGTGATTAGTAGATAATTATTGGTGGAATAGAAATACGTATAGTCTGTTCCAAGTGTTCCTACCTATCTGATGAAGGTGTAAACAAACCCTGTTCACGTTAAATATTTACGCGATCATTTACTAAAAGGATAGTGAGACATTCATTTGTATTTAGAAGTTTTCAACTTTATATCTCACCATTTTTTCCACCAATTTTTCTTTGAATAACTTTTTTAAACTGTCATTGAAAAATTATCGACGAAAATTGAGGTTATAAAATTAGCCTTAATGGTGGAATCAAAAACATCTTTACTGTGATTTAAAAACACAATATAGGGTAAATAACACTACAAATTAACATCCACAGGTAGGTACGTTTTCTGATCCATTTGTTTCCATTTTCATCAGTTACTTTTGGAACAGACTATATGTAATAGATATTCCTGTTACTGCCTTGTACTATATACTAAATTAAAATGCTTAGAACCTAGGTGCACATCAATACCGCGAGGAGTAGACGTCACATGGGGCTCTGACTATCACTATGCCGTTTCGAATAATTCACTTCCGTAGTAGATAAGTATAGTATTTTTATCTGTGTGTATGGCCACGTGAATCGTACAGTGATATTAATCACAAACCTATTACAAGAAGAACGAAGTTAATGACATAAAATTAGTTGAATTCAAGTGGCATTTGATAAGGAATACGACGATACCGGCAACAAATCTTTGTCCAGTCCAATGTTCACAAAAACGCTACCAACCTGAGGAAAATAGTCTCATTTTAATTTGTGAACTATTAATTACAAAAAGTTTTAATTTTAAGTCGTTATTATCTTCCGGTCTTTGTTACAATTTATTTGGCCGTGTTTTCCCACATATCGCACACCTAGATAAAGAGGGGCACATCTCAAAATAATTCAAAATCGATTTTTTGCGATTATCGGTACAACTCCCCATTAATGAATTATAACATATTTTAAATCGATCAAATAGAAAACGAGCAAAACGTTTTTTTAACCGACTTCAAAAAGGAGGAGGTTATCAATTCGTCTGTGTTTTTTTTTTTTTTTTTTTGTATGTTTGTTACGCGATTACTCAAAGCCGACCGATTTAGAAAATTCTTTTTTTGTTTGAAAGGGTATACTTCTGAGGTGGTCCCATATAAATATTATGAACTTTGCTTGGGAATTTTTTGAGTTAACTTCAATAATGCGTATATTTCCCACTTATTTTATGTGGATGATGTGATGGTGTTTTAATAACTTCCTATCACTGTTATTTACATGCCTATATCTACAATTATCGTGCTCAATTATGTATTCGAATTTGTGTGGGGTAGGTTCCACAACTAAAAAGTGAAAAATAAAAACTTTTTAGCAAAAAATAAAACCGACTTCCAAAACAAAACGCTACAAAGTGAAAAATAACTTTAATTTCGGAAGTCGGTGGCAAAAAACGAAAATACAAAACCAAAGACACCGACTACCGAAATTAAAGTTATTTTTCACTTTGTAGTGTTTTGTTTTGGAAGTCGGTTATATTTTTTGCTAAAAAGTTTTTTTACTGTTCCTGAAAGAAGAGGTACATATTTTGAGTGGTGCTACCCTTGATCTCGGTGTGCGATATCACTTTTTGTCGACATTGCATTGTTCACTTCCTTCCTAGCTTTTCTGTGGTCTACGTCTTTTCTTAAAGTCATCCATATTTATACTTTTAATACTTAGTTATGAAGGATCTCAGTTATTGTACCCATATTTTACCAGTTACGTCGTTTTGGCTTACATTCGCAATTACGTACCAACGCTTAAAAGGCAAGAATTACCAATTGGGCGATATTGAGTTATAATATATTGAGAAAGTTCATAATCTTTAAATACTAGTTTATTAAGCCTTTAAACTGCATTTAAAATTCGTTGGAACCAAGTAGTTATGACGAATAAACTAGTATTTAAAACCAAGTGGTAAGGTATGTTCCTGGGCGCCGCGCGGGTCACTTTACATGTAAAAATGCTACGTGCGAGTGACCGGCGACGAACAGAGCTCAATCGAAAATCGGTCCATCTTGCCGGGCACCGGTGACCGTCGCGGCCCAAATGGAATAGAACAGTGCCGATCACCGGTGACCCCCATGGCAGTTAATGTGTTAAAGATTAAAACAGAATCTATACTACTATCATACATCGCTTGACATAATTAACCACTTCAAAAACCCCCACAAGATCTGATACACACACATACACACTCACACACACACACACACACACACACACACACACACACACACACACTCACACTCACACACACACACACACTCACACTCACACACACACACACTCTCACACATACATCGGCCCACTCTCCTCCCTTGAGGTGTATGTACAAGTACATACACCTCAACACTCACACATACTTGAATAACACTAACACTAATATTAATATGCATTAGTAATGGTAATCGACACACTTTCACTCTTGTAAGTTTTAGTTTTACTAAATTTAAATTTTGGCCGATCACTGTCTCTTAAGATACAGGTTTCTTCCTAGTTTAAGAGACAGGGTTCATTATTTTTTGTATGCATAGACCTTTTTTGTTTTCTTTTTTTTTGTAAACCTAAATCTCTTGCTCACAAGCTATGTTTTTATGCTTATTCTATTGTAGGTATTGATTTGTTCTGAACTGAGTCTGTGTGTATTTATTTTGGATAAATAAATAAATTTATTATTATTATTATTATAAGATTTTTTTACGACAAAAAAAAACTTTAAAATGCTCTAGTGTAAAGTTGCCAACATGTTTTTTGGTAAATATTGCCTTTCAAGCGTCAATATGCTCATTTCATAGGGTATAATATCATCATAGACTGTTTTTATGGAATAGTCAATTCGATTCATCTGCCTAGCGTTTTCCCAACGATGTCGGAGTCGGCTTCCAGTCTAACCGGATGCAGCTGAATACCAGTATTTACATGGAGCGACTGCCTATCAGACCTCCACAACCCAGTTACTGGGTAATACGATACCCCTCGGTAAGACTGGTTGTCAGACTTTCGGGCTTCTGATAACCCGTAACGACTGTCAAAGATCCACGAATGACAACCGGGACCAATGGCTTAACGTACTTTCGGAAGCACGAAGGACTCTCGGTATGTAAAGATCCACGACCATCCATGGACCAACCGCGGCAAGCGTAGCATCGTGCGGCTGTAATTTCTTAGCCATAAGTCCCTCGATTATAAATATTATTATTGTATAGTTATACCTAGGTATTTATTTCTATGATAAGTTATTAATTTATCCTATTTAATATAGGTAAATAGGAGCTTGTGGCTAAGTAATAACAGCCGCTCGGGTCGATCCATCAGGTTAAGGTACGCTTGCCGGGGTTGGTCCGTCATCGTTACATACCAAGACTCCTCCCTGCCTCGGAAAGCACGTTAAGCCGTTGGTACCGGCTGTCATTCGTGGATCTTTGACAGTCGTTACGGGTCGTCAGAAGCCCGAAAGTCAGACAATCAGTCTTACCAAGGGGTATCGTATTACACAATAACTGGGTTGTGGAGGTCAGATAGGCAGTCGCTCCATGTAAAATACTGGTATTCAGCTGTATCCGGTAGAATGGAAGCCGACCAGAACATAGTTGGGAAAAGTTTAGGCAGATTGATTTAATATAGGTAAATAATTATGTTAATTTATATCATTTAAATTTTATTGGCGTCTCTGACTTTTCGCTTAGATTAGACTCCAACATTATCTGGTAAGATATTAATAGGTTTTGCTATAAAAATACATATAATTGGTGCATAAATCTTTAGTTTATTGTCAGTTGCAAAGAGCAAATTAATATGCATATATGTGTTATGTTTATGTTTATGTTTATGTTCTTATGTTTCCAAAAATACAACAGAATAACGTCCATCCAAAGTTTTAAAATCCGATACCTACGTCTGATTAAGTAATAATGTCCGATTAAATGATGTAGGTAGGTGATCTTATCAACAAGTTTTTCAATTTTACGACGTCATTGCTGCATATTTCATATGTTAATTTCATTTTAGAGATTTTAGTGGCATTCAATGCTAGCTATTTTTTAGACGATTTGCGTTGGAAACAGCAGGTGGCCGGCTGGATGCTAAGGCCACCTATCGATACCTGCAATAGTCAAGAGTTTGCACTTGACTATTGCAGGTATCGATAGGTAGCCATCTCAAATAAAAAAAAGCATATTATTATGTAGATATTGCGGGTGTGTTGCTCTCCCAGAGACAAAGATGAAATCGTTCTGCCTAGAGCAAATATCAGTCGCTTCAGTTTTTTGTTAATTTTTAGGGTTCCGTACCCGAAGGATGCCAAACAGAACCCTATTGCTTAGCCTCCGCTGTCCGTCTTCCGTCTATCTGTCAGCGGGCTATAACTCATGAACCGTAATAGGTAGACAGTTGATATTTTTAAATATTGTGTAAGTATTTCTATTGCCGCTATAATATTAAAATAAAATTAAAAATTAAAGGGAACCCTCCTTTTAACTTTAACTGTTTTTTTTTCTATGGGTCCCACACAAGAAACGTATTTTTTTTACTAGAGTAAAAAACGTAGTGTTTTAATATTGTACGGTGGTACGAAACCCTTCGTGAGCGAGTCCGAATCGCAGCTGGCCAATTTTTGTCTTTCATTCGGTATCTTTCACTCGAAGCGAAACGTCTGAACACAAAATGAATCAAAAGTGAAAATTGATTTTATTAGTAAACTAATCTAACGATGTTACATTTCAGCACTTATCATCTTTCACTCGCCTACTGAATGATCGAAAAATTAAAGGAAATGAAGAGATGAACGGAGGAGGTTAGGAACAAAAAGTGATAATTCGATATTTTCCCATTTTTTTTTTCTACTGTACACCTTGGTTTCTTTCTATCCACCCTTGGCATGTGTTCGTATCAAAACGTGTTAAAATGCTAGTAATAAAATTATAAAATATCGAGTTTGATTCAAAAAGTGATAATATGTTAATATGTATTTTCCTTTTACCTTCAGAAGTCCTTTTTTTTTTTTTTTGTGGATGGGAAATCATCAAATAACTTCTCCCGCTCTGGGTGGAGCGGAAGGGCGTGTCAGACTTTTACTGACTAAAACCCACCCGTGTTCCTTCAGTTGCCTATGCCAGGGCCACGGTATCTTTTTCAAACAACCCGCGACCCCAGCGGCATCGGCCCTATTGGACCCCATCTTTTGCTGACATCTCTTTGAGGCGCGCGTGGAACACAACGCGCCGTCGACCCGGGCCTGGTCCTCACCGGACGGCGAGCTACCCACTACTCACCGTCCGCAAGCCCGCGCCTACGGTGGCCGGGAATCGGCTATCGATTCCCGCCGCCCAGGGCGTCTCCTGCGGCGACTGAGGGCGTGAGGCTGCCTCTCCCTCACGCGTTCCGCCTCCTCCTTCGCGAGCATTACCGCTTCGCAGAAGGAGGTGACCTTCAGAAGTCCCTAATTCGTATTTTTCTCGAAAAAGCAAACATGTAATTTATCACTTTTTGTTCCTAACCTCCTCCTCAGAAGCTCGTGGCTAATAACAGTAATAACAGCCGCACGGGTCGATCCATCAGGTTAAGCTACACTTGCCGAGGTTGGTATGTGGATGGGTGACCATCTTTACATACCGAGACTCCTCCGTGCCTCGGAAAGCACGTTAAGCCGTTGGTCCCGGCTGACATTCGTGATCTTTGACAGTCGTTACGGTTCGTCAGAAGCCCGAAAGTCTGACAACCAGTCTTACCAAGGGGTATCGTATTACCCAGTAACTGGGTTGTGGAGGTCAGATAGGCCGTTGCTCCATGTAAAATACTGGTATTCAGCTGCATCCGATTAGACTGGAAGCCGACCCCAACATAGTTGGGAAAAGGCTAGGCAGATTGATTTTGATTTTTTGTTCCTAAACTCCTCAACGTTCATTCCGATATAATTTTGTCGGTGTCGTGTAAAAGTGAAATGAAACAAAAGTAAACATTCACTCTAGTGAAGCGTCAGATATAGGTACGTATGTACAGTCTGTTCATAGTTATTTTACCTGTGACCTTGCATCACTGTCAAAATAACAGTGATCATTATTTTCATTTCTATAAGGTTGCTGTTGGATTGCTGCCACTGACGAGTCTGTCAAAATCAAAGTGATCTTAATTTTCGTTTCAATAAGGTTGATGTTGGATTGCTACTGTCAGAGGTGAAATAACTTTGAACGGACTTTACCTACCTAAGCTCATAATGCTCTCTTAACACTTCTTTTAGTCATAGATTCTTTATTTTCCTTTGACCCTATCTTTACAATAAACTAAACCAAATTCTGTCCCTGCACTGTTTGAACAAACATAATTTCAAGGTCGCTCTACAAGCCTGGCTACAAAGCCAAACATATACGGCCACAGTAGCTCTTTCTGACGTATTAGTCTAATCAAACTCATTCACTAAGACTCTCTCCACTCACACACACACACACGCGCAGACACCCCCACACACACACTCAAAACCTCCCCTGCCTGGCCAATGTTATATATTATACACGGATAATATGGCAGGGGGTGACTTGCACACTCAATAACGGGCCCCCGGAAACGGCCGCTAGCACATAGTGACGTGGCGACAAGCGGGCAACACTTCCTGAGGTGCTTAAGGAGTGGAGAGGTATTCCATGGCTATCAGAACAATCCCGGAAGTACGGTCAAGATCCCTACCAGCACCTTACTGGAATACTTCCTTCCTCCGAGCACGTTTGCTCTTGCGAATTTCCACTCAAGCCGGCCAATAAAGGCAAGAAAGAGATGAGGACAAGATTTCTCTCGGGAGATAGGGTCCGTGAGGTCGCTACTGCCCAACAGCTCGCCACATGCTGCCCTGCGGGTTTCTGTATCTCTCTTGGTCTGGCTCCTCATCCTAGACCCGTTCCGGCAAAGTAAACTCTACTGGCACAGACCTAAAGTTCGGAGCGCGCAAGCTCCACCACGACGTCAACGTAGAGATTACTTGTTTGTAAAAGGAGTTAATTCCTCCTCACTTTGAGGGACGCTAAACGTCTATAGACGTCATAACAATAAAACTTCTATTGTGTGTTTCGTTAAGTGTCCTTAAATGACTTAATTTAGAAAATTAATTTACATTTTAATGCACAGTAATTAAACATCTACTTACGTCATCTCATTATAGTCATTCATTTGTATCTAACGAATTTTCCCAGGTCATTACAATGTCATGTGATGTTTATAAAATAATGTTGGAAGCCTCGATAAACTTTAAGCATTGTTTTACTTTTCTTTATTTGTCTGGTCTCAAGGACTGGCACACGAGTTCATGATCATTATTAGAGATGCATAGGTACGCCTTTTTAATCGACTTCGATATTAGTGTAAACAGTGGCAACCTTTTATGGGGTCATTGTACTCATCATTATGAACAACTTTTACTGTGGGACCAAACCAGATATCGCGAAAAAAAATCAGCTGTTCAGTACATTTTGACGAATTATGCGAATATAAATGTACTGAACTGCTGAATTTTTTTCCGCGCTTTCAGGTTTGGTCCCATAGTATAAGTTGTTCATAATGATGAGTACCATTGTACTCATCATTATGAACTACTTACCAATAACCCTGTAGAGGATTACTGGTAATTCGGCGTAAAACTTGGCGAGTTATCAGTAGGTAATCCTGTATTTGTATATTACAAAAAGCATTAGAGTTATTAACTTAATTGCCCGAGACCAGGAGTCATGCTTAATGATATTATTATCGCTAAATAATACTAGTCGTCGAAATGTGCAGACAACCCAGTTAGTGAAACTACTGTCATACATTCAACAGTAATTAGTGAATGGTTGAAATGAAAGGTTAATTTCACCAGTCTAATGACGTCAGTATAGAAGGCTAGAGTAGCATAAATATACGTTTATTTTTTTATAATGATAAGCCAAATGCCATGTAATTTTGGTATATTTAAGCCCGAGGTTGAACACTCCTATTTTGTTTTTTTTTAGGTTCCGTACCTCAAAAGGAAAAAACCGGAAACCTTATAGGATCACTCGTGTGTCTGTCTGTCTGTCTGTCCGTCAGTCACAGCCATTTTGCTCCGAATCTAATGGACCGAGTAAGTTGAAATTTGGTACACGTAGGTATGTATTTCTGTGACCTGAACACGGACGTGTAATGTAAATTAATTAACTTTGAATATGGGGGTCAATTTTGGGGGGCAAATAAGAAAAAAAATTGTATACTGTACCGTGCGATATATCAAACGAAAGGACTTACTGTGAGAGTCTCAAATAAATATTTTGTTCTAATTTTAATATAAACTGTTTTAAAGTTATTTATTAGTTATTTTAATAGACAAAAATTAACCATCCCCCCCTTTATCTCCGAAACTACTAGAGCTTAAAATTTTGAAAAAATACAGAAAATAATTCTACTATAGATTAAAGGAAAATTTATAAGAAGTCTATGGTCTTTAAATAACATGGTACAGACGCCAGCAGGTCAAGCTACCCGAAACTGTCAGATTTTCCCAATCAACCTTGAACCTAATGCTTTAGCGATAAAGTTGAAAATCTATTAAAGAAATTTGACAGATTGTAGTAGCTTGATGTGCTGGCGTCTGTACATCTCTCAATATTGTGCGTACAAACTAACATTATCCATAGTTAAACGAAAAGGATCCCACCCACATTAGGTGTAAATGTGTAATGTATGTTGGATCCTTTTCGTTTAACTATGGATATTTGTAGTTGGAATATATGAGAGAACATGTTTTTCAACTACAATGTTAAGTTTGTTCTTGGGATAAATTGATCCCAACTACGGAACCCATCATAGTGCGTGATCAGACTCGCACTTGACCGGTTTTTTAATCTTGAATTAGATGCTATATTTCAAAAATTACATAATTTTTGATAAATATAGTTTGTTTAGTTTTGTTATGGAAAATAGCAATTAATGATTTTATAAATAAATAAAACTAGACAACTCTTCAACAAGTTCTTCAAAAAAATAGCCATTCTTATCCTCATTATTCATATGGCTAAATCGAGTTCTCGAGTGGAATGCATTTATTCACTTTTGCGTATTTTATAGACAAATTCCCATAAATCTTCCTTACTGAAAAAATGCCCTAGAGTCAAAGTAATCCTTGGTATACGGTATTTTAGTTTAAATCAAGCTGATGATTTGCTGAATGCGTTATTTGCCAGAAAAAAAAAATTACAAAAAAAACTGGCCAAGTGCATGCGGACCACGCACAATGCAAGGTTCCGTAGTTGGGATGAATTTATTCCAGGAACAAACTTAACATTGTTGTTGAAAAACATGTTCTCCCATACATTCCAACTAAAAATGTCCATAGTTAAACGAAAAGAATCCAACCCACATTACACCTAATGTGGGTTGAATCCTTTTCCGTCTTTCCTGTAATCGATAGAATTATTTCCTATATTAAAAAAAAATACAGTAATTCCTTTCATTTGATATATCGTACGGTACAGTTTGCAATTTTTTTTTAATTTTCTTATTTCTTTTAAAACCGCCGATTATGCCGTTATGAATGTGAGTCTTACTGACCATGAAATAAGGACTATTTTGCATTTGACTGTGTTATAAACCAGTCATTTCAAAATTTTGGTTTGTGCGGGTATTCATGCAAAGCAGCGATATGTGTTCTCCGGCCAATCTCCCATAAACACCTGTAAGTCATCACGCCAGCGTTACCTCGGCCTCCCTCGGCGACGACGCCCGTCAACTGGGTCTTACTGTGTGACGACTCTGGCCCATCCATCCCTATGCATCCTACATACATGACCCGCCCAATTCAACTTCAGCCTAGCAGACTTGTTGCCAACATCGGTGATTCGATTATGGACCAAGTTTGAGCACCGTATGTTAAGATGGGCACGTCATGAGTTTGCGCTTAATTTTATTTACTTAAAGTTAATTAAAACGGCACGACACCAATTATATTAATTAACATAGAAACATAAAAAGGTACCTACATAATGCTGTCAATTATCAATCTGCCTAGCCTTTTCCCAACTATGTTGGGGTCGGCTTCCAGTCTAACCGGATGCAGCTGAATACCAGTATTTTAGATGGAGCGACTCCCTATCTGACCTCCACAACCCAGTTACTGGGTAATACGATACCCCTTGGTAACGACTGTCAAAGATCCACGAATGACAGCCGGGACCAACGGCTTAACGTGCTTTCCGAGGCACGGAGGAGTCTCGGTATGAAAAGATGGTCACCCATCCACAGACCAACCTCGGCAAGCGTAGCTTAACCTGATGGATCGACCCGTGCGGCTGTTATTACCACGAGCTCCTCTAATGCTGTCAATTATGTTGTAAGTAATTGTGTATAATTTAATTAAAACTAACATGAAACAGTGGACTCCCATTCAGTGGAAAGGGTTAGAACAAGAACGTCGTAGGTATCTACTTCTCCTAATCACCGCCGGCGACACTGACCGTCACCAATCAACACTAACTGCATAATGGCACTATAATTATTTCCATCATTGTGTCTGACGTCAATTACGTTTGTTATCCTACTCTGACAATTATCTATTTACTGAACTGCATTCAACGCGTTCCATTGTTAAACCAGATAGAGTTGGACTTTCTATTTTATTTAGTTATCTGTGACGTCGGCATGATGTATGACTTCATTGAGGTTTGTGACTTAGTCGTGTTTAGATAGATAATTACCTACTGTTCTCGATACCTGATTGGATGGTCGAAGTTTCGGCTCATTCACTTGTACGGTGGTCTGATTAGCTATTTTTTATAGGTGGTATAGGTGGTATTTTGTTTTGCTTCATTAAGATTTTAAAGATGTTGTAGATAAGATATCGTTAATTAATTTTGTTTGGTTAGATCATGTCTAGAATAGCCTCAGAAAGCATATACTATTATTTCATCATCAATATAAAAAAAAAAACTACCTGTTCGTTGATACGATATCACAAAAGTGATATTTTAGGTACTTACGTTCTGCAAATCTACATGGATTATTAATTTTATTTAAAAACAATTAAAGTAACCCACCCTGGGTAACTTTGACCTAGGGCATAACTTTAGCCCAAATCGAGAGTATCGAGACAAATGTTTAAGCGGCCCGAAGTGTCGCAACTACACAACCGAACCTCGTATGTCCTTCGGTAACTAATAGATGACGATATAGACGCGTACCTGCGGATTGTCTAGATTTGGAACAAAGTTGTGCCCTTACTTTATGGGTTATTTTGACTCTAGTCAAAGTAACCTTACGGTACGAATAAAAACATTACACACCTATAAAAATAAGAGACTACATGTTTATTTAAAAATTGCATTAAATAAATACACTTAACAATAAATCATAAACCAAATTGCGCAACTCGAATCACGTACACTCGCACACAAAAATGGCGCGACTAATATCAGGGACCACCGAGTCGTCGTGTCTTATACGAGTACAGGCAGCATACGTGATCTGCTTACTAAAACAGTGTAAGTGCCACTTACGCGGTTCCTTTAATTACGACTATGTCCTAAGTTTAAATACTATTTTGTTAGTTAGCTCATGTTATTGTGATTAAGTTTGTAACATGTTTATAATTTATTCGTGATTAGGCTTTGCAAATACTGTTGTCTGATTGCTTTTATTTTTTGCTATAATTATAATCATATTAGATAGATATATCAGATTAATCAGGTAATCATACAAATCTCAGAGGCTGAAAGAGAATAAACTGTTTTCCAACGCCAAAAATTGAGCGCTTCCTTGAAAGAAGTTTCCATTTCACCTCATTAAAGTGAGAATAAGAACACAACACCATACCTTGCCAGTAATACGCAGGAGAATCAGGGGTTTATAAAAAAAATGTATGATACTAATAATGTAATATCATAACAAGTATGTAGGAACGTGACGTAATTAAATGTAATATGAAGTGCCACTTACAAGTTATCTTTGGTTACAATGCTAAGTCCAATGTTTACTCTTTGATATCTACTTGTGTACATAGGTAACACACTTATCTATACTTTTAGAGTCATTTAAAGTTATTGATGATTAACAAAGCTATCCGCGTTTCTTTGCACAGAATTACTGGCAAATAAAACTTTTTTTTATAGAATAAACTCAACACAGAGCATTTATTTCAATTGAACAATTTACTGGAACTTTTGAACTCTCAAGGCGTCGGTTTAGGCATAAACTGAGGTATAAAAAAATTGTATAATGGCATAAAAACAACTGGGTGTTGCAAAAAGCTTGTAAACTACGATATAATTAATTAAAATATGAAGAAACGATCAAAACCGACCAAAACAAGTGAATGTTAAATAATAACTAACCAATTAATATTCAGCGAACATACGTTGTAATAATTTCAGGGCGACACATAACACTAAACTTGTTTCATGTTTTTTTTTTTGTTTGCAGAAATAACAGTTTATTCACATGACATTTCACATAATTAGGGCTTACAGCGGAATTAACAATAAAATAAGTGTTTATTTAAACGAGGCAGCAGTTAACAGAACAGAAGGTAAATGCCAAGCTATAATATTTACAAACACACTGCAGTAAAATTATCTTAATATCTCATCAATAAACACTGACCGCTATCAAGATGGAGCAAAAGTTAAATATAAGTACATTAAAACTCCCAAATTTCGTTAAAATATTTAAGCTGTTGGCAGCATTTTAGTACCAGTAAGTTTTACTTTGCTACTTTTCTGGAGAGAAGAAACAAAAGTTTTTATTGATCGTTAGTTTTTAAGGAAAACACTTTTACGATCAAATTCAGTGAATTAAATAAGAAAAATAAATAACAACATGCGTTTGTTATAAAACTAAGGCCTCATTCCCATTGTTTATATACGGAAGAAGTCTTGAATCGAGCAAAAGCAAAAAAATAATGACGCAAGTAACGACGACGTCTAATGACGACGGATTCTAAACGTTATTACTTGAGAGGACAATACCAAGACGTATGAGACAGATTGACATACGAAAAGTATAACAAATGGATGACGATCTTCAATACAGTCTGTGAAGCAGAATCGACCGTAATCGAATTAGTTTCAGAATTTTAAATTTTACGCACGAGTATATTATACTCCATATTTTTAGATTCATTTTGAACAAATTAAAAACAAAATGTCGTTTATTACACGCTATACTGCAATGTTATTTAAGTCTTATATTACAATTTGAGTCTCTGAGGTTTTGCGATTATTCTGTTACATGATGTACACGAAAATAAAAACTTTATTTTTTATTTTTTTATAAAAGTCTTTTGAACGCGAAAGTACCCAAACTCAACACTTAGTAAGAGATATGAAATAAATATATTTGTGACCATCCACCGCATCGATTAAAATGGAAAGTTGTGAAAGCGTACTCGAATGCATACGTCATTATGATGACATCACTGACTGCATAATCGGCTGCTCCCGATAAATGTGTTGTTCCGGAATATTATTCATAGTTTCATCAGCTACTTTTTCAAAATCATTAGAACAATTTTATCTTATACATTTCGTAATCTTTGCTTTTACACGTCATGTTTATCCAGCAAGACTTATTTACTTTGCTCATTCTTATCGTTTATTCAGCAGAACTAATATATAGGTTGACTGGTAATTAGTGACCGATACATAACAACATGATTGTACTCATGATAACAAACCACTTTTATTATGGGACCAAACCTGAAATCGCGAAAAAAAAATCAGCAGCTCCTCAGCTCTCTGCATTTTGACGAGTTATGCGTGCGAACTTAAATGTAGGGAACAGCAGATTCTTTTTCGCGATTTCAAGTTTGGTCCCATAGTAAAAGTTGTTTGTTATTTCGAGTACAATCATGTGTTTAAGTATCGGTCCCTAATTACCAGTCACTCTATATACCGGGTCAAATTATATTAGTTAGCAAAACTCCGCAGACGTGATGAGTATCAAAATCTAAACATGGTAAAACAAAAATAAAAAAATACATCGACTTCAAAAAGAAATTAACTGAAAATTATGAAATAAATTTAATTTCGGAAGTCGGTGTCTATATTTATATGGTCTGTGTATTTGAGTTTTTTGCCACCGACTTCCGAAATTAAATTTATTTCATAATATTGAGTTAATTTCTTTTTGAAGTCGTTTTCATTTTTTTAATTATATTTTTATTTCGTAATTTTTAGTTTTTAGTAAAAACTGGAATATTTTTTTTTATAATAAGTAGTTATTAGTTTTTTTTTTCTAAATATTGCACTAGAATTTGACCAAGGTTTTGAGATGGTTTCCCTTTGACAAGTATCATGAAAACTGCTGAATCGATTTTGATGAAACTTACACTGTTCCCTAAGTTGAAGTAAATGTAAGCCGACAAAAAAAAATCGTCACGATCCAATTAAGTTTCGGAGAAATGCGTGCACAAACATACATATGTAGGTACCTACATGCAAACATACATACATCTATAAAATTTTGTATATTTGCTTGAAAGCCCTAATAGATTATCATATGTAAATATTATATATTGCAATTCCCATAATATTACATACATACGTGTCGAATTGATAACCTCCGTTTTTATTTGAAGTTGGTTAAAAAATAAATAAATTTGATGATGTTTTTTTATGGGTCATCCGCCGGTAGTGTAGTCAATTAAAATATCAGTTGAAAAATCAGTTTTCTTGTTTTAGTAAACTTCACAGACGTGAAGAATATTGATATCTCAACACGATAAAACAAATTGTATCAACTCCTCACACTTCATATAACAACACAACCAGTGGTAATTCACCCCAAAAAAAAAAACAGCAAATCTTTTTTATTTTGTCGTGTTTTGTTATCGATGATACTCATCACATCTTCGGAGTTTCGCTAGGTAATTTAATTTCACCCTGTATTTGTTAGTTTATTTCTTTAAGTTTTCTTTTTAACACTTTTTTTAAAGCCAATAATATTCTTTATTAAAATCAGCAAGCGCTACTTAGCACATTTGTTCATGTTAATTATATTTTTAGCCGGAATGAAAATATGTTTACCTACCGACGGGATATTTTATTATTGCATGCATCTCCGAATTGATGTTCAACGCAGTAATTAGTGGAATCTGACGTATTTTCTTGTAAATATTTTTACCGGAACAGAACACTGTGCAACGCGCCAGCCCGGATCCTCAACGATTCAAAGCTTACGAGTATGAGAGAGGGCGCTAAGCCAGAATGGCGCGACGTTTGATTGCGTGACTTGATTTTCGTATATAACTAACAAATAAAGTGTTTGTTATATTTCCCAAAATATTATTGAAGATAATCCTTTTACAAGTATTATTTTATTATGGCGTGAGAAACATGAGACGGTCTTCTACGTCATTCATTTACCGATGGTTGTAAACCACCTCCGGTTATTTACTGTGAGAGTTTCAAGATGTGATTGATTAGTTGATTACAAAAATAATGTCTGACAATGATCTTTAATTTACAACTTTACAACCTTATTTTTAGAGGGTAAATTATTGTATGTAGGTGTAGGTTGTACTGTCTTTATCTACTTTCTTTATCTACGCTCATATCGTATAGTTCAGAATATAAATTCAAAAATAGTACACTCACGAACTGGGATTGTTGAGCCACTAGCTTATCATCTTAACTTGGTTGCGTTACACGAATGCCGCCCGTGAAATTTGACATGAATGTGACATTTCAATAACGAAAAGCGGGCCGCATTCGTGTAACACAACCAAGTTAAGATGATAAGCTAGTTAGATATTGGGACCGCGCTAGGGCGCATGCGCGGATGACCGCTGAGAGCTCCGTAACCACTTCACGTAAGTTAACGTAATCCACGTTACTATAGTTTCAGAACCATTATTGTGTTTGTTCCTTTTTGCTAACTTTTGCTTTTTATTTAAATAGGCTAGAGTAGTAGGCAAGAGTGTACGTAGATAAAATAGTGTGTGAAACGGCACATAACTAGGTATTAAAACACGCGTGTGATACTATTAAAAACCTCGCCTATTTTAATACCCCTCATTATGCAACAGTTTCATAAACTACTATTAAACTACAGACAGGTTTACATTTGAATTTTTATGCAATGACAAAATTATTTAAATAGTACCTGGCTACTAACAAAAGTTTTAGCTTGGTATGGGCGTGTTATAAGGATCCCGTGGAAACGCATGTGATTAAAATAGTGATGAATACAATAATGTTGATGAATGGAGAGGGAAAGGCAGGCCAAAGAAAAAAATGGCTGCATTGTGTGTTGAAAGCGAAGGGAGTGAATGATAGCATGACGGCTGACAGGGGAAAATGGCGCCGACCTCAAGTAACATGGGACAAGGGCAGGAAGATGATACCCTGACTACCAATCACGAGACAGCAATAATTTATTGTACGAGTTCCCAATTAGAAAAAAAACTCTACTACCTACTTACTTATTCCGAAAACGGCGTAGAAAATCACACGGATAATTGTATTACCTGAAAACAAACAACAAACTATTAATAAAACAATTCAGTAATATAAAAACAAACACTATAAAAGCCTAATTCAATTCAGCAGCAACATGTTTTCAAATCCTCTTTCAAATTGATAAAAAAGAAAAAAACAAACTCGTACGTATTTTTCAAATGACGTAAATCGCCACTGGAAATTTGGGTGCGGTTTTCACTAATGTATTGTGGTAAGCTTCACTTAACATTCTATTTCAATCGGTTCATAAATAAGAAAGTTATGTCAGTTTGAAAAATGGAAGAAAAAATGATATAAAAATACTTAGCAAGTCGGATAGAAATATCTCTTCAACCTAACAAAAAATACTAGGCTTGCATGAATTAAAGATAATATTTGAATCATTAATATTATGTCTCTAATAGGATTTTGATGAAAATTGGCATACAGATAGTTTATAACACGGATCAACATAATAGGATACTTTTTATCCCGGCAGTACGTTGCCGTGGGAGCTCGTGGCTAAGTAATAACAGCCACACGGGTTGATCCATCAGGTTAAGCTACGCTTGCCGGGGTTGGCCTGTAGATGGGATGCATCTTTACATACCGAGACTCCTCCGTGCCTCGGATAGCACGTTAAGCCGTTGGTCCCGGCTGTCATTCGTGGATCTTTGGCAGTCGTTACGGGTCGTCAGAAGCCCGAAAGTCTGACAACCAGTCTTACCAAGGGGTATCATATTACCCAGTAACTGGGTTGTGGAGATCAGATAGGTAGTCGCTCCATGTAAAATACTGGTATTCAGCTGCATCCGGTTAGACTGGAAGCCGACCCCAACATAGTTGGGAAAAGGCTAGGCAGATTGATTGAGTACGTTGCCGTGGGTTAATTACCAAGCTCCACGCGGGCGAGGCCACTGGCAAAAGCTAGTTTATAATATAAATAGATATAGATGTCCAATATTTAGTAGCTATAACTAAAACAACAGCGTTTCCTTGAACAATTGAAATATTGAAAAGTTTCTGCGCTTTAATAATAGATGATATAATTCACCACTCAGAACCAAACACGTATGCTTTAAAAAGAAAAAGCCGCAAACAAGTTTTCTTAACAAAAAAAAAAACGATCGAATGTAGGTACTTAAATACCAATTTAAAAATTTGCATCTACATATATCAATAATTGGAAAACGATTATGGACAGTTAAAAAAATAAAGTATAGTCAACTGCTTGCACATTTACTTACTATGGGTATAGTACGTCATTGGTTGACTACATAGATAGATGATGACCATTTATTAATACTATGAAAAAACTTTACAGAACTAAAAAAGACTCGTATTTAGCATACAAATCGTCTTGATGTTAGCTAGTTTAGATAAAACTTAAGGTGAGTATAGTCGTCGACCCGTAGTCCAATACAGTCGTCGCACGGACCCGCTAGCAAATATTTCTAAATTACAGCTGTTAAAGTTGCGTTTTGTAAAAAAATATTATTATTTTAAAATAAAAATGCACAGTTGTAAGATTAGTGATTTACCAATATTATCGTCGCTAAGCCGTGAAAATATCACTTGTGGTTTAGAAGCAGAAGCGAGTTTAAAGTTGAACACAACCTCATTTCAATAATATTTTTGCGTGGTATTTAAAATTTTCAAATACTCAAGTATACATATCAAAGTTTCATTTTTTTTTCTGAAATTTTTTGTAGGCTCATTTAAAAGCATTAGACTCTGAAAAACGACTATATCACGACTATACTCGCCTTAAAGGAGAATTAACCGCACTTTAGATAATAGGACTGTTCGCATAACTGTGCTTAGTATGGTCAAAATAATGGTATTCAATGATATGCCTTAACTAGTTTTACCTATGGCTTTGCTTGCCACTAATGAATAACCGTCTTTAATATACTTGACAAATCATAGATACTGCTGATTAAGTAAGTATGAATCTTCGTTGAAATACCAACAGAATGGCTTAATGATATATCTAGTTTTCTTAGTATCCAGACTCATGATTGGACATCGTTCTAGAATACGTAATTCTCATAACGGAGTTTTTTTGTGAAAATTACTTGAGATTTAGTTTTACTCGCAAAAACCAGTATCTCCACAATTAGGACCTATAATAGCAACTTTTGCATATAGATTAAAGATAAATGCCTTATAAAAGCGTTTAACATGTACATATGTGCTACATTCGGCAGTTCAACTAATGCTTAAGTTAATACACCTACTTTACATAGGCTTTACATACGATTTATTACAAAACTAGAACAGCTATGTAGTCAATGTAGAACATTATGTGCTCGTGTAAAGCCTCGTACTCACGGGCGATTTTTTATCGCGCACTGTGTTTTCAACGCACTGCTTAGCGCCCGGAGCCGAGAGGAGAAAATCCAACCGAGTGTTTTTCGACGCGCTGGTATGCCCTCTGTTGGATTCTTAATGTTCGACTCAACACCTAGAGTTAAAATCAATCAACCTAGCCTTTTCCCAACTATGTTGGGGTCGGCTTCCAGTCTAACCGGATGCAGCTGAATACCAATATTTTACATGGAGCCTATCTAACCTCCACAACCCAGTTATTGGGTAATACGATACCCCTTGGTAAGACTGGTTGTCAGACTTTCGGGCTTCTGACGACCCGTAACGACTGTCAAAGATCTACGAATACAGCCGGGACCAACGGTTTAACGTTCTTTCCGAGCCACAAAGGGCAATTCTGCAGGTAGAATAAATGTAAGTACCGTTAATTTACGTGTTAGAAACAAATAAGACCAATGCAGGAATTATTAATTAATCAGCATGCCTAAATGTCGTGATGACCCAGTGATTAAGGCCTCGCCTCTATTCCCGAGGTAGTAGTTTCAAATACAGGCAAGCATCAATGTGACTTTTCAATTCATATGAACTTTCTGAGTTTATCCAGCACTCTAATTGCGTAACTCAATATCGATCGTAATCTGAATCATTTTGAAGCAAATTGCTAATCCATTGATTCATTTGTTCCAAAAATTTGTCTCTCAACACCGTAAATAACGCAATGAATGTTGTTGAACTGTCAAAATGAAACCGATTCCGATGAGTAGTACGACGACATGATTAGGGTGCTGGACTTTACTGACAACGGTGAAGGCAAACATCGTGAGGAACCTGGAATTTATAGTTATACTAAGTCTGACATCGCCAACCCGTCTTGAGCATTCGAGGTGATCAATGGTGATACCTTCTCTCTAAGAGAAGAGGCCTTTGTCCTGCAGTGGCAATAATAGGTCGTTATTATTATTATTAAAAAATATATCACTACAAGAAACGTAAAGATTTCATAATTGGTTAATTATGTATTATGAATTAAAATTGGTCAATTACATTTTTGTGGCATATCAATCCATACAAAATTAGGTACATTATTTAATACCTAGAACTTACGCGAAAACTGAGTAGGTGTTGTAAATATTTCACTTCTAAATTCTGAACGGGGCTTACACTCGTATGAAAAAAACCCGTAATTTTTCCCAAAAACCATGCAGAAACATCGTGGCCCACAGCTGCACAGATAAATATTGCATCAAGGCAAAGTGACAGGTTATCTCACCAACTAAATTTTTATCGTTCTACTGATATACGTTGGTGAAAGCCAGAGATGCATTGGTCTTGACTAAATTCTTTCGTGAGAAGTATGTGAGTGTTATGAAGTGTCGAAGTCTCTAAAATCTTACTTCTTCCTAATAATATGTATTATAACTGCGATAGTTTGGATGGATGTTTGTTACTCAATCACGCCAGAATGGCTGAACCGATCTGGATCAAAGTTGGCTCAGAGATAGATTATAGTCTGGAATAGCACATAGCTTACTTTTTATTCCGGAAAAATGTGCGGTTCCCGTGGGATGATTTCCGACATCCACGCGGGCGAAGCCGCTAGCAAAAGACAGAATTATTCTAAATTGTGTTGTTATGTTGTGTGTATTCTAAATTATTTGCTCTTTTTTTTTGTCAGTGATGCAATTTGTGGTAGAAATAACTAAGAAATAGAAATAATATTTATTTGCTTAAAACATTGTGTATAAAGTTGTTTTAAAAAGTCATTGCTTATATCATAGCATGCAAATATTATAGATTACATTACAAAATGTTTCCCGTCAATCAGTTATTTTATGCTGTAATAATTATTAGTATTAAATGTAGTTTTTTTTTAATAATCTAAAATCTAAAGATTTTAAATCACTTGGAATTTTACTAAACATATATTCGAAGACACATGGCTAAATAGCTTTTACTATATTTCGCCTGTCTTGGTAAGTCAACAAGTGTGATGCCAGCTTCAAAAGCGTTCTGAACGATGATCAGGCAGATCATAATAACTAAAATCGATATTGTTTAATGCTCAGAGGTGAAATCAGCAGAGGTCAACGTTCCGATAGAAGCTCTGCTCGCCTTTGACTAGTCTTGCTGATTTGCAGAGACATTGCTTCCTAGCTAAGAAGATGCCTATATCATTACAGCCTACACTAACAGTCTCAGATCAAAATCGCTTTAGTAATAAAGGCCATTTGTGTTCAAATGTTCTGTGGGCAAGCATTGATCAGCCTTGTTTAGTGTTCATTATTCAGGTAAAACTCGATAATTTTAGTACCAGTGTACTGAGCCATTCATTGTTTCACTACAAAACAGTTGATATGACTCAAGTACACATAACTGTGCACAGACTGAAACCACTGAGGTTTACCTTGTTTTTGAAGTTAATTATTGTGATAGGAAAAAAAAAATACCAGTAATACTCGTAGACTTAAAAATGTTTTGTTATTTTTATGAACAATGACTATTTTATGATTTACAGTTTTAAAATGACATGTGGTAGACCACAAAAACTATCTATTTACGTAAGTAATTCAATTTTTACGTAAGTTTTATTGTAATTCTATGGTCATTGTAAAAATTGATACAGAAATTTTTTGTATGTCGATTTGTTGCAAAGGAATTCAATTTGAGTCGAAATGGAAATCGGATGAAATTTATGCTCATAGTTTCTTTCAATCTTGTTGTGTTTATAGGTAGGTACTGCTAGGCTAACTTGTTAGCAAATTATAGTTAACTAAGCAAAAAACTTAACCTCTAACCGACCATACAATATCGACGGCAGCAAAGTAGAAAGAGTAAACTGCACTTTTTACGAAATTCACTTTTTTTCTTTGTTTCTTTTTGACATTGGAAAAAATGTATATTACAGTAATGGACCTTAACCATTTCCTTGGTAAGGCCCTATTAACTAAATGTTGTAAAGCATTACCCTCCTTCTGCGTCGGTCGGGTAAATATAGAAGAAGATAGCTTTGTTCTTCTATTAATAAAAAAATCATGATTTTTAGTTCATTTTGCGGCCGTCGATATTACTGCTACTCTGTCTCTATAATACGAATATCAGCCATTGTTTATTCATCGTCTTTGGAAATTTTCCATTTTTTTTTCCTAATTATAATCAGTCCTTACATAATTGGAATAAAGTCCAGTTTCGCGAGTACTTGATGAAGAGTTGACACCAATACAAACTCAGACAGACCACAAAGGTTATCACGGAGTTATAGGAGCAGACGGCCGTTGCATAATTTGAGTCTGGTGGACGATTGATATAATGCGTTTTCCCATTTCATACTCTGTGTTTACTGTGTTTGTAATAATAGGACATGGAAATATTGATGCCACTTTCTATTGAACTTCAATCCAACCCAATTCTGATGAATTTGTCAGAAAAACAGTTTGTGACTAGTTAGTAATAGCAATATCTTTAGTGAAGGATGGATATTCAGTAAAGAAAGTCCAAGGAATAATAATAAATTCAGTAAAATTAAAAATAAAATTAAAATAACTCAGTAAAATTAAAATAAATCTGTTAGATTATAACTGATTACGTCTAAACAGCTAAAGAAAGACAATGTTTTATTAGCTTTTGACTAAATAAATTATAGTTTTACTCTTATAACATGTTTTATCCAATTGTTCTCATCTCTGAACCGGATTTGAACAGTTTTATTTAGTATTCTGATACTAATTTTAACTTGAATTTTACTGTTACTATCCATATTTAATCGTTTTCAATTCTTAACTCGTTCTAAATTTTATATTGTTTGAAGTTAATATATCTTGTAGTACCTACTCTGTTGGTGCCATTTTTTATAACTTCATGTATATCTACATTTGTAATGACTTTGGGAATATTAAATAATGTGTCAAAAGTTATATTTGCACTTATGTGTCTCGGTACTGTTCTGGAATTATTTTATTATTTTTCGGATTTTATGTTTCAATATTTTCTTTTATTAATTCGTCTTCAAGGAATTCCTTGGGTTATTTACGTTGAAACAGACAAATTTTCCGAACATATAAATAAAGCAATGGAATATAATTTCCTTCAAAAAATGATTGAAAGTGTGTTACGCAATTAGGGTCAGGTCAAAGTAACAAGTAAATAAAGGAATAAAATAAAAAAGGAGAGCTTAGGTCATTAAAAAATTCGTCCGCATCGCTGTCAGTAGGAAAAGTGCCCAAAGAGGCTGGCAGCGTTGCCACGTTGGATGGCAATGCTGGTTATTTGACCTAAAAATCGGCTAGCCTTCTGGTCACGTGAAGAGTCGACCAACCGCTTGGCGATGAGCACTTTGACTCAACGGCCCTACTGTGCAACCCCGAACTGCTCAAGCATATAGCTCCCAGTAAGTACCCGCGCCGTTTGAGGTTTTCTGCACCTGCAGCAGCCGCCCCAGCACAGCCCGCCGTGTTTGGAAGATGGGATGGCGCGAGGGTGTCGACACCGGTTGCATTCCACACTAAAGGCCTACCCAACTTCAAAGGCATTATGGTCATTCCGTCTATATCCACCGTCGCGTGCCAAACCATTGGGTTCTAAAATAGCCCGACGGATGATGTCAATAAGTACAATTATGTGTTTATATCGAAGTATTTCTACCATAAATTGATATATAATTTGAAGTTATTTATAGTTCCGAATCGTATTGCGACTTGATCAATTTTACAAACAACACATAAAAATAAGCTCTGTTCGACCATTCTAGAGAAACTAGGTACACTTTTATTAGAACTTAATACGGGATATTTACCATGTATATTAAGTTTCCAATATTTCGACACTGTTGCAAGTCATGGATAAACCGTGATCATGGCACTTGCAACAGTGCCGAAATATCGGAAACTCGAAAAATATATACATGGTAAATATCCCGTTTTAAGTTCTAATAGTAGCGTTAGCGACCATGTCGGTTTAAAAACTTACACTAGGTACACTTATCAGAAACCAAATAGTTGAAATTCGATAGGATTTTTAAAACTGAAAGTAAGACTTTTTTAAGAGACTCTTACGGAACAAGACTTGTTTGTAGGTTCCTTCTGTAACAAATTTTACATAACTAACTTTAACCTTTATTTCCTGAGTTCATAATTATTATAATATTGTTTTTTGCAATACAAGTGTACAATGTACTTGACTGTCAAAAATGTAATTATGACTTAATTAATTTTTGGAAGCAAAAAAATTAACGACTGAACCAGAGACAAGTGTGTTTGTTGTCGATCTTAAAATAATTGTGATTCCAATTTAATATTAGGTTATTCATTTATTTTTAGCCGTTTCAACTCTTTTACTGAGCGACCGAGTCTGTTCGATAGAATTTGCTTCGCTATTTATCCTCGATATTCCTCGTCGATTCTAATAACTTCGTAATAGCTAGAAACGATTTGAATATGTTTTGATGACATTTTTTAGTTTTTATAAACCAATTAAGATTATAGCTATCTTTACGTAAGACGATCATAAAAATTATGCAAGTTCAACCAGTTGTGGCTTCACAATCTAATCTCAAAGCTTTTAAAGTTAATAATAATTTAAAAATAAAAATAAACGTTTAGCGACCACATATAAAATTGATGAACAGAATTTGGCAAGCAAACTAAGAGAGACCACAAACCAACATTATCGATGAAATCATTACATTGCTTAACAAAGATGCGAAAAGTATAAATTGACAATGAGGTTGCTAGGCTTCATATAATTCATGATCAGAACGACATCGATCAACTAGCTTCTTTTTTTAGCTTTGGGAACCAAATTCTTTCACGCAGACATAACCCATAACCTACACAAAAGACCATATCCCTATTTCAGTAAATGATCAAATTGAATATACATACAAATTGTAGAACTGCGCAGTTCCAAGTTTTTGTAACAAAAATAATTAGATGTACGACGAGTACGTATGTATGATCTATTGTATTGATGTTACGCGTGGGTAGTTGTTCCACTCCAAAAAGAATAATGTATACATTTGAATTTGAATAATTGGATTGTTACGTTTGGTAATGTTCTAATGTTTAGCTTTAGGAATACCAAAAAATATAGTTCTAGTGTATGCTAGGCATGAAAAAATGAGATAGCCTCCTCCCTAGTCATTCAAAGAATGTACTATGAAATGTTACAGTAAACTCTCAATTTATTTTAATTATCTTTTATGTTCTGAATATAACAGACGTCTTATATATATATATATATCTTCTCTTGTCTTCATCTTCCTGTTACATTATTTCTTTTATCCTTCTGTTTCTAGGGTTCCGTACCTCAAAAGGAAAAAACGGAACCCTTATAGGATCACTCCTTTGTCTGTCACAGCCAATTTGCTCCGAATCTAACGGACCGGTCACTTTTGGGGGGCAAATAAGAAAATGAAAACAAAAGTCTTGCTAACTGTACCTTGTGACATATCATATTAGGGCTTACTGTGAGGGTCTCAAATAGATTTTTCTTTTTATAATTTTAAAATAAGAATTTGTATATTTAACTATTGAGAGTTAAAGAAACTACTGAGCCTAAAATATTGAAAAAAAAAAACAGAAATAATCTATAAGTTCTATACTTATAGATTACAGGAACATTGATATTGATAAGACATCTGTGGTCTTAAAATAACATGGTAAATATCTCAATATTGTGCGTACAAACTTACATTTGCAGTTGGAATGTATGGGAGAACATGTTTTTCAACTGCAATTTTAAGTTTGTTCTTGGGATAAATTCATCCCAACTACTTGTGCGTAGTCCGACACGCACTTGGCCGGTTTTTTTTTCAAAGCACAAAAATACAGAGGTACGATCGTCATTGAAAATTTTAAATGTGTGACAGTGTAAAGTTCATTCACTCATCCGCCATAGAAAAGGGAGGACCTCCGACCAGACGGTGTTGAGTCTGGTGGGCTACTGCCTAACGATTGAATTGATGTCGGGACGTCGTATATATGCAAGTCGCGCGGTAAACTCTGCTCCTCTCCGCACTTGCGAGATGCAGGATTTTGCGTGACGTCAGTGTGATGCGTAGTTCACATGTGGCGGATGGAGATACTACCACAGCCTCATCCATCCATTCGTTATGTGTACAAGAAAATCCATTTTAATTATTGGTAGACATTAAAATAAAGTCTGTGTTTGTACTATCTATATGTACAGACGACAGCAGGTCAAGCTACCCGAAACTGTCAAATTTTCCCAATCAACCTTGAACCTAATGCTTTAGCGATAAAGTTGAAAATCTATTAAAGAAATTTGACAGATTGTAGTAGCTTGATGTGCTGGCATCTGTACCTACAATATCTTCAATAAATACCGGCTTGTCTCCGAATACAATTAATGTAATATGGTCGGATTGTAATTCAATAAACGCGATTTAATTACTCTATTGTTTATTTTTTTAAATTTCTTTGTTCTTGTTCATTATGTATGAGAATAATCTTAATTGGCTTGCTCACATAATCATCATCTGCCTAGAAAAGGCTAGGCAGATGATGATTATGTGAGCAAGCAACTAAGTTGGGATCGGCTTCCAGTCTAACCGGATGCAGCTGAATACCAGTATTTTACATGGAGCGGCTGCCTATCTGACCTCTACAACCCAGTTACTGGGTAATGCGGTAACCCTTGGTAAGACTGGTGGTCAGATATTCGGGCTTCTTACGACCCGTAACGACTGTCAAAGATCCACGATCGAAAGCCGGGACCAACGGATTAACGTGCTTTCCGAGGTACGGTAGTGTCTTGGTATGTAAAGATGGCCACCCATTCACGGACCAACCGCGGCAAGTAGCTTAGCTTGATCGACCCTTGCGGCTGTTATTACTTAGCCACAAGCCCCCTTGCTCACATAATAGAGTTATTATATCGATGTTTTCAACCAAAAATAATCTCGATTTTATTTATCAAAACAATTTATTCTTTAACAAGCTATATTAAGAAACTGACTGGTTTGGTGACGTCATCAATAACTACAATTCTTGAATGTCCTAATTAGGAACAAAATCTTATTCCAATAACATTAACACATTTCTGATTAAGCTAATAGGTGTTATTGAATACTTAGCTTGCTAGCTTAGTATAGGGACAAATACTTTCCTATCTTTCTCTCAGATCCCGATGACCCCATAACTCTTCTCCAGGAGAGCAGTAGGGACCGTAGGAACAAAAACAAATCGACATTCCGACCTCGCCGCCGAGGTCACTCGCGACGACCCCGAAGTTATCGTCCTCCCCCCGAAGTTATCACCCCCTCCCTTGCTCGGGAATGAAGTGCCAACTGGTGGCGTAGCTGAGCCAGTAGCTTTAAACTCCCCTGACAATAACAATCTTTCTAATTTGATCCAGCCTGTCCCATCTTACTGTCCTCCCCCCAGCGACGCCCTAAGCCGAGGTTCGTTCCCCACAGGGGGAGCCCTTAGCTGCCACAGGATTGACCGGTTAAGTAGTCACGGCCTCTCTTGGCCAACTA
Source organism: Dicycla oo (assembly GCA_948252095.1). Lineage (NCBI taxonomy): Eukaryota > Metazoa > Arthropoda > Insecta > Lepidoptera > Noctuidae > Dicycla > Dicycla oo. Next base: position 8,813,287 of record OX411727.1, on the reverse strand, counting down.
CGAGATGCCGTATATACAGGGCTATTTTTAAATCATTAACTATACTTTCACAGGGTGTTCTACCCATGAATATGAACAACTTTCACTATGGGACCAACTCTGAAATCGCAAAAAAAAAATCAGCTGTTCAGTACATTTTGACCAAATAAGCGAACATAAATGTACTGAACAGCTGATTTTTTTTTGCGATTTCAGGTTTGGTCCCATAGTAAAAGTTGTTCATATTCATGGGTAGAACACCCTGTGAAAGTTTAGTTAATGATTTAAAAATAGCCCTGTATATAAAAAAAAAACTCACAAACTTTCGTCTTTGTAATATTAGTGTGATTAGTTTGATACTAGCACAAGCTAAGTAAAGATATCGAAAATATTTCTTTGACAGTATAACTACTCTTATTTTAAAATTCCAACAACTAACAATGCAAGAACCTGACACCACTCCTCTGCTTTCAATTAAAGTAGATGTCGTAACATCCAGAAATAGAATAATAAGCCGTTCTTAGTGTCAGGATAATAGATGGTACACGGAAGTCTGGACCAGTCTTTATGGAAGAAGTGGCGTGGGAGGTGATAAAGATGAGCATGCTTTAAAAATCGGGGTCATATCAATCTCGTTTTCAGCAATTGTTGGAAAATGTAATGTGCTAGCTGACTATTGTTTATAGTTTCAGTGAAAAGCGTTCTAGACATTATGTTTCGGATTGCAGTCAAAACGCCATTAGTAAGCATTCAGTGAAAATGCATTAAATGCTCTTTCTTTATTTTTGTAGCATATTATAATTAGTCGATTTGCTAAAAGTATAATTATCTGTGGGAGTTGTCAAATAGTCTACGACATTACCACTTTCACCTCTCTATAGAAGTTTCTAGATGTAATCGTCTATAAATAGAACGGACCAGAGAAGTCCGCCCCTTTTTCTACAATAAGTCGCTGAAGCGTATATGGTTCCCCGAAATTGGGGATCATAGTTTGAGTTAAGCTACAGACCTAACGCACTACACCGGTCAGCTACCGGCCTGAACACTCAATCAGCACTTACTCGACCACACCGGCGGCCGCTGAGTAACTACATCGCCAACTACGGCTGACGGCTACACTACAGGCCTGACTACACCGGCAACCTACACCTCAGACGCTCCGTACTACACCGGCAACTACGGCTGACGGCCGAACTAAGGCTGACCACGCCGAGCCACCGTTGCGCCTGTCGGACGGTCCACCCTGGGCAGTACTTAACCTATTACCATCCTCACGAAAGAACCTTACGACTTGTAAACTTACTCCATAAATAAACCCTATATAAGTGACTACTAGTCTCATTTGCTCTACCCACTGAATCCGCTACGCCACATTTTGAACAATGACACCAAAAGTAAAAGTTGTATCTTTATATAGGTAGACATGTAAAAAATATCATATCTAGCACACAAGGATTAGAATTAAAGCGGATGAAAATATTTCTGTCATTGTTTACAGACACAAAGTCACTAACGAATGTTTAAGGTTGCACTAATCTACGGCTCGAACTCGTTGGTGGCGTGGCTAATATGCATGCTATTTAGTTTATTTATATATTTATTTAGTTTTCATTTAGTATTTATTTATTTAGTGAAATAAACGATGATTTAAAACGAAAACGAGCGTGTAAAATATCAATAACAGCCTTTGGGTGTATAGATATTATGAAAAAACTACTGAATGTATTTATTCACAATAAAGTTATTTAAGAATAAGAATAAATGAATTTTTAAATTTGTGAATATTTGAATTTTTCAATAAATTATCTATCCTTGTAGTAACAATTTTGCCATTTTCAATTTTAACGCATATTTGGACATAAATAAATAGCTCCCCAAAAATGCGTTAAAATTAGTGTTGAATTATGAAAGTTTCGACCCTCATAACTTCCAAACCAGTATCTTTTCTTCGATTCTGATTCCATACAGAGCTAGATAATGACGAGAGAAATTGATATCATTTATTGTTTTGAAAGTACACCGTCAAACAGATGAGTAATTACCATACTACGTTTGTATGGAAGAATGACCGACTAGCGTAACCTTAATATCAAACACTTTCTTTATGTTCAACTATTCTTAGTTACATAGTTAGCATCTCGTGTAAGCCATTAAATACCAACATAAGAAAGAAAAGCTCACTGTATGCACGCGATGTTGCCTCCGTTAATGGAAACTGAGCCTTATAACTTAACATCATTAATAATTCCCATATTTTATTGTATGGCCTTTAGACTGGGCTGATTATTTCGTCCTTGTTCGAACAAAAGAGGGAGAAGTTGGTAGTATAAACAATGTAAGTAAGTATAAACAAACAGAAGATTATGGTATTGTTGGTACAGAGAATGAATCTTTCCGGTACTTAACTTTATCGGATGCAGCAAAATTGTAACGAGGACACGTTTTTCGCATTGAAGATAACTTTGTGAATATAATGTAAGTCGAATGTCGAGGTCTTTGAGAGGAATTAGGTTTGTTTCAAATTTCAGTTTTTCTTTAATTTGTTTCTTTTATATTTTAACCTCTTCATAATACGGATCAGATTAGATGAATTTAAAATCACGATAGATTTGATAAAGAATCCAGATCTTTTCTCTCTTTAATTAACTTCAGAATAAAACATAAGTTGGTCATGTATAGACTATTTAAAAACATTTTAAGGCGACGATAACCGATTTTTTATGATTTTAAAGTGAAAATCACGTCTAAACGAGTAGAGTGTTAATGATTTGGAAAATAATAATAATAGTGGCTGGAGTGAACAGAGCTACCACCTCATTCTTGCCTTTGTTGGCCGGCTTGAGTGGAGATTCGCAAGATAAAACGTGCTCGGAGGAAGGAAGTATTCCAGTACGGTGCTGGTAGTGATCTTGGCCGTACTTCTGGGATTGTCCTGATAGCCGTGGGATACCTCTCCACTCCTCAAGCACCTCAGGAAGTGTTGCCCTCTTGTCGCTACGTCACTATGTGCTAGCGACCGTTTCCGGGGGTCCATTATTGAGTGTGCAAGTCACCCCCTGCCATTTTATCCGGGTATAATTTTATATCATTCAGGCAGTCAGGCAGTCAGGCAGTGGACATAGTTCTTCCATAGTTCAAGTTAACCAATCCACTTTAGCCACAATATGTTTTGTTTCCACGTTCTGCAATAGTCCTGCACCAACCGGGGGTTGTACTTGGGCGCACTTGCATAGTGCATATAGGGATAATCGTCGGTTGGTGCCTCCTCATTTAAAATTGTCTAACGGGCCTCTGCGAGTTATCTTCGGCCCCTTTTACGACTACCAAAGGTCCGGGACCACAAGGTCCCGAGATATGCCAACGACACTAAAATAATAATAATAATGCAGCCTTTTATTCGGACATTAGATAAAATTACATTTCTTACACTACTGCACTTTTATATATATAACATTATTCGTGTATTTCATGCTTCTTTACATTCTATAAGTCCGTTTGCCAGGTGGCAAAGGTCTCCTCCAACCTACTCCATTCTCTTCTCTCTCTGGCCACTCTACTCCATGTTACGCCTGCAACCTGCCTGATATCGTCGTTCCATCTTTTTTGTTGGCTACCTCTAATGTTTTGGAAAAAAGCATATGTTAAATTAGAGCCTTTTCCTTAATAACTTATTCTATAATTATTTTAGATTGTGTTTATATTACATAGTGTAATTGATTTGTAAAGTTACGTCCAACGCGGACAAAAAACTGAGAATCACGCAAAAACTATCAAAGTGTATTTTATTAAACCTTTTAAACATTTAAACATTAAACATTTTAAAGATAATTTCATTATTTATCTATATACGTGTTTTATTAAAATACCACGCCCGCATGTACGTACGTACGTACGTGGCGTACGTAGACGTACGCCACGTTACGCGAGCTCAGCACAGAACACGCGGCAAGCTAACGTCGCAAGGCCATTAGTATAATATATCTGCCTCTTAAATGACAAAACCACAAAATATAGCACGCAATGCCTATTCGTTAATGACTTCAAATAACAATGGACCAGTAATTAAAACAATGACGTCATAACAACAATGACGTGCTTTTAACGGTATTCATTGGTTCAATGATCATGTGACACAAACTATGTTAATTAATTTATGAAATAACACAATAATTCTCTCAAAACTGAGTCAATTAAAACGCAAAACTCTGAAAACTGAGTCAAGTTGCAGCTGCTGTGAAGCATTCAATTTAGATGACAAAAATATACATGAGAACATAATGTAGGTACTTCTTATGAAAGTGATGAATATACGGGTATTTAAGTAATAATAAAGACGCCGAAGTCAAGAAAATTGGCGAACAACGTAACTTGTCCTTGTTTCAAAACACAATGGTGCCGATTCTGTTGTACACAAACCAAACTTAATTTAGGCTATTGCTAACTTTTACTCTCTAATAAAACAAGAAAAAGACGGACGTAAATTAGAGCAGTCAAATTTAATTGGAACTAATATTTCCATACAAAATCAGGCGACACGTAAAAATATGTCGACTTGTTTGACATCACTAACTTAGTTCATAGCTATAGCCGTCCTTTTCTCGCGCTGCCTGTTAGTAAAAGATAGCGATTCTCTAATTTTAATATAGTTTTTGATCAAGAGAATCGGCACCATTAACTGTCATTCTTGAACAGTTGTATGGAGTGGTTGTAACACGACACATTGGCGAATTACGATGACGAATTGGCGTAGTGTTACTGTAATGAATCTAAAAGATGTAAATATTATGTAAATAAATCATACAAGTGATGGTTTTGAACCAGGTACAAAGTTCTTTGGCCATAAACTACGAATGATACCTGATACTGTTAGTGCAGTACCTACTACGTCATTTAATTGAAGTAGGTAATTATAAAAGTCATTTAATGATTTCCATAAAACCCACGTCACAGAATGAAATCAATCTGCATTACAGGTACATAATGAGAGTGTCATGGTTGCGGAATCAAGAGATAATTACTTTATTTTAAACAATAATGGTAATGTGGGTGGCCTATTATCTCATTAATCATCGCTTAACCTTAAGTTATAACTTTTTAGGGTTCCGTACCAAAATGGTAAAAAGGAACCCTTATGGTGCGACTCAGTCTGTCTGTCTGTCCGTCTGTCACAGCTGGATATCTCAAGAACTACTAATGCTTTCAACTTGAATTTTGGAATAGTTTTAGATGACGTTTGCCCAACTATTTTGCAAATAAGAAAGAAATAAAAATATATATGTTTTTTTTTGCAACAGTCAATGAAAGGGGTTCTTAAAAATTCGAAGTGGGTAGGACATGCGGGATATCATATGAAAGAGCGCTGTTTGCACATTTTCAAACATTTTTTCCTTTTTTTTTAAGGTCGAATAGTTTTCGACTTTTGATGAAAAATGTAAAAAAATATCGTTCCATAGAGAAAAATCTGAAATCATTCTATGTGATATAGAAGTTTAGGTAAAGATTTCAGGAAAAATAAAACGATGTCACTAAATAGCACACTTTTTTATGGTACCGAACCCTCGGTGCGCGAATCCGACTCGCTCTTGGCCGGTTTTTATTTCATTATTCGTCAACTTTTTTGAGGATTAAGATTTTTTACCAGTGTCGTCTGCTCTTTAGCACCTGCTTCTTGATAGAACTATAGAGCTAGATAATTCTCATTTCATATGTGTATGTCCACAAAAGAGTGATCTCAAAACTAATGTATGGGCACAGATTAATACAGATGGGACACTCCGCAAAATCATTTAAATAAAAAGCGACTCTTGCTACGACACAATAATGTGCAATTCAGGTCGCACAATGCTTATTACCAACATTTATATTCACCTACAAGTTGCCTCTCTTTCTATTGCGTAACTCTTATACCTTCTGACTCGTAAGGGTTGTCTTCTTTTACGACGCGGCGAGTGAGTGAGCATCGAACTGACCGTGCGAGCCAGCCGGTGCGCGGCAGCCCGCACTGAATTGGCCCGACAAGTCGAGCCCACCGCGTACTTGTAGCTTCATACGTAAACTGCGGAGTGTCCCATCTGTATTAATCTGTGGTATGGGTAGACTACTTTCAGAGACGATATTTTAGCTGGCAGAAATCTTTTCGGAAATAATTGAAATGTGTGCAATGTATTTTTTTAATGTGGAGCAGTGGCGTCGCAGTGGTAGCGGCCGCAACTTACGAGTTGTATGTAGGTCGTAGGTTCAAACCCAGGCAGGCGCTTTACTTTGTGTGAAGGAAAACCTCGTGAGGAAACCGGCGTGTCCTATAACCAAAAATTCGAAGACATGTGACATCTACCGACCCGCACTGGGTCCGCGTGGTGGGTTACGACTCACTCCCTCTCACAGAAGGGAGGCCTGTATCCCAGCAATGGAAACATTATAGGCTGATTATGTGCAGTGCAGTGTCAGAAGAGACAAATATACAGTTACAATTGCAATATCAATTATTCTGTATCGGAAAGGAAATGGGTCTTTCCCTAGTTGATTGGACTTGGCTGTTATGATAAATGATTTCATTGTTTTCAACAAACTGAATTAGCCTTTAGGTAGTTTAAAAAGTGAAGAGTTCAAATTAGACCATGTAGTAGTGTAGAGTGTTTCTAAAAACGCCACTCCAAATACTTACAATAACGATTGGCTAAATCAAAATGAAGTACAGACGTAATAAAATAACACGTAATGAAATTGTACGATTTAATACATTAACGACATGAATGCACTCAAGGAGCACTTTGCATAAACCCCGTATTACACTACAATACACTTAACAGAACAATGAGAGAACCGAGAAAGTGGGTTACCGGGACAACAACGGTTAACGGTGGTTCACCAACTTTGAGGAGAGAGCATCGATAAATAATTGATCGTTGATAAATGATATCGATTTGTTACATCACCCGCAGACAACTTGATACGTGTGATTTCGCTGGTGTTGCTGTTTTTGAGAAGATATCGAATAAAAGTCTCAAGAGAGTTACAAGATGTGCCAAGTGTTGAGGATGGATTTTAATAGTGTTGTGCTTGAATGTTAGTAAAATCAAAATAAAGCTTCAAATTGATTTAATAATATAGCCGGTCCATACATATACCAAAATAAATACTATAGAGTTTAAGATTCGCTTAACGCCAAAGCTCTATTCCCACACCTTTTCTCAATCTACATGAAAAATGCTTACAAATAACATTGACATACTTCAAGAAATACTTATTCCATGAGCATTACTCGTGCTGTTGCTGATTCTAAAACTAATATAAGTAAACCGGCATTACTTCCATCCACGTGGTCGTAAGAACGTGAATTGGTTGTTAAAATTACAACCGTGTATTAATAGCCGCTAGTTACTAGGATAAATGGAAATAAAAAAGCGGATACGTTGATGATAATAACGAAGGACATTTTGTGAATTATAATAATTTTATCCACCAAAAATGTATATAGATTGTACACGAAACATCAAATATATTGGTAAGGGATCTTCCTATCAATAAAACTTGTTTTGAATGTTAAGTCTCGATTAAACGCTTTTTTATGCATATTAGCCGGAATATAAGGAACTTATTTTTTTAAACAATGCTGTGAAATTACCAACGTCAACAAAGTTTTTTCTTTTAAGACCTTTTAGACTTACTTAAGTAAAAGCGGTTTTGTTTTGTATTTAATTCATATTTTTTCAATTTGATATCATATTTAGAAGATGTTGCTTTTAATTAAGCACGTGAAATTATGAATGTCGTGTATTCCTGTAATTGGTATATACATCAGTTCTACCTATAACTTTTATTAATTGATTTACGTGCGTACCTATTTTAAATCAGTGAAGTAGCCAAAATATAAATCTCAACAAAAACGCTATATCTCTGTCTGGGTCTGGTAATATTTAACAGTTTTTTACAATTGGAAATAAACTTGTTTCAGATATAAATCTTGGAATTTAAATGGGCCAGACCAACCGCTTAGTTTGAAACATTAAATACTTGGTTTTAATCTAAATTTAGACATGTTTGTCTCGGAGGAGGCAAATCAGGTCAAAGTCGGTCCAAAACCGGAATACATAGACTGTTTTTCAGTTTTATGGATTAAGATAACTACGCAAATCTGCTTTTCTTGTGCTGACAATATAAATCCGGTAATATAAATCCGGTATATTCTTTTGGTGATGAAATATATTCATATTAATTTCTCACCAACGTCATCATCAGTTTTTATTCAAGTTTAGCCTGCGTCAATACATTTTCTTGTTTAACCGAAAATGTACACAGGTGGGAAAAAATATTGGCCCGTCAGTTATACACAAATTCAAAGTGTATCTTGTAGCATTTGCAATTCAATATTCAATATAATTACCTATTGAATTGTTTCGCAAATAGCTGTTATCACATCAAATTCAGTATGGGCTTCGTTGACACATTCAAATCCATTGCTGAGACAATCGGCCATAAGCTTTATTACAAGCCTGGCATATATATATAGGTACGCCACGGAATGCAAGAATAATATCTCCATTAAAATTGCTGAGTACCTATATCAACAACTGAATTGACGATGGAAATAAAATAAAACAACTCGTTAGGAAACAACAGAAACCAGTTTCTTGGGTATAATTTGAAGTGAATTGCACATTCATAATTTAGCATAATACGTATACATTAACAGTGACAAATCTGATTTATTTGTATTGTATATAAAAGGTAATGAATAAAATCTTCTTGGCCAGACGTTTTTCGGTTCAATCAAGTCTGCGCCAGCTGAAAAAATGTGATATTCGTCGTGTGATGCTAAAATGTTTGCAATATCTGGAAGGTTGTCCAAAATATTCTATAAATGATATTTACCTTAGGAGGTGCTGGCTCAGGAACATCCGAATCCCACTCCGAACTGAGATCATCACTGGACGCCTCTGTGTAATCCTCATTCCACGGCACTTTCAAGAGGGACATCTTCATCTGGTCGTAACCAGGAGACATACTCTGCGGTCCGTAGCCCGGCGGCAATGGACTACAGGCCCTACACTCCTCGCAGTTACACGGTTTAGGTCCGAAAGTCTCCTTAGTGGGAGAATCATCTTTGACGACAGTCTTACTTCTTGAGCCACGTTTACGCGCACTCCTAGGTGACAGTCTGTTATTGCACTGTGGTGGTATATAATACTTGGTCGGTTCAGACGACCTCCTTCCACTTCTCCCGCAGTCAGGGGTCTCTATCTTCACGGGGGTCAACAACGAAATCTTCTTGGTGAGCTGCTGTCGCTCAGCGTCTGTCGGTCTGTCCTCAGCTTCCATGGTGTAGCGTATAATGGGTATGGTGAACGTGAACTGTTCCGTGCACTCCGGCATTATTATGAAAAATCACTTCACGTACTGCCTCCAAATGTTCGGACAACAGGGTAACAACATTTTTATGCAAGGTCACATTGATTGTCACTTGTGATGGGAGGGCTATGGTGCGACGGACGCGAGCGTCGTGCGCGCGGGTAGAGCGAGCACTGCGCGTGCGTATGACCCGGTAGGTTTCACGCGGCGCGCGCGCACAACTGAACCACTCTACCAAATACTATGTCGATGTACAAGATATGCGGGTGATAGCCCGACACCCAACGTTTATTTAGAAATCAGTAGAGCCTTGTGCGTGGCTTAAATGTTAAATTGCTCCAACTTGTGTGTTGCAATTTGTATCGCTCTGTTTTTTGACGACAAATGTGGTATTGATCACAATTAATAACTGCGGTTTCCTTTTAGTCCATGTATGGGTCCTTATTCTTTATTGATGAAGTCTAGTCAGGTTATTAATTAAAGTTCGTGTGAACACATTCCAAGTTAAACTCGTCATGATTTGTTACAGCTTCATTTATGGAAATGATATTGTAGCTTTATTGAGATCACACATGTGTTCTAATGAGTTAGTTGTTCAGTTTTTGAATTACTGCAAACCAAAAGGAGTCTGTTTTTGCGGTTGAGTAATTTTAAGTTGTTTTTACCAAATATTGTTGTAGTTCTAATTTTAACGGTTGTGAAGCAAATACACCGTTACGTGGAGACGATATATGTCAACAACGTCTGACTAGTTTTAATTGACGAATGGATATTGATTATGATAACAATTCCTGTTTCTAAACATGAACCGCGGGGCAAGGCGGTGGACTAGTTAAAGTTCGCATTGATTCTACGAACGTTATAGTCTGTTATAATTAAATGAATTAATGCTATGAACACTGTTATCTTTATGAGACCTTTCGCGTAACACTAGAATCTCACTGCGTCATACATAGCCTAATTATATAGATGGTAAAACAGAATGTATTCAGCATAATAATATATTGAAAACAAAGGTTAATAATACTGACCTAGCAACAATGGTTGATTGCAAAAGTAACACACATTTAAAATTCCTTTACGAGGGTAACGGTTCCAAAGTCGGGTACAAATCGACTCCTACGCAAACCGCGAGTAAAAAAAATGTATATTTTCAAGAAAACGAAATGACCCTATAAAAACGAAGAATAAAGACTGTCAATTGACAGTCTTTTTTTTGAGATGGGTTTGCTCTTGACTCTAGTCTAGGTCAGAGGTGACAAAGTCTTTATTGCTTAATTCAAGAAACCTGCTTCGTATGAATATTTATAAACTGATTTAGGATGCCAAAAGATAGCTTTCATTGAAGGTTTTACGTAAAACTTTCCAGAGCAGTTACATATGTAAAAAAAAAACTGCCTTCAACATGAACTTTCAGTGAAGAAAATTGGAACACACTTGATAATTTTTTGCATCACCTCGTTCCACCGTAAAGGGCACTAGCTCCCGCACAATAGGTAATAAATTGACAAAATAATTTATTATACCTGTTAAATAATATAATACAATCGTATAATATAACAAGCAAGACTTTACGATCTTTTCAATGTAAAAATTTAAACAGATCGTAAATTGTTGGGAAAAAAACTTGTTGACTTTATACTAGGCTAGTAATATCAAACCAAATATTTTAATGAGGTAAGTAGAAATTGCAAATGATAAGGTAGGTCAGGTACCAAAGATATTATACGATAAGAATATAAGGAAATTACAGCTAGGTCAACAAAATCAACTCAGCCTATAACAGTCCTCCTCTGCTGGACACAGGACAAAATAATTTATTGGTTAATAAAGTTTTGATGATAAGTTTGTAGCAAAATTAATTTTTGTATCTCACGAAGCAACGATAGCATTACTTGTGGTTAACAAGTATACAGACACGCTGTGATTGTGTGCGTGAAGACGAGTAGCGTCAACACATAACACAACACGCATACCACAGATTAACAGATCTTGCACTTCGCAAAATCATTTAGATAAAAAGCGACTCTTGCTACGACACAATAAAGTGCAATTCAGGTCGCATAACCCTTATTACGCACAAGTTATATTTACCTGAGTTTTATTTATTTAGTTGCTTCTCTTTCTATCGCGTAACTCTTATTCCTTCTGACCACGTTAAGGCGCGGCTCCACCGCAGTGCACGCTGTGCACGGACACGCGGCGCATTTTAGCTGCGTGTATTCATTTGTTTGACAACGTGGGTCTACGTTTCCACTGAAGTACACGAATATGACCCACGACTATGTGTAGCGTGGCACGGCGCACGGGTAGACCCACGCTGACAGCGTTGAGCTACGTAACCGCTTATTCGAGCAAGCTTTTTTTTTTCGTCAGAAGAACTGTCTAGCAAAGTCAGTACCAATGCCATTCTATGAGTACCTCGATACGATATATACGAGAAACACGAAACGCGTCCGTTCCACAACGTGTATGACTGAAAACTGCTCTGCGATAACCGAGCTGTACATAGTCGTGGGTCTTATTCGTGTACTCCAGTGGAAACGTAGACCCACGTTGACAGCGTTGAGCTATGTAACCGCCTATTCGAGCAAGCCACGCGTGTATCAATGACGTCAATTCATGCGTAGCCTCTCCGTGGGTTGCAGTGGACACAACCACATACATTTTCTTACAAAGCGAAGCTTAATACACGTGCGTAGCCTCTCCGTGCACCGCGGTGGGCCCGCGCCTTTAGGGTAGTTAGGGTTGCTGCCCGCCTGCGGACGGTACTTTAATTTTTTAGTCTCCAGTATTTATTAATATATATGTCTCGCTGAGCGCGTATAGACCCTAGTCAACACTGTGTTGCGAGCTGTAGGTATTTATCTCGAGTGGAATGTACAAGTGCAACGGCACTGCGCATACACACAAACACATACACAAACACACACACACACACACACACACACCACACTTCCGAATTCGTCATTATCTCGGATGGTACCGAGAGCTGCGCTTATACACAAATTCACAGCGTGTTTGTACACATGGTACCTATAACCACAAATAAAACGCGCGTCGCTTCGTTCGTGATATAAAAATACTATACCTGTTGGCTAAGCTTTTCGACTCTCAAGCCCTACTTCACTATTTAGGGTTTCATACCAAAATGGTAAAAAGAGCCCCTGTTGTGCCATTTAATCTGTCTGTCTGTCTTTACAAACAAACTTAATTATGCGGTCGCAAACATTAAAATGCAACTTTGAGAATGTAAAATGTTTTGCATCCCAAGATAATGATAATAATAATAATCCCCACCGCTGTATCTCTACGTTGACGTCGTGGTGGGGCTTGCGTGCTCCAAACTTTAGGTCTGTGCCGGTAGAGTTTGCCGGAACGGGTCTAGGATGAGGAGCCAGACCAAGAGAGATACAAAAACCCGCAGGGCAGCATGTGGCGAGCTGTTGGGCAGTAGCGACCCCATGGTCCCTATCTCCCGGGAGAAATCTTGTCCTCATCTCTGGCTTGCCTTTATTGGCCGGCTGGAGTGAACACTGACGAGGAACAGAGCTCCCACCTCTTTCTTGCCTTTATTGGCCGGCTTGAGTGGAGATTCGCAAGAGCAAACGTGCTCGGAGGAAGGAAGTATTCCAGTAAGGTGCTGGTAGGGATCTTGACCGTACTTCCGGGATTGTCCTGATAGCCGTGGAATACCTCTCCACTCCTCAAGCACCTCAGGAAGTGTTGCCCCCTTGTCGCTACGTCACTATGTGCTAGCGGCCGTCTCCGGGGGCCCATTATTGAGTGTGCAAGTCACCCCCTGCCATTTTATCCGTGTATAATATATAACATTGGTCAGGCAGGGGACATAGTTCTTCCATAGTTCACTTTACCCAATCCACTTTAGCCACCCAAACCCATAGCCCAATATGTTTTGTTTCCACGTACAACAATAGTCCTGTACCAACCGGGGGTTGTCCTTGGGTGCACTTGCATAGTGCATACAGGGATAATCGTCGGTTGGTGCCTCCTTATCATTTAAAATTATCTAAGGGGCCTCTGCGAGTTGGCTTCGGCTCCTCGTACGCCTTCCAATGGTCCGGGACCCCAGGGTCCCGAGAAATATCAAAAAATCACAAATAATAATAATAACCCATGGGTGTGCGATCCCGACTCACTTTTTGCCAGTTTTGAAGTATACTACAAAGTAAACACTTTCACAACGTGTCGGCGGAAATCTTAAAATACTTGGCCACTTTACGACGAGCACCGCAAAATTGTTTCATACCCATCTCATTTTATTTTATTGCACTTGGGCGAGTGTTTTATGTGTAAATTGTGCTGTCTGAACCTTAAGGTCTACTTATTTATCACTTATCAAGCAATAAATCGATAAATTATTTACTTACAAAGATATCTTCCTGTTTTTCATACCGAGTATGTAACGTCATACGCTTTTGTAAAAATATTTTTATTTCTAGTGTTTGACCATATTTTGTTTTTTGGTTATTCAAATGAGATTATATGACGTTAAAAAAATTCGTTCCGGTTTCCTTTTTATTTTGATAATACTTTCAATTTTAATAATCAATAAAATATATTTTATAACCGACTTCCAAAAAGTTCTCAATTCGTATGTTTATATTTTTTTTTGTGTATGTTCGGTCATAACTCCTTCATATATAATATATGTTACGGTAAGTGTGATGAATTGAAAATTATTAATAACTAGCTGACCCGACGAACTTCGTACCGCCTAACAGTCGATTCCTTATTTTTTTTTTTTAATACTTATTTTGCTATATTCAAAACTACTACTATTCAGGAGTACTAACGTCACTCAATTGTTTTGCCTTCCCGGAACCTCTCCACTAACACTTAAACTTTATGGTATGGTATTAAAGATCAAATTGACTTTTAAGTATTATTACGAATCGATTGTATGGGAGTACAGAAAAGTGTTGTTTTTAGGCCTTTTCAGGCAATTTTTAAAATTTTTCTCTCCGTAAGAACCACCCTCGTACTTCTAGGAATATTCTAAAAAAAGAATTAGCAAAATCGGCTCAGCTGCTCTCGAGATTTGCGCTTAGCAACAGATTCAGCGATTCATTTTTATATTATAGATTACCTCATGATTTGGTAAATGTGAATATAAAATTGAAATTTAGCAGTTGTTATTAATATTTCACTACTCTCGTCGGTAAAAGTAATAAAATAAAATAAGACTAGGTATTTATTTATAATACCACAGTACTTACAAATACAAAACTAAAATAATCTTACATGCAAAATCATTTATTCTTTGGTTTTGTTTAAATCAAAAAAGAACAAATAAAATTATACAATCATAGACTCCGTAAAATCAGCATTATTTAAAATCTTTCTTCCATTTCTTTGTTCAATAGGTATTTATTGATAATACCTACCACAATACTTATAGGTACTTAACGTAAATACTAAATAAACTAAAAGAAAATTAAAATAAATCAATCATAGACTCATCATAAAATCAACATTAAAATCCTAATAACAATAATTATTGTTGCTTTATCGAACAGAAAGTCGCTTAGCGTACGTTATTTTTGATATTTGAATTGAATCACCGATAAATATGATTAATTTCTTACTTTTACCTTGACTTTCGGTAATTACTAATAATGATAGACTATTATTAATAATTTTCAATTAATCACACTTACCGTAACATACAGACGGATTTGCAATTTTTTTTTTTTTTGAAAGGCTATGCTTTCGAGGTGGTCCCATTGCCACCAAGTCATAATCTGATGACGGGATCATGGAAATCGAGGGAAACCCTCCTATAGATTATGGACTGTAAAGTCTGAATAATTTTTTTTTATTTTTTTTATTATAGTAATTCGTGTATTTGCTTTCGGAACGCACCATATGGTGAAGACCACAGATGGCTATCGGAACAACTCAATGGCAGGGATGTCCGCCATTGCTCCCGCAGGGTGGCACTAATGAGGTTGACGGTCATGATAGCTCACTTTCTCAAAGGAAATTTGATGGTTCTTTTTTTGTGTGTTGAATCATTTGGGGGAATTTCGAGGTTTACTGATGAAAATTTTACTAAAAGATACTGTTGTTGGAGTGTATCTGAAAGAATTGAAGAATGAATTTCGAAATAGAAATTCAAAAGTTATTTGAATTAAAGAAGACTTGAAAGAGAGGTAAGTAACCAGTCTAAATTATGTGGAACAAGGTAGACTGTACATAAGAGACACCTGCACTGACAAAAAAAAAATAGCTGTTCCCTACATTTTATATTCTCAAAACTCGTTAAAATGTAGGGATCAGCAGATTTTTTTCGCGATTTCAGGTTTGGTCACAAAGTAATAATTGTTCATAATAATGAGTACAATGACCCTTAAAAGGATACCGAAGAATTCAATTTCATCCTGTATATCTATTCCAGCATTGTATCAAATTATTTATAACCGCATACACGTTCCTGAAAAAGATGTTCAGATTTTTTTGTCGGTTTGTATTTGTCTCTTTTAATGGACATAATCCACCTTTTTCTTAACTGTTCATCGCTTGGGAACCTGTGTGCTAACTTTCTTGAGGAGCGCAAAGGCAGAACACAACACTGAGCCATTTTTATTTCAAGAAAAATTACTAACTTTGGTGAAAACTACGTCGCTCCAAAGAAATATAATAAATATAATGGCTGACAGTTCGCATGACCCCCAATACAGCCAGCGCCATCTGGTTTGAGCTTTTCAGATTACTTGCCAATGCGATTCGATTACTTTAATATAGTATCTAATAATTTAATATAGTAATTTATGCTCGATACAATACATATGGTGATGGTGACTTCACCATCAGCTCCAGTTCTGGTTCTTACTAGGATAACTCCTCAACAATTAACGTCCCTGCATCGGGAAAAGCAATATTTTGTAAAAAGGTGATAAGCAGTTGGCATTCGGCTATTGTAACTTAAATAAATTAATAAATAACCCACTAAACAGAAAAAATACTGAAAAAAAAAAAACAACCGACTTCCAAAAAAAACAAAAAAAAACACTACAAAGTGAAAAATAACTTTAATTTATTTATGTTTAACTTCCGAAATTAAAGTTATTTTTCATTTTGTAGT
The DNA here is from genome assembly GCA_948252095.1 of Dicycla oo. Lineage (NCBI taxonomy): Eukaryota > Metazoa > Arthropoda > Insecta > Lepidoptera > Noctuidae > Dicycla > Dicycla oo. The sequence continues at coordinate 8,796,852 of OX411727.1, read as the reverse complement.
GTTTTTTTTTTGGAAGTCGGTGGATTTTTTTTTTTCTGGCAAATAAGTAGAAGGTCCTTAATAAGTCTAATTTTCTCTGTTAAATGTGTTTTTTTTAATTTATTTAAGTACCGTAAGAGCGGGGTACTTTGACTCTAGGGCATAACTTTGGCCCAAATCGAGACAACTGTTTATACTTTCCGAAGTGTCGCGCACGACCACACAACCGAACGTCGTACACCCTTCGGTATCTAATAGATGGCGATATAGACGCGTGCTTGCGGAACTTTGTATGGATTTAATGACAATAAACATCTGTCTCTATTTGGGACAAAGTAACTCGCCCTTATGGTATTTTAGTTTAAATCAAGCTGAATTGCGTTATCCTTTTCGTACGTTATAATAATAATAATATTTTGATAGTTGTGACGGCCAATGGCATAATAGCCGAGAGCCACAACCGCCTCGATCAACACCTGAGGAGGCTCTCGTTAGGCAGCTGAATCAAGGCTTGATCCAGAAAGCAGTACTTCTGAACACGGCGGGAATAGTTAGGAGGTTCCTCTCACAGGACGCCTGACCACAGGTAGCTTGGACCCTATTTTTTTTTTCAAAACATTTTTTAAAATTATTTTTTTATGTTTAAATGTAATAAAGAAAACATTGTTACAATTATAACCTTATAATTAGTTTAATATAATATCTGTGTGTAAGTAACTGTTTGTGATCTTCGTTTTGTTATAAATACGGTGGTCCCCGAAATAGGCGGCGCCTGTGTCTTGCTTAGGGACCCGAAGTAGGTGCTTAGGTATTAATATTATTAAATAAGCATATATTATTATAGTATATTTAACATGTATTTTATTCTAACAACACGAATTCTAGAATATTAAAGTGACATTCAATTATCCATAACTTTATTGAAAGTTTATTGACATTAGGATTTTAGACAAAGAATGTTGTTTGTTGTTTTCGAAATATACCTACATGAAAACAAGGGTTTATTGTTAATAAATATATATTTACAGAACCATCAAAATATTCATTTAATGAATTCAAGTGTTTGATTCAATACGAACTTATTTGAAGTTACGTTTTGCCAATCACTAAACGATTTAGGTAAGACGGAATTCATTAAAATTATAGACCATTCTTACGTAATAATGTCTAGATTTAAATCTCAGCACATATCCTACTTCCTATCCTACTATAATATTATAAATGCGAAAGTTTGTGAGGATGGATGGATGTTTGTTACTCTTTCACGCAAACACTACTGAACGGATTTTGATGAAATTTGGCAACCAGATAGTTTATAACCTGGATTAACACATAGGATATTTTTTACCCCTATATTCCTACGGGTTCGAGACTTACGCGGGTGAAACCGCGGGGCGCTGCTAGTATAAATATAAATTGAGGTCACGTTTCGTGTCTATCTATGTGAAAGACGCGTTCTTCAACGGATTTTAATGCGATTTTCCACACCATCTAGAGAATTTATTCCCAAAAGTTTATGTGGATATAATACATTAATATTTAACTTAGATATAATAAAGAAATCTTCATGTTTTTTCAAGTCTTAAATCAGTGCGAAACGGGGGGGGTTGTTATCGCTAGTAAACTATGAAGCAGAACAAATATGGTGTCCTACAACAAAATACCAGATCAAACCGGATCGTTGAGAAATTATATCGATCGCCGCAATAAATAATGTAATATAATCCAATGACCTACAAAGATATAATCAAGGAATATATGTGTAGTATAGCCTAACATTTGAAGCTCAAATAGCAGTCGTTTAAAAAAAAATTAAATGCTGTAAGGGTACTTAAAACGATTTCTTTAAAGTTATTTGTGTCAAAAATGTTGCAAATTAGCTCTAGTAGCCATTTCAAGGAATGCATCCAAATACCAATCAACAGTTCAAAAATGTATGCTATATACGAAAAGCAAACTATTACTTGACGGTAAAACATAGTTTCCATTTCGACATGAAGTTAAAACATGAGAAAATAATCGATAGTACATAGTCAGTATCATAGTCAGTATCAGTATCATATCAGTAGTAGTCTGATATATCAGAAGAGGATCAAAATCACTAGAACATAAAGCGGAAACAAGAGAAGTTCAATACAACACCTACTTGTTTGGAGTATCTGAACAATAAATTGTTAATAGGAAAAAAGTGTGACAAATTCAAATTCTCCAAATTAGGACGTATTTTCCAAGAATGATGAGTAGCATCAATTTTCAAGTAGAATTAGGTAGTTGAATCAGCAATCATGATTATTCATAACATTTTTTTTAAAAGATAACCTAAAAGTTTTTAAACATCAGCAACATTAGGAGTGGATAGCGGATTTAGAATACCCCTTGTTAATAAACTGGTCGTTGATGCAGGCAGCTTTACCTTTCCTAATGACCATGAAGGACGAAGGTGGCTCTTAGTATCACATGATTATGGCAGCCTGTATTAATTGCCCTACATCAGAGCAATGTCTCTTCTCCAAATTAAACAAGTAGATAGATATCAGTAAATGTAACAATAAAATATAAAGTATACATCAAGACCAATCTGCTATGACAATACTTTTATGAAAATGCAACCACAACGTTGTTCATAAAATTCAGGAGAGCACGTAGTTTCTTCAATTTAACGAATTTCATTCCCACTTCATCAATTATTTTAGATGCTATCGCATCAGCAACTAAGCATTAGGTACTGGTAGCCAATATATCTCTTTTGCTATCAGTACCAGGCTTGCTAGCTTCTTTAAATTCTTCAATTCTTTTAGATGCCATCGTATCAGCAACTAAGCATCTATTTGCTATCAGTTCAGGCGCCAGGAGATACAAAAAGTACCTATAGCGATAGTAATGCCTTACCATCGGGATTTTTCTGACGTCAATTAAGTTTATATACCCAGCGTTTTTCTCACTTTTTAAGGTCGTTGTGGTTATTGGTCAATTAATTTATTCAATTTTGAGGTTTTTACATTAAAAGAATTGAACCCCATAAATCAATCTGGCTAGCCTTTTGCCAACTATGCTGGGGTCGGCTTCCAGTCTAACCGGATGCAGCTGAATACCAGTATTTTACATGGAGCGCCTTCCCATCTGACCTCCACAACCAGGAGGGTTGTCAGGCTATCGGGCTTCTGACGACCCGTAACGACTGTCAAAGATCCGCGAATGACAGCCCGGACCAACAGCTTAAAGTGCTTTCCGAGGCACGGAAGCGTCTCGGTATGTAAAGATGGTCACACATCCACGGACCAACCCCGGCAAGCGTAGCTTAACCTGATAGATCGACCCGTGCTGCTGTTATTACTTAACCACGAGCTCCTTTGAACCCCATAAATCTGTTGTAATTTCTCAAGGAAGTAGGTAGTTATGAGGTAGTTTTCAAAAGTTATTTTTATAAAATCTGATACGGTATAATCTGTACAGTCTAGTCTGAACAGATCCCTTGATATCATTGTGGTCATGCGATGTGGTGATCAGAACTCATTATGTACTTGTTCTCAGACTTTATATAACCATTGTTTATGAGAACCAGATAAATCGGTTGCATGGCATGAGCATGTGATGCGGAAGAATGAGGAAAATGTCGTCAGGAAAGTTTTGAATATGAATGTCAATGGCTATACGAGTAGGGGAAGACCAAAGAAACAATGGATGGACTGTGTGAAAGATGATATGGCTAGATAGGGGTTGACTACCGAGATGACCACTAATAGAGAATTATGGAAGAAAGGGGCATGTTGCGCTGACCCCAAATAAATTGGGACAAGGACAGGATAATGCTGATAATGATGAGAACCAGATTATGTAGACTTATCTCTAGGCCGTTGCTGTTTTTATCTAAGGAACGACACAGATTTTGTCTAAGGATCGACACACATTTTGTCTAAGGATCGACAGACATTTTATATGACACAAGCGAAACTTTATTCACTGTTATTCAGTTGCATCCGGTTAGACTGGAAGCCGACTCAAACATAGTTGGGAAAAGGCTAGGCAGATGGGCTGCCTGCTTGATTGCCACTCTAAAGCATAACAAAAGATCATGATGGCAAGCATAAGTCCGTCTACATTCAAAAAGGCTTAACTCTTCTTATGAAACGATGATTTACGGGAGACACAATGACGTTTTTATTTTCGTAAAACCTCGAATATTATTTTTGCAACATAAAAATAAAAACAGTTAAAACTAGACCAGCACCTCCCCCCCCCCCCCTTATTCCGCCAAGGCTCATAATAGGTATTTTAATCTAAACTCCTATGAAAAAATATGTAGTATATGTAAAGATTTGCGAAGGTTTCAAGCAAGCAACACTAGAGGTACTCTTCCCAACCTACGTCATACTTTTATCGCCATTTCCAAAAGAGCTTTGATGACATCCCAACTACAATGTGACACGTAGTACCATCAAATTGTACACAATGACATCGTGTCCATTTTTGATAAATTTAAGTGCCCAAATTACCATGACTACCTACATCTATTATTACTGCCAATCGTTACTTTTACATACATCGATAGGCATAGACGCCAGCACATCAAGCTACCTGAAACTGTCAAATTTTCCCAATCAACCTTGCACCTAATGCTTCAGTGATAAAGTTGAAAATCTATTAAAGAAATCTGACAGATTGTAGTAGCTTGATGGGCTGGCGTCTGTACATTAACAGAACCACTATAGGTAAGATATCATCATCATCATCAGCCACAGCGCGACTGTACTCACTGCTGGACATAGACCTCTCTTTTCTTGTGCCAATCCCCACGCTCCAGTGCCAGCCTCATCCAGGGTTTGCCCGCGATGGCAACAATATCGTCCGCCCATCTCGCCGCCGGACGACTGACATCTACCACCCCCTCCCTCCCCCTTCTATCATCGGACATCTACCTATAGACGCACTGCAATATACCATCCCTATCTTTTTGCTATTCCACCAATTCGCACTAAGCGTTTCCAAATGTAATTTCTAATGCCCACAGCAAACGAGTTGAACTCTCTACCTGCGTCTGTGTTTCCGAACACATACAACCCTAATCTCTTCAAAGTGAGAGCGAACAGGCTTCTTCTGGGTAAGCTCACTCCATCGACTCTGTCTCTGTCACCTCCGACCTAGACTAGAGTCAAGAGCAACCAAACTTAAATTAAAAAAAAAAATCTCATCTTGGTGAGTTATAGGAAAGATCTACGTATATTTCTGTACAGAAATATCGGATTCTAGAAATCGAAACCAACTAAGGCATGACTGCTGATCACATAGCGTGGCATGATGGTGTGATAATCACTTACTGTAACATTGTGAATACCTCTACTACCTACATAATACTCGTAATTTTGTAGGTATAACTGAGATAGTCTCGTACGATTATGAAAAAGTTCGTCAAATCTCTATATCCGCAGCCTAGCAACGCTGCTCAGTTAAAATATAATAATTAACAGTCAAATAAAAAAGTCTAAGATTAATTTGGAATTTGAATACCTAATAACATTTCCGTATATTTAAATTTACAATCAGATTCGCTAAAACCCTGATAAATTCTCAGAAAATGGCTAAACATTTCTAATACAAATTAAAATGTAGGATGGTAGGTAGGTATATGAAGCAGCTGTCACCGTTTGAAAACTAAGTTCAAAACACTACCAGACATAATAATATTACTTAACAATGCAAATACGTATACTATATTACGTCAGCCATTGCGTAAATACCGTACACTATCGTATTATTTATTTAAATACATTTAAACATTTTGAAATTCATACCTAGTGCACAATGACCAACATTTTTAGAACGTATTGGTTTAGTTCTCTATTCCTAATTTGGTTCAACCGTTCTTAAGTCATGCACTTACCAACTTCTTTCTCCATTTGATAGCCTAATTTTTGAGGAAGGCTATAGTTCCGTACATCACGCTACGACCCTTAGGAGCCGAGCAAAAAGTTAGAAAGAACGCTAAGCGAAAACGAAGTAAGAGCGCGGGCGCATAATGCGATGCGACGAGTAGAGTCGGGGAACAAGGAATTTTACGGTGACAAAATCGCGGGCAGAAGTGTCTATAATAACACTAGCTTTTACCCGCGGCTTCGCTCGATTTAATTTAGAATTTGACAATCTTTTCACACTACTAATTACACACGAAATTTTAGTAGTGTGTTAGGAATTTAAAATTGTATCTTAATTTATCTCAAAAATTACCGGTTGTTATATTACCATTAATTAATTATAATAATTGACATTTTAGATATTATAATTCAATCATGATTCGAAAGACACGTGGCGCCATCTATTATCATAAGAAAGTTATTGTTGTTTTCCTCGGGAACAGTACTTTTTTTCAGGATAAAAGGTGCCCTCTGTCCGTTTCTGTACACGTGACAACGTATATGCAAAATTTCAGGATGATCGGTTCAGTGGTTTAAGCGTGAAAAGGTAACAAACAAACGAACAAACTTACTTTCGCATTTATTTAGTTAGGATGTTAAGTAGATATCTATCTACCAATACATACGAAGGTATTTAAGTTGGTCAAAAATGTGTTGCTGCATGATAAAGTGATACGGAACCCTAACTAAGTATGCTATTTAATCACGCGCGGTCATTGACGTAACACGGATCGTTCACTCTGTCAAACTACAGGAAAAGTCAAAGGAAAACGTTAAATGTATCAGTTAATATCGTTATTAGTCGTGAAAATACTTAAAGTGTGAAAACGGTAGTAGGTATAGTACCTATGCTGTGTTTCAGAATAACAATTACCTTATCGCAGGTTCATTTTCTTAATAATATCTAATGTTACCACTGCTGGGACAAAGAGCTCCTCTCTGTGAGAGGGAGTGAGCAGTAATCCACCACGCCGGCCTAGTGTGGGTTGGTAGACGTCACATGTCTTTGAATTTTTGGTTCTGGGACATGCCGGTTTCATCACGATGTTTTTCTTCACCGTTTGGAGAGGAGCGGCGATGAAACAATTTACACAAAGTAAAACGCCTGTCTGGATTCGAATCAACCTACAACTCGTACAAGTTCGGTCGTTACCACTGGGCCACCACTGCTAAGAAGCTGCTGTTTAGTAATGAATAATCTGATTACAATATTGGTTTAAATATTTCTCCATTAAATATTATAATAATTGTTTTCATCATACAACAATAGTACCACAAAATCCTAAATAGAGGATAATAATATATAATATATCCTGGGACATTTTTCACACACGGTCATCTGATCCCAAACTAAGCAGAGCTTTTACTATGGAAACCAGATAACTGATATACTACATACACTACTTTTTTTTTTGTAAATACATATTCATATAGATAATTACACCCAGACTCAGGACAAACAGACATGTTCATGCACACAAATGGCAATCGAACCCACGACCTGCGGCATGATAGGTGGTATCTTAACCAACCACGCCAACTGGCCCGTCAAAGACAAAGGCAAAACTACTCAGTTTAACACAATACCTAAATGCCAGTAAACCAATGCCACCTTGTATTTTTTTTTTGCACCACTCTTTCTTCAACGAACAGGAAAACACTTAAAACAGTTCCCAAAAAAATAACAGTAAAAAACATAGTATTGTTTTTTGTAGATTCGACCCAGATTGCCTAGTTAATGACCTGTGCCCTTGTCCTGACCTGGCATAACCTTGCTTGACCAACGGACACTTTTTTAGTTGAATAGACATTCTTAGAATCTTGTGTGCGAGTGTACCGGAGTATGTGTAGTTTTATGAGGAATGATATTATTGTAGAAAAACTGTAGGTAAGTCAAGCAATGGAAGGTCCGGTAAACCTTTTCAGGAAAGGGAGCCGAATGTCGTACAATTGCCGAAAAACAACTTGGGCATACATAGTAAAGCCTTTAAAACAGAACCTCAATCAAGACTCAAGCATTAAAAAAAAAAATGTGCAAAAATGATATGTTAGGTTTTTTTATTTTTATTTGTGATGGGTTTGCTCTTGACTCTAGTCTAGGTCAGAGGTGACAGAGACAAAGTCGACGATGGAGTGAGCTTACCCAGAAGAAGCCTGTTCACTCTCACTTTGAAGAGATTAGGGTTGTATGCGCTCGGAAACACAGACGCAGGTAGTCAGTTCCACTCCTTTGCTGTGCGCGTTATAAAAGACATTTGGAAGCGCTTAGTGCGAATTAATGGAATAGCAACCAGGTAGGGATGTTAACTACCAGTGCGTCTAGATGTTCGCTGGTAGAAGGGGACCGGTGGAATGAGGTCGTGGTTTCTGTGTTATCGTTTGCGCATACCATACAATAGTTGCGATTATTTGGATCTTTGCAGGAAATTTCACCTACAACTTCTCACTAACCGTCATCATTGGTATCCAATGAGGTGGACTGTCCGCAGCTTCTGCGTAAGCTGTATTTTAAAGTTCCCCAGAGATCACTCAGATTTAATCCACCTATCGCTATTCCGTTTTCTTCTTCCAACTACAGGCAAAACTCATATTTAGTGCGAGCGAGTAAGGACTTTAATGACCTAAGCAAGCAATTTTCTTTTGACTTGTTTTCAATCAAGAGCTCAAGCATAAGCAATACTGCCGTCGTAATAAAAAAGGGCACAACCAACATTTAAAAAAAAATTGAGTCACATACATATTTAGAATCAGAAAAAAAAGGCTAATCTGCTCAATTTTCTGTAGATTTTTTTTTAAATGTTAGTTGTGCCCTTTTATCTTACGACGGCAGAATAGCTGAACCTTGAATTCTTCAAAATTAATTCTTAGTGTTAATAGTAGTTCTGGTTCTTATTTAATTTTATTGTAGTTTATTTCTTATGTTTGGCAGTACCGATTGACGATTGGTGCTCTTCTTTTTTTGATTTGTCGTGTATAAGATCTCTTATTATATTACTGTATAGCTAGCCGTGAAAACCTTTAATTGGCTTCATGTTTCTTATTCCAGTATATTTATTGCATCTAAGTAAAGCTGTTGGTTTTCCACATGATAAATAAATAAATTACTTAAAACCTGTTTCAACTAGTTTTAAGGAATAAGTAAGAAATGCTTGAGACTGTGGATATATTCGGGTTGACTATAGAAAAACCTTTTAATAAAGCCGGGCTGTTTGTTATTCTCTGTTTACATAAAAGATCTATATTTCACTATTGTACCGTCAGCAACAAAAGCCAATTACCACTTTAGTTTTCTAAATATTTATTTTGAGGAAAATGTTTTAATGAATCGGAAATCACAAAATTCTAAATCATAAAATGCTAAAAACCAAGTTATAGAATCGTTTTGTGTCAATTTATATGATGTGTAAAAGTAACAGTGGTTATCGACTTTTGTTGCTGACTGTACCAAAATCCAAACATCTTCGTGTCTCTGCTTATACACTTTTCAATTTCCCTAAGAGTTCTGATATTTCATTGGCACCCCAATGATGTTTGAAACAGTCGTTAGGCGCCAATAACCTCTATACATTAGTCTTTCCATCGCCTTATTTACCAACTTAAACAGACAAACACATAAAAAATATGTATACGAAACACATCGCCCAGTAAACAAGTCTAACAATTTTTTCACTTAACTTCTTTAGCGGTTCAACACTAAATAGAAAACGGAGGCAAAACTATGACGCAGGTGAGTGAAGCAAGCAAGCAAATCGTGTGTATAAGGACCTTGGGAAAAAATTAATACGTCTTTGAGTTCATGTGTACTGATATGAAAATTGCTATGTGATTATTTACGAATACAATAACATGTTTCTGTGTGATTCACGGCGAAAATATTAAAACTGTGAGGGGATTATTCTAAGCCCAAAATGATTTAGTTTTTCCTAATGTCCCGTTATGATTTACGAATACCACGGTTGTACTTACTTACTTGTATCTGATTCACAGTAAAAAAATATTAAAATTTTGAGGGGCCTTTTTTTTTTTTTGTGGATGGGAAATCATCAAATAACTTCTCCCGCTCTGGGTGGAGCGGAAGGGCGTGTCAGACTTTTACTGACTAAAACCCACCCGTGTTCCTTCAGTTGCCTATGCCAGGGCCGCGGTATCTTTTTCAAACAACCCGCGACCCCAGCGGCATCGGCCCTATTGGACCCTATCTCTTGCTGACATCTCTTTGAGGCGCGCGTGGAACACAACGCGCCGTCGACCCGGGCCTGGTCCTCACCGGACGGCGAGCTACCCACTACTCACCGTCCGCAAGCCCGCCCCTACGGTGGCCGGGAATCGGCTATCGATTCCCGCCGCCCAGGGCGTCTCCTGCGGCGACTGAGGGCGTGAGGTTGCCTCTCCCTCACGCGTTCCGCCTCCTCCTTCGCGAGCATTACCGCTTCGCAGAAGGAGGTGACGGCTTCCCATGCACTCTCGCTCCGCACCATGGCCTGGACCAGGCTCGGACGTGAGATATCGCCGCCGCCGATCGCCTCCGTGAGAACACGGCGGTGCTCTGCCCAAGCCGGGCAGACCTCCACTGTATGCTCCACCGTGTCCTCTGGGCGATCCACACAATGGTGACACCCGGGCGTTTCCTCCCGCCTTATGCGAAACAGGAACCTCCCGAAACAACCGTGTCCGGTGAGGACCTGCGTCAGGCGGAAGGTGAGGACGCCGTGGCGCCTCTCTAACCACTCCTCAAAGAGGGGACTTATCGCCGCAAATTTTGAGGGGCCTAAGCCCTAAATGATTTAGTTTTTACTGATGTGCCGTTATGATTTACGAATACCATGGTTGTACTTACTTGTATGTGATTCACAGTAAAAATCTAAAAACTGTGATGGGGTTATTATAAGCCCAAAAATCCTAAACGTTGAAGGTTTACCCCAAAAGTTACCATGTAAAGTGGTTTCTCCAAAGAACTTTAACGAAAACTCTAGGGCTTTTTAAGACCCCTGAGGAGGCGCTGAGGTGTTTTATTTTGCCTAACATGCAGCGCTAATTTTGGTCGGTTTTACCCAACAAGCTGTGATTAACCTGTTGGCTGATCTGGCGAGGAAAAGGGGGCAGGACAGACAGAAGTAAAGTGAGTACCTAAAGTAAAAAAAACTATTATCATTAGTATTAAAAACCATTAAAAAAAGTCTTGAAAGTTGCGTCTCTCCTACAATTCATAGTTAAACAAAAAAGATTCAACCCCTTTAGATGTAGGTAATGTGGGTTGGATCCTTTCCATTTAACTATGGACAATTAGCTGTGCTTTTTTTTTTTTTTTTTTTGTTACCGATTAAGTGCGAATTGAAAATTGCAATGCAATAAATGACTGGGTATTGAAAAGATATGGTGCAAGTTGGGAGAGACCTATGTCCAGCCCTGTGATCGGCAATAAGCTGAATTAAATGATAATCACAAACATAGGTGCTCGTAACTCAATGAGACGGGTCAATCGAAGCTAAGAGGCCCCCGGAGCATCGTAGTTCATACAAACGGTATACCAAAATAATTTGTAAATCAAACATATTCTTAAGGTAGTGTGTAGGTATTTATTCCGATTGGATTACAGAATATCTAGGTTCCCAAATATATATTAAATAAGAACATTGATTTAAACAGTAAATATGAGAAAAATAAGTTTTCTATAGACATTTTAAATTCCTCATATCTCGTCTTCAAATCAGTGTCCTTTCAAAATAATATGTTTGGGAACCTAGATATTCTGTAATCCAATTGGAATAAATACACACTACCTTAAGAATATGTTTGATTTACAAATTATTTTGGTATTTAGTTTGTATGAACTACGTATGTTTCGTAGGCCTCTTAAGCTACATTTGCCGCGGTTCGTTCGTGGACCATACATTACATATCGAAACCCCTTCGTGCCTCGGGAAGGACGTGAAGCTGTTGGTCCCGGCTGTTATTCGTAGATCTTTGATAGTCGGTTCACTAGTCAGAAGCCCGAAAATCAAACAAGCAGTCTTACCTAGAGTATCTTGTTACCCAGTAACCGGGTTGTGGAGGTCAGATAGGCAGTCGTTCCATATAAAATACTCGTATTTTATATGGAAAGCCGACCCCAACATGTCGGGAAAAGGCTACGCAGAGGCAGAAACATAGGTATAAAAATTTACTTTAAAAAAAGTAAAAACCGACTTCAAAAACCTAAAACGAATAAAATAACTTTCATAAAAAACTTAACGGCTTCTGAAGTGAAGGTGCCATGCTATTAGTGCATTAAAGAACTGAAGACACCGACTTAAAGCTGTTAAGGTTTTTATGAAAGTTATTTTATTAGTTTTAGGTTTTTGAAGTCAGTTTTTTTCTCTTTTTATAGTAATTATTTTTTCCATTTTTAGTTGAATATACAATTATTACCTAATGTATTTATATACTAAAACTTTCCTGGAAGGATGTAGATCACGTTAGTGAAATAATCATCCAACTGGTTCATTAGTTTTTGAGAAAATCGTGGACATGCAAACATACATACGGGTCGAATAGAGAACCTCCTTTTTTGAATTCGGTTAAAAAGAATACGGATTTCGTCAATAAGTCCGGAAAACTTCATTACAAGAATCCTAGTCATGAGAAAAGAAATAGTTAAGTGCACCCAAGTACCATGTTTACAGTTGACAGATAAACTGCCCCTTGAAATCCAATCATACCGTATTTGTATACAAATCGGTGCTCTTAAATATAAATAAATGTAATTCTTCACACGTCATCCTACGTAGGTATGTATGCGTTTGCATTGTAGGGAAATAAGTATATAATTTGGATATAATGAGTGTTCTTCACTTAATACTTCACTATTAACCATAAATGTTCTTCCGAAATCTGTTTTTTGTATTGCAGTGGTTGAGTTGGCTACTGGTGCCGATTCTCTTGTTCAGTAACTATACTAAAATTAGAGAATCGCTATCTTTTACTAACAGGTAGCGCGAGAACAGGACGGCTATAGCTATGAACTAAGGGATATCAAAGTAGTTTACGCCTTGCGCTTCGCCGTGGTTTTAGTCGACACGTGTCATCTAACTTTATATGGAAATATTAGTTCAACTAAATTTGACAGCTCTAATTTACGTCCGTCTCTTTCTTGTTTTATTAGAGAAAAGTTAGCAATAGCCCAAATTAAGTTTAGTTTGTGCACAACAGAATCGGCACCATTATCTTAACTAAGATTAGGGGAGGGAGGGAGTTTGTTGCGCCACTTCTTCTCCCCAGCGAAAACACTAGGAAGTGGTGAAGGACGGGCGTTTTGGGGGACTGTCTTATGTAATTTTGACGTTCAAAAAGTGCTGATTCTCAGCCTTGTTTAAATAAATAACTTTTGATTTTGGTTTTGATATTATAAATGAGAAAGTAAGTTTGTTCGTTTGTTTGTTACCTTTTCACGCCTAAACCATTGAACCGAACATCCTGAAATTTTGCATATACGTTGTCAGGTGTACAGAAACGGACATAGGGTACCTTTCATCTCGAAAAAAAGTACTGTTCCTGAGGAAAACAACAATAACTTTCTTATGATAATAGATGGCGCCACATGTTTTTCGAATCATGATTGAATTATATAATTATAAAAACTTTTTGCGGAAACGGCTGAACGGAGTTCGATGAAATTTGGCACGTGGGTAGACATGACCTGGAGAAGTACATAGGCTACTATTCATCCTGGATTTCAGACGAAGTCGCAGGCAACAGCTAGTCTGATTATAGAGATATATTTTTGAAGAATTACCTATTTACACGCCACGTTCACAGTTACAGTCAATAATAACTTTTACTATAAGAAATACAGGGTCAAATATCAGTTTAAAAAATTAGTTTTTTTTTTTTTTGTGTAAACTTCACAGGCGTGATGTATCGATATCTCAACACGATAAAACAGATTTTATCAATTCACACTTCAAGTAACAACACTACCTGCGGTCGTTTTTTTTTTTATTTTATTTTGTAGTACATTTTTAGATATCGATACCCGTCACGCCTGCGGAGTTTCGCGACTTAATTTAATTTGACCCTGTATCTGTAGGTTGTGCGTCGATGTGGCATGCCACCCTCGATGCTGTCACCCTTTATTGTCATACCTAGGACTCAATAATAATTTTAGTAATACCACCCTTTAACCTCGTTTCGACTCAGCAACCCAAAATGACCAAATATCTGTCTAAAATACTGTATTTTTATTCTGATACTCGTATAGTCGATATGATAATATCGGATGTACGCAAAGTAATGTAAACCGACAGACAGGCCGTAAGAATAAAAACCGTCGAAATGCATGTCGGACCTCGCGCAATGAAAGGTTCCGTAGTTGTGATTAATTTATCCCAAAACCAACTTAACATTGTAGTTGAAAAACGTATTCTCCCGTACATCGATATACGTCACAGTGAATTCTCCAACTGCAAAACGCAAAAAAAAAATGTGATAAAACCACAAATTAACGATTTTCGGACGTTTTCCTTTGACCTTGATCTTACAAAATTGTATGATTCTAGGTCAACGGGAACTAGGAAGTACCCTATAGGATTCGATTTATTTGCGTGTATCAAAATTTTCATTCATCGCATAAATGGGTGTATTCTTTATTGCCTTGACTTAGAAGCTTGATTTTTTTAGACCTCGTAGGGACTTAACGTATTTGATATTAATTTACACTTGATACTTCCACGCGTTCCTGAGAAAAAGGGTCTTGACAGACTGGCAGACAGACAACGAAGTGATCCTATATAAGGGTTCCGTTCTTTCATTTTGAGGTACGGAACCCTACAAAACTGTTTTCAATTAAATAATACCAGCCAATTTTTGTCACATTGCAGGACAAAGGCCTATTCTCATGCAGAGAAGCAGCATTGATCACCACTCTTGCTCAAGACACGTTGGCGATTTCAGACTTATTTACTTAACCTACAGTGAGAGCGGGTTACTTTGACCTAGAGCATAACTTTGGCCTAATCGAGAAAGATGTTTAGTGTCAATAAATCCATGCAAAGTTCCGCAGGTAGGTACGCGTCTACGTATATCGCCATTTATTAGTTACCGACGGACATAAAGACGTTGTTGTCTGGTCGCGACACTTCAGGAAGCTTAAACATTTTTGTCTCAATTTGGGCCAAAGTAACCCGCCCCCTTACGGTATCGGAAACGGTCGATTTTGATTAATTTTCGTTCATAAATTCACATACATTATTTGTGTTTTAAATATTGCTATTGTTCGTCTTGTAAGGTCGCGTCTGATCACGTGAACTTCAAGCAATTGCAAATGGGATGGGTCTACGACAATGCGGTGACATCATTGTTTAAGTATGTTTGTATTGAACTGTTAGAGGCCAAGGTTAATAAACAACGATAAAAGAATTCATCAAGTTTTTATAGCGATTGTTGGTGCTATTAAAATGCGCGTCTAGGAATCAGAAAAACGACTTTTTTAATAGGTATCACGTGTCTCATATTTTTGCTGTAAAGTTTCCTCCTTCCTTTACAAAGCAAGCAAGCTGATTGGTTGCCGCAAAGCGAGCCCTCTAGTATTATTTTCTTTCTTATTACGTAGAAGTGTCTAATATCCCCACATCAACGCGAATACTTCAGCTATTACAAGAATAATTGCCCCAAACCGTTATTACTTTTAATTCGAGACATTCAGCTACCATCCGCCTGGGCAATTTTATTGGCATTTCATCACCATTTTTACTTAATTTTAATGATGGGCGCCAATCTTTAGTGACTTCACCTTAAGGTCAACGAACTACTTAAAGTTATTTGGTAATTCATCGTTATTATTTTAATTTGACTTTAAGAACTTTGATTTTACTTCCACTGTATTTACTTTTGACGGCTTAAAAGGGTCGGTCAGTATTTGTAGCCGGTCTTGTATTGAAATATGTGATGATGTTTTTTTTTGTTTATTGCAGTATTTTTGAGTCATTGTACTTTTTAATTTAAAGTGGGTGTGTTTACGAAACGCCGTATATGGCTTGTTTCTCAGGCATTCATACACTAATTGACTGGTCTAATTGAATGACTTCGCATCATCCAGCTAAAGATGTACTAAGGCCATGAAAAGTTCGCACAATGCGCTGAAGGTATTTCATCATTTTATTCACCGTAAACATAAAACACACAAAAAATAGGAAGGTACAAATTGCACATATCAATCGAAATCTGAAAATTGACAAAGATAGACAAATTAAAAGTCACACGTGGTCTGAATGATTTATGCCTTAGGATGACGTGTACAATATACATTTATATAAAAATGTTTTTTTTTTTTAATTTAAGATGTGTTTGCTCTTGACTCTAGTCTAGGTCGGAGGCGACAGAGACAGAGTCGACGATGGAGTGAGCTTACCCAGAAGAAGCCTCTTCACTCTCACTTTGAAGAGATTAGGGTTGTATGCGCTCGCAAACACAGACGCAGGTAGTGAGTTCCACTCTTTTGCTGTGGGCATTATAAAAGACATTTGGAAACGCTTAGTGCGAATTGGTGGAATAGCAACTAGGTAGGGATGGTAACTGGCAGTGCGTCCGATGGTAGAAGGGGGGCGGCGGAATAAGGTCGTGTTCTTGAGCACACTAACCGAAGTACAATCTATAGAAGACCGACAAGCAGCGACCTTGCAGCGATGAGCCAAGCTATACAGCTTGGTATCCACCAGTTTTCCGTATCCAATGAGCCTCTTAGCTTCGCGTTCCACCGAGTCAAGCGCGGCTAGTTGGTACTTAGCTGATCCATCCCAAAGGTGCTTAGCAAAGTATCGCTTCACCCTATTTAGGATGCCCAGTTTCTTGGCCGCAGTTTGAGGTTTGCAGTCGATGGTAACGCCAAAGTTGGAGTTGAGTTGAGAGAAAATAATATGTTTGGATTTTAGAAATTATTCCTTATTATCGGGTGCAAGCAAAGCCGCGAGCAACAGTTAAATATATATATGCAGGAAGACGACTGTTTAGTCCCTACTGAACAGTGGTCTTTTTCGCAGAACTGACATTGTTAATATTATAAAGATTCTTTTTTATCGTTAGGGCAAACTTTGAACTGCCCTAAGTTCAAAGTTTGTTTTGACAGTGAAGAATTTTTTTTGAATTGTAATTCAATTTATGTAAAAAAGTAAATATTGATAAAAATGTATATCCGACATTGTTAATAGGGACGGTCGATACATTTGATATGTGCAGACGTGGCTACTGCTTATAGGAGTGTTTGTATGGTAATGGTTAAATTCATGACGTCAACGAGAAAATGCGAGTATCATTTGATGGCATCATTAAGAAAAAAAATTATATTTTATAGTTCATGACTTTATGTCCTCTACAGGGCGTCATATTCAATTTAGTGTAACGTCACATAGCCTATAGCCAGCGGATAATCAAGACGATTCAGACGATACCTCATTTGTCAAATTATGATAAGCAGTTTAGAATTTATGAGGGAACAGATAAACATACATACGTATACAGGTCAAAATCATAACCTTCCTTTTTGCTTCGCCGTAGTCGGGTAAAAAAGTTGATATCAAACGTGGTAATTTCTAAAAATATGGATGACAGAACATTCATGCAACAGCAAATTTCAAACAGCTGTTTCTACAATAAGTATGCGGATTTCAATGACACTCGCATTTTCTCGTTGTCGTCATGAATTTAACCATTACCATACCAACACTCCTATAAGCAGTAGCCACGTCAGCAACTTTCAAATTCTTGTCATAACCGATGTCTATTCTATCTACATATTTACCTAGCACTTTCGCCGGAACTAGCGTTTATTTATTAAACTGACCTTTAATTTTCCATAATAAACTAAAATATGGCGTCGAAAAACTCCTCCGCATCGCAGTCGACTGGTAATGTACACAAAAGACTGGTGACATTGTCACGTTGTATGGCAATGCTTAGCCCAAGGTCATTTTCTATAATTATAACCAACTCAATAATTAATTAATTTAAGTTACTTCAAGATGAAAAATAACGCCTGTCTACACTTACCTATGTGACGTCATCAGCTCTAAGCAAACTATGCCTGAGAATCTAATATACAGTTCCTAAAACTGACACATCACCAAGTTCAATCATCTTTTATTTTAATATGATTGTCAGTGGTTGCCAACTTATATTCGAAACATTATTTTCCTATTCAAAAACTTAACGACCTAGGCACGAAAGATGGCTCTTTAAAGTGAACGATTTGTCCAATCACTCTGCTTAGCCTATTTCTAACTATGTTGGGATCGGCTTGCAATCTATCCGGATGCAACTGAATACCAGTACTTTACATGGAGCGACTGTTCTCGATTTGTAATCGATAGTCACCAATCCACGAACCGACCACGGCAAGCGTAGCTTAACCTCTGATTGACCCTTGCGGCTGTTATTATTTAGCCATGAGCCCCTCAATTAACGACTTGTCCAAATCTTACAATCTTAATCTATCTACAATTCACTCTTTCATTCACATTCCCCACATCATTTCACGCATCCGTAACGAAACAATGCCCTCGACCCTCCACCAATCACATAAGCATATTTAAAACACATACATATGCGGTTCAGATTGTCTGATGCATCCCAAAAGCGGCGCGGGCGTCGGTAGAAAGCCTTTCAAAGAGTGCAATGACGTCACTATGACGCACGAAACCACGAAGTATTCGGAGCGTGTCTATTGACGTCACAATATAGACTAATATCATAATGTATGTATACGAGAGTTAAAGTAAGAAATGAACTGAGGGGATTTATAATGACCGGAACGCATGAACACAAGTGAGAGAGTGCTAAATAAGATGTAAACGTTGATGGAGAGGAGAAAAAGTAGTTAATGAAAAAGCGGTGGATGCGAGCTTTATCAGCCATCACTATATGTGATGACTGATAAAGGAGAATTGACAAAAAAAACATCAATCAGCTGCATGATGAACAGCCCACTCCTATGCGCAAAACGATTTAGGAACACCGGTTTGTATTATTTTGGAATAACATATCTCTGTTGCGTGGCACTGCCATCCTTATCGCTGGCTTACTCTGCAGGTGAGAAAGCAAATTTTTTTGCTTCTCTCTTTTCAAGCAATTCACGCCTGGACTCTGGCTTCAAGCAACCACCTACTGTAGCTCATTGTGACTTCTCGATGCCGGAGGTCCCAGTTCACATTAAAGAGGTCCGAGGACTATTGTGCAGTCTAGACGTGAACAAAGCCAGCGGGCCTGACGGCATTCCAGCGAAAGTATTGAGGCAGTGTGCGCCTGGACTTCTCCTGTGTTGACACGTTTGTTCACTTCTCTTTTTTTTTAAATGGTACCAAATTCCTGGAAGCTTGCAAATGTACAACCTATGCCCAAAAAGGGCGACCGTGCAGACCCTGCCCATAATGATCGCCATTACCTCCCTTCTGTGCAAGGTTATGGGAAAGGTACTGAACAGTAAGTTGCTGACCTACCTTAATGTCAATGATCTCTTCAGGGACCGTCAATATGGCTTTCGCAGGGGACGGTCAACTGGCGATCTTCTTGAGAATGTCACGCACTGCTGTGGCGAAGCCATCGAGAAACACGGCAAAGCACTTGTTGTATCGCTTGACATCTCGAAGGCTTTTGTCAAGGTCTGGCACGCTGTTCTCCTTAACAAGCTTCCTGCTTATGGTATCCCAGCTGATTTTTGTAGCTGGATTTCAGATTTCGCTGGTGAACGGTCGACCAGAGTAGTCGTTGACAGCTGCTCCTCTAACCTTATGGCTATTGACCAGTTCCTCAGAGGTCTGTTCTCTCTGCAACTCTTTTCCTGCTGCACAGCAATGACTTACTTCAGCTTGGTATTATTGGGTACGCAGATGACAATACTGTTTCAGAGATATACTTGTCCAACGCAAAAACCAGCAGTGCCGAAGTTCGTTCCTTGAGAGAGGACATGGTAGAGCGGACCGATTTTTTGACCTTAAGCCGTGTCTCCCAGTGGGGTAATGATAATCTGGTCTCTTTTAACGCCACCAAAACACAGGCGTGTCTCTTTACCACAGGCGTGTTTCTTTTAAAGAGTCGTTTCGTTCCAACTCCCACTTTTCGGGGTTCATCTGTTCCTGTAATTGATCGGCTCGAGCTCCTAGGCATGGAGTTGACATCTGGGTCCTTATTATGAACTATTAACGCCATCATGATTCCGTTGCGAGGAAGGGATGGTGCTATAGGTCATGTATAGCTCCGTCTCTCTCTGACGCTGGAAAAATTATGGCAATAATAGCCCTGGTCTGAACTGCGCAAGTAATACGGGTATAGGATAGTTTACAGTGGTTGACCTAGCATATTCAGCCTATAATGTTCCCACTGCTGTGACATAGGGCTCTGTATAATAGGCCGTAATCCACCACGCGGGTCCAGTGCGGGATGGCACATGTCACATGTCTTCGAATGTTCGGTTCATCACATCACGATGTTTTCCTTCATCGTTTTGAAAGCAGTGGTAATGAAAGTAAAATACCTGTCAGGGTGCGAACCTACGACCTAAAACTCTTAAGTCGCAGCCGTGACGACTGAATTTCAACACTATGATTTATTACCTAATTTTGGTGTATCTGATTTTTTAAATAATTTATGTTATATTATTTGAAAATTCAGATACAAAATGTTCCACCTAAATTAGGTAATAAATCATAGTTTTGAAATTCACTCTTACCACTGGTTGACCTATAAGAGGATTTTTAATTTGAGCAAACTAGGAAAATGTAGAATAATGACAATCGCTGTCATTATTCTACATTTTCGTTTTTTTTTTCTGTGGTGTATCTGAAATTGTCGGTTCTGCAATAAAATTGATTCAACAGCTCACAAACTTAGCGTAGTAAAAACTGTAAGCTATGTTTATGCCCATGTTGTTCATAATTGTATTATTGTACAATTACATGCTTTCTTTGTTTTCATTTTCCATTCCCCTTGAAACTACCACAATGAGCATATCAAAACATGGCTCATACCAGCCAACCTTCCCTTCAAGCACGTACGCTCTAGTTCCTTACGGCAGCGGTAGCCATAAGTTGAGTACAATGACGTCAGAGTGACGCACAAGATGGCCAAGCATTCGAACCGTATCCGCTGACTTCACAGGACTGGATCGAGACAGAATATAAATATAGCCATGTATGAAGAAGCAGAGTATTGTAGAGGTAATCTTGATGAAATATTGGGAAATGAAAAAGATACTGAGGGCCTAGACAAAGTGGTATTCTATCGGTGATAACGAGGAATGGAACAATAAATGAACAAATGTATAGGACTGACGTAAGCTATCGAAAAGATTAAGTACTCAATCCTGTTGAAAGTCGTTGTAGAAATACGAGGAGCTTTGAAAGTGACTGCCATGTGGATAGGTCGTCGCGAAAAAAAATCTGCTGTTCCCTACATTCTGACGAGTTATGCGAACATAAATGTATGGAACAGCTGATTATTTTTCGCGGTTTCAGTTTTGGTGCCATAGTAAAAGTTATTTGTTATCATGAGTACAATCATGTGTTTAAGTATCGTTCACTAATTACCCGCGTCACCCTATATAGGCTATTTAAGAAGGAAGAACGCTAAGCGAAAACGAAGTAATAGCGTGGACAAGTAATTTCACGCCGACGCGGCGACGAAGCCGCAGGCAAAAGCTAGTTACAAAATAAACGGTCCTATATTCTTTCAGTATTTGTTTAAACAAGTATTCAGTTTTGTCCTTATCGTTTATTGTTGTTGTAAACTAAAAACTGGTTACTTTCTTGTTTTGATTTTTTTTTAATATTTTGTGTTTTTTTTTTATTTGTTTTATAAGTCAACATAAATCTTGGAATATGGAAATTGGATGCAGAGACTCCTACAAAATATGTTGAATTGGGGAATATTTATATTCTAATGTTCGTAGGATTACCAACAACATGGCAGTATAAAATACATATTTCACAAATTAGTATTATTTCACATAACTAAGGTAGTCAGGTCCTGCATAATTCCAGCGATTCCTTTCATTCGTGTAGGTTTGTGCGTCAATACACCGGATATGTTAATGACTCACGTTCTAATTATTTTGAACCCCTCATATAAATGCAACCACGATGAACCGGAAATATTAAACACATTGTTACCATTCTTTTAGAATTTAATGTTTATGTACTAAGAAACACATTAAATCCCTTAAATAAGTACTTCAGGATATCCTGCTTTGCAATCGTTCCCTGTTAATTGAAATGAAATGTTACTTGTGCTATTAGATAGTTTACACTTCAATTTTTCGGTTAGTTTTAAAATTAGGTGGCGCCGGCATTTCCTAGCTGACTGATCCCTGAGAAGAAAGGCCGAAACAAACTCTGAGGTCACAGTCTCTTTTAAAGTCCAGACATAATCTTGGTCAGTACATGTGAAGTCCATGTAGATTGGTGTCTGAAATGGTCTTTTGAGCAAAGAGCCACACAGATTGAGTGGACCTGTCCACTTGTTCAGTCAGTGCACGCATTTGTGAATAATCACGCAGCTCAACTCAAAACTTAAGAAGCTGAACGATTCGACGAACAATAGGGCGTACCAAAGAAAGGACATTTGGGTAGGCCGCATAAATTATTCAAACTGCCAGACCATGATTAAAAAAAACTGAGAGAAAAGAAACAAACAAAAAACAATGCCCCACATGGTCTTTACATTCACAATAATTAAAATAATATAATACTTTACAAAGTAAATATTCATGTCAACATTCAGTATTCAGCAAAAATAAAAAAGAGAAAAAAGAAAAATTGGAGCAGCTCAATCCCAAGTCTTTTTGTCTTTAACGGTATTTCGGACACAACCTACGTTTAATGAATGATTTGAATTTATTAATGTAAGTATAGTAAATACATACAGAAACTCACGCCTTCTTCCCATGGGGGTAGACAGATACTACAGAACGCCACCTGCTACGATCCTTACACACTCCTTTTGCCACGTCTACGTTCATATATCTGATCATACATGCATACCGGTTGCGAGTAGGTACTATGCACCTAACCTTTCTGAAAAACATCACCAATAAGGTCACTAATTATGTCTTCCTAGGGCGTCTACTCCCAGCGTTAAAAGTGTAGTATTTTTAGGATTCCATACCTCAAAAGGAAAAAAAACGAAATCCTTATAGGATCACTCGTGTGTCTGTATGTCCGTCTGTCACAGCCAATTTGTTCTACCGACCTCTGACCGATTAAGTTGAAATTGGGTACACATATGAATTTCCGGGACCTAAACACGGACGTGTGACGTAAATAAATCACTTTTGGGGAAGAAAAAAACTTAAAAATGTTTTGCAAAGTGTACCGGATTGTATATACGTTACATATATCTCCGAAACAGCTGAGTTTAAAATTTTGAAAAAAATACAAGAAAATAGGTCAATGTTATAGATTACTGGCCAAATCTTATAGATTACAAGAAAATTAATAAAAACTCTATGGTCTTAAAATAGCATGGTAAATCTCTCAATATTGTGCGTTCAAACTTACATTTGCAGTTGGAATGTATGGAAGAACACACACTTAGCCGGTTTTATACTACCTTTTGCCCGCGGCTTCACCCACGACGTGGTTGTCGGAAAGCTATTAGTATAAACCTTCCTCTTGAATCACTCTATCTATTGATGAAAACCGCATTAAATTCCGATCAGTAGTTTTTGAGATCACCGCGAACATACAGACAGACAGACAAACGCGGCGGGGACTTCGTTTTATAATACGTAGTGATTGGGGCATACATAAAGCCCTGTAAAAACGTTTAAGATATTAGAGAACAGAGGCATTACTCATTTCTGTAAAATCAGAATTTTCTGGAAGGAAAGTAGGCATTCAGTAGGTCTTTTACGGTTTATTGAGATCCTTCCGATCATTTTAAAACTCACTGTTACTGTTTTCATTACTCATTATATTTACGAGAATACTACAAAGATGCCAAATAAATGAGTTATTTTTATAAATAAACATGGCTAAATCTGGCGTGTACCTAAGGTTAAAAAACATTGAAATAATTTAAATGAAAACACATACTTGTAATGTTTTTTCTTTGTGTTCCATCCGTCTAAAGAACTTGCGATTTTTTGCAAGAACACTTTGTATATTTTTCTTGATTCAGCTGTAGTTAGCTACCTACCTAAATACACTTCGACCATCAAAACACGCCGAACCCGATTAGCTTTTCACGTACGATATGTCCATACTTTTCTTGGAATTTAATGCGTAGAGTTTATTGGGGTAATTACGATAATAGGGTAATTCCGATTGGTGACAATATCTACCTAACGCCAGCGCCCAACGCCAGGCATTTTACATAGGTATATTGGCAACATAATAATTAGCCGTCAGCTTTCGCTGTCTCTATATAAGAAGCAGCTGCGTTTGGTAGAAGTTATCATCAATCGGAATTATCCCATTTTCGTAATTACCCCATTTATTTATATTCGGACAATTTTAAAACTAAAAATACGCGTTTCGCACATACCTAATATTTACGTACTTAGTTTTTAGACTTTATCAATATCATGACGATGATAATAATATATTGTACCTGTCGCAAAAATTTAAACAAAAATACCACAGGTAGGATAGTTGAATTGACGATTTAAAAAATCGTTCGAATTTCGCTAGGTTTACGTCGCACCTTCGTGCTAAGGCCCTCTGATGGACGTCTAAAACAACTAAATCTAAAAAGAACAAAATCTTCAAAATATAAAGTTAGGTTTTCCTTTTACCATGTACTGAATGAATTTTAGAGAGTGACGATTATATATAACTCTAACTGTGATCATTATAAAATAAAAATAAATAAATAAAAAATTACAGCAGTCACAGCGTCATCATTATAAGCCAACTGAAAATACTAGATATTTACTGTATAAATAAATACAACTTAGTAGGTACGTCCCTACTGTACTGATTATAATACCAATATTTATAGACAGGTAATTCAAAGCACACCCCTAAACCTAATACGGTAACTGACGCAAATCTAGCTGCCAGAATGTCTATCGGCCATTTTATTTATTACAGGTGATTTTTTATCGCTGTTCGTAGAACGTAAATGTGAACTGAATATTAATGCAAACTTCAAACCCAAAACACTTACATATTTCAATTAAACGATTTACAGGCACTTTGGCCAGCAGTGGCACAAAGGGGAGGCCTTTGCCAAATAAGATAAAATAGGCTAGCAAAAAAAAAAAAAAAAAGAAAAAAAATACAAACAAACATTTTTTAACTGTCAAGAGACTGACAAGAGAGTCAGTCAGTCAGAAATATGAAGGTAGAAGCACATTTCAAAGCAAAATAGGTTCCTATGAAGACGAACGGGCAAGAAAATCCATGGACACTTTTAAATTATATTGTTACAAAATATTAGTTAGGTACATCGAATTTATAATTTAATGTGACAACGATTTAAATAAAATCGGTCAAGAGCGAGTCGGACTCGCGCACAGAGGGTTCCGTACCATCCTACTTCCTATCCTACAACTATTATAAATGCGAAAGTTTGTGAGGATGGATGAATGTTTGTTACTTTTTCAAGCAAAACTACTGAACGAATATTCATGAAATTTGGCACACAGATAGTTTATAACTTGGATTAACACATAGAATGCTTTTTATCCCGATATTCCTACGGGTTCGAGACTTACCTACGCGGGTTAAACCGCGGGGCGCTGCTAGTCATATATAAAAAAGTGTGCTATTTACAGGCATCGTTTTATGTTTCCTATAATCTGTACAGAAATTTCTATCACACAGAATAATTTCAGATTTTTCTCTATGCAAACTTCGAAGATAACGGGGGGGGGGGGGCGGTATTTTTATTTACATTTTTATCAAAAGTCGAAAACTATGCGGCCTAAAAAAAAGAAAAAATGTTTGAGAATGTGCAAACAGCGCTCTTTCATATGATACGAATTTTTAAGAACACCTTACAGTCCCTGTTGCAAAAAAAATATACATTTTATTTCATTCTTATTTGCAAAATAGTTGGACAAACGTCATCTAAAACTATTCCAAAATTCAAGTTAGTTAGTAGTTCTTGAGATATCTAAGCTGTGACAGACAGACAGACAGACTGAGTTGCACCATAAGGGTCCCTTTTTACCATTTTGGTACGGAACCCTAAAAAGACGTACACGTTAAAAGCGTCCAGAGTACAGCAAATAAAAGCAAAAAAAAAAAACATTAAAATAAGCCATGGCCGCTTAGAGATGACCGATCAGTCCCTACTGACGGACCTGATGCTCAGCAGTAGCGCTTGCGCCTACTAGTTATCTCTCAATTTGCAATAGTTAATCGGAAACCCTAGGGATATTGTGAAAACACGGATAATTAAACAATGAGTGAGAATGTAAATACCCTGTGAGCTTTGAAGTATTATATCATAGAGTGGTTACATACAATGGTTACAAATAACAATATCGATTAATAGGAACTTTACTTTTTACACCTCTGTATAGCTATTCGCATTATTTTTCAACTCCAACCACACTTTTAACCACATTTAAAACAAAAGACTGCCGAATCGCTCTCAAAAAAACAAACAAAATAACGTGCGTGAATGATTGACATTTAAAAAGTCAACCAATCAGAGGAGGTCTCCGCCCGACCGCTCCGACCGATCAATTAGCGTTCTTATTTCATAACAGCTAACGTTTCGTTTCGCATTATTACTAGAGCGACTCGTGCTTTTGCAAAAATCCTATCTTTTTCCAGTAAGATTGAGAAATTTTTTCACCATTGTCTAATTATCCGTGTTTTCGCAATATCCCTAGGGCTTTTTCGCAAAAATCAGAATTATCAAATCATCCTACGGCATATTCATCGACTTATAATGTAGTCAGGTCTTACACCATCGTACAGACATCTCGGAATCCTGATATGTCGTTTGACGCAAATTCAGCAGCCAGCATGTCTGTCGAATACTTTATTGTTTCTGACACAGAATTGCAATCAAGTAATGGTTACTTATGAATTCATTGGTCGAATTATTCCTAAGCCTATACCTAGATATTTAGAACCCTAGTCACATCCTAAGGTTCCCATGTACAGTTGGATTTGCGTCAAACACTGTTTAAGGATCCATGGTAGTCTGTTAAAAGACGTGCCTCTTTGCTAAATTACTGCTGGATATCAAATCCTATCCAGTGTTCTAGGCACGTTTCCGGACGACAGCGATGCGGACGAGTACGTCGACGCCTAAGATTCCTAGTTTTTGTATTTATTTGTATAATATATACAGTTAGTTAGGTAGTAATATAATTTTGAACATGGTGTAAATAGTTATAAATTAAACGAGTAAAAATATTTTATCCTATATGATTAAATGATGAGCAAGCAATATTTAGTTATATATTAGGTCGGGGAAAAAGTCTTTTCGCATTATAGTATGTATGAACTTGTAATAAAATCTCTTTGGCTATTTGTATCTGGCTGGTTTTGGTATCATTGAAAGTTTAAATTTTAAAGAACATAATTCCAAATTCAAATTAGGAAAATGTGTGATTTTCATTTGTTTTTCGTACCGTCAAGATGAGTGAATCTAATGAAGAAATTCGATACATTTTAAAATTTTACTACAAAAAAGGTAAAAATGCAACGCAAGCCGCGAAAAAAATTTGCGATGTTTATGGACCTAGTGTAGTGTCTGTGAGAGTAGCACAAATTTGGTTTAAGCGTTTTCAATCCGGAAATTTTGATGTCAAAGATGCACGTCGCTCTGGTCGCCCTATTACGGATAAAATGGATGCCATTTTTGAAAAAGTGGAGCAAGATCGGCATATCAGTAGTTACGACGTAGCTGAAGAACTGTAAATTGACCACAAAACAGTTTTGGCTCATTTGAAAAAAACTGGGTACACAAAAAAGCTCGACATTTGGGTACCTCACGAGCTCACTGAAAGAAACCTAATGAACCGTGTACTTTATTACTTTATTTGTAATTCTTTATTACGACGTAATGAAACCGAACAATTTTTGAAGAAGCTGATTACTGGTGATGAAAAGTGGATCACGTATGACAAGAACGTGCGAAAAAGGTCGTGGTCAAAGGCCGGTCAGGCTTCACAGACTGTGGCGAAACCCGGGTTAACTAGCAACAAGGTGATGCTGTGTGTGTGGAGGGATTGGAAGGGCATTATTCATTATGAGCTGTTACCACCAGGCAGGACCATCGATTCTGAACTCTACTGCGAACAACTGATGAGATTAAAGCAAGAAGTTGAGAGAAAGCGGCCGGAATTATTCAACAGAAGGAGTGTGGTTTTTCATCATGATAACGCTAGACCTCACACATCTTTAGCCACTCAGCAAAAATTAAGAGAGTTTGGCTGGGAGGTGTTAATGTATCCGCCGTATAGCCCTGACCTTGCACCTTCAGATTTCCACCTGTTTCGGTCTCTTCAGAATTCTTTAGGCAGTGTCAGGTTAACATCACGAGAGGACTGCCAAAACCACTTGTCGCGGTATTTTGACCAGAAGTCCCAAAATTTCTATAGCAATGGGATCATGTCCCTACCTACAAGATGGCAAAAAGTTATCGAACAAAATGGTACCTACATACTTTAGTTAAATGTAAATAAATTATATTTAAAAATGTTTTGAATTTTCTTAAAAAATGCGAAGAAACTTTTTCCCCAACCTATTATATATGTATATATATATATATATATATATATATATATATATATTGGCCGGTTTTTTTAAATTACCGTCGAAAAATTTCAACTCAGGTGCGTCCAAAATCATGTACTGAATCCATAGTAACAGGTTACACGTCCCTACCACCCTGTATGTGTAGTGTACCTAAGGTAGAGGCCTATCCATAATACTACCATAACCAGCCTATAGCTGGGACACAGGCCTCCTCTTTGTGAGAAGTCTATATAAGGTATTAAAAAATAAACTTTACAAACTTTAAAAGGTGCTTTCAGACCATCAAACTGAATAACTTTTACTAAGAGACCATCTTTGAAATCGCGAAAAAATCAGCTGTTTCATACTAAAGTTTAGTGCCTATATTATGTTCTAAACTATACGGAGAGCTGAGGGAGTGACTACCGAGATAACGACTAATAGAGAAGTATAGAGAGGGACATGTTGCTCTGACCCCAAATAGATTGGGATAAGGACAGGAGAATGATGACGGTCTAAAGCACTCCTTAAAGTTTGTAAAGTAATTTTTTTAACACCTTATAAAGGGTGACTTCTAATTTGACGTATTTCTTCCAGGACGTGATAGTGTGAGCCATTTGCAACAATTAGGCACCCCATGAAGTCTAGGCGAAAATTCATGGGATTCGAGAAAACCCAATTTTTATGTATCATATTTTCGAAAATTTCCCATAATTCGTCACTAAATATCATTTTTCTCTAAACTCTCAAATTGAATGGCCTTCATTGATATTTTGTTGGGTGCCTAATACTTTAACAAACCTTTCGATGTAACCAAATTTTCTAAAACATCAAACAATTAAAAGATAAAGGAAGAACTTTATTAACCATTTTCAAAAATCATCTACGTACGTGAACTTTGACACTAGTTATCTCAAAAATTCTATGTCATTGGGCGTACAAATTATGGTTAAGACATTTCCATTTATATCGTATTTATATCGTCTCCAAAGTTCAATCAACCTATATGTTAACGACCTTATAGCCGAGTTCAACAGCAGGCGGGTTAGATGCAGGATAAGTGGTGTCTGTGTGAATAACGTCAACTATGCTGATGACATGGTGCTGCTGGGCCCGACTGTGAGTGCTATTGGTGAGCTACTAAAAATATGTGAAGACTATGCTGCATCACATGGTCTCGTATATAATACAAAGAAATGGGAGTACATGGTCTTTAAGACCGCCGGTGGTAAGTAGCCTGAATTTAACCCTCCAATCACCCTAAACGGAGTGAATCTCAATTGGGTGTATCAATTTAAGTACCTGGGGCACTTTCTTACCGACGACCTTAAAGACGATGTTGATATGACAGGCCAGTTGGCGTGGTTGGTTAAGATACCACCTATCACGCCGCAGGTCGTGGGTTCGATTCCCATCCATCCAGGACATACATTAGTGTGCATGAACATCTTTGTTTGTCATCAGTCTGGGTGTAACTATCTATATAAGTATGTATTTACAAAAAAAAAAGTAAGTAGTATAATATATGTAGTATATATCAGTTATCTGGTTTCCATAGTACA
Source organism: Dicycla oo (assembly GCA_948252095.1). NCBI lineage: Eukaryota > Metazoa > Arthropoda > Insecta > Lepidoptera > Noctuidae > Dicycla > Dicycla oo. The sequence goes on along the minus strand of OX411727.1, from coordinate 8,766,738 downwards.
AGCTCTGCTTAGTTTGGGACCAGATGCCCGTGTGTGAAAAATGTCCCAGGATATTATATATATAGAAAGGGAGCGTAGGGCTTTGGCGATCCGCGGGAACATGCTGGCTCGTAGATTCGCCCGATGTTCAGAAAGTTACGCTCTTCAAGGCGTACTGTCAGGGTCGTGCGCGGGCAGTCTATGGGTCAGATACACCAGAGGGTCGCTAAATACCCTACGTATTCAGTATAACAACATTTTTAGGATGACGTTGCGACTTCCCCGTTTTTGAAGTGCCTCCGAAATGTTCGCGTAGTGTACTGACGGCTATCATGCCGTCATCCGTAAAAAAGCTGCGTCTCTGGTGAGGAGGGTGATGGCGAGTAACAAAAGTATCCTGAAAAATGTTGCTGAGGCAGTGCATGCACCTAAACGGAGGCATCTTGTGCGGGCAATGACTGAGACAGAAGATGGTCACTCCGGGACTCGTGGTCGTGCTCATGGTTTGCCTCTCAGGTACATGCTGTACTTAGTTGTTGTGTTGAGCTAGCATAAGTATATGTACTAATATAGTTTTAAGTGTGTTTACTAACCGAGGGACTTATGTTGTCTGAGAATAAATTATTTGAATTTGAATTTGAATTATTTGAATTAAAAAAAAAACTATTTAGAGGTTCCGATGAAACAGGCAATAATGGCAAAAGATCTGCAAATGGTTGAAATATTTAAGAATTGTGTGACAAACGAATTAATTAACTGGTTTATGCCATCCCACTACTTCCTAACCTCCCAGCAATCACACGTTAGGCACCCAGGTCGTCATGACCAGGTCACAAGTCGGAGGGCGGCTTTTTGGCTTTTTACATGACTACTACTCGCTGGTAACGGTTCACTTGTCGCGTTTGCGTGTATAACATACATACTACTTACACTAATAGTTTGAAATATTATGTACGTCGTCGAATTTTGAGATTTTTGTAAAAATCCTCTATTTATCATGACATTAGCCTTAGTTTATAAAATATATATAAAATATTCCAGCTTGCGTCATACATAATTAATTTCGATTTCTTCTCATTGCTTAATTATTTGAAGATTAATACATTGCCAAAGCTTTCTAAGTTAAAAAAAAAGTACAGGGGCCCATAGTTATAATGCCCAAAAAGACAGAATTGGCAATTGTTGAATCATTTTAAAACCAACCTGATTGCTGTTGGTTACTTAACGGTTTTGTTCAAAATGGGCACCCTTGTGCCTTATTAATCAGCCCTTCACTCATCTTCTAACTTCTGCCGTGGTAACTTTTGAAGTGAAATGAATTCTTGTGTTCCGCTGCATTCTTTGCCTCAGTACTTTTACAAAAAGTCTTACAAATACACAAAAAGCTTTGAGTGTAGGTATAGACAAAGCTTTTCTTAAGACCCCAAACATAAAATCTAGAGGACGGTAAGGACGCAGAAAGAAGTGAACCGTGACCAGCAATGAGGATTTTTTTTAAAAGCCTCAAATGTCGATGTAAGAAGTATACGTGTGCTGTATGTTTAAATATACGCAAACGCGACCAGTAAACTGTGACCAACGAGTAGACTGTAAGTCATGTAAAAAACTTAAAAGCCGCTCTGCGACTTGTGACCTGATCGCAAGACCTGGGTGCCTACTGCCTAACGTAACTTCGCAGAAACTAAGCGACCAGTGAACCGTGACCGTAAGTAGACCGAGAGTCATGTTAAAACCCGCTCCGCGACTTGTGAATTTCTCATGATGACCTGGGTGCCTAAGGTGAGATTGATTGCTGGCAGGTTAAAAAGTAGTGGGATGGCAAGAACTAGATAATTAATTCGATCATAAAATAATTTGTAAATATTTAAACCATTTGCAAATTCGACCTTTGCCAGTATTATCGACTGTTTCATCGGCATCTCTAAATTTTTTTTTTAACCTTTGTACCTCGCTAGATAGCTGATTAAAGGAAGATGTCTTCTACGTAATTTGTACGCTTAATGCCAATTAATTTTTTGAGATAACTGGTGCCAAAGTTCATGTACTTACGTAGATGATTTTTGAAAATGGTTAATATGGTTAATGGTTCCTTTAAATTTTAACTGTTTGATGTTTTAGAAAATTTGGTTACATCGACATGTTTGTTAAAGTATTAGGTACCCAACGAACCGCCCCAGTGGATTCCCGCATTGTCGAAACGGGGGGCTCAGTAGCTGTGGCTTTGTCACCCACGGTGAAGCGAAGAGAAACCCGAGGAGGGGCCGCTCGTGAGGGCTTTTGGTGGTAAGCGGACGATGTAGCGGCCAATAAGTAGGTTGCGGTGCCGCTTGGGCGACATCGCAACTGAGACGGGCCGCGCATGAGAGGCATCGCGGCTGAGGGTTGCAGGCCGTGGCGGGAGAGGAGTGCCGGTATTGCGGTGCGCCGCTCTCCCTACTTTCCGCGGCCTTGACGGGGTCGCCACCGTCTGATGGCGGACGCGGTAGGGCCGCAGGGGAGGAGGAGTGTCGGTATTTCGTTGGCCGCTCTCCCTATCCTGTGCGGCCGAAAAGTGGTAGGCGGCCGGGCCACTGACCTGACCGGTCGCAGGGGGACCAAGGGTACCTAGACACGGGGTCGTCTAGCGCCCAAGTGCTGATTTGGTCCCAGGGGTGGTCACGGCGTGCAATGTGTTCTGGTTCGCCGGTGATGGAGGGGTACTCCGCAGAGGAGGGTCCGGTGACAGCCGCGGAGGGTTCGCGGTGAGTGCTAACGCGTGTCCCCGCCACAAGCGGCAGAGGACACCGTGGAGTTACAGTGGGTTCGAGTCCCACATAACTGCACTATCTCCCCGTGGTAGTGCAGTATGCATGAGCATTTCTCCAAGCAAAAAAAAGGTACCTAGCGGAATATCAATGAAGGCCATTCAATCTGAGAGGTTAGAGAAAAGTCATAATTCAAAAATGCATGAAAATTGGGTTTTCTCGAATCCCATGAATTTTCGCCTAGGCTTTATGGGGTGCTTGACTGTTACAAATGGTTTACACTATCACGAAGGAAGGAAGGAATACGTCAAATTACAAGTCACCCTGTAGGTATACAGGGTTATTGGTAAAACACCAACATCCTCTTAATGGGTCATTGTACTCATCATTATGATCAACTTTTACTATGGGACCAAACCTGAAATCGCAAAAAAAAAAATCTGCTGTTCAGTACCTACCTACATATCGACCGTCCCTATTAACAATGTCGGATATACATTTTTACCAATATTCACTTTTTTACATAAATCGAATTACAATTTAAAAAAAATTCTTCATTCTCAAAACAAACTTTGAACTGAGGGCAGTTCAAAGTTTGCCCTAACGATAAAAAAGAATCTATATGATATTAACAATGCCAGTTCTGCGAAAAAGACCACTGTTCAGTAGGGACTAAACAGTAGTCTCCCTGCAGAACCGACATTATTAATAGGGACGGTCGATATACGAGTATTATATGTTCGCATAATTCATCAAAATGTACTGAACAGCTGATTTTTTTTGCGATTTCAGATTTGGTCCCATAGTAAAAGTTGTTCATAATGACCCCTTAAGAGGTTGCTGGTGTTTTACCAATAACCCTGTATATTGAGCACTGGTCAGTCATGAGTAGGTAATTGATGATGTGTGATCATCACGTAGGTTTTACTTTGTTCATCCTATCTCCATACATGGTGATTGACGTAAACACTGACGCAAAACATCCAATTTGTCTTGATGTAGACTTTATTAATTTGCGAATTCTGAATAATAATGATGCAGGTGAGGTATCTATGTACTTATACCTACGAAGTGTAGATAAAGGGCTGACAAGTTTTAAGCACTGTAAAACACAACACAGCCTTTTAAACAGTTTGATGAAAAACGTTGAATGTATAGCTAAAGCGTAGAAATTCAAGATTATTAATCAAGTCCAACCTCTACCAACAGTTTTTGGTGAAATAAGTCAACGAGCCACATAATATTATTGGAACAGACTACTCATTTTGTCGATAAATAATTAATCGAATGCTTTTCCTAAATATCAACTCACGATCAGCAATGGTAGAGTAGTGGAAACATATACCTCACAGCGCCATCTGCAATACTAAACATAAACTAAACGCAAAGGTTCGAGCTTCAGCATGAATCACCTTGCATTCTTTACTAAATTCGCATCACGTTCACTAGATGGCGCTACAAGTACGAGAAGCAGTTTTTCCTTTACTATTCACACATGTGTCGTAATACGTCAATGTTTACAAACAAATTAGTAAGATGTGTAGAACATTAATGAACACAATAACGATTTAAATACCATAGTAGCCAATAAGACAGTAATTTAAATGTATTAAATACGAGTAGGGATCTACGTAACTAGCTTTTAAACGAGAATTTAGGATCTCATTAACATGAAAAAAAGATCACGTTCCGTTCACGATTACTAATCGAACAAAAACTTAACAAACAAGTATTTCTTCTTGTGCTCATATAATAATACTATTAAAATACCCGATCCGTCCCAATCTATATTTAGATTGAATAAGCGAACTTTAACACACAAAATTATTAATTAAATCACATTCCACTCACCTTTCTTAGCGCCTTATTTACTTCAGATGGACTGGGCATATAAAAGTCCACAATGCCTAACAGGCAATCATCACACCGGCACACATCACTGGGGAGCGAGGACATCGACCCGAAACTGCTGCAACTGTCCATGGAATCTGTCCGCACTAATTTCCCCGTGCTCAATGCTTCCATTTTCGCGACCAAAAGCGACTCCATTAGGGATCTAGGTCTAGCTGGGGACCTTGATCTTCGGGCAAAGTCAGGGGATAATGGCCGACAATGTTCTAAGACGTCTGGCGATAGAGGTCGATGTCGCGTGAAGTTTAGAGCCAGGTCCGGCGATAACGCGCGTCGTGACAGGTCCGGCGATATAGGACAAGCCGCGGCGAGATCCGTCGACGAAGTCCGTGTGAGGGGCGGAGTAGCGCTCCGACAATGCGAAGACGTCATCTTAGTCGCCCGCATTGGTACTGATATTGATTACCGCATCACTAGAATGATAATGTTATTCTTTCCTTAATGGCGCTAGACCGTGGCGTGTTAATGGTTATCCCAGTTAATCCTAGCTAGTTTTATTATTGTTTCTGATTTTCGCCTCACAGTCAAGGACTTCAAATGGCCTTGACAATATTTTTTGTTGGTTTATTTTAATGTCGTGCAGCATTCGATCGGTCAAAAAGTTTCATTCCACCAACGTATCCATTTTCACAGCTTAGGTATGCTTCAGAACCAGACCTACAATAAATTGTGTCGTATAAAATTTCTTAGGTCTCTAATACAGCGTGCATTAAGTAGTTATTGCCATAACTTCACTAAAATCAGCGTAAATCAATATCAGAAGGTTTTATAGACATGCTCGTAGTTGTTTATTGATTGTATCGGATATTAATTGTGGCGATAAATTATTTATTTTTGTGCTGTTACAATTTTATCGTTTTAAGATCAACGGTAGGTAAAGGTATTTATGTTTGTTAACAGCAGTTTAGTTTAGTGTTTACTTTTTCTATCTTGGAGTTAATATTTGTACTTACTTAGGTACTGCGCTTATCTACTTAACGATTTATGTTAACGCCTGTGTTATATACCTAATGCTTTTTGTGATATAGGTTTGTAAAATTAAATTTTGTATAATCAACCCCCTGTCTTTAAAATTTTAAAGAAGTTACTTTTTTAATCAAATCTACATTTTTCATGATGCTGGCAACTAAAAATCATTTCATGGTTTCAGTCAATTAGTCCCATAACTCCTGAACCAATCCTCTCAAATAATGCACAATAATTTATGAAACTGCCAACAATGCCAACTGGCCACACACCGCTCGGGTCGGGTACAAGAGTACATTCAGGAGGTTGGTATCAACTTGATGGCTTGGCCATTATAAAGTCCTGATCACGGTGGAGCATACAGTGGTGGTCTGCCCGGCTTGGGCAGAGCACCGCCGTGTTCTCACGGAGGCGATCGGCGGCGGCGATCTCTCGCGTCCGAGCCTGGTCCAGGCCATGGTGCGGAGCGAGAGTGCATGGGAGGCCGTCACCTCCTTCTGCGAAGCGGTAATGCTCGCAAAGGAGGAGGCGGAACGCGTGAGGGAGAGGCAACCTCACGCCCTCAGTCGCCGCAGGAGACGGCCTGGGCGACGGGAATCGATAGCCGATTCCCGGCCACCGTAGGCGCGGGCTTGCGGACGGTGAGTAGTGGGTAGCTCGCCGTCCGGTGAGGACCAGGCCCGGGTCGACGGCGCGTTGTGTTCCACGCGCGCCTCAAAGAGATGTCAGCAAGAGATGGGGTCCAATAGGGCCGATGCCGCTGGGGTCGCGGGTTGTTTGAAAAAGATACCGTGGCCCTGGCATAGGCAACTGAAGGAACACGGGTGGGTTTTAGTCAGTAAAAGTCTGCCACGCGCTTCCGCTCCACTCAGAGCGGGAGAAGTTATTTGATGATTTCCCATCCACAAAAAAAAAAATCTTAACCCAATTGAGCACGCCTGGGATGAGCTCGGGAGGCTGATCAGAAGCCGCAGGCCACCTCCAATCACCCTCCGGGCCCTAAAAAAGGCCCTGACGTAAAAATGGGAGAATATTCCCGAAGATCGCCTCTGAAACCTCGTCTTCAGTATGCCAAACCGGCTCGAAGCTTTAATCAGAACCCGAGGAGGCAATACCAGTTATTAAAATGTAAATATTGCGTTTAAACATACTTAAAATGTTGTTTGAGTTTTTTGCCAGTAAGTTAAAAATGGCTAGTTTTTGTTTTTTTTTTTTAAGTTAAAAATATTACAAATGTTTAAAAAACTATAATTTCAAAGAAAGTGGATGAAATTGCCTATAAAACGTTATTTATTTCAAAACTCTGACTTCTTTATCTTAGGAGAAATTGCAATTTTAAAAGTGTGGTACCTACTAAGTTTTGAAGGTGTAGTCCAACACTTCGCACCTCTTTTGCCTCTTTCATTTCGCCAGTTCCACTACTCACAAGCCTACCCATAGTACCATAGATATATTCTATGCATAGTACCCATAGGTACATCAGCATGACAAACTACCCGACTAGCCGACAGCCACACTACGTTTGTTTACATCGCACAGTTCAAAGCAGGAGGCTATTACTTATTCCGCACACATACAAAATGCAGCCTTCGCACACCGTCAGGCCACACCTGCGCTCGAGTTGAACGTTGAAGTAAAGATGCTGGATGCGGCTGGAGCTTTGGTAAAGTAGATTTTTAAGCGCGGTTTAAATATTCAGCTGTTTTTAAAACAAGTTGTTGAATATGTGTTTTGTCTTGTATTCATATTGGATAAAATAACTTCTAGTGAAGATTGCTATAGTAGGCCCAGCAAAATGTCCGAAGAAAACCCCGATGCAAACATAGCAGTCAGGTGTCGACAGAAGACCTAAACACAACTGTTTTTAGGTCTTCTGTGTTCGGCTCAGTCAACAGCCGAACACTAATGGTTTTATCCCGGGAAAAGACAAAGACTAAAACAAGATGATAAGTCCATCTTAATATTAATAATAGAATTCTAGTTCTTTCATAGTTCAAGTTACCCATTCCACTTTAGCCACTCAAGCCCATAGCCCAATATGTTTTGTTTCCACGTTCTGCACCAACGGGGGTTGTCTTTGGGTGCACTTGCATAGTGCATATAGGGATAATCGTCGGTTGGTGCCTCCTCATTTTTTTTAAATTGTTTGACGGGCCTTTGCGAGTTGGCTTCGGCCCCTCGTACATCTTTTAAAGGTTCGGGACCCCAGGGTCCCGAGATATGGCAAAAAAATGTCATAGAATTCAAATAGGATAACCAATCATTCTGGAAATCATATTAAAAACACAAAATTGTAAAAACATGGGTTTTATTTTAATTTTCCTTCCATTCTCTCTATTTACTAATAGAGAAAATGAGATAATTAGCCTATCTCAACAATATTCATAGAATTCAAATAGGATAACCAATCATTTTGGAAATCTCATAAAAAACCCAAAATTGTAAAAACAAGGATTTTATTTAAATTTTCCTTATCTTCTATATTTCCTCGTCAAACACACGTAACACACCGTTGTATAATCGAATCTATGTTTCCTTTTCTAATGCACGAAGCGAGATACCATAGTAGGTACTTAAACACTCTATTGATCCAAGATGGTTAATATTTATTATTTACACCGAGGACATGATTTGCACACAAACGAATGGCTATGAACGACTGGGAAAGAATTCCCTATCATAATTACCTGATGATTAGGTAGAAAAAAATGAGTGCACAGATGTTTAGTGGTGCTTGAAATATATGGTGGGTTATTATTTTATACTAACCTGACTAAAGATTTTATTCACTGTAACATCGAATGATATCTATTAATGTCGCCAGCTTATTTTTTTTCCAAAATTATTAAAACTTAGTTGTTCTTATTGAGGAATAAAGAAAAATAAATTGGTCTAGATAATAAAAAAAGAGCACTTTAAGCCGTTGGTCCCGGCTGTTGTTCGTGGATCTTTGACAGTCGTTACGGGTCGTCAGAAGCCCGAAAGTCTGACAACTAGTGTTACCAAGGGATATCGTATTACCCAGTAAGTGGGTTGTGGAGGTCAGAATTCAGCTGCATCCAGTTAGACTGGAAGCTGACCCTAACATAGTTGGCAAAACGCTAGACAGATGATGGTGATGATCATGAAAATTGGCACACAATATAAAAATTACACAAAAGAACAGAAAAAACGCGCGGTTGGTCGCTCACGCGTGGTTCTAACCTAACCTAACCTATTACACCCAGTTTTAAACACATCATTTTGAACTGGGTGAAATAGGTTAGGTTTGGTTAGACCTGTGACCAACCGCGCGCGAGCTTTGCAAGCGCTACTTCTCAAAATCATTCCACTCACACCACTCATCCACATAATCAAAATTTGTTCGATATTTTAACGAGTAGGTATTTTTAACGTAAATATAATGAACTTAGGTGTATTAATATACCTATTAATTATATTAATCATCTGTCAGGCAGGATGACATACCAAAATTTTCCGTTTTTTCAATTTTAATGTATGTATTCACTTAAAAAATCATCAAGTCTCAAAAATTGCAAAGAATGTGCGCAATATGGAGTTATAGAATTATGGAGACATGTTTTGACGCTGCGTGAGCGTGCGTGATCCATCGCCGCCCGCTCGATGTCCACCGCGCACAGGATGGATGGAAAGCAGCACATGAAGAAATGTTTTGCTCTGTTGGTGTAATGCTGTATGGCGTTCCAATGAGAGGATAAATAAGTAAATAAATAAATAAATAAATTCAATGTTGACATTTTGATCTTTTAATTACTCGGCATTTAAATCTTAGACATTTTAAGCTTAGATATAACAATTTTCGATTTTTTTAACAGTGATATTTTACCCGTAGGTATTTTAATTTTCGACGTTTAAATATGTTCCGCGGATGAGAGAGAGTGAGCATGACTCTAATGTCTCGCTGATGGTGGCGTGTGTGTTGGATCATTTAGCTCCCTTCAAAAGGGTTGAGCTGAATGGTGCTTATCCATGCGTCATGTTCGTGAACGGGCGCCGTCAGTTGGGACTAGTCTTCTCTTAGCTGCCGCGGCTTATTTTAATTTAATTTAATTTTTGAATTGTTTATTTTTTATCTTTTCTTTACGGACGCTTTTAACGTTCTCACATGTATAATTTCAACATGAATGATGTACTTTTAATCAATATTTTGTACCCATATTTTGATTTAAAAGGGTGTCCGTTTAGTTTCTAGACCGTTCTTCTCCATAGGTACTACCTACTATGCTTTAGAATGGGCTACTAGCTTCATGTTTCTGACTGACCGACCGGACTCTTGATAAATTCTAAAGTGCCTGTATTTGGTTTATTTGAAATAAATGCTATTAGTTTGAGTATAAAAGTAAACTAATCAAGTCAAGTATTCAACCAACTTCTTGATCAATCATTTTGGCGAAACTTGTACATTCACTGTACTTGCCACACCATAATCTACCTAGCCTTTAGCCTTTCCCCAACTATGTTGCCAGGCCAGTTGGCGTGGTTGGTTAAGATACCACCTATCATGCCGCAGGTCGCGGTTTCGATTCCCATCCAGGACAAACATTTGTGTGCATGAACATGTCTGTTTGTTCTGAGTCTGAGTGTAATTATCTATATAAGTATGTATTTACAAAAAAAAGTAGTATATGTAGTATATCAGTTATCTGGTTTCCATAGTACAAGCTCTGCTTAGTTTGGGATCAGATGACCGTGTGTGAATAATGTCCCAGATTATTATTTATTTATTTATTTTATTTATGTTGGGGTCAGCTTTCAGACTAACCGGATGCAGCTGAATACCAGTATTTTACATGGAACGACTGCCAACCTGACCTCCACAACCCAGTTACTGGGTAATACGATACCCCTTGGTAAGACTATTTGTCAGACTTTCGGGCTTCTGACGACCCATAAAGACTGTCTAAGATCGACGAATGACAGCACGGAGGGGCCTTGGCATGTAAGGATGGTCACCCATCCACGGACCAACCGTGGCAAGCGTAGCTTAACCTGATGGATCGACCCATGCGGCTGTTCTTACTTAGCCACAAGACCCTCGACTGAACTTACCACATTGTCCGCCAAAATACCGAATTATTTAATAGCTAGTATGTCTGTTCGAATAATAAGAATTCAATGCAAGGACCAATAATGTCTATCGACACATAACTTTACCTCTCAACATTGCACAATTTGTTGTGCAAGACAATAATAGACACTAACCTTTAACTCCCAAAAGTGCAAAGTATTATTCTAATACATACTAAAATAAACTAACAATTTACCGTATAATTCCACAACCATGTAATAATTCCTCTATCATAAATCGGTACGTGTTTTAAGCCCTTCACACACTACAGCTTTATAATGTCTACTACATCCCAAAATGTAATATTTTTACGTTATAAGGTATCACGCATTAATTCCCACATGCAGCTATATTTATACAATACATATTATATTTTTCCTTCATTTTATGCACGTTTTGAGATATATATATACATCAATGTATATATAGCTCGATCCATACTTTAGTTACAGATGTAAAAGTATACATTATTGCTGCCACACACAATATACGTATGTAAGGTTTATTGGGGTAATTACGATAATGGGGTAATTCCGATTGATGATAATTTCTACTTTTTCGTCTTTCGCTATCGCTATAGAAAATGCCGCTGCATTTGGTAGAAATTACTACCAATCGGAATTACCCCATTATCGTAATTACCCCAATAAACTGTATATATATTTTTTCGGATATTTTAGTACATCTTTGCAAAAGAAGAGTGATCGTCTATAGGTTCTGATTGCAAGATGTACAGAAAACATTCAAGCTATATATTTTTACATAATAGCTGCAGCATGTGACGGCTCACGGCCCTTATGCGCAGGCGCAGCGGGTGGGCCGCACCGCCATGTTGTCTGTCTCGATCTGATCAGTTCATCTATGTTAGGTTAAATTATATGGTTGTTTATGTAAGCTATTTGTCTAAGAATGTTTATGTTATAAGGAGCGTAAACTTTAATATTGCATTTTCTGGTTTTTATTAACGAAGCTGGTATATCTCTCACCCAGTTTTGGAAAGGCTATCCAATTTTATCTCACTAGACCAGTGGTGTTTTACATAGAACATGAGAATTAACATAAAGTGGAGATTTGTTGATTGGAAAATTTATTTTAATTTGTAATCCGATTCTAAGTACCTAGGTAAATACGATCTATAAACTGGGATGTAAGAATAAATTGTAAACCTCGCCAACTAAACTGATGGTGGTTAACCTGTCAACCACGACTATTAATTACCTAGCTGGTTCGAATTTGGAACCCCATAATCGATTACAAACAAGTGAGCATGCATTGAGTTCCCCAGAATTTATGTCCAATCATGGACCCTGAAACAGCTTACTTAAGTGAAAGTAGAACTATTAATAAAAAGGTGAATGCTTTAGCTTTATTTAATCACAAATTCAATAAATATTTTGAAACTTCCTGATGTAATGTGTGTAGATGTATGAAACTCGGATCAAAAGACCAAATAGCAGCACCCAAGGACTAACAATCGGTGTCATATTATATAGCCATTCTTATGTCAAACCTAGTTAAAGATGGCGTGGAAAAATATTGCAAGAGCTTATTCAGTGTCTAAGGCTCATTTTCACCATACATCACTAAACGCGTTTAACGCTAAACGAGTTTTAAACATCATTCTGTCCCTGTCATCTTAAAAAGATTGAAAGAAACAGAGCGATGTTTAAACTAGGTTAGCGTTAAATGCGTTTAAAACATCGCTCTTATTCTTACAATCGTTTGAAGATGACAGAGAGAGAATGATGTTTTAACTGTGTTTAGCGTTAAAGCGAAAGCTCCAGATAGCCCGCAAAATATGATTCGCAACCGTAACACCTTTGTATTTATAGGAATACTAGCTGCGCCCCGAGGTTTTACCCGCGTTACGTTAGTCCACTACACTTTTTCGGAATAAAAAGTAGCCTATGTGTAAATCCAGGGCGTCAGCTACATTCATGCCAAATTTCATCAAAATTAGTCCAGCCGTTTGAGCGTGAAGAAGTAACAAACACACACACGCACACACACAAACTTTCACCTTTATAATATTAGTGTGATAATCACTAAAATCATCAACATAACTCTCTAAGTTCCTATAATTCTAATGAATGACTATTTCATAAAATCTTGATATTTAGGATTATACTAACGTAAGTAACTACTTACGTTAGTAAGTACTGTAGTAACTGTATTATTAAATCTAATGATTATCATTTTGTAAATACATATATGTCACGAATCATACTTTAATCAACATGCAACCTAATACTGACTTGCAAATTGCAAAAAACATAAGAAAATTTGAATATCGCGGGCTACCTGGAGCTTCCCCCTTAAACGCGTTTAGTAATGATGTGTGGTGAAAGTGAGCCTAAAGTATAACTGAACACAGACACCATCAAACTAAAGTCCTAGAACTGTTCGTTATCTGTCATAGTTGACAAAAACAACAAGTTTTTGCGCTATATCACACGCTTGTAATGTCAATATGTGTGCGATCGATGCCCTGTTCGATTATCGATCGCGAGACATATCATGTTTCACACGATCGATGATAGTGACAAGTTTGCAATTTGATGTGTTGTTCTGATGTAATGGATATGACGTAAAAGGGTATGTGGTGTTGAGTTTAATATGGATTTTCTTGGATATGTGAAGAAAACTACAAGTTCAGTGGTTGAAAACTAATGAAAACTGATAAGCTCGCAAACGCTGCTACTATATAAAGTCTGTTCCAAAAGCAACTGATGACAATGTAAACAAATGGATCAGAAAACGTACCTGTGGATGCCAATTTGTAGTGCTCACAAAATGAGTGCTTTGATTTGATTATTTGAACTAAGTGTGTGAACCAGAAATTCTAATTTTAAATCGCTGTAAAGATGTTTTCACTTAATTTTATAACCCCAAATTCCGTCAATGATTTTTCAATTTATTGCAATTTAATAATGTTATTCAAAGAATAATTGTTAGAAAAAGTGGAAACTTTCTAAAAACAAATTAATTTATTGAGTGAAATTTCTTAAGAATTTAATCTGAACAGGGTTTGTTTACCCTTTAATCTTCAGATAGGTACTTTTAGAACAACAAATCTTGTAATACTGTTTGATTCCCAAGTATTTGTAGGACTTTTGGTCCAGCTTAACTTCATTAGGTATATTAACTTGGCTATTTAGTATTTTTAGGACCGAAGCACAACAAAAACAAAGAGACATCAACGCCTCTACCGGTGGATAATTTTAAATTAGTGATCATATCGTATCGTCGAGTATTCAGTGATCGGGCCAGACCACATCATGATGTGAGCAGCGATCGATGTTCTATTTAATGAAATACAATCATTTCATGAAATGGTCGACCACTTCATGAAATGATTAATTCTAAGATTCTTCTGAGCCCACATAATTTATTGCCATCGACACGATAAAAAGATCAGCACCCTAATTGCGTAACACACATCAATCGGAATCGACAACGTAAATAACGCAATAAATGCTAAATGAAACTGATTTCGATTGATAGTATGTTACGTAATTGCCCCGCAGAAAATTAAATGATTATTGATCGTTTTTCTCATCTTAACAAGTAGATATTTATAGTATATCACTATATACAATATTATAAAACAAATCCCCTGCCACGTCTACCTGTATGTATATATATTCGCGATGATCTCAAAAACTACTGATCGGATTTTCATGCGGTTTATAACCTGGATTAACACACAGGGTACTTTTAATCCTGATAGTACCTACGTTCCTGTGGGACATCTTCCGACATCCGCGCGGCCGAAGCCGCGGGCAAAAGCTAGTAGTAGATATTACCATTCTAACATATTAATTTACTTATGAAATCATTCACTTTCGCTTCAAATTAATTTACTTATGAAAACATTCCCTTTCGCTTCGCTTTGTTGGTTGTATAGTTTCAGTAAGCAAATAATTAAATTAATTATCGAATACCAAAATCATATAGGTACGAGTAGTTGAGTCGTGACCACATTTAATCATTTATTTACGCACGTACTGAAATTCAATTAACTGAATGCAAAATTAATATATTACACCGTATTGAGTTTGAAAATGTTGAATTAATCAACAAACATGACAAGTTACCATTTTTTTTTAACATAGTAGGTAAGTAGCACATGTAGGAAAGTGTAATACCGAAATTGCTTAAATGTTATTGAGTCAGTTACTCAACTGTTTGATTATAAATATTTTGGTCGAGTAGATTCAATTTTAGGAGGTCAATTAAATTTCATTATAGATAAATATTATTTTGACATGTAATTAAATAACTATATCAGTTGTGTGGCGGTGTTTGAGGAGGCCTATATGGCCAGCAGTGGAAGTCTTTCGGCTGAAATGGTGATGATGATTAGTTTCGTTCTGTTCTCCATACGTAAAAATTTATTTAGGTAATATTATTATCAATCAATCTGCCTTTTCCCAACTACGTTAGGGTCGGCTTCCAGTCTACCTGGATGCAGCTGAATACCAGCATTTTACATGGACCTCCACAACTCAGTTACTGGGTAATACGAGACCCCTTGGTAAGACTGGTTGTCAGACTTTCGGGCTTCTGACGACCCGTAACGACTGTTAAAGATCCACGAATGACAGCCAGGACTAACGGATTAACGTGGTTTCCGAGGCACGGAGGAGTCTCGGGATGTAAAGATGGTCACCCATCCAAGGACCAACCCCGGCAAGCGTAGCTTAACCTGATGGATCGATCCGTGTGGCTGTTATTACTTAGCCACAAGCTCTTCGTTGGATAAATTACAATTATAGCAAAAACTGACAATAAGGTACGTAACATAAGAATCTTTATTTGAATAAAATGTTTGGTAAATATAAAGGATATTACGGATAACTAAACTAAAATTAGAGAATCGCTATCTTTTACTAACAGGCAGCGCGAGAAAAGGACGGCTAGTTTGACATCTCTAACTTAGTTCATCTCTAGACATCTCTATCTATGAACTAAGTTAGAGATGTCAAACTAGTTTACGCCTTGCGCTTTACCGTGTTTTTAGGCGACATGTTTTTACGTGTCGGCTAAATTTGTATGGAAATATTAGTTCAACTAAATTTGACAGCTCTAATTTACGTCCGTCTCTTTCTTGTTTTAATATAGGGAAAAGTTAACAATAGCCATTAATTTTAGTTTGTGCACAACAGAATCGGCACCAATAACATACAAATTATTTTTTATTTTAAATATAGATTTATTAATTCGAACACAGAATAGTATCTCATGATTTCTTTTTGTAATCAAAGAGAAGGGAAAATAGAAATCCAGCATTCAATTAATACCAAACATTTTACAAATTGATCACTCAAAATCCTTCTTCCTAATAATCAGATATCGGAATAGGTAGAGCATAAATACCTAAACATCGAGGAAAGAAGTTACAAGAGTGAATAATACCTCTTATAAATTCGGGATTTAAGAAAATGTGGATTATTTATTGTACTTTGAATACATTCGTAACCAATTAAATATTTATAATAAAATAATAAATAATTTGCAATTTCTAAATCCCGGGAATTTGGCGGGAAATAAGAAATTGCGAATTATTTATTTCTTAATTTGTTACGAGTGTACTCTACCTATTCCGATCTTTACTAATAATACTCCTAACAACACAGTTTTAAAGTAACAAGAGGACCAAACAACAAAAACTTTATAAATAGTAATTTAAGTAGAAAATTAGCTGAATCATACACATGCTGTGCTCATAGACTTAGATCTGGACATATTCCATGTAATAAGTTCTTGATCATGATGAAAAAAACGAATTCGCCTAATTGTGTGGAGTTGTGGAAGACTTACATCACTTATTGATGGACTGAGCTAGATATGAGTCTAATAGAAATTATATGTTAGGAGTATTGAGGTTGAACCGACTTGAAATAGGCACATTCCATAGAGTTCTCTCTCAACCAAATGGTGATGATGCGAAGAGTCTGTTCAGGTTCATGGCCCAAATATAAACTGTAGCAGTGTGTGTTTAGGGTACGATGGGACTGTCATACGCATTGCGATTATAAAAGTCCTAAAAAAAAAAACAAAATCTTTATGTAAAAGTTCACTGAGTCACAATTATTGCAAAAACTGTAAGTAATGACGATTAATCTATAACCAGAAAAGTATTTAATTTTTTTTTTTTTTGTAACTAAAGCGAAGGGAACATATTCATTCAGCTATTAATTAAACAACCCAATTGATGCCTAATGTTTTAGAAATTGACCATTCACGACCTCTCATATTAATAAATCTTAGCAGTAAAGTTAAACTAACAAAAGGACCAACGAGTTAAGTCCAACAACAAAAACCTTAATAGCGGGAAGTGCCCTGTATGGCCGACATACTTGCAGCCAATTAACTCCTTTACCGAGAAACATCCACTTTATTTTGTTAATCATTCAACTTCCATGTATTTATTAGTGGCAAGAATTTTGAGGAAAAAACTTGACCCAATTTGTTGAACGAGTTTGAGCTAGGTATTCGTAAATTATGAAAAACAAAATATTTGAAATGGTTCTTAAATCCCGAATTTATAAGAGGTTTTATCCACTCTTGTAACTTCTTTCCTCGATGTTTAGGTATTTATAATAATATCCTAGGACATTGATCACACACGGTCATCTGATCCCAAACTAAGCAGAGCTTGTACTATGGAAACCAGATAACTGATAAACTACATACACTACTTTTTTTTTTGTAAATACATACTTATATAGATAATTACACCCAGACTCAGGACTAACTCCGTGAAAATGATATGTTTTTGAGGAATTAGAAAGTCAACAATAATAAACTCGAGGAAAAGCTAATGTATGTAGGGAGACTTTTTGGCCTCGCACAGGTCTTAACTTTTTTCTTTGTTTACGAAAATTATAAAATGTTGTTTTTTTACTTTTAGTATTTCCTGTGCGTGTAACAGCTAATAAAAGATTTTTTTTTCTGTTATGTATTGTTTCGCGCCTCTATGTGCGTAAGTATAGTATGGCATATGTATTAAGTAGTTAAATAATAATAATATCCTGGGACATAGTGTTCACACACGGTCATCTGATCCCAAACTAAGCAGAGCTGTACTATGGAAACCAGATAACTGATATATACTACTTTTTTTTGTAAATACATACTTGTATAGACAATTACACTCAGACTCAGATCAAAGAGACATGTTCATGCACACAAATGTTTATCCTGGATGGGAATCGATCCCACGACCAGCGGCATGATAGGCCAACCACGCCAACTGGCCTGTCAACAAAAGAAGCCTGTCAATAAAAGAGCAATCTAACAAGATAAGGGTTCGTGGGGTTTACTTGCTTGCAAATTAAAAAAAAACAGGCATAATACATAATAAAAAATACAGGTAAGTAAGTAGGTACATCTATATAGTTTTCTATGTATTTATATTTATTTACCTTCTTCTCTTTATATAAATTTACTTAAAACAAAACGTTTTAGCAAAAAATAAAACCGACTTCCAAAACAAAACACTACAAAGTGAAAAATAACTTTAATTTCGGTAGTCGGTGTCTTTGGTTTTGTATTTTCGTTTTTTGCCACCGACTTCCGAAATTAAAGTTATTTTTCACTTTGTATAGTGTTTTGTTTTGGAAGTCGGTTTTATTTTTTGCTAAAAAGTTTTTATTTTTCACTTTTTAGTTGTGGAACCTACCCCACACAAATTCGAATACATAATTGAGCACAACAATTGTAGATATAGCCATGTAAATAACAGTGATAGGAAGTTATTAAAACATCATCACATCATCCACATAAAATAAGTGGGAAATATACGCATTATTGAAGCTAACTCAAAAACTATTGGGTAGTTTTTGAGTTAGCTAATAAAATTTATATGGGCAAAGTTAATAAAATTTATATGGGACCACCTCGGAAGTATACCCTTTCAAACAAAAAAAGAATTTTCAAAATCGGTCCATCCGTCTTTGAGTAATCGCGTAACAAACATACAAAAAAAAACATACAGACGAATGGAGAACCTCCTCCTTTTTGAAGTCGGTTAAAAGTAAAAGCCGTCTTCAAAACCAAAAACGAATAAAATAACTTTCATAATATACTTAACAGCTTCTGAAGTCGGTGTTAAGCTTAGGTGCATTGACATTGAAGAATTGAAGACACCGACTACCTCTAAATATTATACTGTCTCTGAATATTATTAAAATATGCCCCATGTAAAAATACTGGTATTCAGCTGGATTGGTAATACTAGAAGTCGACCCCGAAATAGTTGGAAAAAGGCTAGGCAGATGATGATCCTGAATATTAATATTAAGGAGTAACTGAAAACTTTTCACGACTCCAACGAGAGGATGTTGGTTACCCAAATTGTAATAACTTAATTACTGCAGTTTATTTCTAAACTTTATCTAATGTTAACCTCCGAACCAAACCAACAACATAAAAATTTACTTTAAAAAAAGTAAAAACCGACTTCAGAAACCTAAAACGAAAAAAATAACTTTCATAAAAAACTTAACAGCTTCTGAATTCGGTGCCAAGTAAAGGTTTATTGAACAATTGAAGACACCGACTTCAGAAGCTGTTAACTGTTTTATGAAAGTATTTTTTTTCGTTTTAGGTTAGTGAAGGCGGTTTTTACTTTTTTTAAAGTAAATTTATTTTTCCATTTTTAGTTGAATGTACAATTACATAAGCCCAAGACGAACGAAAAGAAGAAGAATCATCAAAATCCGCTTAGAAATGCTGGAGATGCAGTACATTTATGCATATTACTTCGTACATAAGAATACTACCTAATATACTAAAATCTTTCTGAAAGTATGTAGATCACGTTAGTAAAAGAAACATCAAAATTGCTACATTAGTTTCAGAGAAAATCGTGGACATAAAAACATACAAATAAACAAACAAACATACATACATACGGGTCGAATAGGAAACCTCCTTTTTTGAAGTCGGTTAAACACAAACAGCACCACAGCTCTAATCCATAATTCGCTCCCTAAACACAATATCATAAATATGAAATATATAAACATTCATATATTCATTGGGCAGTGACCACACGGCCATATATCAACCAGCTGTAACCTGGCTGCATTATGCTATGAATTGCGTTCCAAGCTAAATGTCACCGTCATAGCTAAGTTACACTTAAGTTATAACTTTGCCAGTATGTTGATCAAACTGTTCTGGGTTATTAAACTGATAGGACTGGTAAGTGAATATGTGTTGCGAAAGTTGGCTGTTTGTTTCTGTGAGAATGTGGGTAAATAGATTTGGTCTACGCAACATTAAAAGCTCGATAGGTAGTGCTTGAATGGGTCGTAGCATGTTCAGTTATTTGTTCTGGGTCACGAAATATGAACGAAAGACAAAAAATAATAATATGAAGTGAAAATCTGTTACATAGGTAAACACGGATATCTGTGGGCAAACATACATTACATTTGACTGAAAAATGGTAAAAATTGATTAATATTGCAGATGGAAAATCAAATCAAAGATGTTCTGCAGTACCTACGTAGCAGTTTATAGGCACTATCCAGAAAGAATAATGCCTAAGTCAAAAGAATTTAGATTACAATACCCTTCCCGCGTTCCATGACTACTTCTATCTCTACGAAGAATAGACTCTCTTTCTAAACAAAGTGACATTTCGTTACTTCATTTTTGACACCGCACCTTAGAAATCCTTCTACAATCTGTCATTTTGTCTTTCGTTTCTAACGATCTTTGTCTAGGTTCTGTTTTATGTAGACTATTTCGGAAGAAAATTTTCTATTCAAACTGTCAAAATCACTCTGACAACTGACAATTGTCTAATGAAGACAGTTTGATTGTTTAATCGCCATGCTAAAGACAATAGAAAACTAGGGCATTATCAAGGAATTGGTTAAGGACTTACTGTAATATATATTTTAATTCGATTCGAAAACATCATCACATCATCCACATAAAATAAGTGGGAAATATAGGCATTATTGAAGCTAACACAAAAACTCCCCAAGCAAAGTTAATATAATTTATATGGGACCACCTCGGAAGTATACCCTTTCAAAAAAAAAAAGAATTTTCCAAATCGGTTTATCCGTCTTTGAGTAATCGCGTAACAAACAGAAAAAAAAACATACAGACGAATTTAGAACCTCCTCCTTTTTGAAGTCGGTTGAAAAGATTACAAAGGCTTTACATTGGCCCCAAACTAGGCAAGCCTGTATCATGTTTATGAAGATTGAAAGATTTGGAAAGATCATATATTTTGCGTACGATTTTGAATCGTATAAATACGATTTAAATCGTACGGTTGGCAAAACAGCAGAAAAAGGCGCTTCGTTGTCTAGCAATTTAGCGGCAGTCACGTGACATCTCTGTTAACAAACAAATTATTTGACCTTTCAGTTGGCGATAAGAAAAGGGATTTTGTCTAGGCCCCCAGTCCCAACTAGCGGCGCCCGTTCACGAACCTGACGCATGGATCAGCACCAGTCAGCTCAACCATTTTGAAGGGAACTTAATGTTCCAACACACACGCGAAACGCTTTGAAAGCTATCGTCATTTATCTATAGGCCCTCCAATTTATTGTGATTCTGATCACATATCGACATCAACTTCCAGTTGGCACCTGAACTATGATAAAAAAGAGCCTACGTGTGAATCTCGTATTTAATTACCCACCACAAATAAATAATAATAATAATATCCTCGAACATTGTTCACACACGGTCATCTGATCCCGAACTAAGCAGAGCTTGTACTATGGAAACTAGATAACTGCTCTACTACATACACTACTTTTTTTTTTGTAAATACATACTTACATAGATTTACACCCAGACTCAGGACAAACAGATATGTTTATACACGTGTCTTACAGCTCTCATCTCCTGAATACAAACGCGAAATTATGTAATAAACTATATCAAATATTTCATATCACGTAGCTCGTAACATTGGGGCATAAATTCATTTGTAAAGTGGCAGGACCACCGGCGGTGAACAGTTATATTTATTACTGTACCTTACATGGAGGTACAAATTCGGCATGTTTGTCGCTTTTTTAAATTATTGAAGCTTGTATACTTTCGAAGAGACAAAGAGAACTGATGTTGTGTGCTTAAGGTCTAATTTAAATTCTCTTAAGAGGTATTAGGAGGGAGGATGCGTACTTCATCCAAACGAAATAATCTGTAAATCAAACAAATTCTTAAGGTAATGTCCGATGGGATTACAGAATATCTAGGTACCCAAATATATATTTTGAAAGGACACTAATTAAAGACGAGGTATGAAGAATTTTAAATTTTTCCGAAATAAAAAGATATCTTATGTGCTACACAGACAGACTATAATCTATCTCTGTGCCGTTCTGGCGTGATTGAGTAACAAACATCCAAACGTCTTCACAAACTTTCACATTTAGAATAGTAGTAGGATTTAAATGTGTACTATAAAAAAAATCTTACTTAAGAGGCCATATTATATTTCGACCGTGATTTTTGCCAGTTAAATGGCCAGCTTTGGCGTTCTTATTCTAAGAAACTGAAAGACTTCGACAACTTTGTCTTATTGAGTGATGAAGAATAGTTATTAGTATAGTTTATAGCGGCCTCGCTTTTTGCTATTTTTTCTTAACTATGTTGTGTATAAAGCCAAAATCCCGAAGTTTTTCATAAAATGCGCGACTCCATTTTTCGATCTCGTGGATTAACTAACATAAGCAAAAGCAAATGAAATAAAAATATTTACTTTATAGCGGCCTCAGAATTTTGAAATACGTATATATGGAATAGCTATAACGGACAGTAAAAAGTTTTATTTAAATATCTAATCTTATTTCAAATAGAGGTATAGGTAACTCATGTGCCACGAAAACGTCACTAAAGTGAAAAAACATCTCTGTCGATTCTTTGTATCATGTATTTTGCGTTATCCTATTAAAGCGTAAAATAGTTGCATATGTCCACAGTCTCTTTTCAAATTCAAGTCTTACAAAATTAGCAAAATATTAAAAGTCATTGCTATTCTGGCCAATTATATGGTCACAAGTGAGCATAATTTCACACCTTATATCGACGTGCAGCGGAACGGACACACCAATAAAACACTTAATTATATATAATTAGATGTGACTTCATTCGCACACTTGGTTTCGGTTGCGACATGCTTGCGAGCTTACTTAGGACGAATGTTCACTGAGGGATATGTTTTCATAGAAAAAGACTGGAATGCTAGAGACGAATGCCCTTTTCTGTCTATGAAGAGACGCCTCCGTAGACACTAGGCCTTTCCGCTGAGGGATATGTTTGCGTAGCGTACCTCTATACCATCTATACCTCTGGAAAAAGGACTTATGGTAGAACCGGATGACTCTTTTGATCTATGAAGAGACGCCTCCGTGGATATTTATACAAAGTGACCAAAAATGATTAAATTCAGAAAATGAGCGTAATACTACGTATATGTCTACCGCAAGAAGTGACTGACTAAACCAAGGTACGAACTACCTATTACGTTTATGTATCCGCAGCAAGGAGTACCCTCATCTAAAATTAGCATACAACTTATCACCATCCTGTCGGACAAGTCATGCACTCGACAATGAAAACAAATTAGTGCCTTTCAGCAAATTGGACACTAGCAATGGTTCTGAACGCAATGCAATGCAATGCTAAGAGGAAAAGCTATCACACCTATAGTATTTGTATGTATACTGCAACATTAGACGACGATAACTGACTTTTAATGATTTGAAACTGAAGATCAGGTCTAAGCAAGTAGTGTTAATGATTTGGAAAAAATATATGTCAAATTAGAGCATTTTCTGAATAACTTATAACGTGAATATTTTAGGTTATGTTTATATTACATAGTGTAAATAATTTGTAAAGTTATGTCTAACGCAGATCTGAGAATCACGCAAAAGCTGTCAAGCGTATTTTTATGAAACCTTCACATTTTTTAAGATAATTTAATTATTTATTTTTTAGTATACGTGTTTTAATATAATAGTTTTTGTTTTATGTATAATAAAATAATAATGCGTCTAATTTGGGACAGCGCTCCTTGATGAGCGAGTCCTATTACTGGCTGGAGTCCTATTACTGCGAGAGCTCAACACAGAACACGCAAGCTAACCACTCAAGCCCATTGGCATATATATTATATGTGTCTTAAACTTAAGATGAGACGCGAAATAAGCGATGACCTGAAGAATTTTGACGGCACAGTGTGGAAGCCAAAGCCAACTAGAGAATATCAAGCTGAAATTGAGAAAGGCCTTAATCAAACTGAGCTATAAGATAATACCTGAAGCTATGAACAGTAGCTGTAGAATCCAGTTGATTCCGTATTTAACCTGATTACACTGGCTTACCACCCCAACGAGCCGCTCGTGCAAGCAATGATTCACTTTCGACTGTTTCCCGCCATTCGTGGTGAACTAAAAGTTGACACAAATGACAGCTAACTCACTGCTAATATGCATGAGGTAGTGTTAACATATCAACTGGTTTAATTAGCCGTTTAGTTAACCGCCTAGCCTTTTAACTCAACAGCGGTCGTTAAACAAGCGGCCTGAATGATAATCAATTATAGGTTAGGTTGGAACTGTGACCAACCACGCGTGAGCCGAATTGGTCGCAGTACTAACAGTACAACTAAGCCAGGGCACCCCAACTACATGGCGGGTTAGGTTGGCTTAGAACTTAGATCTACCGCGTGCAAGCCGAGCGAGCGAAGCCAGCGGTGCCGCGGCAGCGGCCGGCGAGCACTATTTCCAAAGTCTAGGCGGTTCACTAAACAACTAAATAAACCAGTTGGCTGCGACATACATGTATACACTACAGTAGCCAGCAAGGTTGGGATAACGGGCCGAACGGAGAGCCCAGAGTAAGCTGTACTGAAATATCGTTGTTCGCTGGAAGCCCTTTTAATGAACCATTGATGTGGCTTAAAGACTCTTTGAGAACAAGTTCGTAATCCTATTTTCGTCTACGATATAGCGTGAATCATTCTTAATGACAGCTAGACGCTGTACACCTATAATTTTGATGTCTTAAGTATAAAATTATGAACGGTGGCGAGTATTGGCAATAACTTATTGATCTCAAGTGTCTTATAAATGCTTGTATGGACATAATTATAGCTTATTGAAGAGTGTAATGTTCTAGTTTTAAATTAGTTCCGTCAGGATGTATTAACATCAATGGTTTAGCGGATTCTAAGATCATTAGAATTTCCTTGTAAATTGATTAACAAATTAATCTGCCTAGTCTTTTCCTATCTATGTTGGGGTCGGCTTCCAGTCTAATAATAATATCCTGGGACATTTTCACACACGGTCATCTGGTCCCAAACTAAGCAGAGCTATGGAAACTAGGTAACTGATATACTACATATACTACTTTCTTTTTTTTTGTAAATACATACTTATATAGATAATTACACCCAGACTCAGGACAAACAGACATGTTCATGCACACAAATGTTTGTCCTGGATGGGAACCGAACCCACGACCTGCGGCGTGATAGGTGGTACGCCAACTGGCCTGTCAAGTCTAACTGGACGCAGCTGAATACCAGTATTTTACATGGAGCGACTGCCTATCTGACCTCCACAACCCAGTTACTGGGTAACACGATACCCCTTGGTAAGACTGGTTGTCAAACTTTTGGGCTTCTGACTACCCGTAACGACTGTCAAAGATCTACGAATAACAGCTGGGACCGACGGCTTTACGTGATTTCCGAGGCACGGAGGCCGCGATATGTAATGGATGGTCACCCATCAGTGAACCGACCGCGGCAAGCATAGCTTAACCTTCGATTGACCCTTGCGGCTGTTATCATTTAGCCACAAGCCCCGGCTTCCATGAAAATTGACTGTATTTGTGAAAATAATGCCGCTTCGTTTCACGCGTTTATATTATGTATATCGTCTATATCAGCCCTCTGATTTTAATTATGACGTTTACATATTATATAGATGAGTATTCCCGTGTTTTTAAGAACGTTCTCATTCTAACCTATCTAATCATAATAAAACATCTGATTGGTGAATGTCACAACGTCATGCAAGCTTATTTTTGTGTACGGGCCATTAATTTCTCTAATTTTCGTACATTTTTGACAAATTTTTGACATTGATGGTCGCTGAGATGAAGGTAATTACGATTCTATTATAAACGTTTTTAATTACGGTCTTAATGTAAACGTGATCTAAAAGCTTACTTATAAAACAAAAACCAACTTATCCTACCCGATCTCAGTGAATAAGCAATTCACTTCTCGCTTTCCAGCACCAATTCAATACGGTACCAATTAAAACAAAAGAAAAATATATGCCATTAATTCTCATTCAATTAACAATATCTCGAATTGAATGAAAACAAGTGATAAATAAATGACGGTCAAATCGAAGCCGCCACCTCGGGCGCAATCGTTTCGACAATCGACTCGCATTCGATTAATTACAGGGGTGCTCAATTTACTTACAGATTCAAAAAGAAATGAAAAATTGCTTATTATTTTATAACAAGTAAACCTTAATAACTAGTGATTCGGGCCTCTTTTTAAGGCGACGAAAGGACATAAAGCGAGGTCACTGTCAGACTGCATAGAAAAGAAAGATAAGCGCAATGACACAACGCTGGTAATTTATTGCAAAATATGAAGCAATTATCTATTTACCAAAAATCTGTTGATGGGACAAAAAAATTAAAACACTAATACGTTAATATGTTGCTTATATAATAATCTGACAAATCAGAATGATTGCATGTATATTAGTATGGTTTTTAATCGTTAAAAGAAATTAGAGGTATCTTCGTGATTTTTTTCTATCGTATAAAATTAGTTATATTATGTTTTCAACACACTATCTAACTACCATATATCCTGAAGAATATTATATATTTTTCTGATTTTGTTTACTGCAGTAGATCGCATACTTTTAGGCAGAATTAAATCTTGCGTTTAGTTGTGTTTATAGGTCACGTAGTCCCCGCAGATATAATCCTGCAATATTTTCAGTTTGTTGATTTTCGCTGTGAAATTAAATTTTAGAGCTGAAAAGAAGAACTAAGGTAGGGAAGGTAGGTATGGTAATTACTGAAACTTAGCCATAATCATGAGGAAAATCACTTTCAGCATTTTGCGAGAAAACTGTGACAAAATAAAGAAATAAAATCCTCGTCTGTGTTCCACGACTGAAAAAAAAAGGTTGAGTACCACTGAACTGACGAATTATGGATTATGCGCACACCATTTTAGGGTACCCAAGATTATTTTTAAACAAAGGTAATTTTCACATTATTCTTCGAAGAAAGGGTAATGGTACCTTATTATGCTATTATTTCATTTTTATGCAAATTGTGAGGTTATAAAATTGTAATAAACGGATAATTTACGATTTGTGGTAATAGGCACTTGCGAGTCGGGTTTGTAAAGTTTGGATAATGTAAACAATATCTAGGTATTTCTACTGGGTTTCATATACATTTAAAAATAATAATAAATGAGAATAGGAGAGCAGTGATGGCCTAGTGGTGAGGAGCTCGTGGCTAAATAATAACAGCCGCAAGGTTCGATCCATCAGGTTTAGCTACGCTTTCCGGGGATGATCCGTGGATGACGTGCCTCGGAAAGCACGTTAAGCCATTGGTCTCGGCTGTCATTCGTGAATCTTTGACAGTCGTTACGGGTCGTCTGACAAGCAGTCTTACCAAGGGGTATCATATTACCCAGTAACTGGGTTTTGGAGGTCAGATAGGCAGTCGCTCCATGAAAAAAACTGCTATTCAACTGCATCCGCTTAGACTGGAAACCGACTCCAATATAGTTGGGAAAAGGCTAGGCAGATTGATTTTTGGTGGCCTAGTGGTAACGGCCCCAACTTATAAGCTGTATGTGGGTCGTGGATTCAAACCCAGGCAGGCGCTTTACTTTGTGTAAATAATTTCATCACCACTGCTCTCAAAACGGTGAAGGAAAACATCGTGAGGAAACCGGCATGTCCTAGAACCAAAAATTCGAAGACATGTGACATCTACCAACCCGCACTGGCCCCGCGTGGTGGATTACAGCCCACTCCCTCTCACAGAGAGGAGGCCTGTGTCCCAGCAGTAGGAACATTATATAGGTTGATTATGCTAAGTACCTATGTATGGGCTTGCCAACCATATTTCTTAGGCTGAGTACCTACAGATATGAGTTATATACAATAAAAAAAAAATGTATGGTCATGAGAATATGTGTTCGAATTTCAACCGAACCGCATAGGTTCACAACTACTATAAGCCCGCGGTCGCTATTGGATGATAGTATTTTACGTTACACATATATATTACATGTACATTTACATATATAAAGAGAATTTTCTTACACCCAGCCAGTGTGTGCGTACCACGTGTCAGGGGTGTATTCATTCCTGCAGAACCAAACCAAAACACGATCTCGTGTTACTGTTTAAGTACTTATTTTCGAATTAACAAAAACAACATGTCCCTGATTTACGGAAAGCAATTTTCTCACATAATTACACAAGACAGTGACAAAATTCACAAACATCACTTTTGCACTCACACCGTCCGAAAGCGGCGCTAGCAATCATTAATCACAGCTAATTACGTTTGAACCAGTTCTTAATTATTCGGTGTAAATGTGTATAGTTGGTGACAACATTAAATATTGTGAGAGTCATGTAGAATTTATTATTTTTATTCGAGGCCAATTACTAAAACGGCCTAATTAATTAGATTAGGTTTAGAAGTTATTAAGGCAATACCAAAATAAATTGGGGGCTTTTACGTAATCATTTATTTCACTATTACAGCATGTATGGATTTTTTTGGATATATGTTTATTGACTATTTGATACTCTGAGTGAACGAAAACGCAATTGGGTTAAATTTCCTCGATAGAATTGAATTTTTGAAGACCTCTACTTTTTATATTTTTTCTGTAGTTCAAAAATCCTAAGTAATTTCATTGCAAAATTACATTCAAAATGTGCGTATTAGGTAATTGAAAACTCTGGCTGAAAATATTTTTGATAGATACCTTAATTTATTTTTAAACAATTTTTATTTGGTTTAGCGCTTTTATTTTGTTTCCAGCACATTGTTGCGCTCTCTTTTTCTCGCATGTGGATGTAATTGACTCTGTCACTTTCTTATTACCGCCCAGTTAGCTTTTTTACGTATCGCCTTAATCGTAAGATAATGTTATCGATGTTTCTCGTGTTGTATTATTTGTATTAAAAAAATGCCGATTATCTTGTTCAATAACTAAACTAATATTAGAAAACGGCTATATTTTACTAAAAGGCAGCGTGAAAAAAAGACGGCTATAGATATGAACTAAGTTACACCTTGCGCTTCACAGTGTTTTTAGTTGACGTGTTTTTACGTGTCGTCTAAAGGAGATGTTTTAAAATGTATGGACCTTGGGCCAGGTAGGTACGTGTACACTATACCTACATAAAAATAGGGAAATATATTTAAAATAGTTCTCAACTGTCCGTTTACTTTAAAATGGCTTTGTTTGCTGGTAAACCGCAACTAATTACACTTGAAATTGCAACACAGAAAAAACCCGTCATGGGGGTAAGCTGTCATTTTGATTGATTAATGACGTTTGACATGTAGAAGAGGACTGAAGTGACACTGTTGTGATAGCTGACAGTCCTCTTTCTATAATCAGTGGTCAATTTATGGTTTACTGTCATTGTTTTTATGCACAGAGTAACTAAATCTGTGAGAAGCCATGTTGAAAGTAAATAAAAATAATTGATATTTATCAATTCCCTACTACAACAGCATACATTTAAATGAATTATCTGTATTTTCCCGAATTCTATGGACTTTTCTAGTTTTTTTGAGGTAGTGTACACAGACCTGGTCCATTTTGAAACATCTCTATTGTTTGGAAATATTAGATAGTTCAACTAAATCTCACAGCTCTAATTTACGTACAGTCACGAGCACAAATATGTATACTCTTAGGGAAATTCAAAAGCGATTTTCTCGTGGAATAACGATAGCAATTTAGAGATGCCTACCTATTTCATAATAAATATGTGTTTCAAAACGCTATGTTCATAACAACATAAAATTATAATCAATACAGTAGAAGAAAATCAGTTTTAAAAGAAGTTAATGCTCGTGACTGTACGTCTCTTTCTTGTTTAATTAGAGAGAAAAAGTTAGCAATAGCCTAAATTTAGTTTAGTTGGTGCACAACAGAATCGGCACCAATTTAAGCCAATTTTAGACTCATTTGAAAGGGTTAATTAGAATACAAGTGTGCAAATCACTGTTCTAGTAATTATCTTGTCTTTTTTTAGTGTCAAACTAAATATTTTTTTTATTTTTTTTTTTTAATGTTGATGAAACTTTTCCGGTAAACGAATTAAAAATAGTTATACCTTATTCCTTCATCTAATTTATACCATAAACCCTACCTCAATTTATATACCCTCAAAGAAGCCCACAAACAGAGAAAGTACCTAATTACACTGGACAACATCGCACTAAAAGTTAATTTCAATTTTCAGTCGTAAAATTAAATGTACAACGCATTGACATTTAAGAACTCATTCTTTTACGGGCGGATTAAGGAGACGCAATTATATTTTAGTGGACTTTCATTACTTTTAAGACTTCATTGTAGCTTATTACGGTTAATTTGAGAAAATAAAATGTGTTATTAAAGCAGGAATTAAGATACTTTAGTGTGTTTTGACACCCAGTTATGATTGCTTAAAGTTGTTTTCTTGACATAACAAAATACATACTTGAATTGTATGATTACTCCTTTCTCTGGGCTTTATCAATTCGATCGGTAAATGTCCACATACCTACCTACCACAATAATAGCAAATCTATCAAAATTGGACCGTGTTATGTAAGGCATTAGGTTCAAGGTTCATTGGGAAAATCTGACAGTTTCGGGTAGGTTGACCTGCTGGCGTCTGTACATCAAAAAGTAGCAATACCAAACTTGTTGCTAAGACAAAAGTTTGCTTGTCTCTTCTCCATAGCAAACTACTACGCTTAGGAATGGACAACTAAATTCATCTTGCTGACTGACCGACCCTGCCTGTAATTGGTTTATTTGAAATAAATGCTTTGACCTTAAGTTTGAGTTTATCCTATCCTATTAGGAAAGGTTTAACGTCCATTCATACAGAGAGGAGAGTACATATTCATCGCGTTTAAAAAAGAGTTTTAGGTCATTGAAATAAGGTTGATTATTGTTTTACACTGAGCGCATTAGGTTGGCTTCTAAGCATTCTCATTTAAAAAAGAAGTGAAATGAAAATCAACCTTATTTCAATGACCCAAAACTCTTTTTTAAACGCGATAAAAAATTACTCTCCCCTCCGAGCCGGTCTGTATGAACACATACTAAATTGGAACTTACGTAGATCTTCTTGCCTTTACTTCCAAAAATTTTAATAATACGGAAGCTGACATATATCAGCCTTCTAACATTCCCACTGCTGGGACCATAGGTAAGCTACTCTGAACTCGTACAATTTGGCAGCTAAATAATTATAAAAGTGAAACTAAGCTTAAATATATGTTAAATAATAGGTGTTAGACTCAAGAGTAATAAAATATAAATAAATCATCATCTGCTTAGCCTTTTCCCAACTATGTTGGGATCGGTTTCCAGTCTAACCGGATGCAGCTGAATACTAGTATTTTACATGGAGCGACTGACCGCCACAACCCAGTTACTGGGTAATACGATACCCATTGGTAAGACTGACTGTCAGACTTTTGGGCTTTTGACGACCCGTAAAGACTGTCAAAGATCCACAAATAACAGCCGGGACCAGCGCTTAACGTGCTTTCCGAGGCGCGGAGGAGTCTTGGTATGTAAAGTTGGTCAACCATCCACGTACCAACCGCGGAGGGTGTAGCTTAACTCTCTATCTAAATAAAAAAATAGTAAATATTAAAAAGTTTACCAACTCATTAAATGCTACTTTTTAACAGTTTACACTTTCATTAACATAATTCTACATTAATAACTACCGAATAAACACTCGGAACATTTCTTGCGGCTCTCCTAACGGTAAAGTTTAGCCCCAGGCAGTTTGTGCACCGAACAAGTGTATACATTACCTTATCTGTACGCAAATACATTACTACTAATTAATTTTAGGTGAGACGCATTAATCACCGAGGTTTTAAACGTGTAATTATTGGAAGTGGGTTCTGTATGTGGTAATTTAATACGTAGTCCGTGAAGATTTATTGTTTAACTTCTTTGTCCGATGTCTATGTAGGCAGTTGTTTGCTGTTAAAATTTATGCAATTATTGGTCATGCTCGTGTGCAACAAACATCTAAGAAAGTCGCCATAACAGGTGGAAATTTCAAATACAGGGTTATTGGATTTATATGTCGGCAATCCATTAAGGGGACGTAGGAGATGTCATTTACAGCTAAATGACCACTTATGACTCATATGCATATATGTCAACATGCATATACATCACATGCATCTCGTATGTATGTAGAAGTCGATCAGTTTAAATTCAAAAAACCTGCTCAAAATTATGAAAATTGTTACATTTGTAGCTCTAATTTAAAAACTATTAAAGATAATTGTCATTAATAAAAAAAATATTTCATGCACTGGTATTTTTTTAAACATTTTCAAAGTTGTATACCGCCGATATCTTCAAAAAAATATAAAAGTCCAATTACTCGAAAATACTTGACATTTGCATAGGGGTCATTTGGTTGCAAATAACCTTTACTACATCCCCTTAATGGATTGACGAAATATTACCAATAACTCTATATATAGGAAAGACGTTTTAGCTGCCCTATCATAACCATCTGTTGATATCCTTGTGTTTTGCAAAGAAGAAGACGTCTGACGGAAGATCTGTATTTAAATGACAATACACTTGAAAAAACTTTATTAAACAGTGAACTGAATATATTGTTACTTTGATTTGCTGCCAGCCTTAATGCCAGCTTGTAATAACCTAATAACCCTCATGAAAAAGGAGCACCAAACTGAATAAAATACTATAAAGCTAAGGGATATTTTATAATGTTTTTGAATAAATTGTTGTAAGGAACCTCAAAACCTCAAATATTCAGCTGTGCACGGTACAGAGAGACATGCATCTGTAAATTGACACACAAACAAATATTCTGCGCACGGACATTAATATAATTGCTTAGTGCTCTATTAAGATGGCTGATAACTGCTACTGCTATTTGTCTTATTTCTTTTTCTACAGCAACACATGACAGACAGGTTGAGAAGGTTCAGTCAGCCACAAGCGTGGAGACTACGGGTAGGAGATATGCGATAGGCGACACAAAAGATTATAATGATGACAGTCGTCAGAACGGCGAGCGAGTCAAAAGGGCCACAAAAATAAATCGAATGTAGTCGACAAGCTTGCATGTCTAAAACGATAAGATCTATTTGTCTAAGTGACATTTATAAAGTTTCAATCCTTAGTGACATTTCAATTTACTGGGAATCGTTGTCAAACGTGGTAAAGCAATTACGAGGTTTACTATACAAAGCCAAAGGATACGCTCTAGACTAAATATAAGTCATGGACTTTTAGCTGTGGAATGAGTTGACACAGGCTGATAGTAAAATGATGGAAT
The DNA here is from genome assembly GCA_948252095.1 of Dicycla oo. Lineage (NCBI taxonomy): Eukaryota > Metazoa > Arthropoda > Insecta > Lepidoptera > Noctuidae > Dicycla > Dicycla oo. The sequence goes on along the minus strand of OX411727.1, from coordinate 8,733,400 downwards.
CCAGAAAATGAATAACATAAAATGTTTCTGTCAACTTAATGTTCAATGCTCGCCTTTGCAAGTGTAAGAGGCATGCAAGAAAGCTACAGGGGAAAACTTCTTTTCTTTTTTTTTGATGTTTCATGCAAGCGAACCTTCACTGAATGGCTTCTTACTAGATTACCTAAGTTATTACAAACAATATAATGCAAACAACGCTCTCTCAGCATCCATGTTAGCATCAAATGAATGAAATGGACCTTCTGTAATTCTTTACCATGTGATCACATTATCATAGTCTCGTTTTAACTATCCATCATTTATTACGATTAAATCGTAAATTTTAATTTGTTTAAACTTCATTGACGATAGTAGATCTTATTTCAATTTGAGTGGTCGTTAAAAAATGTGGTTTAAATTAATGGAGAGCGAGTAACTTTTTGTCTGTGGTTTAGTTAAAAGGAACATCCTGGTTAAGAAAAAAGAAAAAACAAAGTAAGGCATAAGCATTTGTAATCTAGGTTATTAAAATGTTACCGAAAATAAAAACTTTACGTGCAGTATGAGCATTCCGAATTGTGCATATGATCCACATACACTGACGCCGACGACGCTTTCATGTTGGTAGTTTTTAGCACACTCTCAGTCAATCACTAAGAACGGGAAGGAAGAAGCAAAATAAAGTTATTTGTTGGGTGCCTACCCAATAAATAACTTCACCAACTTCCCAACAAATCGCCGTCATCGAATCAAACACCAAATTAGTTGACAATAAGAATTTCTCCGCACAACCTTTCTTTTTAGCAATCTCTAAAGGTGGTCCTCATTAAACGCACTCGATATTTAAGGGCCATTCCAATTTGTTTAAGTTTTTAGTTAAGGCGAAAGCGTCATGGTAGTCTCTAAAATTCATTTTTTTACGTTTTTTGCAATTTACAAGTCAGTATTAGATTGTACGTTAATCAAAATGTGATTCTCGACCATAACAAGTATTTATTTATAGATTTATAGTCATAAAAGTGATCAATACAACTCTTTAAGACCAAACGAAATCTTGACAACTGAGGATTATATTATACTATCCTTAGGAGTTGTATGATTCTAATCTTGTATAGGATTCAAATGATTATAATTCTGTAAATACATATTTGTTACGGTCGCGAATCATAATTTATTCAACATACAACTTAATACTAAACTTGCAAATTGCAAAAAACGTAAGAAAATTTGAATTACGCCGGCTACCCTGACGTTTCCCCCTTAACCAAGAATTAATGGAAAAATGCATCTGAGATTCATTTAAATTCTGAACACGTTTCCAAATGCCTTGGCAACGACCATTTAAAGGCACCGGCGAGCAATACAATCAAATAAATAAATCTGCAAATTGTCGCGCCAAAAAACTTGGGGACATTTCCCCACATATCTATCCTTACCAAAACAAGCTGGCACGCACGTATCACCTCGAGCTTTAGGGTTAGCGTTCAACACGGAACGTTTACAAATACGAGTATAAGTACGAAGTATGAGTGTACCTATGGTATTTATCGGTACTAACATTACCTAAATGCTCAATGCAGCTTAAATCTATGTTAATTCAGCCCACTACTTATCGGATTTTTTTTTAAATTTTGCCTTCCCTAACATTTCCAGAGGACTCTAAAGATGCCTTTCCTGCAAAGTTTTGAAAGTGTTTTTGACTTCTTCATAATATTATTACGCAAAAGTTCTTAATAATAATAATGTTATTTAGGTACAGACGCTAGCAGGTCAAGCTACACGAAACTGTCAAATTTGTAGTACATGAGACACTTGCAAAGTATGCATTAATAATAACATTATACAATGAATTGAAAAGTCCCGGCTATCATTCGCGGATCTTTGACAGTCGTCAGAAGCCCGAAAGTCTGACAACCAGTCTTACCAATGGATATCGTATTACCCAGCTACTGGGTTGTGGAGGTCAGACAGGCAGTCGCTCCATGTAAAATACTGGTATTCAGCTGCATCCGGTTAGACTGGAAGCCAAACCCAACTTAGTTGGGAAAGGCTAGGCAGATTGATTGAGGTACACTGAATTATCGGCTGAACCACTGCTCTCCTAGCTAGATCACTGAGTAATATAGAAAGAAAGAAAAACAGTTTATTCGCGTGAAAATGACGCATACAAACTATACAAGAAAAGCGAAACACAAAATAATAAAACATAACAAACCACACAAAACAAAAAAACATAAGTACACACAATAAAGTTTTTGGAAATGTGCGTCACTACCCCGCGAAACGGCTACACGCTCAGCATAATGCCGCGGCCCGTGCACAAAGGCACGAATCCACGGCGCTGGTTTTCAGCGTAAGCCGGCGGTGTGTATCGCTGTCAGAGACCATTAAAATAAGTAACTAAAAAAACAATAAAAATATATAATATGTACAGACATAAATAATAATATGTATTTAGGAGAGACAGCTTTCTTAACTGCCCTATGTATATCTTGACCAAGGTTTATGTGGATGACTCTTACCAACAAGGTATCCAAAGCTTATTCCTAAAATCGCTTGCTGCCTAGAGTTATCAACAAATTCTTTTTTCAAATTAGCCATGCACGTCAAGTATAATAAATTCACTATCAAAATCCAAACCCACGCCAGCCCTAAGGCGTACACGAGCACAAAGACACTCCAGCATAACAAATCACTCGCAACTTGTATAGCCATAACCGCAGCATGGGAAAAAACAGCACCACACTCGATCAACGTCTGAATCGATACTATACATTCTCGACGAAAACTGCTGCTATACTGCATATGGTATGCACTCTGTGTTGCTATGCGATTCGACGCTTTGACGATCGGTAATGCCCTGTAATTTTTTGCAGATATTCTGTCTTTGAAATTGCATGATGTCTTTGAAATTGTGAATTTTTTTTTTTTTAACTGAAGAGACAGCTGTGCTGCTGGGTAGTTTGTTGCGCCACTTCTTCTCCTCAGCTAAAGCACTAGGAAGTGGTGAAGCGGGGTGTTTTGGGGGACTGTCTTATGTAATTTTGACGTTCGAAAAGTGCCGATTCTCAGCCTAGGTTGAATAAATGACATTTGATTTTGATTTTGTAATGGGGACACACCGTGTTGTGACTTTAGTGGACGGCTGATTTCAAATTCTCACTTCCATACACTGATTTTGACAACGCTAGCTACAAATTGGCTGTCAAGATCTATGTGTGGACATAAGATTTTGAAATCGCCGGCAACTAAAGTCGCTGCTTTGCAGCATAGCTGGCGATTTCAAAATCTTACATCCATACGCCGATTTTGACAATCATAGCTACAATTGGCTGTCAAAATTTTGAAATCACCGGCAACTAAAGACGCCGCGTGTATATACCTAGCATAACCAACATTATTGGTATTGAATAGAGCATGAGGACCAAGAGATAAGAATAGTGTTAAGTACGAATTTACGTACAGGCTGTAAGAAAACACCGAACTAAAGAAAAGGTGCATTCTGAGAAAGATGGCAATTATGTCTAGGAAGAATGTGAAAACTGAAATGACAGCTGACAATGTATGAGAGAAAAAGACGTAGACTAGATGCCGAACGAGGTGGTGAACGTAAATTGTATATCCATATCCACGGACAGGAGATTTTGTTTTAGGTACTCGTATATCAGCTTACATATTTTTGCTATTTAATGTCTCCAATAATCGTTCTAGACGTTCTAATTATTACAAACAACTTCTTTTAATTATTCTGGCGATGTAACCTGAATATTTGACAAACTACGCCCAGCCTACGCGAAGCTATTCAGATTTATTACTTAATACTTGCCTCGATTCGATCGGATCGCGATCAAGACAAAGTTCTGGCAATTATTTATTATAGGTACCAGTCTAAGTGGGTTGGCCGTATCTAGTTCATTTAAATACAATTCAATTTTCAAGGGACACTTGTCAATTTTACAAATTGCTTTTTGATCAGATTTGATCGCGATATCTTGTGTCATAATTTTGATACCAGTTTCAGTACCTAACCATAAATCATAGTTCTAACCATTCTTACTACTGAGAGTACCTAGTACTAAACATAGGAATACTTAATTTTTTCGCTCGGTGTACTGGTGGCATGTTCAATATTTTATCAACCAAAACATGTAAGATTTTAACCGCTAATAACTACGAGACTTTTAATGTTAGAGTAATGGTTGAGCAATCAATTATTTGCGTGTGACGTCACAGTGCAAATGCACGCGAATGCGCGCAACCCACTAGTTTTCACTATGTATCGAAATATCAATTCGTATAGCGCAAAAACGGTTTTAGCTAGATCAGTTAGTCTGGTGTCTTTGTCAAAAGATGACAAAGCTCTACCAGGGCCTAAAGAGAAATAATAGAAATATTGGTCAAAATAGGGTTAAAAATTAATTATGAAGTTGACAATAGCAAAATAATGTCAGATGTCGTCTCATATCGACCGTAAATCTGCTCAGACATGAAACTCTTGCATCAGAAGCAATGAGTGTAGTTTCCATCAAATACAATGGCTACGGCAGTATCGAACACCGTAGTAAAATTTCAATATGTTTTCACGAAAACATACGGCGTGGACTCGAATTGCGCCTACTAACTTTTTTTGATTACTTACTTTGATTTTTATTACCAAATAGGGGAAATCTGCTATCCATCCTCTTGTAAATGAGAGATCATAAACGTGAAAAAGCATCAATATTTTAAGTGATTTGTACTTGTTAACTTATAGCTATGTGATGTAGGTACCTTGTGTGGTTGTTTACAATTTAATGGAACAATATGTACTGTATAAATCATTTAAGTTTGCATTTCGAATTTAATATGTGATAACAACAAAGCGCCGAGAACTTATTTATTTATACAATAAATAATATGTTGCAGTTAAGATCACTTAGATGTATTATGGGAAGATAGATTCTGCGACTTAACTGCCCAGTTGGACTAAGTAATTGCCAGTGGTTGAAAACGCAAATGCTGAGCGTTGGATGTAGGGCAAATTTTTCTTTGGTTCGACTTCAAAAATAAACAAAAATCTCCTGGAAACTTAAGTCCAGAGGGAAGTACAAAGTGACATTCCAACTATTGAAACAGCGGGGAAATTGCGATAACACATTATCAATCGGAATCCGTTTCATTTTGACAGTTCAACAACATTCATTGCGTTATTTACATTGTTAAGCATAGATATTTTTCGACCATATTAGCAATTTGCTTCAAAATGATTCAAATTCCGATTGATAGTGTGTTACGCAATTAGGATGCAGGCTAACTGAGGAAAATTTAGAAAACATCTTGTGGGATTTATCTTAATATTGATCATCTTGTTTCTCAAGTTCAAGCTCAAATATTTCATATTTTTTAAACTTTTATATGAAATGTATTTGGGATCACCAATAATACGAATATATAGACCCAATGTGTTTTCTAAATATTAATTAATACTTTTTGTAACTTTAGCTTTGGTTCATAAACTAAGCATGAAATTCATTATACTGTAGAGATGGTAATCTACATATTTAGTAAAGATAATGACATAAAATTATGAGATAAACGATGATACGAATTAAGCAGGCCAAGTGCGTGTCGAACCACGCACAATGAACCCTTCATTGTGCGTGGTCCGACACGCACTTGGCCCGTAGTAAAAAAGGATTTATACCAAAAACCCACTTGACATTGTAATTGAAAAACATGTTCTCCAATACATTGAATACGTCATGGTCAATTCCCAACTGCAAACTTTAATTTGTAATCGCAAAAAAAATGTGTTTATGTGATACCTTTAATTGTCCGGTGAGACCTTGCTTGTTGCCAAATTTCATGATTCTCTAGGTCATCGGGAAATACCCTATAGGTTTTGATTTATTTGCGAATACCAAAATATGTCGCATAAACGGCCGTTTTTTTACTGCGTTGACTTGCTAGATTTTTTTAGAGCTCCAAGGCATCATAGATCTACGTATTTGATATTAATTTAAAATTTAAATTTGATACCTTCCTGAGAAAAAGGGTCTTGACAGAGAGACAAACGGACAACGAAGTGATCCTATAAGGATTCCGCTTTTGCCTTTTGAGGTACGGAACCCTAAAAAGTAAGAAATCAAAACTGGAATGGAGATGTTGGGAGAAAGAAAATTATAAAATAATAATTTCTTAAATTTCACAATAACTACGAGATAAAAGCAAATAGTCTTACATTAAATTGATCAAAGTCGCGGTGCTATAATCATGGACGGTTGTTAATTTAATTTTAGAACAATTCATAATAATATTCAATTAGCATCACTTTGCGCCGTTAAAGTAATAAGGAAGAGTGAAATGCGGAAAAGCATTAATTTCTCATTATGAAACTCGTTCAGTAAACAATGGATCATTACTCATTATTGCCTGCGTCAGAAAAAGAATCCGCGTCATTAAAAATTACAATTTTATTATGATCTCTTGAAAGATCTCTTAAGCTTCGTTTACACAGTGCAAGTTTATTGCCTGTGGCATAATAATCTTGTATCGAAAAAAATACCACCGATCGTTTGAATATACAATATGTAACAGAAACCCTGTTGTTCCTTTTAACACATGATTGTATTCATGATAACAAACAACTTTTACTATATGTAATCAAACTTGAAATCGCGAAAAAAATATCAGCTGCTCCCTACATTTTAACGAGTTATGCGAATTCATATGATTCATATTTGGGGTTGGCACTGCATGTCTTCTTCTTCCTAATTAGTCGTCACCTCAGTAGCCATCCCCTTTCTAGGATATCCTCTTACAGACAGTACATCCATAGTTTCTTTGGTCTTCCTCTACTTTTATATAGCCATTCACATTCATAGTCAAAACTCGGTCATCATCAAATCAGTCATCCGTTCTTGTCTAATAATCTCTTCAATATGAATGTTTTAAAGACTTTAAAAGACTTTCAAATATAAATAATTAGTCGTCACCTCAGTAGCCATCCCCTTTCTAGGATATCCTCTTACAGACAGTACATCCATAGTTTCTTTGGTCTTCCTCTACTTTTATATAGCCATTCACATTCATAGTCAAAACTCGGTCATCATCAAATCAGTCATCCGTTCTTGTCTAATAATCTCTTCAATATGAATGTTTTAAAGACTTTAAAAGACTTTCAAATATAAATAATTAGTCGTCACCTCAGTAGCCATCCCCTTTCTAGGATATCCTCTTACAAACAGTACATCCATAGTTTCTTTGGTCTTCCTCTACTTTTATATAGCCATTCACATTCATAGTCAAAACTCGGTCATCATCAAATCAGTCATCCGTTCTTGTCTAATAATCTATTCAATATGAATGTTTTAAAGACTTTAAAAGACTTTCAAATATAAATAATTAGTCGTCACCTCAGTAGCCATCCCCTTTCTAGGATATCCTCTTTACAAACAGTACATCCATAGTTTCTTTGGTCTTCCTCTACTTTTATATAGCCATTCACATTCATAGTCAAAACTCGGTCATCATCAAATCAGTCATCCGTTCTTGTCTAAAAATCCCTTCAATATGAAAGTTTAAAAGACTTTCAAGACTTTAAAAGTCTTTCAAATTCATTTAAAAAAAGATTAGTATCAAAGGATTAATACCTAAACAAAGAGAAAGACGGAACGGAGGCCTTTGCCCTGCAATGTGACATAAATAACAGGCTCATATAATAATTATACCTACACAAATAAACAGTGGTATCCATTACAAAGATATACCCCGCCCTAATGTGTCCACAGCTAAGAAAGGAAGTCCCGCCCTAACCAATTAATATTGATTGATCAACTAAGTACCTAATTCCTACAATTTGTCGTGGCCCTTTTTAGACGAATTTATTACCTCACCTTTATAAGCCCGTTTTAGTTGTATTGTTCCCTTATTTGGCTCACTGATAGCTTTATTTTGTAAATTAAATTGTGGAATTTTAAGTGTTGGGTGCTTAATATTTCCTATTTTAGTCATTATGGCTTGTAAACGATTCCGATATAGCTATGATACTTATTCGGGGCTGTTAAAACGTTTTTCTTAACTTAAATTGATGAAACTTAGTTTGGCTTGTGCAATTTCTTGATTCACAGAATTGGCTATATTAGAAACTAGCTTTTGCCTGCGGCTTGCCCGCGTGGATGTCGGAAATAATACCACGGGATCGTACTACCGGGATAAAACCCATGTCCACATCAAATCTATGTCCTATTCCAGGTCTACCATGTGCCAAATTTCCATCGAAACCGTTCAGCCGTTTTAGCGTGAAAGCGAAATAAACAAACAAACGTTTCTGCTTCAAGTCTGTCAAAAATTACTTTACTCTGTCAGTTGGTTGGTACTCCTCTAGAGCTAGTATTTTATTTACAAGTACAACCTATCTGGACGAAACATGGATACGGGTTTTATGACTTTTTTAAGATTTTTTTTTCTCGTTGGGGATTTTTGATTGGAGGGGACTTCCTCCAAAAACACGCAAAGAGGGGGCTACTGGATATCACCGCCTTATGAGATCTGATTTCAATGGTTCTTTTTAGTATTTGAAATATCTAATGAGGATCAGTTCCTAGTAGAATAGTTCCTCAAAGTACCTACGAATGGTTTTTAATTGTGTTATTAATCTGTAAGCTTCCTGTAAAATAAAATAATAAAAAAAGTTTGTGCTCGCGAGGTCTACTGTTCGCAGAACTACTAGTAATATTAGTTAGAATGCCGACTATATGCCGACTGGACTATGCAACTAAAGCCTTGCTATCTCTAGCAAGAAATAAGTAAGATTATTTAAACACATAAACTGACTAAATCAGAGTATTCCAAAGATCTTATATATGAGTATTCTTTGTCCTAGATTTTGCCAAAGTCTGACATAGTAGGTACACTATAGTGGCTTACAGAAGAACTCCTTTACCATTTAACAATCTTTAATTTCATACCTCAAAACCGTAAACACTTCAAAAGTGAAATACTACGTGAGAAAGAGCCCACAAATTGAGCATTATGTTTACAGCATTGCCCATAAAAAAGTTATCGATGCTTTACTAATTAAAGCCTTTAAAATCGAGGCAGCATAAAAACCGAGTTTTTTGGAGTCAATTTACAAAACGACCAGCATATTTAAGACTGCAGCAGAATACGGAACTAAATTGAAAATGTATGGTCTTTGATAGATCGTTCCATTTTTCCTTGACAAGCAGCGCCACCCCTGAGTTTCAAGTTACGCTGGTCTATACGGACAGGCCTCGATTTCGTCGTCCGTTTACCGTATATTCATAAGTTCGCAGTAGGACTCGCTTCAGGACTTAATTATTGGTTCATTGTATTTATTGTCGATTCGATAAACTTTTTCTGAGCTCATCGCGGTGGGAGACCATTTTGACATGTGGAGTACATGAATGGAATGAGGATATATAGAAGTATCGTTTGGAATAATAAAATGGCGCTCAAATGCATGGATCAAAGGCAATCAAAGGCATGGAGTTGACATCTGGTCTCATCGTCGAAAGTTTGCCTGTTTGTCAGTCTTCTACAGATTGTACTTCGGTGAGTGTGCCCAAGGACTCCGTGACCTCATATTACCGGTCCTCTTCTACCATCGGACATCTAGACGCACTGCAAGTTATACCATCGCTATCTTGTTGCTATTCCACCAATTCGCACTAAGCGTTTCCAAATGTCATTTTAAGCGCGCACAGCAAAAGAGTGGAACTCTCTACCTGCGTCTGTGCTTCCGAACGCATACAACCCTAATCTCTTCGAAGTGAGAGTGAACAGGCTTCTTTTGGGTAAGCAACACAACAATCCATCGTCGACTTTGTTTCTGTCACCTCCGACCTAGACTAGAGTCAACAGCAAACCCATCTATAATTTTAAAAAAAATGTGGCTTCTTAGCATTAAAACTCACTGAGCCTTGTACTTATTGCATATCGAAATTAAATTCGTGTTTTCTAATTTATAGCAATTTGTTAATTTTATTAATTCACAGTTTCGCATTCAAAAAAGTTTTGTGCAAAAACTGTGGTGAATGCGATATTTCTACCCATATGTTAAAACAATTAAACTTCTGTGAATCTCTACCAAATGACAAATACCTCGGAATCTAAAGCGGCTAGTGGAAAATAAATTAATTGTTAGTAATTTCTATGTATTTGCGTTTTTGTTTGGCGGCCTAGCCGACTACAGCCGGACCGGCCCGGATACGTCAAGTGCCAAGCATTCACTACAATGAGCAATCTTAGGCCTCGTCCAGGGTGATGCGCGGTGAATAGGGCGGTAGCAGGCGCGGTGGCGGGCGGTCCCTCAGTTACCATGTGTCATGTTCGTGAACGGGCGCTGTCAGTAGGGACTGGTCATCTCTTAGCTGCCACGGCTTATTATAATTATATCGAGGGTTCACGGGCTATTTGTATTAAGCGACATGTTTGGAACTTTACAGGAGAGCATTTCAAAGTTTCATTATTTGGAAAAAAGAACACTGTAAACAAGTATTAATATTATTCACGAAAATGTGGCCTATAGACGGTTAATAATCAATAGTGTATATCTCCGTTTTTTACGTTTTTCACTTTTTAATGCAGGTAGATACGAGTAATAACTCAATATCGGCCAGGTTGTCGCTTAATACAAATAGCCCGTGAACCCTCGATATTATTTTTGAATTGTTTTCTTTTTGTTTCTCTTCGGTATGGCTGCTTTTAACGTGCACGTCTTTTTATATCGTTCTCACAATTAATTATAAATTCAACACAACATTCACATTATGATACTAAAATTTAAAAGAGTGGCCATGGATTTTCTTGGCCGTTCTTGTCCATAGGAAGGAAGTACACCAGGCCATCTGTGCCATCTGTGCCATCTGTGGCCTGTGCCATCTGGCACAGGCCAGATGGCGTGGTTGGTTAAGATACCGCCTATCATGCCGCTGGTCGTGGGTTCGATTCCCATCCAGGACAAACATTTGTGTACATGTCTGTTTGTCCTGAGTCTGGGTGTAATTATCTATATAAGTATGTATTTACATAAAACCAGTAGTGCATGTAGTATATCAGTTATCTGGTTTCCATAGTACAAGCTCTGCTTAGTTTGGGACCAGATGACCGTGTGTGAATAATGTCTCAGGATATATTATTATTATACTACGATTTGGAATGGGCAACCATTATAGCTTCATCTTTCTGATTGACCGACCTCCGTTGACAATCATTCAAAAGTGCCCGTAAATGCAGAGTTAATTGAAATGAATGCTTTGAATTTGAGTTTGATCGCGAGTTGTTGTATAGTTGGTTGTAGAGGTTACACGTGTTTCCAGGGGGTATAACAATTACAACACGGGCTAATTACGTAGTCACAACACTATGGATACAAACGCCAGTTTCATGTGTTGGATAGTCCGCCGCCTCAGCGCCCGCGCAAACTCCTCACTATAGGCGAGGCCTTAGAGATCTTATAAGAACTAACACAAGATAAAATGACATTTTGTAAGACATAAGGTAGTGATGAAGTTATAGTGCCCTTTTTATGGCATCGTGTGTGGTCTGCAATGAAAGTTTATTTATTGAGCAAGTCCACACATGGCAGACATAATTTCTTATCTAGATTAAAAAGTTTCTTTTTTCGTTAAAAATTTTAATCTTACCGTATCTTACGGAAATCGCAACGCTGTCTTTTCTTGATTTCAGATTTTAATTCTTAGAATAAAGTTTATTTTGTTATTTAAAGCTAAGTTTAGTAGTAGCGCCCGACCCAGGACTACGAGGTTTCGGCGTTCGACTCCCGGGTCGGGCAAATTCTTAGGGTGCGTCCACATCTGGCGAATGTGCCGCGAATGTGCAGCTTGCGAGCCGTTTGCCAGCTGCCCGCGAGCTGCACGCGTGCAGTCACGACAATGGTTTGGTTCGCTCTTTAGCGCAACTCATGCAAGGCTCGTAAAAGGCGTGCGCGCGGCGCGCGATCTGCGCGCACTCAATTCTCGCACTTACAGTTCCGTTGACTGGCTCACAATACTTATATGTTTCAATTAAGCGTAAACAATTCTCCTCCGTCCACTCCATGACAACACGTACTTAGCCTCCAGTAATCAGAAACGAACTGAGCGGGTAAGTTATGTTTGTTCTGCGGAAGGAAGCCGCAAGTTAAGTGAGCGAGCGAGCCGCTAGCGCGCCGCCTGCGCGCTGATCGCGTACGGCGCTTAGGTCGCGCGCGAACTGCGTGCGGGCGGCGGCGCAGGAGCGGAGCACGAACAAAAATGCACGCGCGCAGCTCGCGGGCAGCTCGCAAACGGCTCGGGAGCTGCACATTCGCGGCACATTCGCCAGATGTGGACGCACCCTAAGGTTTCCATCTGGAATTTTTCAATAGCAGCCAGTAGTCTGGATCGGTAGTAGCCCGGTTGATGGCAACAGGCTCGCTCCCTATTACATGAGACTTAAACATAACTAGCGAAATGTGGGTGTACTATAGGTACACCTCTGTCTAACCTTTCGGGGTATACAGGCGTGACGTCGTTTGTTATTAGTCCTTAGTTAAACGAAAAGGATCCAATCCACATTCCATATTACATCTAATGGGGGTTGGATCCTTTTCGTTTAACTATGGACATTTCAAAACGTAAAGACATTGGCGCCGATTCCCTTGTTCACAAATTAAACTTAATTTAAGTTCAGTGCATCTTTTTCTTTCTATTTCATTAAGAAAAGGACAGATGATAAATAGCAGTTTAGTCCTGTCAAATTAAGATACTCCATAGACAAGTTTAGACGTGATTAAAAAAATGCCTACTAAAAGTACGTCAATTTACGTCAGGCGCTGACTAATTTGACAGAACTAAACTAATAATATTTATTCATATTTATTTTTTCTTAATGAAATAGAAAGAAAAAGATGCACTAAACTTAAATTTAGTTTAGTTTGTGAACAAGGGAATCGGCGCTAATATGAAATAAGAACCGTAAACAGATATAGGTACCTCACTGGTCTTACCATTTGAACCCCGTAAACAATCAAATAAACACATCACAGTGGCTAAAATATCATTCTGCTTATAACTTCTGTCAAGGGAACTATTTACAGCGTCGTCTTATGGCCGATTCCTATAATTTACTGACCGTTAAGACGATTGTGAAGCTGTAAATTTTCATACAAAAAGACATAACGTTTTTCTCCCCGTAAACATAGTCTAATTTTCATAATTTTTGGAAATGTTGTAGGTATAATGAAAAACTAGGTCCGTATGTTTTTATTATAAAGAAATATTGTACACAATATAAGTTATTAGCATCTAAATATCTATATTTTTGACATAAAAACATCCTCGAGCATTTTTATTTTTTTAAATTAAATTAAATTGAATTACTAAAAACGAAAAACGTACAGACCTAGATTAAAGTGTACTGAATGTAATGAGATTAAAATTGTTATCGCCCGAAAAATCGCGCCGCGTATCGGCACTTCACAATCCTCTTGATTGAGACTCTTGTATCTTTACCAATGATGAAGCAAAGACCTCATAGCTTTGCATAGTAGACCCTCCCATATGGAAGTAGCTATCACAGGTAAAATTAGCTTACGAATCTATTTATATGCCCAGATAAAAAGGCGATAAAAAAGCTACCATTGGTAAGCAAAACGATCCGTTTTTGTTTATAGGAACCGAGCATTAATTAATTGGCAACTATACCACATTTTTTCACCAAACCCACCAAGTTATAAACGTGTAGCCTTCAATAGCACGTAAAACTTTATGATCCAGTCAGTATTGGTACAAAATTCATGCCAGCAACTCGCGTAATTCACGTCGGAATCAACGCCAAAAGTACAAGAAACACTCGTAAATCCTACTTACAACATCGTTCCCGTTTAGAGTACACCGAGTACACACATGACGAATAGTAACCACCTCTGCTGACCTTTCGAAATGCCAGTTGGAATCCGGCGCAAGTAACGTAAATATCACCAAGTACTTTCAATACAATGTGCAGAATTTTAACGAAGACATCACGGATTCTGGAGAGATCATAATCGAAACAAGTTCGCTTTATCAGGTTTTATCGTTCCGGGATAGGGCTGGCAAAAAAAATCGATAATCTTGGAAAATTCTGTCAAAACTAGAATATTTTCCGTCACCGAGACCAGGGTACAGTAACTTCTAACATTTTGTGAAAATAGAGACCACCAAGGTAACTTTTACAAAGACAATGGCATGCATTGCATGATCGTTGATGATAAAAACTTAAATCCAGCAGTCATTATAATATAATGGATTAATTTAATGCGTCTAATTTATTTATCCGGAATCTTTAACAGAGTATGGTACACACTAAACTGTTATAGCCATGAGGCGGACACAATAGCAAATATGTATATTGTTACCTGTATTCCATCGTATTATTAGTAGCTACACGGGTAAATCGCGCAGAAACAGAATAACTATCCAATTTCCCCATAGAAAATAATTCATCGGTAACTCTACCGCCCATAATATTTGAGTTGAGTGAAATGTTGCAAGTTGATCAGACCGATCTCCCACAGAGTACATTTCGTAAATCACGCAGAGTTGGACTTGAAACATGAATATGGTGGACAGTTCTTATCTTAAAGATTTTGCCTTATACGGCGAAGGGAATTCAGGGTATCAATAAGTGCATCAGCAGTATTCCAAACGGTATACTGTTAGTTGTTTGGCTGTGGACATGTCCGGCTCGCAGTCGCCTATTTGCAGCGACTTTTTTTCGACTCTGCTTACTGTCCGGTCATCGACAGAATGCGTTCCTGACCTGACACCTGTCAGTTGGAATAAGGATCAAACTCGCAAAACACTCATAAGTATAAAACTAACCTAAGGAATAATTTATAACTTTTGATTTGAAGGTAATGAGGTAGATACAACATTTCGTGACTGCACGAGTGTTCTGTAAATATAAATGGCGGTAGTATGGCAATCAGCACAAACGTGATTGTTAGATGTTTTAAGCCTATGGAAAGACTCATAGCTTTCGTAGAGAATTTGAAAAGCTCTGCAGCAATATCTATACCTAAGGCCCAAGCTGACTACAACCTGCCCCAGCTATCAAGACTTCAAAATGAGTAATAATACTCCCCAACCCAAAAATAATTGAGCTTTTTAATACGACATTTACCAAAACAAAAGTGAATCGGTATTTCCTTTCTTTCGCCAACTAAATCATTTTCATAAATATTTCACTTTTAATAAAATTCTTCAGTGGATATTTCAAGTGGCAGGATTGCGTTTATATCATAATTTCTTGGTTTAATAAGGCGATCTAAAGTGCCGCCGAAATAACCTTATCAACATGTTTTTGACAGTTACATGGATTACAAGTTGTATCATGTAATAATTGTGTGGACAGAATTTATTTAATTTTATTACTGTGCCAGCAGGTTTCACACGCCATCTTAAAATGGTTTTCCTTAAAAGAAAGATGGAAAGATACGTGTTTATTTAAGGCAAACAATTCGGTAATAAAAGATGATACTTTAATGCATTGCGGTACTAAAATGAATAATTTTTTATTGTATTTTGCTGCGTGACAGTGTACCAACGAAAAACTGAACTTTGCCCAAATAAATGTAACTGGTTCAATAAGGGAGTGACGGAATTAGCGCGTAAATCTATAATAATTTAGGTGGGAATATAAATCAATATCTATTAGTCGTCGGATGTTTCGGTTTTTCCGAAGATAAACGATGGAACCTTTGAACGTTGTCGTACTGTACCTACCTACAGTAAGTTTATATTCTGTTTGAGAGGTAGGTAAGTTAAGCGCATTTTTATGCGATTTTCATAAGCTAGCGTTTGATTGGGCGAAGCCAAAATGAGAGGTAGGTTCTGCAGACGCCAGCACATCAACCTACCCGAAACTGTCATAATTTCCCAATCAACCTTGAACCTAATGCTTTAGCAATAAAGTTGAAAATCTTTTAAAGAAATTTGACAGATTGTATTAGCTTGATGTGCCTGCGTCTGTACTTAGTTACAACTGTCCAGAGTACCAATCTAACCTTTCCCCAACATGTTGAGGTCGGCTTCCTGTCTAACCGGATGCGGCTGAATACCTGTATTTTACATGGAGTGACTGCCTATCTGACCTCCATAACCAAGTTACTGGGTAACATGATTCCCACTTGATATGACTGGTTGTCAGACTTCTAGGCTTCTAACCACAAAGTCGTCAATCAAAGATCTACGAATGATAATAAAAAAATAATGGATGGTCACCCATCCACGAACCAGCCGCGGCAAGCAGAGCTTAACCTTCAATCGACCCGTGCAGCTGTTATCATTTAGCCACGTGCCCCTTAATAATATGAGGATGGATTCCTAATATAAAAGTGGCGCTAAGATTGCTTTATAAAACATCTTGTGATATAACTTAACACAATTCTTTGTTACCTGATGATTGATAGATCATCCAGTCATCATTATACATAATGATATACTACATAATGGTGGATAGACCAATCATTACTTAATATAAACACTGACTTAATATACAAAAGGTTACGTCTTCGTAAAGTCTTTGTAACATAGACTTTACTAGACAAGCAGAGATAACATAGACTATGTTATCTCTGCTTGTCTGTCAAACATAGACAGACAACTATTGACGGCCGACAGAACGCATTCGCGCACGTTTCGAAACTATTCACATTTGCATGATCTGTTGTTTTGTATTAATTATTATTTAAATTGGCTGTAGGTAGATACAATAGGGAGACTAAACAAAAGACTAGCTCATAATTTGTTGCTACTAGTAGAAGTAACTGACATAAGGTTGTCAATTCAAATCAGAAAGTCCATTTGAAAGTTAACACGTTCTCTTACGGCCGAACCCAATAACCTATTTTCAGTAAAAGACAGATCGCTGTTGATGATAGACAATGGTGCCGATCCTCTTGTTCAATAATTAAACTAAAATTAGTGAATCGCTATCGTTCGTTCGTTCGTTTCGTAGGCAGCGTGAGAAAAGTACGGCTTTAGCTATGAACTAAGTTAGAGATGTTAAACTATGTAGTTTACGCCTTGCGCTTCACCGTGTTTTTCGTCGACATATTTTTAAAGTGTCGTCTAAATTTGTATGAAAAAATATTAATTCAACTAAATTTGACAGCTGTAATTTACGTCCATCTCTTTCTTGTTTTATTAGAGAGAAAAAAGTTAGCAATAGCCTAAATTAAGTTTAGTTTGTGTACAACAGAATCGGCACCAATATAATTCTATTTGTCCTTACGTTCCTTTCGTTCGTTCGTGTTCTTTTGTTTTATCTGTCTTACGGCCAAACCCCATAACCGATCTATCACCAGTTTTGGCATCCTGCAGACGAAAAACCTATCTATCTTATCTATTTATGGTTTTAACGTCCCAATAATCGAGTATGCCAAAACTGGTGATAGATAGGTTATTGGGTTCAGCCGTTGAATGCGATAGCTTGTGCTTTACCTGACTGCGCCAAAACCCAAAAGGAAGGTAATGTTTTTATGATATTTAAACAAGATTTTAGAGTATACTGCCAGCTTGTAAATCTTCTATATATATATTGCAAGAGTATTTTCTTGGGTGTCAAAAGGAGAACGGATTCGCTCAGAATTTTCTTCTTATTTACACTAGATTGTTAAATATTCTGTGCGGCATTTGTACAAATGCCACACAGAATATTTAACAATCTAGTTATTTTTTGAAATACCTACTTAGGAATTAAAAATAATACTATAAATTCCTAGTTAACTAATAAATAATGTATCGTGAACAAGAATCGATATGAATCAACGACTGTCAATGAATTTTATTACGCCCGTTTTCATTGTTTTTTTTTTTTTATATTAGACAATAGTAATTAATTCAAAGATATTCCGCCCATAATGAACCTTGACGAAAGGTGTGTACAACACTGTAAACAAGATGAATTATTATTATTGTAGCTTCGATTTGGGAACTCAGGGGGGTCGGGCGATCCCGCCAGGGTTGCGGGTTGTTCGAAAGAGTTACCGTGGCCCTGGCACAGGCAACTGAAGGAACACGGGTGGGTTTTAGTCAGTTGAAGTCTGATACGCCCTCCCGCTCCACCCAGAGCGGGAGAAGTTATCTGATGATTTCCCATAAAAAAAAGAGTATTGTTAGTATGGACTTTGAAACCTCTGTGCTTGAGCGGGCTTGAGCTGGTAACTGCGGGACTTCGTTCGCGTGAGCGGAGAAGAATACACTAAATTAATTAAATAAGTTACTGCTATTCAGTTCATACGGTTAGACTGGAAGCTGACCTTAACATAGTTGGGAAAAGGCTGGCAGATGATGAAGATACTAAATTAATTAAAGCACACTCCTTTTATGATAAAGCTCGTTTTCCATGGACAGAAACTTAACATACTTTATTATCAGGAAAATTATGATATGCCAAGCTATTTATAAACGAGCATCTTAGTAGTAATTTAACAGAAACAGAAATATAATTTTCCGAGCAAAAATTATTTTTAGGGGTCCGTACCGAAATGGTAAAAAGGAACCCTTATGGTGCGACTCAGTCTGTCTGTCTGTCTGTTACAGCTGGATATCTCAAGAATTACTAATGCTATCAAATTGAATTTTAGAATAGTTTTCGATGACGTTTGCCCAACTATTTTGCAAATAAGAAATACTTTTTTTTGGAACAGAGGCTGAAAAATTCTAAGTGGGGCTACTACGGCATGTGGGATATCATATGAAAAAGCGCTGTTTGCACATTCTCAAACATTTTTTTCTTTTTTTTTTAGACAGCGTAGTTTTCGACTTTTGATGAAAAATGTAAAAAAAAATACCGTTCCCCCTTATCTCCGAAGTTCGCATAGAAAAAAATCTGAAATTATGCTGTCTGATAGAAGTTTATGTATAGATTAGAGGAAAAATAAAACGATGTCTCTAACATACTTTTTTTTAGATATGGTGCGCGAGTCCGACTCGCTCTTGATCGGCTTTTTTAAACCTATTCCGGAAGTATGTCTACTAGACCCTTACTTGTAATTTACCTTGTAATTTTATTTTATTTTATTCTTTTATTTTTGCATACTGAATGTTGACATGACTATTTACTTTGTACAGTATTATATTATTTTAATTTATTATGAATGTGAAGACTATGTAGGTCATTCCTTTTTTTGTTTGTTTTATTTTTTCTCTCAGTTATTATTAATCATCGTCTGGCAGTTTGCGTAATTTATGCGGCCTACCCCAATGTCCTTTCTTTGGTATTGTTCGTCGAATCGTTGCGCTCCTTAAGTTCGCGATTCGCGAGTTGAGCTGCGCGATTACTGACAAATGCGTGCACTGACTGGACAGGTCCTCTCAATCTGTGTGGTTCTTTCCTCAAAAGACCATTTCAGACACCAATCTACATGGTCTTCACATGAAGTGACCAAGATTATGTCTGGACTTTATAAGAGACTGTGACCTCTGAGTTTGTTTCGGCCTTTCTTCTCAGAGTAGTCAGATAGGAAACGCCGACCTCATCTAGTTTAAAAAAAAAACATGATTGACTTGTAAAAGTGTTTGTATAAACCTACTTACAGAAATAAAAATCATTTATCATTTACCTACATTTTAAAGTGTTTATCCCAAGAAATAATACTGTATTATTATACGAGTAGATAAATACAGGCTTTTGAAGCGGTACCCTACCTTAAAACCGTGATCTCTGCATTCCTTAAAAATAAACAATCTTATTTAAATCACAAATTTTAATATACATTCTCACTGCACCAATCCACCATCAGATTGAACGATTAGAGGCGTTGTACCGTGTAACACGGACAGACAGAATTAAAACTTTCGTTCCAACTACTTGACTACGGTTCACGCCACGGGTTGTCGCTTGTCTGATTCGAATGTTATATGCTCTAGCGCATGTAGTTTTGCTTGATATTTTGTTTATGTGATGCGATAGATTAGTTACCTGTTCACTGAGATCCGTAATAATTCAGTGAAATAAAATATCTGTTAAAAACTTTCGAAGACTTCAGAATGCTCGGGTTTTTTTTTCGGATAGCGTCAGAAAAGTTATTTTTCCAATACTTACGTACCTACTAAGAAAGAGCTCGTGGGTATGTAATGACAGCCGCACGGGTCAATCCATCAGGTTAAGCTACGCTTGCCGGGGTTAGTCTGTGGATGGGTGACCATCTTTTCATACAGAGACTCCTCCGTGCCTCGGAAAGCACGTTAAGCCGTTGGTCCCGGCTGTCATTTGAGGATCTTTGACATTCGTTACGGGTCGGCAGAAGCCCGAAAATCTGACAACCAGTCTTACCAAGGGGTATCGTATTACCCAATAACTGGGTTGTGGAGGTCAGATAGGCGTTTAGGATCTTTGATAGTCGTTGCACTAGTCAGAATTCATACAAAGAGTATCATGTTACCCAGTGACCGGGTTGTGGAGGTCAGATAGGCAGTCGCTCTATGTAAAATACTGGTATTCAGCTGCATCCGGTTAGACTGGAAGCCGACCCCAACATAGTTGGGAAAAGGCTAGGCAGATTGATTGACGTACCTACTCAGGGCTAAGCATTGCCATACAACGAACGAAGCAATGCCGCCAGTTTCTTGGGTACATTACCAGTCGACAGAGATGCGAATAAATTTTACGACGTCATATTTTTGAGAATAGTTTTAGTTAACTTAGAATATATATTTTTGTTAATTTTATTAATTAATTAGGTGTACGTTGTTAATTAATTGGAATAAATCTTATATTTTTATAGGACTATCTTAAGAATTCTATCTGGAAGATAATATTCACCAATATGACAGTACCTGGATATCAGAGATCGGAATAGGTAGAGCATAAATACCTTAACTTCGAGGAAAGAAGTAACAAGAGTGGATAATACCTCCTATAAAATCCCGGAATGATGAACATGACGATTAAATCTCGGGATTTAAGAAATTGTGAATTATTTATTGTAGGTAGTTTGAATACATTCGTAACAAATTGTGTATTTTTAATAAAATAATAAATTTATTGCAATTTCCTGGGAAATAAGTAATTGCGAATTGTTTATTATTTGATTATAAGTATATAATTTGTTACGAATGTATTCAAAGTACAATAAATAATTCACAATTTCTTAAATCCCGAGATTTAATTGTCATGTTTAGGTATCATTCCCGGTTTTATAGGAGATACCAGCTAATATAAAATAGTGAATTGAATAATAAATAAATAACACATAAATAGAAAAAACAAGAGTGGATAATACTATCCACTCTTGTTACTTCTTTCTTAGAAGTTTGGGTATTTATGCTCTACTTATTCCGATATCTGGTTAAAACACTTCAACAGTGGTCGTCCATAATTCTAGAGCTTATATTAACAATGTTAGGCAATATTGCCATCATTTCTGAGCTTGGCAAACCTATTACACTTCTACAAAATTAAATCATTAAAATCAATAAAAGAAATATTAAGATAAAATCACACCCAACGATTTCTATTAGTACATAATAACTTACATAGACAAGGTTACAATCTATTGTATAACTTTTTGCTTGTCATGGTAATAAGTAGGTACAGATACTGGGCCACAAAAAAAAAAACTTTAATTCAATTGTTACATTCATACGCAAAGTGATATTATTCATGAATCATGTCGCTTATGGGTTTATGAGTACGATGAGGTAAGTACTATGACAAACGATTTTTCCTCATTTATTTTATACTAACAGTTACCCGCGACTTCGTCTGCGATCCAGGATAAAAATAGTCTATGTCCTTCTCCAGGTCCCAGGCTACCTGTCTGTCAAATTTCATTCAAATCCGTTCAGCCGTTTTAGCGTGCAAACTTAATAACAAACAAACAAACCCACTTTCGCATTTATAATATTATAGTTAGGATTCAGGTGATGGATTGGTCTTTCGTTGTTCTTCAACAGGGCAACCCTACGTAAAAGAAAGCTAAATCTTGACTTTATTTTCGCATATTATCATATTATCGACAAATATTAGGTTTTATTACATTGATTATAGTATATTACGTATTAAATTAGTTATTTGACAAATACATCACCCTTTGGCGCATAAGGGCACTGCTGGATAAACGATTTAAGTTTCAGCCTCAATCAGAAATACCTGTTCGTGTAGAGAACCTTAAAAACCCTAATTACAAGTTAAAGGGCACTAACTATATCACCTTTCCAATGACAGCCATTCAATTCAACTTCCAACTGATCAGTTATGTTTCTTTTTACGATTTGTAAATAACCTACTGATTATTCGATAATTTCTCTGAAATTATGCCCTATCATTTAAACGCACACATAACATTATACACTCACGAATCAGGGTAGCCTTTTCCAACTATGTTGGGGTCGGCATCCAGTCTAACCGGATGCAGCTGAATACCAGTATTTTACATGGAGCGACTGCCTATCTGACCTCCACAACCCAGTTACTGGGTAATACCATTTAGGAAGACTAGTTGTCATACTGCCGGGCTTCTGACGACCCGTAACGACTGTCAAACATCCACGAATGACAGCCGGGACCAACCGCTATGTGAAGATCACCCATCCACGGACCAACACCGGTAAGCGTAGCTTAAGGCGGTGCTATATGTAAATTAGGCTGGAACTGAAGAAGTTTAAAACCTTTTTTCTCCATAACCCGTACGATAATGATCTTTAAAAAAAAATATGTTAAACTACACAATAAAACGCATGTCCCCTTCACTTCGAAAAAAATAAAAAATAATTTTAAATATCATTAACATACATGAAAAGTAACCCCTGTTTTAGAAATATAAAACCTTTTTTCTTCGAAACTATTAATCGCTAGGTTTTTTTATAGTCATCATGATATTGCACAATACAATACCTAGGGAATCCTCGGCTTATTTTTTTAAATAACTTTTCTAATTATTTATAGTCATTATTTTTTACATAAATCGACACTCAATCGCGTGAGCAACCCCTCTGTCGCCTATTAATTTAGTGCGGGACGAGACGCAGTGCTGAACGGACCTGTACCACTTTTTCCCGCATTTTTTCGTTGGTGACAATACCATTAGAAAGTATTGTAAACAAATACCTACCTACTTATTTTGTTGATTTTAATAGTTTTTGTGTGTGTAAATATTAGAGTAGTTTTTAGTATATAGTTAGTAATACTGCATAGGAAATATTTGTGTTAATATAAGTTTATTTATAAAATCAATATGGGTGACAAAAAAAGACGCACTAAGCGTAATTTGAAAATAAAATACAAGAGGAGAATAAAAAGAATGAAACGGTAAGTAATTTGAGTACCTATCTAACATTTTACTAGTAACCATCAATCAAGCGTTTTCATAAAAAGATATAGGTAGGTACGTATAAGTAATATGCGTACCTAAGCAGGTACCTACCTATCAGCTGCTTATACTTACCTAGGTACCTTTCGTCGCCAGAACGAGAAACTGTTTTCGTTTCGAATTTGCCAACGGAAATTCGTACGTGTTTAATGGCAACAAGGTATAGATTCCAAACGACCGGGCAGCATTACGACACGGCGGCACAGTTACGACATAACGAGCTATAGATTCGCATGCAGTGAATCTATAGCTTGTTACTATTAGACACGTACGAATTTACGTTGGCCGGAGTTAACTAGTTTATCGTGTTTAGATATCTATACCCATCACGTCTGCGGAGTTTCGCTAGCTAATTTAATTTTACCCTGTATATGTGTCGCAGCTAACTAGTTTATCATATTTAGATGTCGATACCCATCAGTCTGCGGAGTTTCGCTAGCTAATTTAATTTGAACCTGTATATGTGTCGCAGCTAATTAGTTCATCATGTTTAGATATCGATACCCATCACGTCTGTGGAGTTTCACTAGCTAATTTAATTTGACCCTGTATTATTACTCATCGCAATCAGATTGCTAATACAGGGTAATAATTAGGCCAGCCACATACAGTCGGAATTCCGTCCCGGAATTCCGTTTCGAAATATCGTTTCGGAATTTCGAAAGCAGCAAACCCATACAAAGTCACGCACAGACTACCATGCGTAATTTTGAATCGGAGAAAATTTCGAACGGAGGACTACTTGTACGGTGTGATAGATCCTTGATCTTGCATGGATTTGCTGCATTCGAAAATTCCGAATCGATGTTTCGAAACGGAATTCCGACAGTATGTGGACTTTTTTGTCCATCCTCTTTGGACCTCATGGATGTAACCTGCAGATTGCGACTCTCGGGGTACAAGGGGTCGAAAAGTAACGAGGTTGGCGAGTTTCATAGGACCCTAAAGTTCTAAGCAAATCAAATGACATATTTTAAAATCGGATTAACGTAACCCTTTTATAAGTAAACGTGGATGAACGTATACAATATAAGCTACAATATTTTTTAAAGCCATCAGTATTTCAACTGAATTTTATATTTTACTTTGTTTTAGGGGACTGAAGAATTATCGATTGGTAGACGTACTGTAAACATCAGTCATTTTTTTAAATCAATCCAAGAAATATCAAGCCACGGACCATTGGACTGCGGTTTAAAATCAATAGAAATCGTATCTGAACGTTTGACAGGTTTAATGAATAAATTAAAACTGTAATGTCTTTTATGTAACATGAGTTTTATAATAGAGGGAGACAACACCCCAGAAGAAATGAATTTAAACACATGTGCCGTAGCTGGGGCAATAGCAGCAGGATGTGGACATACGCAATTTCTGGAAATTACGTCAACTCTAGGACTTCCTGAGATCTCACAAAAATGATTCACCTTTCATATGGATATAGTTAACAAAACGTGGGAATCTGAAGCGTTAAGATCTTTGAACGAAGCTGCTGAAGAGGAAAGATGTGCTGCCGTTGAAGAGGGTAAAGTAAATGCAAAGGGAATACCGATAATTGATGTCATTGCTGACGGATGTTGGGGAAAAAGATCATACAAGAAAAACTACTCCTCACTGTCAGGAGCAGCAGCCATACTTGGTAAACGTAGCAATAAAATATTGTTCATGGCTGTCAAAAATAAGTTCTGCTACATTTGCGCTAGAGCAGAAAATAAAGGAATCTCGACAAACAAATCATATTTGTTATAAAAACTATACAGGTAAATATTTTATGTGTTTTACATAAAAATCCTAGTAATATTATAAGTGGAAACGTATTGCTGTTTGTTTGTTTTATAAATTAACTAAACGTAAATGGTTCGCCTTATTATTTTGAAATCAAACTAAATATCTATTATATAAAAATGGTAGAGGTAACCCATTAGAGAACTAAAGCCGTAATATAGGTTTTGTATACTGAAAGCTACATTATTATACTTTTTGTCTTTATTTACAGGACCATCTACCGGCATGGAGTCAACGATTATTGTCGAGGGATTTAAGAAAAGCATAGAAATGCACAATTTGATATATGGCAGAATTATATCAGATTGTGACGCCAACACATATTCAAAGCTTTTGCAAGAAAGGCCGTACGAAAATTTAACAATAGAAAAAATTGAATGCCGAAACCACTTGCTGAGGATTTTTTGCAACAAACTGCAGAGTTTTACAACAGACACGAAATTTCTAATACGGTTCATAAAACTCCTAACAAAGAAAAGAATATTAACCATGCGAAAAGTAGTAGTAACTGCAATTGCAAAATACAAGCATACTGATAATGCAATGCAACTCCATGCTGATATAATGCTTGCTGCAGAACATGCTTTTAGCCAACATACCACGTGCAAAGGATACTTTTGTGGCAAACTAGGCGAAATAGAAGATATTGACAAAGACTTTCATACAAACACTCTGTGCCAAAAAATAAAATTAATATTATCACAGCTAGCGGCACACTCACGCATTTTTTGCACGATGTCGACAGCCACTCTGTAGAGAGATATCATAGCGTTGTTGCTAAATTCATAGGTGGCAAAAGGATAAACTTTGCTCAAAAATAACAATATCAGATGAGATGTAATACTGCGGCATGTAATACTGCGGCAATCATTTAACACAAGAAAACCTTTGAGCATCTTGCATAAACGTATTGTAGGCAGAAGTCCAAAAGGACAAATACATAAATTTTAAATGAACAGAATAAAGCGACAGATAAGACCTAAAAAATATACAAAGAAGAAAAGAAGAACATTGGAAAATCAAAACGCCTTTTCCATCAATTATGGACAGGATTGCGCGAAACCCGATATGTCAAAGGAAATGCTAGAGGAATCGAAAATAATATTTTTGAAAAATTTAGAGAAGAATGAAGATGAAAGAATAAGAATTGAAACAGGTACAATACTTCAAAGTGAGTCAAGTGAATGGCTTGAACTAAGAAGAAATTAACTGACGGCTTCAAATTTCGGTAACGTAATTAAAAAACGCAATGGCATCAGTTGTGCTAATATGGTGAAGAATATAATTTATAAAAACCTAATAGATCACGTCAAATCAGTCAAACATGGGCTAGAAAATGAAAGTATTGCTAAAACTCAATTAGAAAAAGAATGAATGACTGGCCTGTTGGTCTAGTGGTTAGTGGCCCTGACTGCTATGCCGGAGGTAGTGGGTTCGATTCCCACCCAGGACAAATGTTTGTGTGATGAGCACGATCATTTGTTCTGTGTCTGGGTGTAATTTATCTATATATGTATGTATTTAGAAATATATAAGTATGTTTATCAGTTGTCTAGTACTCATAACACAAGCTCTGCTTAGCTTGAGACTAGACGGCGTTGTGTGATAGTTGTGGAATATTATTATTATTTTTTGATATTTCTCGGGACCCTGGGGTCCCGGACCTTTGGAAGGCGTACGAGGAGCCGAAGCCAACTCGCAGAGGCCCCTTAGATAATTTTAAATGATGAGGAGGCACCAACCGACGATTATCCCTGTATGCACTATGCAAGTGCACCCAAGGACAACCCCCGGTTGGTACAGGACTATTGTTGTACGTGAAAACAAAACATATTGGGCTATGGGTTTGGGTGGCTAAAGTGGATTGGGTAACTTGAACTATGGAAGAACTATGTCCCCTGCCTGACCAATGTTATATATTATACACGGATAAAATGGCAGGGGGTGACTTGCACACTCAATAATGGGCCCCCGGAGACGGCCGCTAGCACATAGTGACGTAGCGACAAGGAGGCAACACTTCCTGAGGTGCTTGAGGAGTGGAGAGGTATTCCACGGCTATCAGGACAATCCCGGAAATACGGTCAAGATCCCTACCAGCACCTTACTGGAATACTTCCTTCCTCCGAGCACGTTTGCTCTTGCGAATCTCCACTCAAGCCAGCCAATAAAGGCAAGAAAGAGGTGGGAGCTCTGTTCCTCGTCAGTGTTCACTCCAGCCAGCCAATAAAGGCAAGCCAGAGATGAGGACAAGATTTCTCCCGGGAGATAGGGTCCATGGGGTCGCTACTGCCCAACAGCTCACCACATGCTGCCCTGCGGGTTTCAATATCTCTCTTGGTCTGGCTCCTCATCCTAGACCCGTTCCGGCAAACTCTACCGGCACAGACCTAAAGTTTCGAGCACGCAAGCCCCACCACGACGTCAACGTAGAGATACAGCTGTGGGGTTATTATTATTATTTCCTTTATTCATTTTTTTTACATATAAGTTATATTTTTAAATATTAGAATTAAAAAAAAAAAACATTTAAAAATATAAAAAATAGAAATCCACCGGCATGGGGAACAGGGTCCAAGCTACCGGTGGTTAGGGTCCCAGAGACAGGAACCTCCTCACAATACGCGCCGTATCAAGGAGTACTGCCTTCTGAATCAGGCCCTTCACCCAGCCACCCAACGAGAGCCTCTTGAGATGTTGGTCGAGGCTCTTAGCGATAAGGCCATTGACCGTAACGACTATCGGCACAATGATTGCCGAGTCCACATTCCACATAGCGACAACCTCGTGGGCTAAGTCGAGATACTTCAACTGTTTCTCCTTCTCAGCCTTCACGAGGTTCTCGTCATGCGGGATAGTGACATCGATTATCATTGTGCGGCGCACTGATCGATCTATTACCACTATATCAGGCTTATTGGCTACAATAGTCCTGTCAGTGATAATAGATCGATCCCAGTATATCGTGACATGGTCATTCTCGAGAACTGGGTCGGGCACATACCTGTAATACGGTACCTCAGAGTCCACAAGGCCGTATTTCAGAGCAAGTTGCTGATGGATAATCCTGGCTACTTGATTATGCCTGTGCAAATACTCGCCGTTAGCTAAACGAGAACACCCAGAAGTAATATGTCTGATAGACTCACCGGGACAATGGCATGCCCGACATATGTCGATCGTCCCGTCTTTCATTATATACTTCCGGTAGTTATTCGTTAGCATAACTTCATCCATAATCGCACAGACTGAACCTTCGGTTTCCCCAAAGAGGTCACCGAAGCGTAGCCAGGCCACGGACGCTAAGAAATCTACGTCGGGCCCATGAAGGGCCCGGAAAAAGCGTCCGTGAAGCTCCTTGCTTTGCCATACTTCCTTGCGGTCGTTGGTACTAAGCACCACAGGTTTGCGCCAGTTCTCTTTAGCCAAGGACAACGGGGTGAGTCCCTTGTCCACTGCAACCACATCTCGGTGCATACCCACGTCAGCCTTGAGAAAATATTCTCTGAGACTGCACACCTCGCGGTTGTGGAGGGTCTTAGCATTTAAAAAACCTCGACCCCCGCACTTCCGCGGAATGTACAGCCTCATGACAGACGAACGTGGGTGATGCATCCGGTTTGCAGTCAGCAGTGACCGGACTCTCCTATCCAGGGCGTCTAGTTCCGTCTGGGTCCACTTTAGTATGCCAAAGGAGTACATTAGGACCGGCATGACCCAACCGTTAAAGGCACGCACCTTGTTGCCGCCTGACAAAGAACTATTAAGTACCTTTTTCAGGCGACCAAAGAAGCGCTCCTGCAACGATTGTTTCACGTCAGGTCCGTTAATGCCTAACCCCTCTGACATACCCAGGTATTTGTAGGTATCAGTTGCGGAGAGTGATCTCAGGTTTATAGAATCTGAGAGTTGTAGTCCCTCAGATTCCACAATCCCGCCCCGCTTTACATGCATGACTGCACATTTACTCGTATCTACACCAAATTCCATCCTGATGGAATCACTAAAAGTTTTAGTTACTTTTAGTGACTCCAGCAGTTGCAATTTGTTGGTGGCAAACAGTTTCAAATCATCCATATAAAGCAGGTGGGATATTACCTGACCCCCTCTCCGCAAAGGACAGCCCAGCCCTGTACCCTCCAGCAGAGTGCTAAGAGGGTTCAAGGCTAAACAAAACCACAGTGGACTCAGACTGTCGCCCTGGAATATTCCCCGCTTAATCCTAATAGGTTCGTTGCTCCCCTGAATTTGTCGGCATCCTGGATAGCGAAGAACCGTCCTCCACTGCCCCATACACGTCGTTAGGAAGGTGCTCAGAGTTGTATCAATTTTGTACAACTCTAACACCCTCAAGAGCCATGTATGCGGCACCGAATCAAAGGCCTTCTTATAGTCTATCCAACATGTCGACAAATCCTTTCGGGATCGACGGACCTGTTGGCTTATGGCCATGTCAATGAGGAGTAGCTCCTTGGTGCCGCGGGACCCATTCCTACATCCATTTTGAGAGACAGACATAATAGAATTCTTTTCTAAATGAGAATTAATTTTCTCTCTCAAAATGGATGTAAGGAGTTTATAGACCGTCGGCAAACAAGTGATCGGCCTATAATTTTTGGGTTCCGTGGCATCGCCTGACTTATGGAGCAGGTGAGTAACTCCTGTTGTAAAGAGCTGTGGCAGCGACCCAGACTCTAAGGCCGACTGGAATTGCGATGCTAAGCACGTGTGTGAACTTTGCAGCCATTTAAGCCAAAAATTGTGCAGTCCGTCCGGTCCCGGAGATTTCCAGTTCGGTATCGGACGGGCTGCACTGGCTACATCAGAGGAAGTAATTATTACTTCCTCCATCTCCGGTATGGCGTCACACACGCGCTCAACATCCCGCATCCATTCAGCCTCAGTATGGCAAACGGGCACCGACCAGATGTTACGCCAGAATATGCTAGTGGCATCATCATCCGGGCGGCATACGTCTGCCACATTTTGCTCAGGTCGCTCCCATGCTCTATACACCCACCTTTGATCACGCTGGAATATGCGATTCTGGGTATACCGCTCAACCCGTCGCTTATACCTACGGATACGGCTTGCCCATGCACAGACCTTCTGCTTCAGGAAGTCAATGCGCTCTGTGACACGGGACATATATTCTTGAGGACTGATTCCAGTCCCCGAGAACGCCCGCCTCACAAAGCGCATCACTCTAGGGCGAGTATTGCCCTCCCTGAAGCAGTATAGTTTGCCGATGAGCACCCTGGTCCCCTCGATACGCCGCTCGATCCTGCACTGCCAGGCTGGAACAGCGGGTTTTGGTCGTGTAGCTATGTCACAATTTGGAAATTTGACATTGGCTACACGACACGCCGCAATAGCCGCGCAATACAAGATCGAGTGCGTATCTACGAGATCTTCGCTGCTTTCAAAATAAAAACCAAGCAGCGAATCCAAGGCACACACCATCGCCCTATTCGTTCTGTGCATAGGCAAGCGAGGTAAATGTGGTCTAAGTTGGACGGGGGCAGTTCTAAACTCCCGAATCGCATCCTCCAGCGCGCTCCTCAATCGTTCGTTATACTGGCTACTTACCGTAACAGTCTCATCGCCCCCCTCCTCATCATTAACATAAGACCGCGGTTGGGTTATGTCACTGACTAGAGGTTGCACCGCGGTCTGTGACGGGACAGGGACGATACGATTGCTCAGTACCTCTGAGCGCAGCCTATCAAGCGCGGCGTCGTCCAATCTGTGATTCCGTTGGATAACCCGCACCTGATCCGAAAGTCGTTGGGCCGAGACGTTGATGGCTGGTTGAAGCGCCTGGAACAGAGACAGCATCCTATCGCGGTACGCAGTGAGGTTAGTTCCCCCCTCTGTAGCCCCGTAATATGCGCGCATGACGTTCTCATTTATTTGTTGAGTCCATTTCATGCGCTGCACACAACCACCGGCAGCGGGGACCCGGCTCGGGGCCGGTTGGCCCCTAGATCCCATGCCGTTCGGTGGCCGGCCTCTTCTCGGCCGACGAACTGGTGGTGGTGTTGTCGGCGGCGAGAAGTATTCGTCACTCGAGCTCGACGCAACTGCAGCAGCCGGTATCACTGGACTCACGTCTGGAGCAGGTTCCGGCAACTAGTTAACTAACAACTAATTATTATTAATGAATAATTGATTAGGCCTGCCACATACAGTCGTAATTCCGTTTTGAAATATCATTTCGGAATTTCGAAAGCAGCAAAGCCATACAAAATAAACGAAGAACTACTGTACGTGTGTGATACATCCTTGATTTTGTATGGATTTTCTGCCTTCGAAAATTCCGAATCGATATTTCGGAACGGAATTCCGAAACGGAATTCAGTCTGTGTATGTGGCCGGCCTTATTGAACTAATAAGTTCCGGGCCCACGACCGCTTGTGACTTATAATAAATTGAACTGAGGTCACGGGTCGTATGGGGCCCACAAACCATATGGGACGCCTTGTGGTTCATGGACCCCATGAACCTAATATGGCATTTGAGCTTCGTGCAAGCATATGGCCGGCAGATTTGTGTATTGCTCAGATTTTCCACTTGATTTATTTTGCGTTTTTTTTTTTTTTTAATATTTGAAGTACTTAAAACAACTACTAGTAGTACTTTTAGGTACAAACTTATTCACTTTTATTTATGAGCGAAGTCGCGGGGAAAGCTAATAATAATAACTGTCTATATTCTGCCGCCCATTTTCTGTTTTAGTAATATTACAATGAGTTCTTAGTCATTAAAAATATATATTTTCTAAAAATATAATAATTTACACAAGTGTTGTATTTGTTTTTCTACAACATACATGTTTTTACCTAAAAATGTTCTGCACCACTGCTCTGAAATATGCAACAGGCTACCTATGCGTGCGTCGCGCGTCATGGCTCTGTGGCAGTCAGCGGTGCAAAATAGAATATTAGTGATCGCTTCGCGCGTAATTATAATGAGGGGGTGCGCGGGGCATTCTCGGCGTAAACGCCTATTTGAGCGAGGTCAACGGCGTAATGCCAAGCCTTAACCTGATAGATCGACCTTGTGGCTGTTATTACTTAGTCACGAGCTCCTACTCACCAATAAACAAATAACAACTCCAGCATTTATATTCAATACAAACACTGCACTAAATAAAATCATGTCCACGTCCAACTGAATGGCTAACGCATATATTCTGCATATGATTTATACGGCTGGCCCTGCGTGTATTCTATATTAGTAATTATAACCACGTGAATGTTTTCGCAAACTCATAATTGGGTCAAGATAAGTAATTATGCGGATAATTGCATACGCGCAGTCTCTGTGTAAAGGAGGTGAGTGATAAATCAAGCTAAGTCCTGTTTTTAGCTGGTATTTTGGTTCAATTTTAAAGAGCTTTTTTACCAAAAACCAATATGAGGTTACAAATTGTTTCTAGTTTTAATGTAAAAGTACTAAAATAAGAACAAAACAAAATAAACTAATTTTGGTAAAAATATAATATCATAACCTAACCAAAACTATTAAAAAACTAAAATATAGCGTCGAAAATCTCCTCCGCATCGCTGGTAATGTACCCAAGAGACTGGCGCATATAACCATATAACTTCGTACGTAAGAATAATTACCTAATGTATTATATACTAAAACCTTCCTGAAAGTATGTAGATCACGTCAGTGAAAGAATCGTCAAAATTGGTTCATTAGTTTTTGTGAAAATCGTGGACATACAAACCGTGGTCGGTCGAACCTCCTTTATTGAAGTCAGTTAGAAATATTAAATAAATCACAATTTCTTAAATCCCGAGATTTAATCGTCATGTTTATCATTCCAGGATTTTATAGGAGGTATTATCCACTCTTGTTACTACTTTCCTCGAAGTTTAGCTATTTATGCTCTACATATTCCGATCTTTGCTAATAATATTTCAAGCCAATAGCGTATCCACATAGTGCATTAATATTTTGCTTAGACCTCTGGTCGAAGATCTTTTGTTATCAACGCAAAGAGTATTTACTAAACCAACGTTGTGGCTCTGCCTCGCACAGGGTCACAGCATTATGCTGAGCGATGACCGTTTTGCGTGAATGTGACGCATATTTTCCCCCAACTTGTTCTTTTTGTGTTTGTGTTCTTTCTTTGCGTCATGGTTACCGCAAATAAACATATTATCTTTCTTTTTTTTACTCAATGGTTCAATTACCTCCTCCTTTTTTAAGTAAGCTAAAAAAAATATTTGCTCCTATAAATCCAGTCTCCTAACTATTAAACATATCGGTGCTAATTAAAAGAAACATAATACGAAATTATCGTCCCATCCTATTAGTGTCTGTTAGATGAATATAAATGTGTTTGCATCTGTGAAGCAATCATTTTGCCATTGGCTATGTTTTAAAAAGAGATCTTGATAAATACTAAATTGCCGTGGGCCATGTTTAAAATAACCTCAATTTTACGAGGACATGTTCTTTCTATGACAAGGCGATAGAGGATACTTAATTTAAAAGGAAAGTTATAAATTGGTAAGAAACAAAATTAAATTCTCCATTGCGTGGTTAGGCATGAAATAGCAGACACAGCTCACCAATTTTACCCAGAAGATGTTTTACAAAGTTCCTACAGCGGACTATAAGAAAACTTAAGTACTATAAAACCGTTAATAATTACGGCTTTACACCTTTTATTTTTCGGGGGAATATCTTCAAAAGGCGCCCGGGCTTTGGAGAAAAGGCCGGTGAGTGTGGGATTTTTACCTCACTGAAACCACTCTGGTGGTCACCATCTGGGGGTCACTCTGGGGAGACTGTAAAGGGGTCACGCTGAAACCTAACTGTATACTATAACTATGCAAATGTGCAAGGCAGCACGTGACCAATGTGCGCCGTCTTCCCTTAGTACGCCTTTACACCTAACTACATTTACAATACAATACAATACAATAGCCACCTTTATCGTGAAACTCCATTCTTATTCTATTTTAATTGTAGTTCTTTCTTTCCTGAGTTATTATAATATATCTCGGAGTTCAGTGTGCCGCTTCACAAAGGTCTCCGCTAATGATTTCCATTGCTTTCCATCTTTTGCAACTCTTCTCTAGTTTGGACCTGCTGTGAGATTGACTTCATCCTCCCATCTTTTACGTTGAGGACCTCTATTTCGTTTACTGTTTCTAGGGTGTCACTCTGTCAGACTTTTACTCCATTGATGGCTCCGACACATGTGACCCGCTCATCTCCATTTTATTTACCAGGGTTTAAATTGGGCTTGGCTTCCTAGAATAGTCTACTTAGGTAATTTAGGCTACATCTTTTATCAGACTTTAACTAAGTATCTGTAACTGGGAAAAACCCTGAACCGCCAGTTACCCATCTTATGATAAAACTGAGGCAAGTGTACGTTAAGTATGTAACAACTGATAGCCGTATACCCATCATCACACTTTATGTCAGTCTGAGGCAACATGTGCTTACCATGTCTATGCCCTGTTTATTTTGCTAAGAAACCGCCATGTTTATGGTTTGTTTAATTTTTTTGTGACGTAAGTTGTAACATGTTGATATCGCTGTAAAATAGACAAATTGTAACTGATGATTCGTGCTTTCAGGAATGTTTCAGGAGCGATGAATAATGGATGCAGTGCGGGGTGGTAAATGTCGATAATTCGGTATGCGTTTGTTTTGGTTTTTCTGTACTAAAAGACTACGTTTCTATGTAGTTCAGCTGGGTTTTACGTTTTTTATCCAGAGTCAATAACATTTTAGGTTAAAGAATAGTTACCTATTTATGCTACAAGTGCGGAAAGTAGGTGATCTCTGACGAGTGTATAAGTCGACACGAGGCGGAAATCATCTTACGCACGTGTATCATACAACGTTTTACTATGCATTGTGCGAGGAAATAAAATATCTTATATTGAAAAAGTATATTTCTTTTTATGTAGCCGGTAAGAGGCTGTTGTTGGCATTTTGTGTCACTTGAACGTGACATTTTTAGCAGATTTACACAGATCGACTCCGAACTAAGCAAGAAATTAGTAAAATAGCGGGCTAATTTTGAATACATGTGCGCTCAGCATATCTACTACTGCGCATGTGCAAATAGCTGCCACGTCGTCGTATCGCAAAAAGGCAGGAGCAAAATATACGTTCAGCCAAACATATTTAATGAATATTTAAAATTATTTTATTGATCAACATCTAAATTTAGAGTATTCAATAACGCGTTTAATGAAGTATTCGTTTTATTGTACCTTTTTTATGAATGATAATTAACGACTAATTTGTAAAACTTTTCTCAAATAATAAAAACTCTGCGTCGGGCTGACGACGGAATTAAAAGTAAAAAATAAAAACTGAAAAGTAAAAAGCACTAATGCGAAAAATTAGCACTTTCCACACAATTTCACTGCTTGAAAAACGCTCTTTTCGAGCACATGCATTGTAAAATAATGTTTTCTACTTTACAGTGGGTTAGGTATGTAAATATCCTATTTTTTTACTGGTAATAGACATATACATTACATATTATGTAGAAAGAGATGAACTCGGAAATTGAAATATAAGCTGGATGTATGTATTGAGATAGTTAAAACTAGGCTTGAAGTATCCCAATAATTTATAGTTGACCATCACTTTCTCCTCATACTCCTTGCCTAGTTGTTGAACGTCATTTTCCTCAGCGGATTATCAGAAATCAATGATTTCTGATGGTTTCTGTGCATAACGGAAAAAACTGAAACTGATTCACACCTCTTCATTTTAAGAAAAAATGACAATGGTGTTAATCTGAAGTATCAACATTTTGTTACACGAAACCGGTAAAGTAAATAAATGTACATAAAATTTACCCCATTACCCTTAAGGGATATGCTCTTTAGCATATACCTTAAATAAATGAAATCGAATTTTAATAATACGACAGTAAATGATCTCGAATTTTAGAAATACGGCAGTAAATGAAATCGAATTAAAAAAAAAAAGTTTTGAGGTGTGGGACAGCCGGTTGGAACTAAGTTCAGTTCGCTGTATATTTTGTATTAATACAGTCCCATCTAGTATGGT
Organism: Dicycla oo; assembly: GCA_948252095.1. Lineage (NCBI taxonomy): Eukaryota > Metazoa > Arthropoda > Insecta > Lepidoptera > Noctuidae > Dicycla > Dicycla oo. The sequence continues at coordinate 8,697,231 of OX411727.1, read as the reverse complement.
CTTTTAACACAGACAGGGTTATCTGTATTTAAATAAATGTATCGTCGTCCCAACATTGTATGCCTAATAGGAAAATACAATAGAAATGTGTTTTGAAAAATTACCTATTAAATTAATATTATATATTAGTTCGAAAATTGATTACATTTTTCAAAAAAACCATATATTGTTTTCATTTAACATTCTTAAAAATTTGCTCCCGTGTGAGCGAGAGAGGTGACAAAATGCGACAACCCTCTTAAGAACTAACTTATAAGACTCATGTATATAGGGGATTTGGCACCAGGCCATGCGAATTAAAAAAATATCTCATACAGAAATTATACATTTCTGAAAGATTTTAGTAGAAACGAAAATAATTGAATAACAAGAAAATGTTTAATTCGGTTCTATGCTAATAATTATAGTTTGGTTGATTTGTCTTGTAGAAAGCATTGGCAGGATAGCAACATAAGAATAGTAAATACACGATTATTTAATTTAAGTCCAAGTTCCATAATTATTTAAATCATCTCTTCTCTTATCAATAAACCAAAAAGCAATTCATCTAATTCACACTCCACAATCGAGCGAGTTCTAATATCTCGTTAATCTAAAATAATCGAGATGTGATATCGATAAACCGTTGTGGCAATTAGCGTCACGGCAAGCGCTAAGATCAATTCATAGATTACTTCAATCAAATATTCTTGCTGGTGGACCAAAAGGCGGTCAATTATCAGAGCGATTAAAAAACGATGTTTGTTTTGCTCGATGTAAACAATTGAATGCCAGGCTGTTACTTTTTAAGACGTTTCCGGTTTCGATTCGAATTGATTTATCGATCTCATGATCGATTTAAGTCGAGTTATTTTTGAGGTCAATTATTTTTTGTTTTAAATCTGGTCAGTAATTATAGTATATTTGTAAGTATATTATGATATAGATTTACGCTAGATTTCTGAAGTCAATAAACATAAAATAACAGGAAAGAAGTTATAGGAATAACACCAATATTTTTACCGATCGCATAAAGTTACTTCACATGTCACAAACTTGCTTTACGTCAATCTGCATTAAAATGTAACACAATACTGCACTGATTAAAATTATCCGCACTGACAGTTAATCCGATATAACCGAGCACTGTCACCGATCGGATTAATGCACTTCAAATCGATTCATCAACACATCACTTATAAATCGAATTTTAAATTCGGAATTCGATCGCGTAAATAGAATGCGTGTAAGCGGTTCAGTGGTTGTACAACTACTGGAGTACTGGCGTAGTACTCGAGATAGTGTTGGGTCGGTTTGCCCCGCAGCCTGCGACCGATTAATTCATGATTTAAGATAAGTTTGTGAGACGTGGGACCGAGACATCGCAAGTTTTTTGGCAAATAGGACCGCATATGCGTGACAGGACGGCTAGTCTGATAGTTAGCTGTTAAAATTGTAACAGTATTACGAGTTTCTGTATGATGGATGGTCTCAATTAGTGTTGGGAATGACACTGAGTGCTGGTAATCGATTAATTAATAACGTTTAGTTTGGTTGATGTATTGTTCTCGAGCTTAACGACGATGAAGTGCCAATACCTCCTAACTGACATTTGTCAAGAAATTCACTTTATTATCATTTTGAATTTAAAAGCGACATTCATACATGTTTTAGTGAAATCTCCTAAGTGTATTTAGTTAGATTTAATGCTGTTGCAAGTAAATACACTTAGGAGATTTCACTAAAACATGCGAATAACGCATTTAAATTGCAAAAGATAAAAAAGTGAATTTCTCGAAAAAGGTCAGTTAGGAGGTATTGGCAAATCACCGTCGTTAAGCTATTTGTAGGTATAGTATCCGTTGTCCGCACGTGCTTTGTAACAAGAGTGTAGCTATAGGTTTCGTGAAAGTTCACTTACACTTTTGCGAGTCTTACACTTTTAGTCACTACGGAAAAGCAAATACATATTCCAAAGGGGCCTTGTAGTATTTTGAAAGCTCTTCCTTATTGTTTTTACAAGTAAGATAGTTTACAAGACTCTACAAAAACTATAAACCAGTTACATGATAAACAAAAAATGTTGTTAAAATTAGCATACTATTAAAGCATGCAGAACAACCTACACCTACAATGTGCAAACATTGGAGAAATAACGAGTTATAGAATAGTACATTACTTAGCTACTACGTAACTTATAAATAAGTTCATTACTTATATAAAAGATGTGATTGAAGCTAAGTAAACATGGTAGACAAAGAATCATAAGTGTAGTCCACAAAATAATTATGTTTAGAAAACAAACAGGCTGTCCAATGACTGAGTCCTATGTGAAAGTGGTTGCTGTCTACGTAAACACCATCAGCCTTAATAATAAAGATTTACACCCGAGTTATACCGGAGTTATAACACTATTGGCCCTTTTAAAAAGCGTTATAACTCCGGCATAAGTCGAGTGTAAATCTTTATTAGCAAGGCTGTAAAACTCCAAGGGATTGTCTACATAAACACGATAACATATGTATAAACACCATTACACCAAGGGGATTGTTTACATAAACACCTTAATACCAAGGGGATTGTCTACATAAACACCATAACAACGTGGGGATTATCTACGTAAACACAATAATACCGAGGGGGATTTTCTATATTATTATAAACACCATACCACCAAGGGGATTGCAGATCGATTGCAAAGAACAATGCCCATTTTAGTATGGAAGGTGGTGCCTTTTCTTTTTTCCTCCTAACTCCTAACGCACGGGAGGGGGTGTACCGAATATTCAAATGTCACAAAACATTTAACGGCTATCTATTTTGTGGCAACTTAACACTAACCTTGCACCTAGGAGTCGAAAATTGCCTCAAACCTAATAAATACATACAAACTTCTAACTCTTATATCTCATTTCGGACTGAGTTTAGAAATATGCATGTCAAATAAGTTTTGTTTATTATACTATTCTGTACTAGAAAAACAAGATTTGGTTGACGGCCGCGAGAAAAAAAAGACACCAATTCCAGGCATTGCCTTTTGAGAAATAATGTGTAATGTATGATTTGCTTTTAAATTCGATAAACCCTCCCAGGGTTGCACGAGAAGGAACATATTTAGTATTATTGTCCTGCACGAATAACTCTAATTCAATATTATAACTAATACTATTTAAGTGAGCCTATTAATGTAAAAGGGTACGATGGGGCTGACATATCTTTGATAAAAGCCCCTAAATGAACATAGATTAAAAAAAAAAACATATTTAGTAATAAAGTTCCCTTTATTCTTGGATTAAAGCTTTTAACTAAGTGAGCTTTTTATTTCATAAGTAGTTTCTGACCGCGACTTCGTCCGCGTGAAATTTCTTGTTCCCCCCCACCCAGTGGGCGTGGCAACACATCATCTGCCCGCGCTATTACCACAGCTGTGCTATTACGTACTATATTTTTGCTATTGTTCTTTCTATTTTTAGGGTTCCGTACCTCAAAAGGAAAAAACGGAACCCTTATAGGATCACTCGTGGGTCTGTCTGTCTGTCACAGCCAATTTGCTCCGAACCTGTTAAGTAATGGACCGATTAAGTTGAAATTTGGTAGACATAATTATGTATTTCTGTGACCCAAACACTTTTGCAAACTGTACCGTGTGACATATCAAATGAAAGGGCTTACTACGAGAGTCTCAAATATATGTTTTTTTTTTATAATTTTAAAATAAATCATTTTAAAGTTAATTAAGAAAGTAGATGAAAATTGACCATCCCTCGCTTTTCTCCGAAAGTACTACTTAAGCCTAAAATCTTGAAAAAAAAATACAGAAAATAGTTAAATACCTATAGATTACAGGAAAACTTATAAGAAGTCTGTGGTCTTAAAACAACATGGTAAAACTCTCAATATTGTGCGTACAAACTTACATTTGTACAATGTATCGAAGAACATGTTTTTCAACTACAATGTTAAGTTTATTCTTGGGATTCATCTCAACTACGGAACCCTTCATTGTGCGTAGACCGACACGCACTTGGCCGGTTTTTTTTTTCTATTTGCTCGGTTCCTAAGGGTCATAGCGTAATGTCAAATAGCCTATAGCCTTCCTGAAGAATTGGACTATCAAATAAAAAAATAATTTTTGAATTCCGACTGGTAGTTCTAGAGATTAGCGCATTCAAACAAACAAACAAACAAAAAACAAACTCTTCAGCTTTATTATTAGTAGTATAGATATAAGTACACGTAGATATAAGAAATATTGACCAGCAATCACTTCACACTTTTAATGTTCAACTAATGAATGACTCTCCTTGCTTATTGTATGATGTTATGTTGTTTGTTTACTCTTCCGAGGCCCTTAAACTTAAGTACCTACCTACATAAATAAATATAAATATTAAAAAATAATGAAGATTGTCTGTACATAACCATGTATGCCGTTACCACTGGCAATTTTTAATGACATGTTATTATTACTGATCTGCTGATCATAATGATCTCAGGACATGCAACACTTCGGTGAGTGTGCTCAAGAACTCCACGACCTCATTCCACCGGCCCCCTTCTGCCATCGGACATCTAGACGCTCTGCCAGTTACCATCCCTACCTAGTTGCTATTCCACCAATTCGCACTAAGCGTTTCCAAATGTCTTTTATAATGCGCACAGCAACTCTCTACCTGCGTCTGTGTTTCCGAACACATACAACCCTAATCACTAAAAGTGAGAGTGAACAGGCTTCTTCTGGGTAAGCTTACTCCAACGTCGACCCTCCGACCTAGACTAGAGTCAAGAGCAAACCCATCTCAAATAAAAAAATAAAAAACCGGCCAAATGCGAGTCGGAATCGCACACGAAGGGTTCCGTACCATTATCTATATATAAAAAATCACGTTTGTTACATGGGAACCCGTTAAATATTTATTTCAGGGTTCCATACCTCAAAAGGAAAAAAAACGGAACCCTTATAGGATCACTTTTGTGTCTGTCTGTCTGTCTGTCCATCGGTCACAGCCAATTTGCTGCGAATCTAATGGACCGATTAAGATGAAATTTAGTACACTTATGAATTTTTGTGACCCAAACACGGACGTGTAACGTAAATAAACGAATTTAGAATGTGGGGATAAATTTTGGGGGGCAAATAAGAAAATTTCAAAAAAGTTTTGCAAACTGTACCGTGTGACACATCAAATGAAAGGACTTACCGTGAGGGTCTCAAATATATATTTTTTTTTTAATTTTAAAATAAATTGTTTTAAAGTTATTTAAAAAATATACGAAAATGAACCATTCCCGTTATATCCGAGACTACTAAGCCTAAAATTTTGAAAAATTATAGAAAATAATTCTATAACTATAGATTACAGGAAAACTTAAAAAGTATATGGTCTTAAAATAACTAGTAATTTTTAAACTACTTCTTGGGATAAATTCATCCTAACTACGGAACCCTTCATTGTGCGTAGTCAGACTTTCACACTTTTCTAAAAAATATTTTTTTGGTCAAAAAACGTGTTTTTCGAAATTACGACTACCAAACAGGGCTCGAGCTCGCTGAAAGCACACCAGAATACAGGTAAGGCTGGTAAGTAACTATTGCAACTAAGATCAAAGATGAATTAGAAGAAAAAAAATGTCAATCTGCCTAGCCTTTTCCCAACTATATTGGGGTCGGCTTCCAGTCTAACCGGATGCAGCTGAATACCAGTATTTTACATGGAGCGACTGCCTATCTGACCTCCACAATTCAGTTACTGGGTAATACGATACCCCTTGGTAAGACTGGTTGTCAGACTTTTGGGCTTCTGACGACCCGTAACGACTGTCAAAGATCCACGAATGACAGCCGGGACCAACGGCTTAACGTGCTTTCCTAGGCACGGAGGAGTCTCGGTATGTAAAGATGGTCACCCATCCACAGACCAAGCCCGGCAAGCGTAGCTTAACTTGATGGATCGACCCGTGCGGCAGTTATTACTTAGCCACGAGCTCCTCAAAGAAAAAAAATGTACTTATCACAAATTCTTTTGTAAAAGTTTAAAAGATTTAAAATAAAAATTAAATAAAAAAAAACCCCAACGCAAAAGAAACAAAGCCAACATTTAAAAATTAAAAAATAAAACCTATTGTTGAGCCATCAAATTCGATCCAGTAATACCTACATAATACGAGTATGTATATTTTAATTATAGAAATTGATGGATGGCACGATAAGGTTTGCTCATTGAAATGGCGCTATAATGTCGCGGCGGGGTACCGCTAAATTTCTATAATTAAAATATACATATGGCTCAACGATAGGTTTTATTTTTTACTTTTTAAATGTTAGCTTTTATTTTTTGCGTTGGGGTTTTTGAAAATTTTGACAATTTTTTTTGTCAAAAGCGGTCCAGCCGTTTCGGAAATTAGCCAGAACAAAATACAGACAGATAAAAATTTTAAAAATTGTTTTTTTATTATAAGTAGGTACCGTAAGCTGTTATTTTGTCATTACAAACAGACACTTCAATTTTATTTGTTTGTACAGAAGATAATATACATAAGTACATAGAAAGAAGTATAAAGAATCTACTGCTGAGCATTTGGTGGATTATTCCGCACCAAAAACTCGTGCAGTTTATATTCATAATAAAAGTTAACTGATAAATAAATGCCCCTTTCTCGATAAAAATCTACCGAATGCAATTTAATGGGCTTTTTTGTCAGACGATATAATAATATTATAATTGCAATCACTGTCAATCAGAATGACGCCCAATTTATTTCAATTAGGTACCTCTCGGCTATAATTTGGTTCATTCATTATAATCATTACACTGTTCCACTTAAAGGCAGAAGGCATCCACCTTGAATGTTCTTGAATTGCAATCGTAATGCAGATATCAGATGCATCACGTTTTATTCATTTTTGTCTTTCGTTCGGCATCTTTCAAACGAAAAGAAACGTCTGAACACAAAATGAACCAAAAGTGAAAAATGAATTTATTAGTGAACCGATCCAGCGTTGTTGGATTTCAGCATCTTTCACTCGAAAAATGAAATGAAAGGATCAGTTGAACGTTCATTCCTATGCCACTTTGTCGGTGTATGATGTGAACACGGAATGAAAAAAAAAAAGAACATTCGCTCGAGTGAACCATTCACTCAAGTGAAGCGTCTGATGTCAGCTTAATGCAATGTCATCTTACTTTAATTCGGAATGCATTGCAAAGCTGCTTCCAGTCGAAGTACTTCGTCGCATCATGAAAGGCAAAGCTCCCCACTTAATATCCAAGCCACATTGTTGAAACATAATTGATTACAAACCAATTTAACAATTAACTTAAACACTGCTTTGAAATCTTCTGCCATTCTTCAAACTATTGTCGCAATAAGTGGATATTTGAAAATAAGGTAGGTAATCTTATTTTGAAATATCCATTTATTGCTACTCGAAATAATAAAAAATCCACTTCTACACTCAAACCCTTAGTAATGTATGTTCACCGCAACTGCAGTTAAAAGCAACTGCTAAACAAGTTTTCAGAATCAACTTTTTTACTCTTCTATTGACACTAAAATGATACTTTTATGGAAAATCCTCTTTATTGCGTAACATAATATTAAAAACATATAACTCTTAAAATCAACAAATATTTACGTTTGCTTAGATACCTACTTCTGGTAGCTAATATAATATGGAGTAAGAAAAAGAAAACAGGTACATATTCGTCCCAAATTACGAAAACAATTAGTCAATTCGAAGGACTTCAAATTTTAAGGCTTCACAGTAAGGCAGAAAATCGTAAGACAGAAGTTCAAACCTGCGGTATGGGGAAATAGGGCGTTACGCATGGCGTTGATTTATTTATTAATTTTTTTTTAGGAAATGGAAACCTTTGAGAAGTTGTTGTTTTCCGTATTCCTTACCAAGTTATTGGTGGGTTCCATGTTTAAAAAAGGTTTACGGTTTAATTCCCCTTTGTAGCATTTAATAAAAGCCCATTGGCTTAAGTGGTAAATTAAATGGAACAAAAAGGTAATTTTACCTGAAAACGATTTTATTGGATGAAAACCAGAAGCAAAAGCTTTGATTTAATGAAGATATCAAAGCGTGGAAATAAAGAAGCCTATAAATGGAGGAACAGGCGTGTAAATAGCCGTGTATCCTTGAGGACGAGACAAGAATTAGCGTCTGGATTGCCCGTTAATTCAAATTGCCTATCTTTTAGTTCGAAACATCAACAACCACAAGAGGATTGGTGACGGTCAGATGGCGTCCGTAATTTACTTCAGCAAAATAATGCAAAGCGGTACCTGTGGTCTTCTTGTTCGGTCCTGAAGAATCTTCTAAAGCTGGTGGCCACCTGGCTTGTCATACACTGATCACTTGAAAGTCACAGTGTTATTGCACAATTATGTGTGTGTGTGTGATGATCAAGATTGAAAAAGTTTTTTTTTTACCGACTTCAAGAAAGGAAGTTCTCTATTCGACGCGTACGTATGTATACATACATACCTACATACATATGTGTACATACATACATACGCCACAGACACAGGTACTGACTTCAGAAGCTGTTAAGTTTTTTTATGAAAGTTATTTTATTCGTTTTAGGTTTTTGAAGCCGGTTTTCACTTTTTTAAAGTAAATTTATTTTTATATAAACATTTACCTGTAAATATACATGTAAATGTTTATAATGATTTGACAAAAAAAAATATTATAAAAACTCTCATAATTTTATGTAAAAAGCACCATTTCCACAATTTCTTAGCCGCACTCAAGCGCACCAACATCGTCGGAGGCGCGCAAATAAATCACGCGTTGACACCTCATATATCTCCCGCACCAATATTGTTTTAAATCGATTCATTTCAATCGATACCAGACTAATATCGATCATTGGTATTCTCTAGCACTCGCTCAACGCCTTATACGAAATACGAGAAAATTCTTTAGATTTTCCCGAGACCGGAATTTATTTTGAAAAAATTCTAAATTGCTTTTCGTCTTGTGCAATTAGAACTTTGTCATAGTTTTGAGTGTTTTGTAAAAAAATAACACTGTATTTAATTATTATTTGTGTCATAGGTATTAGTTAGAAATGGCGAATGATTTAAAAGTGTGTTTCGTTGGTTACATTTTTCAGACAAATTTGCTATTCGTGGTGAAATTTTAATACAAATGTAGGAAACCGGCCAAGTGCGTGTCGGACCACGCACAATGAAGGGTTCCGTAGTTGGGATGAATTTATCCCAAAGACAAACTTAACATTGTAGTTGAATAAGTAATTTCTCAATGGAATTTGTAAAAAAAAATTACTTTCTCAAATACATTTTATAAGTTGGTCGACTATTCTTCGTAAACGTGTAAAGCTAGTTAACTGAGATTTCCTTTTAATTTCTTTATATATACTACTGCCGTGAATTTTTTCACATATCCAAAAACAACCATTTACCTGGCAGGAGGGGCGGCTCGAACAAAAATGAGCAATTTAAAGCTTAATTTTACGCAAACGGATCCCTGTATCGAGAAATGGTTTTCACAGACCCGTAATATTATTTAATGGCCTATCCAACGATGGATGGACCCCACACCATGGGGTAGGCGAGAAAAAAACATCCCCACTTTACGTGTACAGGACCCTAAAAATATTTTTTTTTTAAAGATTTTATTTTACCACTTTGTCGGCGTGATTAATATGTATATCCATGAAACTATATGAGTCCCTTGTTGACTACGGAACCCTAAAATATGTTACATTTACATTGAGTTGCATTTATTGAGACAACTGTTGGTATAACTACTATCGACTTACATACACATGGCTGTGACAGTTACAGATGGTCCTCTGTACGTTATCGATATGTCGATAGGCAGCCGGACACCGACTGTCACAATATTTTATGTTACAGAATTGTCACTAACTGTAACGGTTCGCAATGGTAATTTGACGAACATTGATAGATGAGTTAAATAGTTTGTTTGACGTGTTAAATTACACTGAGCAATAGGCCTGTACATGTCAAAAGGGCTGTCACGGAGCATTGCGTTAGTTCCTACATACTACGTGACCAAAAAATTAGGCGCATGACAGCTATGAAGATAATGGAACTAGGGAGGGAACGCCGGAACGGTGATTGATATTTTACGTATTATCATCACTGCCGGAAGCGAGTTTACAACTGCACGTCACTACTGGAAGCGTAGGGATAAGTGCGGGGTGCGGGCGCCGAAACCGAATTCTTGTCATGCGCCTAATTGTTTTGGTCTAGTGGTACCCTCTTATATCGTCAAATGTTTCTATGGATTTCTCATCAGATTTACGGAAATATAGTTCTCATTAACCCTGAAGAATGAAGAATAGGAAATAGGTACCGTCATGGCGGATTACTTTGACTCTAGTCGAGGGCATTAACTTTGGCCCAAATTAAGACAAATGTTTCAATCTGTCTAGCCTTTTCCCAACCATGTTGGGGCCGGCTTCCAGTCTAACCGGACGCAGCTGAATACCAGTATTTTACATGGTGCGACTGCCTATCTGACTTCCGCAACCCAGTAAGTGGGTAATACGATACCCCTTGGTAAGACTAGTTGTCAGATTTTCGGGCTTCTGACGACCTGTAACGACTGTGAAAGATCCACTATTGAAGTATTGACAGCCGGGACCAACAGCTTAACGTGCTTTCCGAGGCACGGAGGAGTCTCGGTATGTAAAGATAGTCACCCATCCACGGACCAACCCCGGCAAGCGTAGCTTAACCTGATGGATCGACCGTGCGGCTGTTATTACTTAGCCACGAGCTCCTCAAGACAAATGTTTAGTCTCATTAAATCTACACAAAGTTCCGCAGTACGCGTCTATATCACGCCATCTATGAGTTACCGAAGGAAATACGACGTCCGGTTGTCGGGCAGTTCAAACATTTTGTCCCGATTTGAGCCAAAGTTAGGTAGGTATGCCCTAGAGTCAAAGTAACCCGTCATGTCGGATTATTCCGATCTGTCAACCTGCTTTGTTCCCTTAGGGAGACAGATACACCTAGTCTATTATTTAATGTAATATTGCATAATTATAATGTGTGGCATTACTTTTAAGAATTAATATATTAAATTATATGGGGACAAACAGGAACAAAAAGTTTCATCATCACTGATAGGGCCAAAGCAGGGTGACAAATCGCAATAATCCGCCATAACGGTAGGTACCTATATTGAAACTTATTAAATTAAACAAAAGTCTCTTATCCTTCCTTTTAGTTTCATAACCAATAATTGGTTAATTTGACCACCAATTAATTGTTCAAGCAAGAAATTAATATGCCCACGCAAAATTTAATTCACTACGAACGAACCGTATTTTCATTAATGCCTTAAAGAACACTCAGAGCAATATTGTACTGCAAAATGTTTCTCTCTCGTACTATCTTGCTAAAATGTGTGCGCAAGCTAAACGAAGCAGTGAAAATACTGGCAGGCGCTCCAAAGCCACCAGAAATAAGTTGTCTTTGCACACTTGAAATGGTCATTCATTAAAATAAAATTTTACTTAAATTAATATAAATAAAGCCACCATTAATTTTGGTGGTTTGTCACAAGGAAAATTGATGGAAAAGAAGCCTTCTCCACAATATTTTTGAAGTTATTTTGAATTTTTTTGCGATTCTTGCCCATTGACAAAATAACTATTCTAAAACAGTCGTTACAGGACACCTAGTTTTCTTGTTACACTAAGTAAAAAACCGGCCAAGTGCGTGTGGGACCACGCACAATGAAGGGTTCTGTAGTTGGGATAAATTTATCCCAAGAACAAACTTAACATTGTAGTATAAAAACATGTTCTCCCATACAATTCAAATGCAAAAAATGCAAATGTAAGTTTGTACGCACAATATTGAGAGATTTACCATGTTATTTTAAAACCATAGACTTCTTGTGGTTTCTCTGTAATCTACAGGCGTAAAGAAATATTTTCTGTTTGTTTTAGGGTTCCGTACCTCAAAAGGAAAAAAACGGAACCCTTATAGGATCACTCGTGTGTCTGTCTGTCCATCTGTCACAGCCAATTTGCTCCGAATCTAATGGACCGATTAAGTTGAAATTTGGTATACGTATGTACCCAAACACGGACGTGTAACGTAAATAAATGAATTTTGAATATGGTGTCAATTTTGGGGGGCAAATAAGAAAATTTAAAAAAAGTTTTGCAAAATGTACCGTGTGACATATCAAATGAAACGGCTTACTGCGGGTCTTACTTAAGGTCTCAAATATTTTTTTTTTAATAATTTAAAAATAATCTAAGGGGGGGGGGGGATAAGACCGGGGAATATGGGATTTTACCTCACTAAAACCACCCCGGTGGTCACCAGCGAGGCATGCGCAGTAAATGATTTTTTTAAGTCAGATACCTCAGCCTGAGGCTTCTGACATAATAATATGACATAAGGCGTCTGGCATCGTGGAGTAGCGCTGAAAGACGAGATACACGCCGAGAGTGCAGTTACTGGAATCGCACCGGAACGTCAACTTCAAGCGTTCGTCGTGCGTGTTCTGAACTGTTATCTGCCCCTCGTCATGGAAGAAGACTTTTAGCCACATGACGTGGTGTTCCGTCGCTTCCGCGGGCAAGTTCCACAGGACAGCACAAAGTAAAGCTAGTGCAAAGTGAAGTGCAGATCAATCGTAAGAATGGGTAAAAAAATTAAGTTCAATAAGAACAAAATATTAGGTACACATCATGCCAATAAAACCAACACGGCTATCTCCACACCATCTGAACCTGTACGAACACCTAACAATACTCTACAATATAATTTATTAAACATCGCTTACGTCATAGCTTTATGTAATTACATCTCATGATGTAACCACGCGTATGGCTGATGCAGATGCATCTATTGTTTGTAAAACAAAGGGTATTTTTTCGCAAACTCTGCATAAGAATGTATTAAGTAAATGTTAATTAAAACTTAGATAAGCTTAATTAGTGGGAGTGCTCTTCGTAAGCATTATATTTATTTGCATTGTATTAAAAAACAGCCGCAGCCCGCACTTGACTTATCTTCAAGACTAGCTTAGTATCTTAAGGCTCCCATAGACAGGCGCGAAACGACGGCGACGGCGACGCGACTCTGGTGGAACACCTTCTATTAAAACTTTATGAAAATTGTTCTACCGGAGTCGCGTCGCGCCTATCTATGGGAGCCTATGTTCTTCTGAATGGAACAATAGCTAAAGTACTCCTTTGAATGTATAATTAGGTAATGTGGATAGCTAGTAATCGGCCTAAAAGAGACGTACCTAATGTCCTACGCTTAGATCCTGGACAAGGTTCACACTTTGACTTTTCCCTGAAATCCGGGATCTAAGGTGCAACGATTAACCAATTAGGCGATTTTTTATGCTTAGATTTCAGGCATAAACCGAATCTATGGAAAGTATTGCGAATTACAATTCATATAGCAATTTTGCAAGACATGGAATACAGTAGATAGGACACGAAATGGAATTTTGATTGCCAAAATTCGTGAGAAAGAAGCCTGCTGTTAATTTTGATGGTAGCAATTCCTACATTCAAATAGGCTATTGCATTCTTGATATTTATCGACAGTAAACTAACCAGTAAAATACCTACAATCGTTTATGACCTTTACATGTAAAAAAGAAACATTACTCTGAAAAGAGACAAGTATACTTATTTCGAATGCTTTTAAAATCGCCCCATAGCGCGTCCATATCGCGTCTGGTGTTAGAGCGAGACCGCTAACATTCCCACGTGCCGCAGTCGAGGTCAGTTCGCGCGTCATTCACGCATGCGTTATGTCATTGTGTGGAAAGGGCTTTCGAACAAAGGAAATTAGTTTTGATCTTCTGCAATCGATTTTGAACTCTATCACTTTATACGAAGATAGTAAATTAAATGGTTTTGTTTTTAATACGATTCGCAGTGACCTAATTCGCGGGTTCTGTCTTAGATTTATGGACATGTATATCAAAAGGACATTCTGCACTATTTACATAAGTTGGGAGGTACTTATTTAGTACCTTTCTGGTGTTTTCAAGTGATAGGTCCCACTGAATTATAAAAAAATACAACCAAGATGATCCACCACCATTCTTTTTTTATTGGCTTACATTTACTTCAACTTAGGGCACAGTGAAAGTTTCATCGAAATCGGTTCAGTACTTTTCGAGATAATGGACTAATACGTGTAAGTCTGACAGCCTGGCTTATTGATACGAGCTTACTGGTGTGGTGGTGTCAAAGGGAAATCATCTCAAAACAAGTTAGTTAGGAAGACCCAGCTTTCAACATTTATTGAGCACGGTTGTTACTACATGACACTTTCTGAAGGTCTGATGATGACCAGGTAAGTACTTATCGGTTCTCAGTAACAGAAATAGTTAGGATGACCTAGCTTTCAACATTTATCTAATTGAGCACGGGTGCTACTACATGATATTTTCTGAAGGTCTGATGATGACCAGGTAAGTGCTTATTGGTTCTCAGTAATGAAAATTGTTAGGATGACCTAGCTTTCAACATTTATATTCCTTTACTTCTATTCAAATAAGTAAAAACACGATGGTTCGACATAGTGCCGTCACTGAGATCCTATACCCGCCTTCGGATTCCACCATCAGGTAGGTGACATCATCAGTCATCTAGGTCTCCGTCCAACGAAATTCACAAGATAGCAAAAAAAACGATAAAAAATAAACACAATAGAAATAATGTATGTACTTAATAGTTTTGGAGAGCTTGGCCAAGCTTCATGTCAAATTTTAAAGACTTCAAAAAAAGGAGTTATCAATTCGACACGCGTACGTGTCGAATTGATAACTCCTTTATTCTATGTAATATTATTGAAACTGCAATATATTCACATATGATAATTTAATAGGGCTTCCAAACAAATATCCAAAATTTTATAGATGTACTTATGTAATAGGTTGGCGAAAAAGTTTCTTCGCATTTTTTAAGAAAATTCAAAACATTTTTTAATATAGTTTATTTACATTTAACTAAAGTATGTAGGTACCATTTTGTTCGATAACTTTTTGCCATCTTGTAGGTAGGGACATGATCCCATTGCTATAGAAATTTTGGGACTTCTGGTCAAAATACCGCGACAAGTGGTTTTGGCAGACCGAAACAGGTGGAAATCTGAAGGTGCAAGGGCAGGACTATACGGCGGATGCCTTAACACCTCCCAGCAAAACTCTCTTAATTTTTGCTGAGTGGCTAAAGATGTGTGAGGTCTAGCGTTATCATGATGAAAAACCACACCCCTTCTGTTGATTAATTCCGGCCGCTTTCTCTCAACTTCTTGCTTTAATCTCATCAGTTGTTCGCAGTAGAGTTCAGAATCGATGGTCCTGCCTGGTGGTAACAGCTCATAATGAATAATGCCCTTCCAATCCCACCACACACACAGCATCACCTTGTTGCGAGTTAACCCGGGTTTCGCCACAGTCTGTGGAGCCTGACCGGCCTTTGACCACGACCTTTTTCGCACGTTCTTGTCATACGTGATCCACTTTTCATCACCAGTTATCAGCTTCTTTAAAAATGGTTCGGTTTCATTACGTCGTAATAAAGAATCACAAATGAGTACACGGTTCATTAGGTTTCTTTCAGTGAGCTCGTGAGGTACCCAAATGTCGAGCTTTTTTGTGTACCCAGTTTTTTTCAAATGCGCCAAAACTGTTTTGTGGTCAATTTCCAGTTCTTCAGCTACGTCGTAACTACTGATATGCCGATCTTGCTCCACTTTTTCAAAAATGGCATCCATTTTATCCGTAATAGGGCGACCAGAGCGACGTGCATCTTTGACATCAAAATTTCCGGATTGAAAACGCTTAAATCAAATTTGTGCTACTCTCACAGACACTACACTAGGTCCATAATAATAATAATAATAATAATAATAATACCATTTATTTCAGGCGACATAGGCCCATAGAAAAATACCTTAACCTAAACATACATATTTTTGTAAACAAAATCTTGTGTTAATAAATAAAGCTTAAGACTATGTTAGTAACACTTCACTTTGCACTAGCTTGACTTTGTGCTGTCCTGTGGAACTTGTCCGCGGAAGCGACGGAACACCACGTCCTGGGGCCAAAAGTCTTCTTCCATGACGAGGGGCAGATAACAGTTCGGTACACGCACGACGAACGCCTTGAAGTTGACGTTCCGGCGTGATTCCAGTAACTGCACCCTCGGCGTGTACCTCGTCTTTTGTCGCACGTACTCTACGATGTCCTCCGCCTTAGTGGTGTAGTGTACACCGGTGTGTTCGGCTTTGCGGCACGCAGGTTTATTTCAGGCACTGTAGGAGCTTTGCCGCAGCGGTTCTTGTTTGGTCGCGATCGGCGCTTCCTCCTTTGCACCGTCACAAAACCATCATCTGTATCAGCCCTATTCAGCGCCTTTTCTGGCATGGGCTTGATACTAGAAGCGCCAGGAGCACTCGCAGTGACGCTAGCGAAATCCCTTTGCAGAGGTTTCGGCAGGGCTTCAAGTACTGGCTGCGGGATGGGGCGAGGGGCTCGGGCGGCGCTGCGTGGAGGAGCCGCGGTGACGAGCACGGGGCTGCGGGGCGCGCGGGCGGGGCGCTCTGCAAGCTCAGCAAACGACGGATGCGCTGGCGACGAAACTGCTGACGTGGAATTCGACGACGATATATCGAGGCCGGCTTCGCGATGTGTTTACGTTTGACGCATCGACAGGTGACCTAATTACCGCCACACTGTTGCGCAACTCGCTAACTTCTTTGCGCAAATCAGTGACGGTGTTCTGGGATGCATCTAATTTCGTTAGCACATCCGCGAGGCGGGCCTTCAGAAAAACAATGTCCTTCAGCAGGCTCGTTACATCGACGTGGTCGAAGGTGACGGGAGGAAGCTTGTGTAGTTCCTTCACCACAAACGTCGGCACGTCGTCAGGGTCGGTCTCCTTGAACAGCGTGATGATATCCTGCAGGCTCTTCTTAGTCCCGTCACGCCGGCGGGGCACCATCTGATCGCGCTTGTTCAGCACACTAAACAACAACAGCTTGGCAGCAGCTATGTCATCCTCGCTGAAGTTCGTTGCGCAGATCTGGACAGCAGACACCTCATCCATCACATCCAGCTTCTGCTGCAGGAACGCCAGCAGCTCATTCACCACAAGTTCACTACTCATGGCGAGTAAATTACGAGCGACAGCTTGCGCCGCGCTACTCGATATATCGAATATGCAAACGCGTGCGCATTACAACGCGACACAAGTGAGACTGTCGCATAAACATCGCAAATTTTTTTCGCGGCTTGCGTTGCATTTTTACCTTTTTTGTAGTAAAATTTTAAAATGTATCGAATTTCTTCATTAGATTCACTCATCTTGACGGTACGAAAAACAAATGAAAATCACACATTTTCCTAATTTGAATTTGGAATTATACCAAAATCAGCCAGATACAAATAGTACGAGTATAGCCAAAGAGATTTTATTACAAGTTCATACATACTATAATGCGAAAAGACTTTTTCCCCAACCTAATATGTTTGTATGTTTGACCATGCATTTCTACGAAACTATTAATCTGATCGTGGCCATTCTTTTTTGTTGGCTTACATTTACTTCAACTTGGGCATGAAAGTTTCATCAAAATCGGTTCAGTAGTTTTTAAGATAATGGACTAATACGTGTAAGTGTACGG
Source organism: Dicycla oo (assembly GCA_948252095.1). NCBI lineage: Eukaryota > Metazoa > Arthropoda > Insecta > Lepidoptera > Noctuidae > Dicycla > Dicycla oo. The sequence continues at coordinate 8,679,561 of OX411727.1, read as the reverse complement.
CCTGAGTGCACGCTCGACACGATCGTCCGGCGGGACGGGGCGTGTGTCGTACGTGTTAAACACATGCAAACACTCGCGAGTGTCCTGAGTGACGGCTGAGCGACACTCGTTGAACTTGCACGCAACGCTGAAGGCCCCGCTGGACGCTTTTTCACTCGGGCCGTACACTAAGTGTGACGGCCTGGCTTATAGATACGAGCTACGGGTGTGGTGTCAACGGGAAAACATCTAAAACCTTGGTCAAATTCTAGTGCAATATTTATACCAAAACTATTAAATACTTATTACGAACAAATATTCCACTTTTAACTAAAAACAAAAAATTCCGTAATTAAAAATAATTTAAAAAAATTAAATCGACTTCAAAAGAAACGAACTCAAAATTATGAAATAAATTTAATTTTGGAAGTCGGTTGCAAAAAACTAAAATACAGATCCCAAGACACCGACTTCCGTAATTAAAGTTATTTCATAATTATGAGTTCGTATCTTTTTGAAGTCGATTTAATTTTTTTTAATTATTTTTTATTTTTTTCTTTTCATGAGGGTTTCATGAAGACATACTTATTTATCAGGACGTTCAACAAGCTCCAACTGTGTTACCTTGTAGTACTGTGCGACGACTTATGTACTTCTGTACAAGATACTTACTCTACTGAAGCGTCCGTTATATGCTCGTACAAAAATAATTGCATAGGTTCACGTCAACATGTGCTCGAATGTCAACCGAATCCCATAGGTTCACAACTACTGTAAGCCCGCGGTCGCCATTAGATGATGGTATTTTACGTTTATATCTATACATATATATTATTTTATATTTGTGGACTCCGAAAGTTTTTGGTGTATCGTGCGACGCGTGAGAAGTGAATAGTTTTATTTAGGTATTTTTCTGTGTAGGTATAACAGTGGACTATTCATAGTCCGATACGCTGAGGAATGATGTGATAGGGCAACGGTGCTGTTTAAAAGAAGATACTGTAGTGACAAAATTGAAAAGAATATGCTTAGATTGTTTGGTCATGTTGAGAGGATGAATGAAAGGCTATAACAAAACGTATTTACAGGGCAGATGTGAGTGGAAACCTAGGGAGGGGACGCCCTAGGAAGACATATAGAGACCTTATTGGTGATGTTCTTCCGAAAGGTCAGGTGCGTAGTATTCCAGATATATGTCGTCATGCTCCCTTAGATGTCACTGCTTGCGGTAGCGTCAGGGGTCAGGTTGTCTCCTTCCCTCAAAGATGGGCTAATGTCTGATCTTTGCCTTATGCTCGTGAACGGGTGCTGCTTGTGGTGACAGGTCGTCTTGCTGACCTTGGTTTTGTTTTGTTATTAGTAATTTAACTCGTTGTTTATTTTACTTCGATGGTCCTAGTTTATCATCTGTGACTTCGAGTTACGACTACATGTAAGGCACGCCCTTTATTACTGGAGGCTTTTATTTAGGTATAAAGTTCTGCTTACGTTTTTAGTTTTGTATTTTGTTTCTGCTTGAGTATAGTTATCTTTTTTTTTTTTGGTATAATTGGCGTGTGCTAGCTTACTTATAGCAAATAATTTAAATTAATGTTTTGTGTTGCGTAATGTACCTAAATTATTAAGCGCAGTGTTATGTAGATTATTTTCTTTTAACTGAACAGACAGCTGTGCTGCTGGGGAGTTTGTTGCGCCACTCCTTCTCCCCAGCTAAAGCTCTAGGACGTGGTGAAGGGCGGGCGTTTTGGGGACTGTCTTATATAATTTTGATGTTCAAAAAGTGCTGATTCTCAGCCTAGTTTGAATAAATGACTTTTGATTTTGATTTATGAACGTAAACGAGGCAAAGATCGTAGCAGGTAGCGTTCTGTAGTTTCTGCTACCTCCATGGGAAGAATGGGACTAATCAAATTCACGGAAGGGCACCACCAGGACTGGAGCCTGCGGCTTAATTTGACTCAACACGGGAAATCTCACCAGGCCCGGACTAGTGATGCTAAAACTAGTCTTGTTTCCCTCAATGATCCCATACCTTTAGCTTCATAGGAACATTAGTACCAACTGGGCACGCAATTTATTGGTATCTATAACATAAATAACATAGGTTATAGTTACCAATAATATATTGACGTGTAAAAGTGTTTGTACAAACCTACTTACAGAAATAAATCATTTATTATTTAAGAGGCCCACGAAGCATGAGTAATTCATACAAACGAATTACCAAAATAATTTGTAAAACAAACATATTCTTAAGGTAGTGTGTATTTATTCCGATTGGATTACAGAATATCTAGGTTCCCAAACATATATTTTGAAAGGATGAATGGATATGAAGACGAGATATGAGGCATTTGAAATTTCTATAGAAAACTTATTTTCCTCATATTTCCTGTTTAAATCAATGTTCTTATTTAATATATATTTGGGAACCTAGATATTCTGTAATCCAATCGGAATAAATACACAGTACCTATAGAATATGTTTGATTTAGAAATTATTTTGGTATTTCGTTTGTATGAACTACGCATGCGCCGGGGGCGTACCCAGTGGGAAGGACAGGTAAAGTTATGATAAAATTATAATATAGGAAACTCTAGTTAAATGACGTAAACCGAATAAACAATGAATAAAATGTATTCAGCATTCACATAATAATAATAATAATTTCAACTTAAACAATAATGTATTTATTAAAAACATAATGCTGCAAACTGCAAAAATCTAAAGCAATACATATAACAATTTTCAGAATTAATTTAATGTCAAAATATAAATAGCTCGATTATAAAATAAAAGGCATTATTAAAATGTATGGAATGTTTTCTTTAATAATTATTAACCAAGAACATTATTACTATTAAAATAATCTCATAAGGCAAGATATTTTGGTATAAAATAATATCACTAAGGGAAAAAAATCAACATTAACAGTAAGAAATATTAGGTAACTAGGAAATGATATGTTGTTATTCTTTGTTATTCTTGATTGAATGAATTTTAAAATATTTTTATAAATAAAGAAAATAATAAAACACGTCTACTCTACGTCGTAATACTTTTACGGTAAAATAATTAAATTAAATAGCTAATAAACTGTAACCGTTTAAAATTATAAGAATCATTAATAAAATAACTATTGCTATAATAGTAATTTTCATAAGAATTGCATATTTTTACGAATTTACTTTAAGAATGAATTTTTAATTTTAGACTTACCTAAAGTCTAAATGAAAACAAGGAAAGAGGAAAACTCTTATAACTCTGAGTTAGAAACATTTGTATAAACAACTCATTTATTAATATTGACATACGAAACCGTTTAACTCTACTTGTATAATTTGAGTACAATTAAGGAACAACAATATCTAATAATTAATAACTTCCAGAATCCAAAAAGCCTCAGAATATCAACATGCTTCGTCTATATCTTCAAAAAATAATCGTTTAAAATTATATACTTGTAAGCCTCATTTCTTTCACATCTCAGTATTTCATGTTTTGAAATATCTTAAAAGTGTTTATACAGTCTCATCGTTTTCGATAAGAAAAAATATCGAGTAGCAACAAGTTGTACGTCTATTCTCTATAAGTATAGCTAAGTATAAATAATAAATAATTAAAATAACAGTCCTAACAAGCAACAATAGGAAAACAAAAACAATTATTTGGTCTTAAAATGTTGGTATTTTCGAATGCTATCCATATTATTTAGGATAAAAATATTTTACCTCATTAGCTCAATATTTTCATAAATAGTTCTAAAAATAGAAGAGCGAATAATTATTCGATAACATTTATAAAAATGAAATAACAAGGGATAAATATTTTTTTGAAAAGAGAACTTATAATTCTGTCAAATAATATGATATTATTAAAATTACTTTTCAATTTTAAATATTGTATACTTGGACTCATTATTTTAAAATGAACTTGGTAATCTTAGGAAATTGCCCTATTTTCGCGGTTTCTATCATCTACGTATTTATAAATAATTACTATTACTAATTTAATCATCATTAACACGAAAATATTTCCTTTTAGATAATGTTAATAAGTTCTAAAAAGTCCAACGGTATATTTTAATAAAATACCTACCAAATCATAAGCTTCTATTAATAGCACATTATTACGCGTTATACGCAAAAAAATAACAAGTTTCTTAAACTTCTAATATTGAAGCTGCCTATTCTTTATAAACAAGAAGATTCTACGACGCAATGTCATCGTAAAAGGAAGAAATCAAATAACAATATCTATCAGAGCCTTTAGAGTTCCAAGTTTAAAAAGTAACTACCAGTGTCAACGCAACGATTCCCGCGCAAACACATGTGTTACAAACGTCAAATAGAAGATGATACTGGTAGTATCTGAACTATCTAAGAAAGTCTATACAAAAGAAACTTTGAATGAAGCAAAAGATTCAAGTTAGATCCAGCTGTGGTTGGTCCATTGCCGCCGATGTCCGCTCGCAGGTCGCTCAAGAGTCCTGGCCCTCAATCAGCGTTTATCATCTGGAACAAGGAATTTTACTTTTTAATTTGTTTCGAAAATATAAGCAAGGGTATTTAAAGAGTCCTGAGCGACCTGCTTTAAAAGGACACACAATAAGGTTTTGATTAAAATGTTATGGGTTAGCATGCGTTTCTTCTAAGGCTGGTTTATGTATATTTTCAGGCACTTCTCAGTTTTCTTTAGTTTATCATTTTTCTTGACAGAATTCGTTCTCGCTATACGTTAACATGAAGACAGACGAATGATAAGGCATCATGCCCTAGTCCTACGGATACGTATAGCGTCTTCATTTGAAAAGACGATGCAAAGACGTTCAGAAAATTAGTGTAAGCAGTGAATTGGTTGTGCTTGCTATTTTAACTGGCAAGAGAACATACAATTAATAAAATATTTGTAGAGGTTATCCCCCAGGACTTATTTTAGTGACTAGCTTTTTTAAAGTTATGCTTGTATAGTTTTAAGTTGAATCACAGTTAATTTCTTTGTTCATTCAATGGTTTGTATAATGATGCATCATGTGACGACTTCATAGCTACCAGGCTCTTCAGGTTATAAAGCGCAATGCCGATTCGGTTATTGGCGCCGATTCTCTTGTTCAATAACTAAATTAAATTTAGAGAATCGCTATCTTTTACTAACTGGCAGCGCGAGAAAAGGACGGATAGAGCTATGAACTAAGTTAGAGATGTCAAATTAGTTTACGCCTAGCGCTTCACCGTGTTTTTAGTCGACATGTTTTTACGTGTTGTCTGAATTTGTATGGAAATATTAGTACCCACTAAATTTGACAGCACTAATTTACGTCTGTCTCTTTTTTTGTTGATTTTCTAGAAAGAAAAAGTTAGCCTAAGTTAAGTTTAGTTTGTGTAAAACAGAATCGGCAACATTTAAAAAGAATCGCACCAAAAATGAAAGCTCTATTCAACATAAAATTCTCCTCTTAACCATCAATTGAAGACAAAAATGGCTGGTTAGTGTCGCAATATTTATGCAAATTATAACTTATTGATAATTCCAATGACATTTAAAATCTGGTTCCAACAACAGTAATTTCTTGTAGAGATGCTTCGGAACGGCAGGAAAAGTAATTCTCCTTGAACTTTGAACATTTCTACCGTGGGGAAAGAGGGACGGTGTTTAAGAATGAGGAAGTCGATACCAAGTAATTGGTTTCTTAAAGCTTCGCTGAACTTTATTTATTGTCAGTCATCCGGCTTATCTTTACATACTCGTACTTATTTTATTAAGTATACAATAAAAAATATTGTTTAAGTACTGTACTGTTCTCTTCAGACAGTTCATGGGTATATTAGAGAACATAAAACATTGCAGCTGGAAACCCTATCTTTAAACGTGAAGCTCTTTAGATTTTTTCTGGGACAATGTTGCTTATTGTCAAGTTAACAACGTTTTGTTTGTTTGTCACGGTTTAGGCTACATACGTATATTTATACAGGCTGTAACTTTAATCACTATTATCCTCTTAAACTTTTACTTTTTCCCTACATAACTCGTCAAAAAGTTTGGAATAGCTGATATTTTTTTCGCTATTTCAGGTTTGGTCCAATAATAAAAGTTGTTCATAGTTATGAGTACAATGACCCATTAAATTTTGATAGGCCAGCTGGCGTGGTTGGTTAAGATACCGCCTATCATGTCGCAGGTCGTGGGTTCGATTCCCATCCAGGACAAACATTTGTGTGCATGAACATGTCTGTTTGTCCTGAGTCTGAGCGTAATTCTCTTTATAAGTATGTATTTACAAAAAAAAATCTGGTTTCCATAGTACAAGCTCAGCTTAGTTTGGGATCAGATGACCGTGTGTGAAATGTCCCAGGATATTATTATTAAGGACATAACACTAATTAAAATTAAACCCTGTATATGCTGCGACTAGCTAGAGACTACAATACATCAGACTTTCCATCATTTACAAACGATGACAGACGAGATCTAAACTAGTCCTACAGTATTTACCCACACCTCCTAAACCACACATACCAGTCATCTATGACATGTCATATGCATGGCCTCACTTATGGTGGTAGCGATACTACCGCCGTAAGGGAAAAGGTCGTATCTACTACAGAAATATTGAAATGGAAAAAAATATTTTGTCCTGTTTAAACTATAAGATACAAAGGCAGATGCGTCTTTTAATAGTAAGAATTATTAGGTTTTCGTCAAGTTTACGCCAATTTAAAAATACTGGTAGATGCGTATTTTTTTGCTGATTCCGAATACGTAAATAACTCTATTTCGAAAAAAATGTCAGATACCTACGTCTTTTTTCCTTATGACGCCAGAATAAACGGTGAAGAGGAACATCATACAAATGCACAACGTAGCCACATGCAGCGCGCACACACGCAAAATTTTAACTGCTCATATAGACACAGGCATGTATGGATATAAGCGATTTGACACTTGCTCAATAGTAGTAGGGTTGTCGAGGAAAATACAAATACCTACATACAGTACACAATGAGCTTTAGAAAAAAACTGACATGACGTCACACAAAATCTAGGTACACTACGGCCGAAATATCGTGGTAAGTCTAAACATAAGCACTACGAACTTTCGCGCATGTTTTCTCTCTCACACTCATGTCACCATTTGGTTCCTAAAAACATTTATTGCGCAGCCTTTTGCGCGAAGTTCGGAAATGTCGAAATATTTCAGCCGTAGTGTATATGTTATGGACCAAGTAATAAATAAAATGAAAAAAATATTAATAAAGACAAGTTACTTAGGGCGAAATAAATAATTATAACATGAACTTCCTTATTTATCACATTGCCTCGACATTATAAATAAGGCCGTGTGGTCTTTGGGCAATTTGATAATACACAGGTACATTGCATACTTATAATATACTTGCTACTGTAATTAATACCAGCAAACCTTTATAAATTGGGAACAAAACATCGTGTTTGGAAACAACAACAGTTTAAAATTTAAGTTTTAAACGTTTTAACAACAGATTAACATTTAATTATGGTAACATCAAGTTTTTATTATCATAAATCAGCAGTGTATATGAATGGAAAGATTTTATTTGTTTTTAAATATTGATTCTACACGGTAACAAAACCTGGTTTTAATTGTTTTATGTGACTAGCGTTATAAAAAATTCCCGGTGGATTTGATTTCAATAGTTGTTATCACTCTGCCCTCTCATAACGGGCATATTTCAAACTGCCCGGGCATTTTTTATAATGTCCTAATAATCACTTGGTCCATAACATATAATATATACATATACATATGTGAGACAGAGTGACCGTCTGTCTCGATGACTAATACATATATATTTTTTTTCTTAGTTAGTTTTAATCATGGTCTGGCAGTTGGGAGTGATTTTTGTGGCCTACGCAAATGTCTTTTCTTTGGTATAATCGTTGAGCTCCTTCCGTTCTGAGTTCAGCTGCACGATTACTGACAATTGCATGCATTGACTGGACAGGGCCACTCATTCTGTGTGACTCTTTACTCAAAAGACCGTTTCAGACACTAATCTACACCACTAATCGACACTAATCTGACCCAAGATTATGTCTGGACTTTAAAAGAGACTGTGACCTCTGAGTTTGTTTCGGCCTTTCTTCTCAGAGTAGTTACGAAACGCCGCACGATAATAACAGCCGCACGGGTCGATCGATCAGGTTAAGCTACGCTAGCCGCGGTTGGTCCGTGGATGAGTGACCGTCTTTTCATACCAAGACCCCTCAGTGCCTCGGAAAGCACTTTAAGCCCTGCTGTAATTCATGGTCTGACAAGCATGGGGTGATAACAAAGTTACTAGGTTGTGGAGGTCAAATAGGCAGTCGATCCGTGTGAAATATTGGTATTCAGCTACATCTGGTTAGACTGGAAGCCGACCCCAAAATCGTTGGGAAAGGGTTAGGCAGATGATGATGTATGAACCTATTTACAGAAATTAAGTCATTTATTAATGACAGAGTAGATGATTGTGAAAAACAATTTTTTTCTAGAATTCAGTGTGCCGTATTCACGGCCGAGTACTAGTTACTTCAAACCTTGGACTTTCCAGGAAGACACAAGAATGGCCCAGGACTGTGATATTTGGCGCCAAGCCGTAACAAGAAAATTACTAGATGAGCCAAGATCTCAGCAATGAGAGACCGAGTATAAAGAGAGACTGGGGTGATGATAATGTGGTCTCTTTTAACGCCACCAAAACACAGGCGTGTCTTTTTACCGCTAAAAAGAGTCGTTTCGCCCAAACTCCTACTTTTCGGGGTACATCTGTTCCTGTAACTGATCGACTTGAGCTCCTAGGCATGGAGTTCACATCTGGTCTCAACTTCGGCGCCACCATCGAGTACAAAGCACAAACAGCGGCCTAGAAACTGGGCATCCTAAATAGGGTGAAGCGATACTTTACGCCTGGACAGCTTTTATCCCCCTTTACAAAGCGCAAGTCCGATCCTGCATGGAGTATTTCAGTACCCTTTGGGATGGATCAGCTAAGTACCAACTAGCCGCGCTTGACTCGGTGGAACGCAGAGCTAAGAGGCTAATTGGCGACGTAAAACGGGTGGATGCCAAGCTTCATAGCTTGGCTCATCGCCGCAAGGTTGCCTGCTTGTCGGTCTTCTACAGATTGTAGTTGCGCGAGTGTGCCCGAGAACTCCACGACCTCATTCCACCGGCCCCCTTCTACCATCGGACATCTAGACGCACTGCCAGTTACCATCCCTACCTGGTTGCTATTCCACGAATTCGCACTAAGCGCTTCCAAATGTCTTTTATAAAGCGCACAGCAAAAGAGTGGAACTCACTACCTTCGTCTGTGTTTCCGAACGTATACAACCCTAATCTCTTCAAAGTGAGAGTGAACAGGCTTCTTCTGGGTAAGCTCACTCCATCGTCGACTTTGTCTCTGTCACCTCTGACCTAGACTAGAGTCAAGAGCAAACCCATCACAAATAAAAATAAAAAAAGACTGTATTCTGATATGAATCTGACTAGGATGTAGAATGAGTAAAATGCAACGAATGAGTGGACAGGGAACTAGGATCTATATAACGGGATGTGATACTCGTATGATAACGAAAGAAAAATAATTAATAGACGATACAAATGCATTGATTGAGTCATTTCGAACAGTAGCAGATTAATATTTATGTACACGTGCAAGTATTGTAAAATATGTATTATTCTCCTATTAATATGGAACGAACGTGCACCTTAGTTAATAAAAACAGAAATACATAAAACAACAAATAATTGAAATGCGCAAAAACTTCCTTGTAGGTACGTACCGAACCTACGAACATCAATTACGTTAATTATTACCCTAAAACTGTACATCATAACAATTACACAAGTGCACATACCTAACTAGTCTAAGTAGTAATTTAACGCCTTTGATAACTGTTTCACACACCATAAAGTTGTAGACAACCCTGCGCGAGCGCAAACGTGTTACTCACACATAGAAACCGCAACCGGTCGATTGACGTCAATGATGGGTGGGACGAGTGAATAAAAAAAATATTAAAACTATCAGTTTACTACGGACGGAAAACGAGACAATCATAGCATGCCATTGTTCAACTATACCCACGTATCGACATTCAACTCGACTACTTATTTGCAACTCGACTAAACACATCGTTTTTTGTGAACCATCTCAAGACCCAATCCTATTGTTTGATCTCGATTACAAACATACTTACTATAGTTTACATCATCTATGATGACGTCATCATTAAGAAGAACGTTAATGTGAATTTTATAAGTTTTAGTAATGTATAGTTTATCTACGTCATTGAATTGAATGTATTTTAATGGCTTGAACATCGTTAAATATGTAAATACAAATCGAGTGCAGCAAATCGATTGTATGCCGTTGCGAGCATAATAAATAAATGAAATAATCTTGTACGTAAACAGTTGAAGGCAAAAGAGACTTCCCAGCTGTGAGAAACCCTCAATTTGAAATTGAAAGCTAAGCAACAGAAACCAGAGGCCTTAGATCCAAAGTTTTATGGTATTCTATGGTAAAAGTTATATATTAGCTCGTAAAGAAGACGATGCGTGGATGTTAAGTACGATGCATTTGTCATAATTGAAATTAGGACCGTAGAACAAAAAACCAAAAGCACTCTATTTTTATAGTCAACTTATTTTTTTTAAATGACACTATAACCTACATAAACATATTTTTCCAACACAACGCGAAAAAAAGATGGGTCACGTTGGTTTAAGTGTCTGACGTCAAAATTAATGAGAACGTCAATCTCAGAAAAACTGTGACAAAAACTAAATATGCGTCGTCGGAAACGAATTAACGGTGCTAATTTTAGTCGAGTTGATTTAATCATAAATCTCCCCAAAAATAATGCCAAAATAATATTGAATTACGTTTTGTTTAAGCATAATTTATACAATGTCTCTCCATTGTCATTGTATAAATATCCTACAATGACTGATAATACAAAGGATTACTGGAAAATGCCACGATCCCTTTAAGCGGTGATAGTAGAGGTCATTAGGTATCAAATCACTCACGGGTACACTGGTCAAAAATGAACCACCTTCGAGATATTTTACTTTTTCAAAAAACAGTAGACATGAAATTTGTTTCATTTTTCTTTCCTAATAAATCAAGTTTATTCAGTAATTTTTCAACGTATCGAACATATTTATACCTCGTAGGATAGTTAATAAAGTGTTGATGTTTATGAAATAGTACGCCGATAAAGCTCTATTGTAATTTTATGTCGTAAACTTGCAATTGTTTACGAAAGACAAATAATACGAAAATTGTTACGATGTTGGTAGTCATTATTTTAAGTATGGCACAAGATTTCTTTTATTTTATGAATAGTTGTTATTGACATGAACAAGAACTAATTAGAAAAGTAAAAGAAATACACTAGTTACATTAGTTTTTTTAACATCAATTTTCAAATTAGTAGGTCCTCTGTTTCTTGAAAAAATAAAATATCTCGAAAGTGGTTCATTTTTGACCCGTGTACCCACGAGTGATTTGATACCTAATGACCTCTACTATAACCCATTAAAGGGATCTTGACATGTTTCCAGTAACCCAGTATAACTTTAGAGTTTCGAATAAAGTTGCAGACAATGATATTGACAAATAAAAATAGGAAAACTGAACTCAATATGATTGTCATACGAGTAGTCATAGGTATTTGATTGCCGTAAAAACACACAGGTTTTAAACCGTTCATCAGCACCAACAGTTTCATTCACATCCTCACGTGACTTATAAAAAAGCTTAGCTGAGCTTTATAAAAAACAAATACTTTTAAATAATAATAACAATAGCAGTTGGTACAGTATCGTCTTAAGAGCCTTGTGACTCGTGACAGAACATCTCATGGACACGGTTGACGTCAGAGAACGGGTGTTCAAATATCATTTCGGCAGTTTGACCCCAGTCACGGCGTGTCATCCAAAATTAGCCACCGAAAGTTCATTAAGTTCGTTATTATATAATTATATATGATTTCATGTAAGGATGGTCAAGTGTTTTTGGATATTATATTTTGATAATGATTCGTGATGATGAGGACTTATTTGAAGAATGCAGTTGACTTGTAAATGATGATAAGCGCAATGATGGTACACATCAAACTTTTTGTAGTTTTAATTCAAATAAGGCAGAAAAGCTTTTTTTTATGTAATAGTACAGCAGAACTTAGGTAAGCATTTAAGCATATATCCGTGACAGCTATAAAACATACGTTTATTAACATTATCTACCTTAGAACTACATATTTAGCAACATGTACGTGAACATCTAAAAAAAACATTTAACATCTTGTTAATATAGTCAATTTTGCATGAATGCATAACCAAAGAGTAACCAGTTAAATATGCAAAGTTAAAAAAGATAAGCATAAGATTTATTATACTAACTATGGATTAGATAATTTAGTATTTATGACTGCTATTGACTTTATATTTTCGTTAGTCTATGATGGTTTTATTAACCATCATTCTCCTGTTCTTGTCCCAATTTATTTGGGGTCAGCGCAACATGTCTTTTTCTTTCATACTTTTCTAATAGTCGTCATCTCGGTAGTCACTCCCTTTCTAGCCATATCATTTTTCACACAGTCCATCCATCGTTTCTTTGGTCTTCCCCTACTCGTATAGCCCTCCACATTCATGCTCAAAACCTTCCTTAATTCCTTTTTCTCATTCCTCCACAACACATGCCCATACTATGACAACCGATTTCCACACAACTTTTCAGTCACCAGTGTCATTTTCAGACTTCTTCTTACATAGGTACTTATTTTTTATTCTATCTATTCGCCTCACTCCACACATCCTTCTTAACATTCTCATCTCAGCTGCATGCAATTGCCTTTTAATAATTCTTTTTGTAACCCAACATTCTAATCCATACAAGACGGCAGGTCTAACCTTTGTTTTATAATTTTTCCCCTTAACTTGAAGGGAAATGCGGGAGTCGCAGATTGTTCCCGTGACTTGCCGCCATTTCATCCATCTAGTGTTAATTCTGTGCATAACAGTCCGATCTACTATGCTATCGCTTTTCACAAGTGAGAGTGAAAACTGGAGAGACCGCCGAAATCGCAGAATATATACTGGTTTTTTACGATAAAAAATCTTGTTACCGTGAATTTAAATAACTAAATCCAAGTGACTCTTGAAACATTCATAATAACAACTCTGCACTGGCCGTTACTTCACTTCATTATGCCCCCGACATTAAACATTCAAATAAAAGAAAATACACTGTCTCGACTATATGAATAATGATATTTATGAGACTGCATTGAAGCAAGACCACACTTTCTATTAGAAATAGAAAGACCTCACTATATTATACTTTCCATAGGTCTTAAAACTGAGCCTATGCTACGCGCGCTCAATTATGAATGCACATAAATCGTGACATCGTCATTAAGGGTCGAGCGTCGATTTTATTCATAAAGAGTTATGGAACATCACAAAATCACAAAACAGAATCGATGTCACAAAAACCAAAATTATTTTTGAATTTGGTTAGCATTTGACGTCAGTAGGCAGTCTCGAAACTAATCTTTAAAAAAATATCTGATAGCAAGAATACATATACATATGTATATGTATTTTTGCCATCAGATATTTTTTTGTATTTTTATGTATATACATAAACTATTAGTTTTCCATAAAAACTTAGATGTGCGGTCATTAACTTAATGCGCTACAAATAAAACAATGAACCGAAAGTGGAACCTTGAGGAACTCCCATTTTAGTAATTAGTTGTAATAATAAGTAGTTAAAACCAGCCAAATTATCTATATGACTACTTACTATACATATATTTTGGCTTATTTAGAAGACATTTTGACTGTTACAAACTGCGGATTGCTCTAGCGCATCAGAGAAACTGAATCTCTGCCAGTAGAATGCTAAAGAAAAATCTTTCGACTAATCTTAAAAAGTAACAATGCTTTATAGCAAAAGGCTATTGTGGCTGGTTTTTATTACACGCATTCCAATTATATAAAAAAGGGACAGAAACACGGTTGATTGGTTTACCCATAAAGAACCATGGTGATGGACCCGCATCGAGCAATAAAGCAATCAAAATAATGACTGCGACGAGACTGTAACCAATTGAAATGCGGCCATTTCTATTACTTTTTTATCCCTTTCGGTAGATATAATGCTTTCCTCAACTGTATCTAAATGCCTCAGTAAAACAATTCTCATTAGGACCAGGGCAATGAGAATAGATTAATGGCCCTTAACAAGTCTTAATTTCACACCTAATCAGCGAAGCAATTAATTGAGCAGCAATGCGGACATTATTAGATCACGTGAGTACTCGACAGGCGATAACTTATTCGATTACTTTTCTACATACTACGTAATTGACTTTGAATACACGGGTACCTTCATGTTTTCATAATAGCGACCTTCGAAGGCTTCTGTAAAACAATTTCAATACTCGTACCTACATATATCCGTTCATCTCGGTTGCGAGCGGTTAATGCGAAATAAAGGTTGACGCTAATTCATTATAAAAAATATATATATATTTAAACATAAAATGATACCAATTCCAAACCTGGAATAATAAAAAATGTGGCCTATTTGCTCTGGAAGTTGGTTCAAAATTGAGACAACCAAACGCTCTAAGACTGCAGACTGCTATTTATAGTTTTTCATACCTGAGTAAATACTCAGGTATGGAACTATAAAAAGCTGCAAACAGCAATGTCGCCCCGTACACAAACCATATAAAACAATTGTCAATTTTGTACAACCGCTGTAACTAATATGTTCCTGCTCCAGTTACCATGTACAATAACATTGGGCACGTGAATGACGGAAGTGAGCATCCGCTTTACATACAAATAACTGTAGCCTACGGATTATAGCCATCATAGGATATGAGGAATCAAACATCCTGGCGAGACGATTATCTGGTGAATGGAATTTTTAGCTGGTGGGAAATATTGTGGTTTAAGTGGTTTTGACAAATATTTTAGTCCCAATTATTTGGATTTTATAGAAGCAATGACCATTGACAGAGTTGATTTGTTGAAAATAGCAGTTCAAGTTTGTTTTAGTAAAGAAAATAAATAGCAATAAGTACAGCATTAGCATATTGCTTATTTTACTTTACAGAATAATTTTACGATATTGGATAAAAATTCAAGTATGCTAACAAAATGGATCCCAACTCCCAGGTGCAAGTATTACCAAAAATGCAAATGCTGAATATAAATTGATTTTCAAAAAGTCAAAAGATAAAATCGTGTGATGTCAATGCCAAAAATCGTGTAATGATGCACAAGAATACAAAGTTAAAAGATAAAGATAATATCGTATCTAAATAGGCGTAAATACTAATTCTTCCATTAATACACGACGATAGGTTAATTGCTATCGTCGTGAATTAATGGAAGAATTAGCATTTACGCCTATTTAGATATCGAACTTCATTCTGATTTTGAGATAAGAATTAAATTTGGTTACGATAGCAGTTAATAATGTATCGATTTCATTAAGATTTTGAGATAAGAACTGAATTTGGTTAAGTATTTGCTCTGACCATTTTTATCAGATGATCAAAATGACATAGATTTTAAAGACTATATGATCCTTGGAATGTTCTTTAACATTCTGGGAGTACTGTTTTACATATGAAAAAGGTTATGCTTGTCTTTTCAATAGAACCAGCAAGAAACAATTAAATACCTTCTAATGAAAAGCTTCAAATGTCTTCGGAAGTTGATTCATCTCTTACCATCTTAATCAATTCATCTTTATCAAGAGTCCCTTAAGCTTTTACTGGTCAGTTAACACAAATCCTCTAAATTATTATATGCTGTCATGCATAATAAACAACCAGTTTATAAGCAAGTAAAAATAATTAATTGACGTCACTGACTGCTTAGTTAAATAAGGAAAACTTTTATGGAAGGGCCTGAAGAGTCGACAAAATGTTCGACGGTCGACGTTAGTCAGTTGGGTTTGAATTGAACGCTTTTGATGAACTCAGATTGATGAAATTGGAATG
Source organism: Dicycla oo (assembly GCA_948252095.1). Taxonomy (NCBI): domain Eukaryota; kingdom Metazoa; phylum Arthropoda; class Insecta; order Lepidoptera; family Noctuidae; genus Dicycla; species Dicycla oo. The sequence continues at coordinate 8,663,519 of OX411727.1, read as the reverse complement.
GTCTGTTTGTGAATTTTAATTCATTTAATGATGAACTGATGATGATGAAGTCAACTGAATTTGAGATTTGTAAATATTCATTTCCATTGTATATTGAATGAAAATTATGCGAGGTTTTTATCAAATTATTGTTAACTTTCAAGTTTATTTAAGTGTTTTCGAAAGTGGCGTCTCATTTAGTGTGTCAGCAATGTATCAAATCACAATTAGAAAATTGATAGACAGACAAATATGATTAATTAGCCTTTAATTATTTAGCTTTTACGACACAATACACTTTATTAGAAAAATGTTTATTTCATATCGATGGTCTAGAAAACAGATGTTAGTTTTAACAGTTTAAAGAAAGTTGAAAGATTAATACGCTATATTACACAAAAACTTTATAGCAAAAAATAAAACCGACTTCCAAATCAAAACACTACAAAGTGAAAAATAACTTTAGTTTCGGTAGGTGATCGGTGTTTTTGGTTTTGTATTTTTAATTTTTCGCTTTGTAGTTGTGGTACCTACCCCACAAAAATTCGAATTCTACTACCTGTTATGTAAATAACAGTGATAGGAAGTTATTAAAACATCATCCACATAAACTAAGTGGAAAAATACGCATTATTGAAGCTAACTCAAAAACTGCCCAAGCAAAGTTAATAAAATTTATATGGGACCACCCTTGGGATATCTCTTTTAAAAAAAAAAAAATCATCAAAATCGGTTTATAAACGATGAAGTTATCCGCGAACACATAAATATATATATATATATATATATATATATATATATATATACGGGTGAATTGAGAAACCTCCTCCTTTTTTGAAGTCAGTTAAAAAGTGCGCAATTATAGTGTGTTTATTATTTAATCATTATGTAGAATACTTATCTGTATAATCAAAAAAAAAAATACCTTCACTTACTAGTTTTGTTCATATTAAATAAGTTCGATTACAACGTTCATTATCAAGAATTTAGGGCAAATAACAATTAAGATTGGATATTGTGTGGCACCAAGTTGATAAGTGGTAGAATGTTTTTTTGGGGAAAAGTTACAGGTTATACATATTATCCATGCACAAGCGGTGGGTTGCTATCTAGGCCCGAGTCCACTAGCATCGTATTTAGAAGATTCAAGGCTAAGCACGCTCAGAATATCGTTGAACATGACATCTTTCTCTTACTTCTTTGCTTGTAACATAGAATTATGACAGGCCAGCTGACGTGGTTGGTTTAGATACCGCCTATCACGCCGCAGGTCGTGGGTTCGATTCCCATCCAGGACAAACATTTGTGTGCATGAACATGTCTGTTTGTTCTGAGTCTGGGTGTAATTATATACCTATATAAGTATGTATTTACAAAAAAAAAAGGTAGTGTATGTAGTATATCAATTATCTGGTTTCCATAGTACAAGCTCTGCTTAGTTTGGGATCAGATGACCGTGTGAGGAATGTCCCAGGATATTGTTATTATTATTATTATTATCCTATGAAGAGTTTCACAAGGTTTCACAATCACACTGTGCTTGTAATGGTTTGATGATAAATACACCAGATAGATATTCAATTTTCCCTCCTAATCACTACTGTCCAGGAGTCATTATGTTCTTTCGGAGTGTTGAAGTGTGCGAATAGGGGAAGGAGTTTGTCCACAGTTCACATCTCATCATCATCATCCACTGCTCTGTCTTCCGAGGAGGACGTGTGTCTCTAGAAGCTGTTTTGACTTTGTAAGTAGGCAAGAGGTAGCTGGTGTCCATTCAGAGGGTGACAGCTATATTTGCGGTAGAACGATGCCAAACTAGACATATGAATTTCCCAGCAGAAGAAGAAATAACTATGCTACTTGTGTGAAGGACCTGAGTCGATGCCAGCGGATGTAAGGCGGCGAAGTATGTTTAGTTTAACTTTTATTGCTTAGTTTTTAACTGAGAACCTCCATCTTTTTTTTAAGTCGGTTAAAAAGAAATGATAATAAAGCTTTATAACACATTTGGTAGCAATCGATTATTAATAGACTTTAGGTCTTATGTACGATCGACAAAAGCTACGCCTTTCCAATTTTGAAACAATGTTGCTTGCAAGCCGCAACTCATATATGACAAAGTAAAACAAAAGACCATAGGGGCAGGGTTTTTTCAATGAATCAGTGTACACAAAAATCAACTGTAAAGTGTAAAGGCGTCTGTTTTGTTGATAGTACCTTCATGTCACCAACTGAAAAAGGTAGAGGAGATGGAAAGTTGGCTTTCTGATGATTGCAAAGGGTCAGTTATCACATTCCTTTTTTTCGAAATCTGCCTAGACCAGTTCCTATTACTAAAGTGGGTTCCGTGGAAATGTCACAAGGTTTCCGCGAATCAGCAACATTTATCAAATTATTTTGGTTGTCTGTTAAATAGGAAATTCCACAGTAACAAATATAACTTTGGAATATCTCAAAAAAATTAATGAGAAAGACCCATTATTGTTTTTCAGAATTGAGCGTCACTATCTGAGTTTTGGTTTGATGCTCGAACTGTTTATTATCGTTGCATGTAGGGTTCCATAGAATGAAAAGGATTTGCCGAGTGTTCCGTACCCTTAAAGTTTAGGACCCCTGTTCTAGTTTCTAGACCATTGCTATGTTAGCTGTGATCTTTTCAAAAATGTCTTATAAAGGTGTAAAAACACTGAAAAAATAATAAGATCAAATGAAAGAAAACTCACCTTTTTTGGCAGGGTAGGAGGCTCGAACTCGTCGTCATCGCGGCTGGACAGCGTGGAGCACGACGAGCACGCGGAGTCTGCTGACAGGGACCTGGACCTCAACCAGTTCACCTCCTCCTCCGTAGCACCCACCGCCACCACGCCGTCAGAGTAGTCGCTCACCACAACACTGGGTGTCCTCACGCATCGCCCTCTGATCTCACAACCCTCGCTACTCCTTCGGCCCAGTTCCACATCATGAGCCTCAATCAAAGTCCTCTCTCGTCTAGGGGACATCGTCTCGGGCGGAGGCGTGATATCCCGAGGATGTGAGTGTCTCCGCAGACGCGTCTCGAGTTCTACTGCAGAGTCGTCGCTGAGGTCACGACTGCGGCGCCTGACTGCAGCTCTGTCGTCGTCATCCGAGGAAGAGATGTCTTCGAGTGGTGAGGAGGCCCGCGGTGGGCGGAGGTACTGCATCGGGGCAGGTTCGAAATGGCGTAGGAGTTCAGAGACACGCGGTTGCGCCTGTCGAGTGACGCGGCCGGTCGGCGGCGCGCGCACGCCCGCACTGCCGTTGGTCCTGCGCGGCGCGTGCGCGAGCGCCTCCCGCTTGTGCTCCGGCGACACTCCTGCGCTCAGCTTCAAGTAGAACAGGCTGTGGTTCAGCGCCTTTTCTCTTAGCACCCGGCGGAAGTCTTCGGTCGCCGCCGGCTGTCGGTTGTCGACACGCGGCATTTTTACTGAAAAATAAAAAAGGTTTTTTTTTAACATTCCAGTAATTTGCATTTACGCAAATTCAGTCCAAGTGAATAGATTAGAATAGTTGACGTACCAACATGTACTTCTTCTAATTTATTACATGTCACTGTAAACATTATCGGCCTTGTGGCCTTTAAAAAGTGAATGAAACAACAACGCAACTAATGTATAGGTAGTTATCGTTCTATGGATGTGGTATAAGGCAAAGCGAGTTAATTGGTTAATTTTAATTAGTAAAACTATTGTACTAACCTTGTTCTAATTTAACTGGGACACGAAAACCGTTTCAATAATTGGACATTTCAGTCTTATCTGGAACAAACAAATAGCATTTAGGATTTTTTTTTTTTAATAAAACAGGATGATGATAATGGTTTACGTCAAATAATTAATAATAATTGTGATTTAAAAATCAGTTCTTATCAATTAACTGATACACCTACACGTGTCAGAAATAATAATTATTCCGTAATTTTTTGTTACTGTGCGAGCTTTGTAACTAAAACATAATAAACCATCACTGCATGTGATATCCATATTCACATACCTACAGCAATATTTTTTTTTCAAAATATCTAATAAGTACCTACTTAAAACTCCTAACGAAGGACATACATTGAAAAGAAGAACTTAATAACTTAATATTGAAATAACTGAACTCTTTAATTAATTATTCTGCCGTCATAAGGAAAAAAGACGTATCTGACATTTTTTTCGAAATAGAGTTATTTACATAATTATACGGAATCAGCAAAAAAGACGCATCTACTAGTATTTTTATATTTGCGTTAACTTAACGAAAACCTAATAATTCTTACTATTAATTATGACGCATCTGCTTTTATATTTTGTATTTTAAACAGAACAAAATATTTTTTTTTTCTTCATTTCAATATTTCTGTAGAAACGTCCTTTTTCCTTACGGCCGCAGTATTGTACAGACGCCAGCACATCAAGCTACTACAATCTGTCAGATTTCTTTAATAGATTTTCGACTTTATTGCTAAAACAGTAGGTTCAATGTTGATTGGGAAAATCTGACAGTTTCGGGTAGGTTGACCTGCTGGCGTCTGTACTAATCATTATGAACAACTATTACTATGGGATCAAAGTTGAAATCGGGAAATAAAGTCATCACCACCTTGTTATAGATTAGGGAGAGATCAGTGTAATAACAAAGAACAAAGAAATACAATAAACAATCATATTCCATTCAACTCACTCAATACTCTTGCGCTCGCACAACTGTTTTGGCTCACAAAACACATACAGATGTGTGGCCTATAAAAAATTCCATCGAAGCAGCCATATCAATTGATCGCATAAAGGCGCTCCCTAACCGGAGCATTCGCCTGTAATGTAATAATCTAAGATTCGATTTTGAGCATTACTTGTCTTACAATACTGACTGACGAGCCTATAATCCAAGATTCGATAAGATTCGCATTACAGGCGAATGGTCCCGGTGAGCCCAATAGTGCCTATAGCGTTCCTACTGCTGGGACGCCGGCCTCATCTCGGTGAGAGGGAGTGGGCTGTAATGCACCACGCGTACCCCGGGCGGGTGGTCCCGGTGAATGCAATGTTACAAATTGTATCATTACAGGTGGCGCACTGTAATGCTCGGTTCTCCTCACTCACTGATGTAATGCTCGCATCTGAACTGTTAGGTACATTACAGGCGAACGCTCCCGGTGAGGAAGTGCCTTTAGAAATAGATAAAATAATACAATGAACAACAACAATAGACAAATAATAGGTTTTATGATGTAAGGCAACCGACCGTGAAGGTCCTATTACTCTTACGATCTAAAGATTCGTAAGCAAACTGTCAAGATTTTTTTGAAGCAAACTGCATTCTAATTCTTAAATCATGGAATAAACTAATTTTGACCTATAAAAGGGTGACTGGTGTGACCGCAACTTAAGCACATGATTGTACTCATGATAACAAACAACTTTTATGATGGGAAAAATAATCAGCTGTCCCATACATTTATGTTCGCATAACTCGTCAAAATGTAGGGAGCAGCAGATTTTTTTTTTCGCGATTTCAGGTTTGGTCCCATAGTAAAAGTTGTTCGTTATCATGAGTACAATCATGTGTTTAAGTATCGGTCACTAATTACCAGTCACCCTACATGGTGTTAAAAACTTAACTTTACAAACTTGTAAGAGGTGGTGTACACCATCGAACTGAATAACTTATAATACGGGACCAACGTTGAAATCGCGAAAAAAAAGCAGCTGTCCCATACAGTTTAGAACCGTAAGTATAGAACAGCAGCTTTTTTTTCGCGATTTCAAAGGCGCTACTGCTGGTGCTGAACATGATGTCCTACAATGGTTTCAATTCCCGGGTCGAGCAGCCACTGACACGATCGAAGGACGAAAGTTACCGCGAAGCTATCCGGCCGAAAGTCCGCGATGTAGTTTTTGTGGACAGCGCATGTGCCCGGTTGATGACAATAGGCTCGCCCCCTGTTACTGATGAAATGTGGGAGTACCATAGGTGCACCTCTGCCTAACCCTTCGGAGAGTACAGGCGTGATGTTATGTTATGTAATACTTCTAATTTGGAAGAGTCATTTGAACTCATAATATAGTTTTGAATTAAATTGCACTTTTTTAACCGACTTCCATCTCAATTCGTCTGTATGTTTTTTTTTTTTGTATGTTTGTTACGCGATTACTCAAAGACGGATGGACCGATTTAGAAAATTCTTTTTTTGTTTGATAGGGTATACTTCCGAGGTGGTCCCATATAAATTTTATTAACTTTGCTTGGGGAGTTTTTGAGTTAGCTTCAATAATGCGTATATTTCCCACTTATTTTATGTGGATGATGTGATGTTGTTTTAATAACTTCCTATCACTGTTATTTACATGGCTATATCTACAATTATTGTGCTCAACTATGTATTCGAATTTGTGTGGGGTAGGTTCCACAACTAAAAAGTGAAAAATAAAAACTTTTTAGCAAAAAATAAAACCGACTTCCAAAACAAAACACTACAAAGTGAAAAATAACTTTAATTTCGGAAGTCGGTGGCAAAAAACGAAAATACAAAACCAAAGACACCGACTACCGAAATTAAAGTTATTTTTGGTAAAAGAGTATGAATCTACAGAAAGGAATACTTAGGCGAATGAACAGAATATTTGGCGCGTAATGCGATCACAACACAACATATTTTGGCTATGGCAATTTCCTCTTTAACTGCCTGTAATAATTCCCTACAAAACAATTTAGGGGGAGCCTATGATTTAGCAGGTCTATATTGGTCTACCTATGTTGGGGTCCGCTTCCATTCTAACCGGATGCAGCTGAATACCAGTATTTTACATGGAGCGACTGCCTATCTGACCTCTGCAACCCAGTTACTGGGTAATACACTAATACGATACCCCCTGCTAAGACTGGTTGTCAGACTTTCGGGCTTCTGACGACTCGTAACGACTGTCAAAGATTCACAAATGACAGCCGGGACCAACGGCTTAACATGCGGTACGAAGAAGTCTCGGTATGTAAAGTTGGTCATCCATCTACGGATCAATACTGGCAATCATAGCTTAACCTGATGGATCGACTCGTGCGGCTGTTATAACTTAGCCACGACCGTAGACCGACCGAACTTAGGACCGTATTCAAGCAATAGAAAACTTCTTTGCGCTATGTGCGGAAAATCCCTGAAAATCTAGAATTATCCATATTTATTCAAAGTTTAGATATCTCAGCTCAAAGTAATAAAAGGTATTACGCTAGAAAAGCAAACTCTTCGTATCTAGAAGTACTTATATAATGTGTGACGCTAAATACTGCTGTTAATTCTTTGTTTACAAACATTTATTACGGGGAGAGGACGATCTAGGAAAACATATCGCATGCTTAATAATAAACTGACTGATTACGCTTCAGGTCCAAAATGAGTTAAGCGTACAAAGAAATTCGTTTTAACTAAATATCTTCTAAATATAATGAGTTCATCAGTCATTCCTACAATACATTCTTTCATTATTATTATGCTTTTTGACTAAGTTATATGCCATTTTGTAAGACAAGTCAGTGATTGCGACTTTTTTAGTTAGGTCAGTCTATTCTTAAGCATGCGATACCTTATTGGTGATGTTCTTCAGAAAGGTCAGGTGCGGAGTACTCGCAACCGGCGTGCATGTATAACTAACGTGACCATACGTCTCCCTTTGGGCGGGAGAGTCCCGCTTTCAGGCTCCGTCCCGCCGTCCCCAGCGATGGCAAAAACATCCCGCTTTCGCAAACAGACCGAACGATAAATTTATTTAAGTATCTAGGTACCGATTCTTTTTTCATTCGCAATGCGACAGATGAAAAAGTCACCAGCTGGAATGCTGAGAACGTTCCTGCTGAAACCCGTTGGTTGGAATTATTCCAGTATTACCGTGCTAACAACCATAATTGTACGAACTTTCGTATGATTATTGAGTACGTTATGTGTCTGCCTGGAAAAAACGCACGTGTTGAAAGATTATTTTCTCTAATGAATAAAATATGGACAAGAGACAAAAGGCAGCAGTATTGAAAGCTATTTTGATTACCAAGACTGACATCAATAAAATCATGTAATGAGCTCCATTCCTACTTGAAAACTAAACCCGATATTTTGAAACTGATCTGTTCCGCCGACAAATAACTCCACGGCCACGGTAACTCTTTCGAACAACCCGCGACCCTGGCAGGAAGGAACCAAACCTGAAATCGCGAAAAAAATATCAGCTGTCCCCTACACTTTGACGAGTTATGCGAACATAAATGTAGGGACCAGCTGATTTATATTTTGAGCGATTTCAGGTTTGGTCCTAAAGTAAAAATTGATCATAATGATGAGTACAATGACCCCTTAAGAGGTTCTGCGTTATTCAAGTTCCACCTTGTATAACTACGTATTTTTGATACACGCTGTATAGAAGGAAAATCTTTATAAGATATTGTCATCCACTGTTTTCATGCTATTCAGCGAAATAGAGCTATAGTTATATCGGAACAATGATTCGCTATTAGAGCACCCGACATTCCACTTTTTCTATCAATATCTACGAACTTTGATGATAGGTAATTGCATTGATGTTTCTTATCGCCAATTAAAATGATTATTAGTAAGCGAGAAGCAAACACACTTTTATTGTTTCTTATTACAGTCCGGCCGTTGAGAGAATGCGTTCCTGGCACCTGCCAGTTGACAAATTCGCGAAACACAGTTACTATGAAATTGAAATGACTTTGACTCACTATACAGCTCAAAAGTGAAGACTTTGAAAAACCTAGATAAGGAATAATTTACCTTTTTGTTTTTTTTTTATTATTTTTCTTCTTTGTTCTCTGTTTCAGGATCTAAATTATATATAACAATTTGGGTACTAGTGGTTTGATATAAATTAGGGTAGTTTTTTTTTAATTTTTTTTCTCCATCGTACGTACAACTTTCGTATTGCATGCTGAGTTTACCTATAAGTGATTGTACACTATTGTTTATTTGTTTTTGCTTGTTTTGTATGCCCATAACTGGTGTAAACAATCGTTGGTTGACCAATAAATAAATAAATAATAAAAAAAATGTGTCAAGAACGCATTCTCTCAACGGCCGGACTATACATGGAAAACGTAGCAATAGCTCGAGTGCAAAAGCAATATCTAGTCATCATCTAGCCCTCATCTAGATTTTAAAATATACATAACGCCAGTAATCCCCGAAGGGTAAGGCAGGGGTGCACCTATAGTACACCCACATTTCACCAGTTACGTGTAAAAGGGGGCGAGCCTGTTGTCATCAACTGGGCACAGATCCAGACTTCGGGCTGCTACCGAGAAATTCCAGATGAAAATCCCAATAACGCTTTGCCCGACCTGGGAATCGAACCCAGCACCTCAAGCTCAGCAGTAGCACTTGCGACCACTAGACTGAGGCCCAGACTCCACCAAAGAGGAGATGTGCAGAGATGTCTGAATAAGAGACGAGAAGAGGTGTTTTTCAGCTAGGGTGTAGGTATCACCGAAACTGTGCCAAGATGCGGACTGGCTAGCTAGACTGGCGCGGTGATGTGTGCTGGCTAGGCGCGTGAATAACGAAATTCTATTGGTTGTTTAAAACACATCTCCTCTCCGCTCATCTCGTCTCCGCTTTGGTGGAGTTAGGGCATTTTGAAATATATATTGACGTATGAAAGTGTTTGTAAAAACCCACAAAGAGAAATAAACATCATTTATCATCAACTTGAACCTACCGCTGATTAATGGATCAGTCATGGCAAAACCAGAACAAGGCTGAGCTGCAGTTGAGGTACATTCCATGTTGCAGGACTCACGTCAAGATATGTGTAACCTGGAGATCCCGGTCTCTGAATTACATTAAGTACTGAATGGCCTATGTTTAAAGTTCCTGGTGTGGAACAAGCTGGAAAGATTGGAATTAGGGGGCGAACCTATATCAGAACCATTTTCGACCTAGGCCCTAAATAATACTAACGTACAAATCCTGCTCCGATCCAATCCAGAATCCTCATTTAAAATAATCCCATATACCAAACTCAAAAAAATAAAAAATAACAATAACCAACCAAAAACTGCCTAAGAACTACAATAATTCCACCAAATATTCCATTCACATATACTTCTTGAATAAATAACATTATAACGAGCCAATTGTGATGTATGTAGCGTTTACCGTGCGTGTGCGCATCATCTGCGTACGATTCACTGATATTACGTTAATCTACGGGAGCGGACGGCACGTGCACAGAAATCTTTATCGTTGCAACAGCTTTTTGCTTGGGACAAGGACGTAGGTTGAAGAAGGATAAGGTTTAACAGAATGCGCAATGCTAACCACACTTTCGTTTAAAGATGAGTGAAATTCTTATGGGAAATAAAGAAGTCTGAAGATGGAGAGAGTGTATGTGAGCGTGCACCATCTCTAGACTGAATGACAGTCCGGCCGTCGAAAGAATGCGTTCCTGTCAATTGGACAATTTCTACTAACTAAATTAAATTAAATACCTTTTATTTCTTGCTGTTTGAATCTTACAAGAAAATAATATAAAATGCTGCATGCAATCTAAAATATTTCAAATTCATAAATTAATTCAATTGTTCCAAGCAAGTTCATTAAATCCTATACCTAAATAATGACATTTAAAAACAATAATATGTATTAGTTTTCTATTATTAGATTAATATGATTTTTATTTATATTCTTAGATTTTTTATTATTATAATTATCTAAACGATTTCAGTTTTGATAGCAAGAAGCCCTCTTAGTAGAAGGTGAGAGGGTGAAGGCCTCTTCCACAGATGACCAACGGGCTCTATCTTCTGCTGTATCTACGTATCCAGCGAGTGCCAGCGACTTTCACAATGTCATCGGCCCGGCGAACTATAGGCCTTCCTCTTTTTCTTTGGCCTGTCTCAATATCAACTGTACTTCGGCACCGATTCAAGCTAAAGAATTATAAGCTCAGCGAACATTCTTCAATTATCATTATTTTATGTAATTGTTTCATCTTTAAATGTGCAAAAACAATGAACTGCATTCCTGTAAAGTTTCGAAAACGTCATAGTTAAATTGTTAAATTGATGAAGATATTAAAGCTCATTCCAGAATTGACTTAGGGATTGTGTGTTCTGGTCCCGGTGACTAGATTGTATTCGTAGTTAATGCTTTTTATTTCCGCTCATTCAATTAAATAAAGAATACCGTTATCACGAAAGTGACATTTTAATTCAGAATGTCCCAACATAGTGTCAAGGATCTTTTGATGTTCATGCTGGAAATGTTTGCTTGTTTTGCTATTAGGTACTATGTGGTCCAGTGCCCAACAATGACCTCTCTGTCTTATACAACTCCTGAGCAAGGGTTTCTCTACAAACATTTTTAATGCTTGTTTCCTGGGTGAACATTATCTTCCATAGAAAACATAAATCGTTATTCGTTTTAGTCTGATTTTAACCAAGTTTTGGATTTCACTTTACTGACCCCAAACTTTAACTCACTTCTCTAAACTAACGAGAAACTGAGGATTTACTGGCTGGCATGACTGGCTAATCTATATTACGAGTATATTGCACGCACCTAAAATCACTCATCCGCAACCAATCAACTCTCACATATACTCACTCACAGTGTAAGGACACTACATTCACTTCTCTACACTCACATATTACAGCAGAAATAAAATACGTAATATAATAATTAGATAGTTCTTTATTGTCTTCTCATAAAAGAAATACTACGAATGCGTAATACCACGATATGCTCCAAAACTGGAATCACCGTATGTGGGTAACAGGTCTGCTAGGCTGAAGTGGGATTGGGCCGGCTATGTATGTAGGATGCATCGGAACAGAATTTGGGTCAGAGTCGTCACGCAGTGGGACCCAGTAGACGGGTGTCGTCGCCGAGGGAGGCTGAGGAAACGCTGGCGTGATGACTTAGAGACGTTTATGGGGGATTGGCTGGAGAAGGCAACACACAGGGAAGAGTGGAAAGCTGTGGGGGAGATCTTTGCGCAGCAGTGGGTCAATTAATATTGATAAAAAAAAAATAGGTACAAATTTTTAAGGTCAACAATATTTTAAAAATAACTTAGGCTTCACAATGTGCCTGGCAGGCCTCCTAGTTCAGGTGTCAGGAGTTTCACAAAATCGAGCATGTCTTATTACTTAATCTACTTACTATAAGGATCTAAGTTACTGAAGTAGGGGCATTGTTAACCCATTTTCTCTCCTCCTTGGCTTATGACAATAAATTATTATTATTATCAAACTAATCCTAAAGATGACCTAATAAACTACCGCATCCAATCTACACCGATTCTGTTTACACACGAGCAGGCGTAGTGTCCTCAATCCACGTGACGTCAAACGCAGCCTTGCCGCGGTAAGGGCAACACAACACGCACCAAAATAGCTTAATTTAGACAATTCCAAGCAAATTGAGCTTGATTGCCCGCTGCTGAGGATAAACAGACAGAAGTGTATGTTTTTGGTTAAGGTACCTACCTACAGGAAACATTAATTGAATTAGAAGTTTTGATAAATTACACACGCCTTTTCCCGTGGAGGTAAGCAGGAACTACAGAACGCTAGCAGCTACGAAAAATAAAAAAGTAAAATTCTGGCTTGAAATTGTTTGAAGTTTAGAAATAGATTTAGTTTTTGAGATATCGTAAGAAGCGATGGAAGAATTACAAAGTTTGTTGCAAAATTCGGAAAAGAGGAACAAGCAGCGCAACGCAACAATGCAATGTTCAAGAAATGCCAGAAATGCACGCGTTGCAAAGAGTTGCTGCATCCATTATATCGTTGCGGAGGCGTCGTTGGAATAGGTTGGAAGTCTTCTCGCAACAGTCATTTGTAGCATTTTAGTACTGCACCTTCGTCATCGTTCTGTAATTTGTCTACCCTACAAAATGATGCCAAAACTTGTGGATGTCAGCATTCTCCTTAATAATGAAATAAATGGTTGTGTAACACCACCTTTAGTTACACCAGAACTTAGATCCCAATCATGTAGGTATTTATATCTTCAGTTTTTTTATCCCACTACGTTTTAAAGTCCAAGTGGATTATGGTGCAAAGTACAACATAAAACATAATAATATGCCAATTGGTTGGACGCACTTGTTTTGTATGACTAACATTTTTACGATAAATTTCTAGTGAATTTCAAACATTTCATGGAACATCGAACGCTTTAATTATATGATTTTTTCGGCTTTTAGTCACTGTCGGACTGCATAGAAAAGAAAAAGAAGCGCGATGAACCAACGCTGGTAATTTTTGTTGCAAAATATGAAGCAATTATCTATTTACAAAAATCTATTGAATGGGCAAAAGAATTAAACACTATTATTGTTTCTACTATTATTATTACTACTATAATTGTTGTTGCTTCTAATATACACGGTACACTTAAATAACGCACAATCACTTAAGGGGTCAATGTACTCATCATTATGAACATTATGGGACCAAAGCTGAAATCGCGAAATAAAACAGCTATTCAGTAGGTACATTTGACAAATTATGCGAACATAAATGTACACATGACATGTGAACATCACATTTTTTTTCACGATTTCAGGTTTGGTGCTATACTAAAAATTGTTCATAATGTTGAGTACAATGACCCCTTAAGAGGTTGTGCGTTGTTTGAGCTACACCTTGTAGATTATAATCCGACAAAAAATCAGAATGATAGCTTTTACAAGCTATCATTCTGATTTTTTGTATAGTTTTTAATCGTTAAAAGAATTTATTACAGGTATCTTTGTGATTTTTTTCTATGGTATAAAATTTGTTGTATTATATTTTCAACACACTATCTAACTAGCATATATCCTGAAGAATATCATATATTTTTCTGATTTTGTTTACTGCAGTAGATCATATACTTTTAGGCATTATAAATCCTTCGATTAGTTGCGTTTACGTACATACAAAAACGAAAAAAGTGGGAAGGATGATATATTCAGAGAGGCAGTGAATACTAATATGGCAGATAAAGATGTTTATAAGAAAATGATAGAAGAAAGTTTTTTTTTTTTAATATAAATTACCAGTTTTTGCCCGCGGCTTTGCGCGCGTGAATGTCGGATAACTGTACGTATAAACCTTCCTCTTGAATTACTCTATATATTAATGAAAACCGCATTAAAATCCGCTCAGGAGTTTTTTGAGATCATCCCGAACATACAGACAGACAGATAGACGCGGCGAGGAACTTTGTTTTATAATATGTAGTAATACTCACTGACACCAAAATTGGGATAAGGGTAGAGGATGATGATGAAACAGGACCCCCTATAGCAGGCCAACTGCAAACTAGTACAAAAAGACCTTGCCCCATGAGTTTAAAAGAATACTCCCAGGGGACAAAGACAACGTTCCATATCCAGAGAATGTGTACTTTAAAAATGAACAACCATCAGTTATTCTTATAACCTTTTCTACTAAAATCATTAAGATTCTTGTTAATATCCTTACGCAAATTACCATAGAATTACCGTAAAGTGCCATTATAACGAAAAGCAATTATCTGACTATTATAATTCTTAAGCACCATGGGTGGTTAGCTTGAGTGTATACTCATTATCTGCATCTAATAATAACAAATATTTATGTTAAAATTATACAGCAGCTGCTTCACCCTTGACCATATTGGAGTGGTATATTAACATATCCCTAAGGTTCAGGTATTAACATAGCCGTAGATAAAACAATGAGTCTTAAATCCTAGCCTTTCCACAACTATGATTGACATGACATTAGACCTGTAACAAAACCCAAATTATATCCTGTCCACAAAAGTAAAAGTTGAAATTACAATAGAATTGTGAGGAGATTATATCTATGTAAAAAATAAAATTGAAAAAAGAACTTCGTAATAGATATTTACATAGTTAATGAAGTACCAGGAAAGCCACATGTGCCGAAGGAATTATTTGACTTCAACTTCGACGTCCAGTTTAACGGTATGCAGCTTACCAGCATTTTACATAGAGCGACTGCTTATCTGAACTCCATAAAACCCAGTTACCTACTGGGTAAAACGACACCCCTTATGTAAGACTGGTTATGTTAGACTTTTGGGCTTCTGACTACCCATAACGGCTGTCAATTGTCAAAGATCTACAAATGACAGAAGGGACCAAAGGCTTAACGTGCTCTCCGAGGCAGACGGGTCTCCATATGTAATGGATTGTCACCCATCCACGAACGGACCACGGCAAGCGTAGCTTAACCTTCGATCAACTCGTACGGCTGTTATCATTTAGTCACGAGCCTCGAAGTAGATAACACATGAGACACATTTAAGTATTTTAATTTGCAATCAATCATACAGCCTACTTGCTTACTACTTTTCATATAGCCTTGGACAGATCTAATATTGAGACTCAAGCAAGTTCAAGGCAAATACTACAATCAAGCCGGAAAAACCTGGGTAAGGCTGACGCTGAATTTGTCACCGAAAGGAACAAATAAGTAAAGAAAAGTGATTTTCTTGTGAGGAAGGAAGGTATAGATCACAAATTGAAAATGTGTTGTAAAGTAAAAACCAGGAAACGCGACAAAAGATCTTTGCTACATTGCATGGTAAGGTGTACATACCGGTAAAATGTCATCCAGTTAGTTACAAAGTTCTTTCAGTTAGTTTGGTGACTTGGTCTTAATCATCCTCTTTGATACGATTTTTTGCTTTTACTGCCACTAACTTCACACACACGTAGACCACAAAATTACTTCTCTGTCTCAAAACCTACGTTCTAAATGCCTACTTACCTTAGTACATTCACCCACAGCACTTGAGGTCACAACAAATACTAATACATGCGGACTGCGGTGCAACGAATCGTAGGCAACTCACACATTTAGTGCAAAGTCATAAATTCTATGACGTATTTCGGAATTGCGCAAGGCGATTCATTAAACGTCAAGTATTCACGCTTAACGTATCATTAAGTACTAAGTATAAATTATGATTTTTAGATTGCGATGAAATAATTTACACCTAATTTGTAGGTACTCTGTTTTGAAGGACATGTGCCTGAATGTCGAGAACGAAACCCTAAAATGTTATACCTACTAAGCTACTGACTCAGCTACGCCTCCAGCTGGCACTTCATTACCGAGCAAGGGACGGGGGGGAGGACAATTACTTTGGAGTCGCCGTGAGGGATCTCGGCGGCGAGGTCGGAATGTCGATTTGTTTTTGTTCCTACAGTCCCTACTGCTCTCCTAGAGAAGAGTTATGGGGTCATTGGGGTCTGAGAGGACAAGCCTGGGGCGGCGGGCCTTACTGATACGGGAGGGGATATAACTAGCCGCCTCGACAACCAGAGGGTTGTGCTGGTTGGTGGCTGAGTCGAAGAAATGCTTGGAATTGCATTTCAAGAACTGAGAGATGGTGGGAATTTCGAGATCTAAATGGAGGATTTCGTTCCGAACGAACGAAGGGGCTCCCGTTGCCTTTCGGAGGAAACGGTTTTAGAGGGCCTGCATCCTATGAATGAGGTGGGGTTTTGCGTGCGCAAACACTGAACCCGCATAGGTCATGACCTATGCGGGTTCAGTGTGTCAAGATGTTGTATACATGCCAGTCGCGCGGTAAACTCTGCTTCCGCGATGCAGGATTTGTGTGACGTCAGGTCTTTGACGCGTAGTTCACATGTCGCATTGTAGATGTCGCCACAATTATAAGATGAGGGTTTGCCTAATTGTTTATTGCTCTAAGTTAGGGAGCCCTTCGTATCTTTTGAGTTTGGCTATTGTGCATGCAGAGAAATAAAAAATAATTGGAGTAAAAAGAAGTTTTACACATTCCGAAACACGAGAATTCAGGCTATGATGCGCTAAATCCATTAGCTACTTCTCAGTGACCACTGAAAGAGAAATCAGAAAATAACTGGAGGAATATGAAGACGAAAGGCCAAGACATGAAGATAGAATAATATTAAGGTTGTAGGTCAAAAGAGCGACTCGTGCATTATTAACCAGTACTCCAGAGATGTTACCGACAGATAGCAATTGCTGTAATTTGTACAAAACTTTTGATGCTAAGTACTTTAAACATAATTTTGTGCCCAAACACCAACTGAGGCCGCGAAGACTCTCTCTGACCGTACACGTAACACACGTAGCACGCACAGTGGCACGTCACGAGCTAAATCTCTTTCGGGCGATTACGATTCTGACATCAACACCGAAGTGTAACTCGTGTGCCGGGAGATGGATAGATTTCTGTCGATTCTGTGAAATTATGGATGAAAGGTAATTAAAAGTTGAACTTTTCTATTGATTGCATTGTTATCTTTGCATTGTTTCTTATTGTGTCAATTTCTCGTGATCTATTTTTTATGATGTTTTGTTAAAATATAACTGTACACGCCTTAGATTTAGCTATTTAAATCTGATGTTGTATACGTATCTTCTAAATACCAAGTTAGGCAAATGCTATGTAATATTTTACAGAACCACAAACTATTCAAATTCAAACATTATTGACTTATAAACAAATCCAACTCTGGGCTGGTCTCTGCGAGTGCATTGCGCATCGTCATCATCCGCGGTATCATGCAAAAATAGGTCAACCAAGACCTGCAACAACAATTTCATTTCACAAACACTAAAAATCAATTACCCATTATCTCTAGTAAAACAAACCATTTCAAAATGTTGGCAATTATAGTTAAAATCTATTTGGTTCCACAAGAGCGACCGGGCGAGAAGCATGTTACAAGAGAACTTGACGGCCTAGATGTTACAGATAAGGATAAATTGGTGTGATAACGTAGGTAGGTATGCAATATGACGTGGAACAATGGCTGGGCAAAGAAAAGTCTAGAACTTGAAGGATGGTTTAGGCAGAAAATTGTAGCCCCTATTCACCCCACTGCGCGACTCTGCAAAGACAAAGTTACTCAAACTCAAACCAAAAGCATTTATATTAAATAAACCAATTACAGGCACATTTAGGACTGTCAAGGGGTCAGGGTGAGTCAATCAGAAATATGAAGCTAGATGCCCATTCCAAAGCGTAGTAGGTTCCTATGGAGAAGAATGGACAAGAAACTCCACGGACACTCTTAATCAAAAGATTGTTATAAAATATTGGTTACATTATTCATGTTGAAATTATACATGTGAGAACAATGTAGAAATACGTGCACGTTAAAAGCGTCCGTAATAAAAAGATAAAACAATATACAATTCAAAATTTGAAATAAATCAAAATAAGGCCGTGGCAGCGAAGGATGGCGCACGTTCATGAACATGACGCATGGATCAGCACCATTCAGCTCAACAAATTTGAAGGGAACTATATTTTATAACGTGTTTTGCAAGTCATCCACAGTTGTCTGCCAACTGTATTACTTGTAGATGACTTATGTAAAGTGACGTGAAGCTATGCTGCAAACTTCACTTCAGATCTCACTCATGTGACTGCACACAATTCGAATGGGTACCGTACGAATTTCGAAGTTATGCTTACAGCATGACAGCATACATATATACTCGAATTTCCACTGCAATACCTTTTCTTCTTCACACACTAACCTAAGTACTGTAAATTAGTCTCTCTTAAATGACGTGCTAAGTAACAGGGTTAACTTTTAGGCGGTTAACCTTTCCGATGCGACAAGAGACAAAATTCAATAGACAGGTGTATCATCCTCCCGCCAGGGTTGCGGGTTGTTCGAAAGAGTTACCGTGGCCCTGGCACAGGCAACTGAAGGAACACGGGTGGGTTTTAGTCAGTAGAAGTCTGACACGCACTCCCGCTCCGCCCAGAGCGGGAGAAGTTATCTGATGATTTCCCATAAAAAAAATTTAAAAATAAACAAAAAAAGGTGTATCGTCTTAACGGTCTACAAATTACTAAATAACTTCTTATTTGATGATTTCCAATAAAAAAAAAAAATTACGTTCATTTATTTATTTATTTATTTACTTATTTATCCTCTCACTGGAACGCCATACAGCAATTACACCAACAGAGCAAAAAATTTCTTCATGTGCTGCTTTCCATCCATCCTGTGCGCGGTGGGCATCGAACGAATTGCATTCATACATCTGGTTATATAAGCACGCCATGGTTGCGATAATAATTGTAATCTTTTTATTTCTAAAAAAAACTTCACAACAAAAAGAGAAACAATAGTCAACAGAAAGCTAATTACGTCTTCGCGTTTACAACCAGTAAGCATACAAACAGTAAGATATTACATACTAGCCCGCGGCTTCGCTCGCGTTAATTTCGAATAGCGGTTTAGGGCGTGAAAAAGTATCAAGCAAAGAAACGTACTTTTGCATCTATAATATTACAGTTAAGTAGTAGGAAGATGAAAAATCGATCTATCGACACTCTACGACTCACAAAATGTGTTAGGTACTTAAATAAAAAATAAATAAAAAATCTCCTATTACATTACTAAAGTTTCTTTATTAATTTATAATTCAAACCATGAGTCGTAAGACACGTAGCGCCATCTATTATCATGAGAACGGAATTGTTGGGTTTCCTCGGGAACAGTACTTATTTCGGGATGAATGATGCCCTATGTCCGTTTCTCTACACCTGACAACGTATATGCAAAATTTCAGGATGATCAGATATTTAGGTTTGAAAAGGTAACAAACAAACTTACTTTCGCATTTATAATATTATATTATTTATAGGATTATAATAGTTAAAACTATTTAAGTAACCATTTGGTTTGCAATAATACCAGACTATTACTGACTCTTTGTAGGGCAAAGGCCTCTCATATAGAAAAGGCACGAGCATTGATCCTAATATACTAAAATAACAGCCACATTTCCCGCGCGCGCTATTACTTCGTTTTTGCTTAGCGTTTTTTTTTTTTCTTTTTGCTCGGCTCCAAGCGTCACAGCGTGATGTTAAATAGCCTTCCTCAAAAATTGGACTATCAAATGCAAAAAAAAAATCAATTCCGACTGGTCGTTCCAGAGATTAGCGCGTTCAAACAAACAAACAAACTCTTCAGCTATAAATTATTTACTTTGTATATGTCGTAGGATAATTCGAATTTTCGCGAAAACCCTCGGAATATTGCGAAAACACGGATAATTAGACAATGGTGAAAACATTTCTCAATCTTACTGGAAAAAGATAGGGTTTTTGCAAAAAACCAAGTCGCTCTAGTAACATTGAATATCCTTAACTCTGATTGGCTAGATTTTTGCTTACTTACCAAATCTTATTCTGATTGGTTCCTAGTTTTACCCTGTGAGCTTTGAAGTATTATATAATAGAGTTATGAAGGGTTAGAAATAACAATATCGATTTATAGGAACTTTACTTTTTGTTGAACATTTTAGTTACCTAATCTACACACAAACATAGGACCATTTAGCGTGAACCCGTGAATGATTGATATTTAAAATGTCAACCAATCAGAGGTGGTCTCATCAGCATTCTTTTTTCATAATAGCTAAAGTTTGGTTTCGCAATATTACTAGAGCGACTCGGTTTTTTGCAAAAAACCTAGCTTCTTCCAGTAAGATTGAGAAATCAATCAATCAATCGTTTATTTTGTAAAACATAGGTATGGTTAATGGTTGTATATTGTCTAAAACATGTGCACTATGTTTTGCCAATATATGGCGTACAAAATAATCATAATAATAATAATAATAATAATAATAATACCCCACCGCTGTATCTCTACGTTGACGTCGTGGTGGGGCTTGCGCGCTCCGAACTTTAGGTCTGTGCCGGTAGAATTTACTTTGCCGGAACGGGTCTAGGATGAGGAGCCAGACCAAGAGAGTTACAGAAACCCGCAGGGCAGCATGTGGCGAGCTGTTGGGCAGTAGCGACCCCACGGACCCTATTTCCCGGGAGAAATCTTGTCCTCATCTCTGGCTTGCCTTAATTGGCCGGCTGGAGTGAACACTGACGAGGAACAGAGCTCCCACCTCTTTCTTGCCTTTATTGGCCGGCTTGAATGGAGATTCGCAAGAGCAAACGTGCTCGGAGGAAGGAAGTATTCCAGTAAGGTGCTGGTAGGGATCTTGACCGTACTTAGTTGTAATGCCGCATAGTGTTAAGATAAGTGTTTTTCTTGTACAACTGAAGTTAAATAAAAAATTATTATTATTATTATTATTATTACTTCTGGGATTGTCCTGATAGCCGTGGAATACCTCTCCACTCCTCAAGCACCTCAGGAAGTGTTGCCCCCTTGTCGCTACGTCACTATGTGCTAGCGGCCGTTTCCGGGGGCCCATTATTGAGTGTGCAAGTCACCCTCTGCCATTTTATCCGTGTATAATATATAACATTGGTCAGGCAGGGGACATAGTTCTTCCATAGTTCAAGTAACCCAATCCACTTTAGCCACCCATACCCATAGCCCAATATGTTTTGTTTCCACGCACAACAATAGTCCTGCACCATCCGGGGGTTGTCCTTGGGTGCACTTGCATAGTGCATACAGGGATAATCGTCGGTTGGTGCCTCCTTATCATTTAAAATTATTTAAGGGGCCTCTGCGAGTTGGCTTCGGCTCCTCGCACGCCTTCCAAAGGTCCGGGACCCCAGGATCCCGAGAAATATCAAAAAATCAAATAATAATACTAACCTGGGACATTGTTCACACACGGTTATCTGATCTGATCAAATGTTATCACCATTGTCTAATTATCCGTGTTTACGCAATATCCCTAAGTTTTTCGCGAAAATTCTAATTATCAAATCATGTTACGACATATATATATTACAGTAGAGAGGAAACATATTTGTACTTCAGGCAGAGAGGCAGCTTGGCACCTGAATCTTGTTAACCCGGAAAAACCAGTCATTCGGCATTATTTATTTATATGAACTATAGTAGGTTTTCAATCTAAATATTTCCTCGTCAATGAAACTAACATCTATTCAGCCTCAAGTCAAGTCAAGTTACATCATAGCTAAGTTATAACCCGTTGCCTGCTCCGAAGAAATATTCTAGTTGAGGTTAGAATATCGTTTACATTTACTGCTAAAATGACACCGAAACCACAAAATCCTTTGTGTCACAAACCTAAATAAAAATGGCCTTTAGAATTAGAACCATATGAACATTTGAAGTGTCAATGTTCGCATAGTAAACTATGAGGAATTTGTACAAAATGCATAATTCTTCCTTTTGATCACAACAAAATTGTTTCCTAGAATGGCGTTGTATGAGGAAATCCTGTTCTAGGTATTCTAAATACTTTTAATAACAACAAAGGTACACAAAATGCCAGGTTATGTAGGTCATAACTATACACTAACGTTATGAAATGAAGTCTATTTCGTCATTATTGGATAATTTTACGTCTGCCAATAAGTTTATTCTGTAGATAGAAGTTTACTAAAATATATATAGTTCTCTAAGTCAGCAACATCTGCCTAGCCTTTTACCAAGTATCATATATTGGGCTCGGTTTCCAGTTTAACCGAATGCAGCTGAATACCAGTATTTTACATGTAGCGACTGCCTATCTGACCTCCACAACCTAGTTACTGGGTATTACAACACCCCTTGGTAAGACTGGTTGTCAGACTTTCGGGCTTTGACGACCCGTAAAGACTGTTAAAGATCCACGAATGACAGCCGGGAGCAACGGCTTAACGTGCTCTCCGAGGCAGGAAGGGGTCTTGGAATGTAAAGATGGTCACCCATCCATGGACCATGGCAAGCGTAGCTTAACCTGACCGATCGACCCGTGCGGCTGTTATTACATAGCCACAAGCCCCTCTGTAGTTTTCTAAGTCGTTGTTACTAATAAATACTATATGGATTGTGTGTACTTGTATGTGGTCTTTGTGGAATTATAGAATATCATTTTATAATAATATATAAAACAAATTCCCCTGCCGGCGCGGCTGTCTGTCTGTATGTTGGCGATGATCTCAAAAACTACTGAACTGATTTTAATGCGGTTTTAAAGCCGCGGGTAAATGCTAGTACATAATATAATATCACGCCTACAATCCCGAAGGCCGTGAGGCCTTCTACACCCACTGGCGACACGGCACGGCAATAGGATGATCTCCGCAGGGTGGCTGGTAGCAGCTGGAAGAGAGTTCCCGGAAAGCAGCTGGAAATCAGCAGAGGAGAGGCCTGTGTCCAGCAGTGGACTGCTGTAAGCTGATAATGATGATGATGAGTAGGAATATATAACTTAATAGTATGACAGTAAAATTTCAATGACGCAGCATACCTAACACGTTGGCTGCCATACGAGTATACTCGTAGTAATTTTTTTATGTGCCCATTGCCTCCATACGAAATACAAGAACCCAAAGAAGGTTCTATTAAAGTTCTTTTTCTGATTAAATAATGTTTTACTTCAAATGCCAAAGTATTAAACCCCGCCCTCCTTCCACTGCCACTCTTCTAGAATTCGTTACAAATCGCATAAATCAACTACGAGAATACCTACTCGTAATTGGTAGGGGGGCCCAGATATTGTACTACGAGCATAGGACACGAGTATACTTGTAGGTAGGCACTGTAGGCAGTCAACGTGTTAAGTATACCGTAGCTTTGTTTTTATCTGTTTATCATCGAGATTTCAATGTTAACGCCATACTATTCAGTTATATTGTTAGTAATGTAGGTAACTCCGCCCAAACCTTCGGAAAAACAGGGCATTATGTTATGTTACCCCTTGACTGTCGGGTGCACACCAAGTGTGCGTAAGAATTTTTTTTTTGAAATCTTTACATAATCTTGTATAAACGTATATCTTAAATATATAAAGGTAAAAAAATCATCCTATGGCGACCGCGGGCTTACCTACATTATAGTTGTGAACCTATGGGGTTCGGCTGACATTCGACATGACCTTGACACAATGTATGGGGATTTTCAGACGCTTGAGGGACCAAAGTCGCATATATTTCATCCACGGAATAAAACTGACATCTGACAGTTTTTGTAGGTGGGAACTGTCAAAAATTTAATATTTATTCGAATTATAATAAATAGAAGTTAGGTCGAATTGGCCCTAAGTTATAATCCTATTCGTTTCATAAAATTCAATTGCCGTGCCGTGCTGCCAATGGGCGCAAGCCCTTGAGCCATAGGCCATAGTACGTATATACCTATTATTAGGGCTATTTAAAGTGACTATACGTCCCGTTTTGAACGGGACTGTCCCTTTTCTCGGTCACCTGTCCCGTTGTTCCCAAACAAAGCTCTGGGACGTAAAATAGTCCCGTTTTCCGAAATCGCGCGATAATAAATGTTGCATATAATTTAATAATTACTGTCAGAGGAACTTTGCTTTAGTAAAGCTGACAGGTGATTGATTTTTTTTTTCACATTTTGTTATAATGAAAATAATTATAATTAATCTGAATAATAGTGAACACTAATTGTATTAAGTTACACTTTTTCTAAATAAAGAATATTTTAAAAAAATGCTAGTTATGTCAATAGGGGCGAGGCTAAAAAATATCTTATTCTTGCTGAAACTACAACTCAATTCAGAATCCAATGACAAAACTTTTTCCTATTGTATAAATTGAAAGCAAGTTATTTTTTTTTACCGATTTACATAATTCTAAACAACAAAACACAAAAATCTGAATTATTCGTAATGCCGACTATAATAAGGTCGACGATTCAAAACAAACGAAGGCCACGTAATATTTGAAAAACAATTTCTAGTATTCAAATATGTAGTTAAACGTAAACAATAAGCAATGTGGGAATGGAGTTGAGCATGATGAATCTAACATCCGTATTTATAAACAAGTAAAAGTGATTACTTCAGTAAAAGTACTCTTTGCTTAAGAATTGAGAACTCGACCATTTTGCGTTTGATTTTGCAATGGAAGGTTGATTCATACTCAAGTAAGTAACGTACAGACGCCAGCACATCAAGCTACTACAATCTGTCAAATTTCTTTAATAGATTTTCAAAGTTATCGCTAAAGCATTAGGTTCAAGGTTGATTGGGAAAATTTGACAGTTTCGGATAGCTTGATGTGCTGGCGTCTGTACTTTACTCGAGTATAGAATAAGGTTTTATAATGAAGAATTATATCCTAAGTAAGAAACTACTTAGCGGCAAGTAATTACTTGTTTATAAATACGGGTGTAAGTCTGCAAGAATAAGAATCATTTATAAAATACAGGTGTTACCAGCACACTGAGGCATCACTGAAGTGGCATTCGTTAGAGAAAAACAAGAACACTAATATTGAAATGTGATGATAGCTAAGACGGAAAAACCGGTCAAGTGCGAGTCGGACTCGCACACGAAGGGTTCTGTATCACCGTAGAGCTCGTCTAAGCTGTAATGACGCGCCCCACTGCTTAACTTTGTATACGTACACTATACTAAATGCGGTAGTAGAGCGCGTCATTTCAGTTTAGAGACAAGCTCTACAATATTTAACACTACCCACATATTATAAACAAAATACTTCAGTTTAAAAAGGAACATGTTTCTTCCATAGGGACCCGCTTTATTTTTTACCTTTATTTTATTTTTATTATTTGTGGTTATAGAATAGAATAGATGATTATTTCATTGGTTAAGATATTTTTACGTATACATGTCACTTATAAAATATAATTTTACAGGTGTATTTAATTTTGGCGCACTTTGTCCGGAAAAGGATCTTTTGTTTTTGTTAGCGGCAGTAGAAATACACAATTTGTGAAATTTTCAACTGTCTACCGATAACGGTTCATGAGATACAGCCTGCTGACAGACAGACGGACATGTAATAAGAATTCCTATTACTTTGCCTTTTTATTCCTTTGTTTTTATATTGTTGTGAGGAATTCATGAAAATAAAAATATGTAATATTTTTTTCACTCCTCAATTCTTGCTCAAAAAGTCCGTCATTGTAGCGTACCAGGGAAAATAGCATATTTCCTCCAGGGGAAAAGCTTTTTTCTTGTATATTACCAACTCCTACAAAAACGAAAAAGTTTTTATTCATAAGTAGAATAAACATGAATAAAGACTCGACTTACTCCTGTTTCATAAAAAAAGAAGATTTTATTTTTGGAAATGGAACTAAAAGTTGCGTTGCGGTTACAGAAGAAATAAAAAAAAGGCATTGGCGCGAAATTTTTTGAATTTTTCTCGAATTACAAATTTAATGGTTACAAATTGAATGGTGACCATAATTTATTTTACAACAGTGAAAATGTCATCATCTAGTGATAATGAAGACCCTAATTTGCAGATGGAAGAGAGAAAAAGAAATAATTTTCAATATATTGCCGTCAAGGTCAAAAGCATTTATTTAAATACTTACCTACTAAAAGTTTATGAAGTGGAGGACAGTAAAACGAGTGGTTTCGCTGACGTAAGGAGTATTTCTTACGTATTTTGATGAACTTTCCAAAAAATATCAAAGTTCAACCCTTTGGAGCACAAATTCAATGTTACGAACAAATATAATTTACGAACAAATACAAGACATAATTTCAATATAAAGAAATATGTTGACGGCTTTTCTCAAGAAATTATCCACCAAGGCACAATTTTATCCACAAGGCCAAGAAATCCGTAAAATATAGAGAATTTCGTAAATAAGGCACTAAATGAAAAATATGCATAGAGCGACTGCCTATCTGACCTCTACCCATCCACGTACCAACTCAGCAAATCTGCACTTTATAATGCACAATACACACCTCCAATAGCATATATTATTGTA
The DNA here is from genome assembly GCA_948252095.1 of Dicycla oo. Classification (NCBI taxonomy): domain Eukaryota; kingdom Metazoa; phylum Arthropoda; class Insecta; order Lepidoptera; family Noctuidae; genus Dicycla; species Dicycla oo. The sequence continues at coordinate 8,636,862 of OX411727.1, read as the reverse complement.
ACTGTAACACATATACTCGTAACACTCCAACCTTAATCTATCGTAACAAGGTCGAAAATCGTATGAAAGAAATGTAACAAAAGACATTAACCAGATTAGAAACCGTAACGTTCATACGAGAAGTCTTGGTTATCGCAAAGTAACTGTGCATAATAAATTAACTTTTCCCACGTCAGAATGTTCTAGAAAGTATGGCATGACACCTTTAATTATTTTCTCTGTAAGTAATAAAATTAAGTTTTTAGAATTTTTGTTTGTTTCACTTTCATTATTAGGTACTTACAGTTGAGTACATGCATGAGTACTTGCACATTTCCTAATTGTTGTGAAAGGCTAACTAAACCTTAAGTTCCGAGTTGAGCTACACGATTATTGACAAATGCATGCACTCCTCAAAAAATCATTTCAGACACTAATATACATGGTCTTTACGTAATCTGACCAAGATTATGTCTGCGGGCCTAGACAAAGTAACATTCGATTAGCGGTGAGGCTAGTAGAAAAGCCAAAAATGTATGAGGTTGACATAAGATATCGAAATGTCACGTGATCATAGGTCAACGAAGTGACAGCGTCCAACGATGACCCCTATAGATGCATCGGCGGCGATTATAGAAATAGAATTGCTCCGAAGCGAATGCCATTTGTTGTATAAACTATTACCGCCATCATGATACCGTTGCGAAAAAGGGATGGTGCTATAGGTCATGTCATGTGTAGCTCAGTCTCTCTCTCTGGTACTGGAAAAATGATGGCATCATTTGTTCATAATACGGCCCCTGGACTGTAAAAGAGACTATGACCTCTGAGTTTGTTTCGGCCTTTCTTCTCAGAGTAGTCAGATAGAAAATACCGACCTCATCTACATAGTTTTTAGAGGGTACCGAGCGCGCAGTGGCGCCCTCATCTTTTGTTTGGTTATTTCTTTTATTTTAGAATGCAAATGCAGACAATAAGCACGTTACGATGTTCTCCACAATACTATACGTTATTATTATTACAAACAGTAGTTTTATATTGTTAAGGAGAAATCGTCAGTAGCCCGCGAAATTCAAATTTTCTTACGTTTTTTTTTTTTGTAATTTGCATGTATTTACAAAATTATAATCATTAAAATCAGAAATAATGTCAAGTTTTCATGTCTTCATTAGGATTATACGAACTATTTATGATTTTAATGATTATATCATATGTACTTGTTACAGTCGCGAATCGTATTCTGATCAATATACAACCTGATTCTGACCTGCATTTTGTAAAAAACGTAAGAAAATTGAATTTCGTGGGCTACCTGGAGCTTTCTTAGCTAATAAAAATAAATATTGTACCCTATTAGGCCTCATCAAAAACCAAAGGCCGTTGAATATGCAACACATTCAAAATTAATTTACCCATCATAATAATATATAATAAGTAGGTAGGTACTTCCAAAACGTTAACTAACCTGTAATCTAATGAGTTTATAGCGTATGAAGGTAATTATTAAGAAATGCATAACTATCATTGTTTTTTTTTTATATTTCCTTTAACCTCGCTACTGGAAAAATTGTATTTTAATCGTAAAGACTTGAGACCCTCAAGCGGCGCAAAATTAAATAATGTACCTTATGGGTAACTACAGTTTTGAGCCGTTTGGGGTCGAAACGCTCGGGTCATGGAGCCCGCGTGCGCGTCTCCTTTTTAAGGGAAGTTCTCGCCGACTGGTCGACACTTCACGTGAGCAGACGGCTGGCTCGTTCTTTGGCCAAAGAATTAGCATTACCATTCAACGTGGCAATGTAAATTAGATAAAAGTATTGCATAAAAATAAATTCATAATAAACAAAATTTTTTTTAACCAGTACAATGAACCTATAAAGAATCTAGTTTTCAGAATTTCACATACTTATTTAGTATTTATGCAAATTCCTGACCTTCACAACCCAGTTATTGGGTAATACGATACTCCTCGGTAAGACTGGGTTCCACCTAGTTAACCCAATGATAAATATTGGGTGTTGATGCCCTACTTTCAGTATTGTTATTGGAGAGGGAACAGGAGAAGGGTTATTGTTGTTGAGAGCACGTTTATTAAGAGCATCTGACACCAGTAATAAACAAGCAGGGATAAACCGAAAACGCTATATTTAAACATTATATTACATTATCATTCATTAATTCATTATACACAATCGAAGTCTGAAAGTTTAGCTTCCTGAAGTACACTTCCTGCAACTGTTTTGCAGTGGCAAGCCGGTAAAGGAAGTCAACATGCGTACTCGTAATAAATGAAACTTGGCTTCATTTTGCGCTTTATATTTGTACAAACAGCTAACATAGGCACACATAGGAAGGCAAATTCCTAAGCCTCTTCTACGAATTCATTGATTCACATATGACGAAAAATATCAACCATACCATCGAACAAAACACGCGCGGAATGTTACAAGCAAAATATTCCACAGCCTCGCCACCGCAATCAAAACAACAACACCACAACCTAAACTACATTCTATAGCTATAACTTTAAAGTTCACAATCACTTACTGTTATGTATTACGTCTGTATTTACAACCCTTATCAGTTTATTCATTAAACAGTGCTGTGGAACTGTTTAAAGCTGGAAACACACTACCGTGTCGTGGCGACTCGAGCGAGTCGCGCCAAAACCTTATGGAACCTTATCTTTTATACATTTATAGTATAGACATAGCAAGACCCCTCCGAACCTAGGAAAGCACGTTAAACCGTTGGTCCGACTACATCTTTGACAGAAGTTACGGGTAGTCAGAAGCCCAAAAAGTGTGACAACCAGTCTTACCAAGGATATCGTGTTATGCCCAGTAACTGGGTTGTGGGGGGTCAGATCAGATGAGCAGTCACTCCATGAAAATTACTGGCACTCAGCTGCTTCCGGTCTGGAAGCCGACCCCAACATAGTTGAGAAAAGCCTAGGCAGGTTGATTTAATTGAGACACAAATTATCGCAGCTTGGTGGTCGCCGGTAGTGTGTTACCAACTTTACCCATATCCCATGATATGTCGCGATAATTTCAACCGGGGTGATGATGATAAGGTACTAATTGAATGTACCTAGTTCCACCATTATGGTGGTTTAGATAATATTTGACGTCATTCGTGTAGGGAAGTTTGATAGTGGAATTGATAGTATTGTTTTGAAAATGTTACGAAATGATAAGGTTTTGTTTTATGTATGTTCAATTTAGCACGTGGGGTTTGTAGCGATGTGTTTAAATGAAGGAAAAACAATTCTGTCTGTTGTGTTAGATAAAGTTAAGCCTTTAGATAAAGACAGTGTCACATCACTGGCGTAGAACTTTCGGGATCGCTAACATCACGCGACTACGCGAGAAGCAACTGGACGGAAAATGTTCAAGAAAATTATTACACGAAGAAAAAGTACTTTTTCGTTCGATTTAAAATGTCGGCCGTCAGAATTATGAAAAAAGGGATTACAACAGCGGTTTGGATGAATTTTTCGACGCCATATTTTAGTTTTTTTTTTTTAATAGCTTCAGTTGGTTAGGATATTGTTTTTGTAACTTTATTTTTGTTTGTTAGAGAGTTTCTTACTGTAATAAATAATATAAAACAGCGGTTTCGAAAAATGTCATAAACTGTTTATCTTTTAGTATACGTCTGCACATGTGCAGTCGCTTACAAGCAAGACTGATGACTACTGGACGGGTCCACTGAAATCTGTGTGATTCCTTCCTCAAAATACCATTTAAGGCACTAATTAACATGGTCTTCACATGATCTGACCAAGATTATGTATGACTTTAAAAGAGACTGTGACCTCTGAGTTTGTTTCGGTCTTACTTCCAGAGTAATCAGATAGGCAACACCGAAATCATTATTTATGACGTATAAAGCCGACTACAGACGTGCAGTTACAACTGCCAAGTTTAACTGTTCCGCTCTTATCTACACACGGTGAGTTTTGTAGCATCAATTTATCGAAGCTGATTAGCGGTTGCCATGGTCTTAGTAATCTATCGATTTAGCTTTGCAAAAATCAGGTCCGAAATAATAAATTTCTATAAACTGTTCTAACCTTTCTTGTTGATTTGGCAGTGTCACGTGGAAATTGCGCTAGAAGATGCGAAATCGTGGAACCCTGAGGAACAAAAATACGTGCACTTGCTATGGATGCTCTGGCAAGACTGACAACTGCACAGTTTTCTGGTACATACATTCAGTTTTAACAGTATAGTTTTAACAACTTTCAGTTTTATCTAATCATAATTTGAGTAGTTATCAATTCAACTGTACAGTTCTCAATTTTTTCTACACACGTTACTATTTAATAGTCCAACTGAACAGTAAAAACTGTCAGTTATAACTGCACGTATATAGGTAGTGTTTGTCCAAATCTACTTACAGAAATAAAATTATTTAGAAATAACTAGAAATATTTTCTTTAAAGCAGATTATATTAAGTCACGCAACGTTACGTTACAAGTTCTGAGAATACAATTAATCTTATTAGATACACATTCACATCCGTTACTCGATATGTATTATATCTGTGAAATGTACCAATTTTTTTTTATAGTTACAGTTAGGCTTAATTTACACGACGCCGGAGCCGCACCGGCGCCGGACCGCGTGTTTGTGTAAACGAATAAATATCGGCCACGCGCCGCGCCGGTCCGCCGCTTCACCGGAGCCGCGCCGGAACCGCGTGTAGGTACACTGTATTGATGTCGAGTTAAATAGTAAAGCAACGATCACAGTTTAGTAAAGCATTGCCAACGAAACTGTCGCTTTTCATTTTAATATGTATTGATAAATATCTTAAGATATTGAATCTGAATGAATCTTAGCCCCTTCTCAGGTTGACTCTGAAATGCCGTGTTTGACCGACGCGGTGAATGCCTGGAAAGTGGCTTGCCCGGATACGGTTCAGCCCGAGAACCAGAGACAGTGGGATGAGCCACTCTGCAGGTTGGTACGGAATAAACTTATTAATACATCCACCAATACTGCTGAGCGTGCCCGCCTGTTGGCTGTGGGTGAATGGGAGTCGGGTCTCTGGCTTCAGGCTCTACCGTCACCCAACATAGGCAATATGCTGAGTGACACCACATTCCGGCTCGCTACATGTTTGCATGTGGGTGCTCCTTGTGGGGCTCCACATCGCTGTCAATGCGGTGAAGGAGTCGACTGCCTCGGACACCATGGACTATCCTGCAGCAAGAGCGCTGGTCGGATGGCACGGCATGCTAGCATTAACGACATCATCCGTCGGGCTCTTGTCACCGCTGGGGTGCCAGCAGTTTTAGAACCCAATGGCTTGGCACGCGACGATGGGAAGAGGCCAGACGGAATGACCATAATGCCTTGGAAGTTGGGTAGGCCTTTGGTGTGGGATGTAACCTGTGTCGACACCCTCACGCCATCCCATCTTCTTAGCACGGCGGGTTGTGCTGGGGCGGCTGCTGCAGGAGCAGAAAACCTCAAACGGCGCAAATATAGCAACCTTATTGAGAGCTATATGTTTGAGCCGTTTGGGGTTGAAACTCTAGGGCTTTGGGGTCCGAGTGCTCATCGAGTATTTCGGGACATCGCCAAGCGGTTGGTCGACTCTTCACGGGACCAGAGGGCTGGCCTATTTTTAGCCCAAAGAATCAGCATTGCTATCCAACGTGGCAATGCTGCCAGCCTTTTGGGCACGTTTTCCATTGACAGCGATGCGGACGAATTTTTTGATGCCCTATGAGCTTTCACCTTTTTATTTTTATGATTTTTATATACTTGTACATAATATACATATATATCTTTTAGTTTTAGCTTGTACATATAATCTAGTTTCTGTTTGAAATAAAGAATAAAATGAATTATCTTAAGATGTTAACTTTAACCAAAAAAAAACAACAAGAACAAGAAATTACTTTTTTTTATAAGTTTTTTTTTGTACAATTTTGACATGCTGTAACTTTGGGTTCCCCATTGGGTGCGGCGGTTGACTCTCACATTCATGATTATTGGAAATTAAACAACAATACTAGATAAAATTCGTTGCAAAAGTGAGCAGTACCTCCCCTACTATTACTGAACTGTGATCGTTGCTTTACTATTTAACTCGGCATCTGCGGTGGAACGCGGTTCCGGCGCGGCTCCAGTGCGGCGGCGGTGCGGCGCATGGACGGTATTCATTCCCATACACAAACATGCGGTCCGGCGCCGGTGCGGCTCCGGCGTCGTGTACATGAAGCCTTATAGTAGTGACGTCCATCTTTGTCTAGTTTAATTTCAAAACAATAATTGTCGCTAATACTAAAACAAAGTCTGTGACGATGACGACCACAAAATATATCTCGTGGTGAAGACAATGACGACTTCAACTACAAGGTGTGTTTAGAATTTTAGTGTCCTCTCTTTGGAAAAAAATAATTTCCTGAATTGTTTTTGAGTACCTGCACAATGCACGAGCATATTTACAATCAATCAAATCAACCTTATTATTGATAAAAGTTTTATTACTAAACTTATATTAAAAGTATCTTTCACCTAATAATTCGATGCCACCTACAGCTAAATTAATCTAAACTTTAACTTGGGTAAATCGTGCGTGTAATGACAACATAAATTTTCAATTAATAAAATCAATCACAGTCTAAAGTGTGAACAAACACCATCATTCATATTTTACATTATATAGGGTGACTGGTAATTAGTGACCGATACTTAAACACATGATTGTACTCATGATAACAAACAACTTTTACTATGGGACCAAACCTGAAATCAAGAAAAAAAAAATCAGCTGCTCCCTACGTTTTGACTAGTTATGCGAATATAAATCTAGAGAACACCTGATTTTTATTTCGCGATTTCGGGTTACACGATAATGAACAAAAAACGAAAACTTGTAATTGATTCCTGTCGCGTTACTAGTTACTTTGAAGTAAAAAGCTAAATTCATTCAATTATATTATTTGCTGTAGTGCAATTTTTACACAGTACTAATAAATAACATTTTCATTTTTATAATATGCTTCCATACGCGTTATATCTGCCTATATATAATATGTCTTTTCGAGGAGATTGTGGCTAAGTAATAACAGCCGCACGGGTCGATCCATCAGGTTAAGCTACGCTTGCCGGGGTTGGTCCGTAGATGGGTGACCATCTTTACATACCGAGACTCCTCCGTGCCTCGGAAAGCACGTTAAGCCGTTGGCCCAGGCTGTCATTTATGGATCTTTGACAGTCGATACGGGTCGTCAGAAGCCCGAAAGTCTGACAATCAGTCTTACAAATGGGTATCGTATTACCCAATACCTGGGTTGTGGAGGTCAGATAGGCAGTCGCTCCATGTAAAATACTGGTATTCAGCTGCATCCGGTTAGACTGGAAGCCGACCCGAACATAGTTGGGAAAAGGCTAGGCAGATTGATTTTGATATAATATGCCTTTTCCCATCTACGTTGGGGTCGGCTTCCAGTCTAACCGGATGTAGCTGAATGCAGAATTTTACGTGGAGCGACTGCCTATCTGGCCTAGTAACTGGCTAATACGATACACTTTGGTAAGACTGATTGTCAGACTTTCGGACTTCTGACGACCCGTAATGACTGTCAAGGTTCCACGAATGACAGCCGGGACTAACCCGAGGCACGTATGAGTCTCAGTATGTAAAGATAGTCACTCATCCAGACCAAGCCCGGGTAAGCGCAGCTTAAATGGATCAACCCGAGCTGCTGTTACTACTTAGCCACAAGTTTCTGCTTCCCTACAGGTCGTGCTGTGAAAAACTTTAGCTTAGAAACTTTTCATACGTGCTTGCAGGGAGCAAGCATAATGATCGCTTGCTTCTGCATCAGGGTCAGCAATATAAACAAAATCAATCACTATATTTAGCTTAGTTGGTGTTTAAAAGGAAAAGTAAAACAAAAAGCACATTGCTAGCAACCTTTATAAATGTCATAAACGTTGCGTAAATATTATGTGCTAAGCCACATAATGACCTCTCTGCCAATAGTGATGATAATAATTATTGCAAAATTCCAAAAATGTTACTGTCATCATAAGATTTGTTTCATATAGGTAGGTACTATGTTCATTCGTTATTAAAATTGCGGCTTATAGTCGGAATTTAGGAGTCCTTATAAGGGTCTTAGGATATACGAGTGCCACCAGCGCCTCAACCAGGTGGGTAGGCTCAATAATATAACCATTCAATGGATCAAGGGACACAGCGGATCGCTAGGCAACGACGCAGCTGACGAACTGGCCAGAAGGGGGTCGAGCGCCATGCTCGACCCCCTTCTGGCCTAGGTACCCTCCGTGAGGTTGCTAGTAACACCAAGGCGCTGCTGGCCTTTTTTGAGGAGCTGGGATAGATCGAATAATCGATTTTCCCACCCTTACGCAAAGTACGCGTATTGACGTGGAGTTGCGGATACCAGCCCGTTTTACCATTTACCTAAGGGTTTCAGGAAAGAGGACGAATATGTTTGTGAACTATTCTGATGGACTAATTAGCCCCTCAGAATGGTTCTTATCTCCCTGATTCGAAAAGCTTCTGCATGATGCTGAGATCCTTTCATCCTTTTGGCCTCGTACATACAAGACTTTTTTATAAAGGTACTCATCATTCTCCTGCCCTTATCCCAATTTATTTGGGGTCGTCATTAAATGTAAGGTCCGGAAGTAACAGGCACCTTACACTTGTACAATAAGTCATAGTTCGCTCACTTGAAGTAGTTAGAGTTAGTTTAGGTGAGTTGACAAATTACTACTATCACGAGCACTGCGGATTATCATCCAAGTCCTCATTCCTCCGGAACACATGCCCATACCATGACAACCGATTTTCACACAACTTTTCAGTCACCGGTGCCACTTTCAGACTTCCTCTTATATAGTCATTTCTTACTCTATCCATTCGTGTAACACCACACATCCCTCTTAGCATTATTATCTCAGTTGCATGCAACTGCCTTTCATTCATCCCTTTTGTGACCCAACATTCTGATCTAAACACCGGCATTTCTTCCATCCATTGTTAATGCGTCTGATCTACTTTACCATAAAGGTACTGTTGTCTTTATTTTTATGTTCTGGCATATTATTTATTTGCATAATCTTCCTGGATTCCCACTGCGAATAAATACATTTTCTTTCTATATTTCTATTCCTAAATTGATTGACAAGCCATTATTATGGAAATTATAAAAGTAACCTGTAGCATGTACGCCTAATTTTCTTTGTATTGACTATCAATCAGTTAACATAACACATTTTCTCAGAAACAACTGTGAAATGAACTTCTGATAACTGTTATGCACGTCTCGTGACTCAAGCTCTTCGTTATTGAGCCTCGCACTTTATGTAACGATGTTACATTTATTACTTATTTCCATAACTACTCCACACAACTGTTATGTCAGATCGATTACTTGTAAAGATAGGTATGCTCTGTTCCAAAAGCATATAATAAAAAACTTTTTAGCAAAAAATAAAACCGACTTCCAAAACAAAACACTACAAAGTGAAAAATAACTTTAATTTCGGTAGTCGGTGTCTTGGGTTTTGTATTTTCGTTTTTTGCCACCGACTTCCGAAATTAAAGTTATTTTTCACTTTGTAGTGTTTTGTTTTGGAAGTCGGTTTTATTTTTTGCTAAAAAGTTTTTATTTTTCACTTTTTAGTCGTGGAACCTACCCCACACAAATTCGAATACATAATTGAGCACAATAATTGTAGATATAGCCATGTAAATAACAGTGATAGGAAGTTATTAAAACACCATCACATCATCCACATAAAATAAGTGGGAAATATACGCATTATTGAAGCTAACTCAAAAACTCCCTAAGCTAAGTTAATAAAATTTATATGGGACCACCTCGGAAGTATACCCTATCAAACTAAAAAAGAATTTTCTAAATCGGTCCATCCGTCTTTGAGTAATCGCGTAACAAACATACAAAAAAAAAAAAAAAACAAAAAAAAAAAAATACAGACGAATTGAGAACCTCCTCCTTTTGGAAGTCGGTTAAAAAGTAAACAAATGGTTAAGAAAACGTAGGTACACACGGCTACATATCAAGCTATAAAGTTCCAGTATAAACTAATCTCACATTTGATAGGATTTCCGTACAATGAGAAGTCAACTTATACTGGAAATGTATAGCTTGATACGTAACCGTTTGTGTACCTGTAGTGTGGATGTCAATATTTTGTACGATAGTGCCACTTAAGAATGAGTCTTTTGATTTCATTATTTGAAAACAATTCTAATTTTAAATCACCTAACCATTTTTTTTTTCAGTTCACATCATCATCTGCCTAGTCTTTTCCCAACTATGTTGGGATTGGCTTCCAGTCTAACCGGTTGCAGCTGAATACCAGTATTTTACAAGGAGCGACTGGCTATCTGACCTCCACAACCCTACAATACCCCTTGGTAAGACTGATTGTCAGACTTTCGAGCTTCTGACGACCCGTAACTACTGTCAAAGATCCACAAATGACAGCCGGGACCAACAGCTTAACGTGCTTTCCGAGGCACGAAGAGGTCTCGTTATGTAATAGATGGTCACCCATCCACGGACTAACCGCGGCAAGCGTAGCTTAACCTGATCGATCGACCCGAGCGGCTGTCATTACTTAGCCACAAACCAGTAATTCACAATTCAGGTTAATTTTATAACATCAAGTTTCGTCGATGATTTTTCAATAATAATAATAATATCCTGGGACATTTTCACACACGGTCATCTGGTCCCAAACTAAGCAGAGCTAGTACTATGGAAACCAGGTAACTGATATACTACATATACTACTTTTTTTTTTTTTGTAAATACATACTTATATAGATAATTACACCCAGACTCAGAACAAACAGACATGTTCATGCACACAAATGTTTGTCCTGGATGGGAATCGAACTATTAATTCAATTACAATTTAAAAATGTTATTCAGACAATAATTGTTGGAAAAAGTGGTGAGATATAAAGTTGAGCCTTATTAATACAGATGAATGTGTTATGAGTGATTGCGTAAGAATTTAACCTGAACAGGCTTTGTTTACACTTCCGTTAGATTCTTTTGGAACAGACTATACGTTTGCATACACTTTCATGACTTCAGAAGGAACTCTTACAAGATTGGTGTAGCAATATTAATCAACTGTTCTCATCAGTTTGGTTACGAGATAGTCCACTAATTGAATGTTCTCACTAGAGCCCTGTTTTCCCACTTTCCCATTTTAAGACTACAACAGTTAGAAAAGTTATGAAATCGGTATAAAAGACCAAACATGCATTTTTGAATTGTTAAAGAGTCGGTCAGTTAGTCAGAAAGTTGAAACTAGTTGCCCAGTCCAAAACGTAGATCTCTGTGGAGAAGAACGGGCAAGAAACTCCACGGACACTCTTTTACATCAAGATATTACAAAATTCTGAGTACATTATTCTTGTGAGAACAACGTAAAAAAAAAAACAATTCAAAATATAAAATTAAAAATAAGATGACCATACCTCAACATGACGCGTGGATCAGGACCATCTACCTCAACCAGTTTATAGGGAACCGAACGATCCAACATACGCGCCGATCGCCGTCACACCTATGATAATCTGCTAAATACGTCATTATGTTTAAGCTAGCACAGCCCGACCCAATCAATCAATCTGCCTAGCCTTTTCCCAACTATGTTGGGGTCGGCTTCCAGACTACCGGGATGCAGCTGAACACCATTATTTTACCTAACTGACCTCCACAACCCAGTTAACTATAGTTACCGGGTAATAGGATACCCCTACCCCTAGGTAAGATGGTTCTCAGATTTTCGGGCTTCTGACGACCCGTAACGACTGTCAAAGATCCACGAATGACAGCTCTGCCCATCAGGCATTAATGAAATCATAGCACAGTAAAACATTACTGTACATTCATCACAAATTCATAAGTTATCATTTCGAGTCAGTTTACAGGACACAAAATGAGTAACATTGCCTATAACTCAGGCGGCGCAAGCGGAAAACCGCCTCCGTTTCGTTTGACGTCAACAGGTCGATCATTCTTTAGGAATGGTGGCAATTTCCGTACCACCACTATACCTGAAGTTACCTGCGCTTTTAATTAAAGAACCTACCAAAGAATGGTTGAGTGATTTATTAAAACAATAAACAGCCTCTGGCCATGCCCATACCTGGTAGGCTCGCGAGTGGTTGACCCGCGTATTTGGTAGGTATTTAAACATAGTAGGTAATTACTTTAATAATTTTATCAATACAAACTTAGCGAATTGTGCTTGTTTAGCACTTCATTTATATAAAAAATATAAGAAAAAAGCTTCTGTTTTGTACATCTACGAGATTGATTAAATAAACATTACGAAAAGGGTTTTTTTTTATCCAGCAAAGTTAATCTCGTGTTATTAAAAGCGATTGCATGTTCGCCAGATCCTTCTTTTATTTTATTTTTTTAATATTTCCCATGGATTCAAAAAACTAGTAAGCGCGCCGGTCTCTGTCAGGTCTCTTAGCTAATCAACTGTATCTTAAATAATCAGCTTTGTCACCAATCTTTCTGAATGACTAATAATTTAAATTTTCATTTTATATGATTCTAAGTACGTAGATTTACGAGAGAAAATGATGGATTTCGTACGGTGAACAGAGCTTTATTTGATGTAAGAAATATGGGTTTCACCTGAGTTAAATGATTTTTTTTTATTGGAATCGATTGTCATATAAGGCCATGGAAAAAATATAAGGAGTGAAATACATTGTGTTTTGTTAATTTTCGGCCAGTCTTCATTTTCATTGTAGCGGTTGCTCAATCTATCCCTTATGTATATATTCAAAGACAATCGTAGGAGTAAACTCAGGTTGTGCGTCGGATCTGACACACTTTTTTTTATAAACGATCTCCACTCAAACTGATAAGCAAATCTTTGATCCCACAATTTATTAAAGCACAACATTCACGCTCTGGTTCGATCAGTTTGTATGGCGTCCTGCCAAAATTTGAACATGAGTTTCGAAATATGAAGTAAATCTTCGGTGTCACGTAAAATTGCGAAATCGGCTGAAATCCAAAATTAAAGACAACGCGTATAACGTAGCGATGATATAATTCTTTAACAATTATTCTGCATCTAAGAAGACATGAAGAAATCGCTCTCATCATGTTATAAATTCATTATAATTACGATATCAAGACACTCGTTGATAAGTGATAAGTAAAGCTAACATTGAAGACACGCCCTGCTTTCTGTTTAGCTGTTGATCCAGGATGAATAGTAAACTTTATAATTCTCCAGATCATGGTTTACCTAAGTGCCAAATTTCATCCAAATCCGTTCACCCGTTTTAGCGTGAAAGCGTAATCAACAAACAAACAAACAAACACTTTCGCATTTATAATATTAAGTTAGGAAGATGAAAAACCGGTCTATCGACATTCTAGACTCACTAAATGTGTTAGTTACTATACTTAAATAATAATAAATAAACTCTTAATACACTAATAAAGTTTCTATAATAATATAATTCAACGAAAGACACGTGGCGCCATCTATTATCATAAGAAAGTTATTGTTGCTTTCCTCGGGAACAGTACTTTTTTTCGGGATAAAAGGTACCCTATGTCCGTGTCTGTACACCTGACAACGTATATGCAAAATGTCACGATGATCGGTTCAGTGGTTTAGGCGTGAAAAGCTAACAAACAAATAAACAAACTTACTTTCGCATTTATAGGTATAATAATACTTAGGATTACCAGACACTTATTTTCTTGTTAGCTTTCAATGACGTTAAGGCGAAATCTCCAACGTAGCAAACGAAATTAAAATTTTCTTGCGTTTTATGTAATTACATAAAACGCAAGAAAATTTTAATTTCGTTTGCAAACCTGCAAATTTGCAGGTTGCAATTTTAAAGAACATAATTCCAAATTCAAATTAGGAAAATGTGTGATTTTCATTTGTTTTTCGTACCGTCAAGATGAGTGAATCTAATGAAGAAATTCAATACATTTTAAAATTTTACTACAAAAAAGGTCAAAATGCAACGCAAGCCGCGAAAAAAATTTGCGATGTTTATGAACCTAGTGTAGTGTCTGTGAGAGTAGCACAAATTTGGTTTAAGCGTTTTCAATCCGGAAATTTTGATGTCAAAGATGCACGTCGCTCTGGTCGCCCTATTACGGATAAAATGGATGCCATTTTGAAAAAGTGGAGCAAGATCGGCATATCAGTAGTTACGACGTAGCTGAAGAACTGAAAATTGACCACAAAACAGTTTTGGCGCATTTGAAAAAAACTGGGTACACAAAAAAGCTCGACATTTGGGTACCTCACGAGCTCACTGAAAGAAACCTAATGAACCGTGTACTCGTTTGTGATTCTTTATTACGACGTAATGAAACCGAACCATTTTTGAAGAAGCTGATAACTGGTGATGAAAAGTGGATCACGTATGACAAGAACGTGCGAAAAAGGTCGTGGTCAAAGGCCGGTCAGGCTTCACAGACTGTGGCGAAACCCGGGTTAACTCGCAACAAGGTGATGCTGTGTGTGTGGTGGGATTGGAAGGGCATTATTCATTATGAGCTGTTACCACCAGGCAGGACCATCAATTCTGAACTCTACTGCGAACAACTGATGAGATTAAAGCAAGAAGTTGAGAGAAAGCGGCCGGAATTAATCAACAGAGGGGTGTGGTTTTTCATCATGATAACGCTAGACCTCACACATCTTTAGCCACTCAGCAAAAATTAAGAGAGTTTGGGTGGGAGGTGTTAATGCATCCGCCGTATAGTCCTGACCTTGCACCTTCAGATTTCCACCTGTTTCGGTCTCTTCAGAATTCTTTAGGCAGTGTCAGTTTAACATCACGAGAGGACTGCCAAAACCACTTGTCGCGGTATTTTGACCAGAAGTCCCAAAATTTCTATAGCAATGGGATCATGTCCCTACCTACAAGATGGCAAAAAGTTATCGAACAAAATGGTACCTACATACTTTAGTTAAATGTAAATAAACTATATTAAAAAATGTTTTGAATTTTCTTAAAAAATGCGAAGAAACTTTTTCCCCAACCTATTATATAGTACTCGTAAAAACTGACCAATTTATAACGCCTTTTCCTAACCATGTTGGGGTCGGCTTCCAGTCTAACCAGATGCAGCTGAATACCAGTATTTTACATGGAGCGACTGCCTATCTGACCTCCACAACCCAGTTACTGGGTAATACGATACCCCTTCGGGCTTCTAAGGACCTGTAACGACTGTAAAAAGGTATACGAATGACAGCCGGGACTAACGACGGCTTAAGGTGCATTCCGAGGCACAAAGGGGTCTCGCTATGTAAAGATGGTCACCCATCCACAAAGCGTAGCTTTACCTAATCGGTCGTCCCGTGCGGCTGTTATTACTTAGCCACGAGCCCCTCATCATAACATCATAACTTTTAATCGTACCCAAATCCAGGACCCCAACTAAAAATCTAGCCAAGTCCGTATAGGTACCTACAGGCAGCATAGATAGACAAAACAGAATTATTCAATATGCACCAGGCAACTTTATCAAACGAGTATAACAAGTATTTCTTGTACAATAAACAAGATTTAGTGGTATGTAGGATTAGACATTTAAAATATTGATCTCAGTTTAGTGCGTCATAGATATAAAGTTCTATATTTCTATTTTAAATTTTAAGCTCGTAAAGCCAAATGTCAAAATTTTTATAAACTATAAATAAAGTCACGTTTACCTACTCTTATAGTCTACCTAAGTGCACGTGCACTTATGTAGCACTACCTTGGACCCGCGGCATCGCACGCATGGATGTTGGAAAGGAGATGTTGGATTTTGGGCTACCACCATGTACACTACATAGATAAATAGGAAAAAATTGGGGATTTTAATAAAAATAAAAACAAATTAATTTGAAGAAAAGTACAGGCGTACACAAATGATTATTTGGGAAGTTTTTTAATATGTTAACCCTATTTTTATGGTAGCCATGACAGTTGTGTTTGACAGTGATTCCCCGACATAATGGTGTTCCTCACAATCTGTTTCTTTGAACGAAAATGGCTGTCAACTGTAGGGATTGTAATAACAATCGATAAAAAATCATTGTAGTAAGCAATGGAATACATACTAAAAACTGGGTAGTTTCGAGAGAGCCGGAGGCCTACTATTAGTGCTATTGTTATTTGTTTATTACAGATTGTAGTATCGTTTTTGATGTCGAATAATTGTGGCGAATTACTCGACTAGTCGTCATAGGGAGTGCCGAGTAATCACTAATCGATTACATTGATAACAAACAACTTTTACTGTGGGACCAAACTTGAAATCGCGAAAAAATAATCAGCTGCGCATTCAACTGTCCACACTGTAAACACAATCAGCCCTACATTTTGATGAGTTAGTTATGCAAACATAAATGTATGGAGCAGCTGTTTGATTTTTTTTCACAATTTCGGGTTTGGTCCTATACTCTCATAGTAAAAGTTGTTTGTTATCATGAGTACAATCATGTGTAAGTAATGTAAGTATATGTAGGCACTAATTACCAGTCACCCTATACATATACAGGCTGTAGCGTAAATAATGGATAACCCTGTATCTGCGGGTGGGGGACACCAAGTTCCATAATATAAAAAAAATATCAAACCCCGGAGCCGATTATGCGCATTTTTTTTTAAATAATGTTTTGAAAAATTGCCAGCTTTGGTCACTTCCTCGGCCACCGTGTTTACAAATGACAGAATTTTCATTATCTGATTTCTGCATAATATTTTGAAATAAACGTACTAGAAACATTTGTAATACAGTTTTTGAGTACTCACCTCATGTGGTGTGGTTTTATCTTAAAGCGAAAAAATTGCGTTGGTTAGACATTTTTTTTATGTAAGCTTAAAAATTCTAATAATAAAGCTGAAAATTGTTTGTTATGTTTGTACTACCAGTCGTATTAGAAAAATTCTTTTAGCATTTTTGTTAGCCCATTTCTCGAGAAAGGCTATTTAACCTCACGCTAGGGCCCTTAGGAGCCGAGCAAAAAGAAAAAAGTCAGAAAAGCTAAGCAAAAACGAATTAGATTATAGCGCGGGAAGGCGATGCGATGCAACGGGGTGGGTCGGGAGGGGGGGGGGGGGGTGACAAGAAGTTTCACGCGGATAAAGTCGCAGGCAGAAGCTAGTTAGAACATTAAAAAAATACACGTTTTCCTGCTATTCATTCAGTAATAATCTCATACCGAAATAAATTAAAAAAAAACGTATGTGCGTCATTCATTATATTAAACATTCTTTAATCAATATTTTATTATACCTACCTACTTAGTTAGGTACTTACCTGTTATTTCGAACGAATGTTGTCTGACGTGCTATGCAGGTACCTAAGTCTCTGTATGTATAATGTCGATAATGGTTAGATATTCATTCTAAAAATACTCCTTGTAATTTTTTGCATTGATTTTTAGTAACTAAAATAACCAATTTGCAAGAATACGACTACGCAGCGTCTACGCAGCGATTACGAAACGTCTACGGGAAGTCAAAAGCCTACGCTGACTGCGAAGACAAATGGCGCTGTTGGATTATTAAATTTAGGCGTTGAGTCGAGTGTTGAATAACTAACAGTGCACTTTTATTTAGGCATTCATTGTCGCCTGGTGTTCGTAAAAAGTGGTATAAGAACACTGGAAATCTAACAAAGGTTCCCACAGACAGGCGCGGTGCGATGGTGCGAGTGGGACCGGCCGGATACTCGTTGAAAGGGTTTGTGAAGGGGTTTTTTAAGCGCTTCAGAACAAAACCCTATGATACATGTTACACCTTCGAACGGGTGTAGTTAACCCGTTACGAACGGGTTACCCTTTCAACACCCTGTAACACTGTAACAGGGTAAGCCATTCCAACTCAAGACATTGTAATATGCACTGTTTACAATCGATATTAGTTTGAAAATTGCATAACCACGACCGCACGTGACATCGTACCGCGCCCGGGCGGTCCGCCAATCTTGCGTGTAGCGACTTGTAAACATGAAAAAAAAATATTGTCTATATAATCTTATAGTTCAATTTTGCTCGTCACACATGCTAAACATTGTAATAATATTTATTTTTTCGTGTCTATACTTGTTTATTTTCATCATTCGTCATTTGATTCGGAACTCGGACGGAACTACTCAAATAGTTGCTAGTAGTAGTGCTAGCAACTACTAGCTCAAGTTTATTAGGTAATCCAGGGTAACACGAAAAAAAGCTTTTCGAGAAGGTAATCTCTTCAAAGGCTTAAGTCATTGAAGGGGTTAACCCCTTCACGTGGTTACCTTAATAAAGGTGTTAACCATTTCGCTGGGTTTCGAGGATGTAACTCGAACAAAAGGTAACACTGCGATATGAGTTACCCCTTGTACGGGTTACCCTGTCCAAAGGCTTAACTCTTAAGCGGGGTTGTCCGGTCCCTCAGCGACGCGATTCGAACATGAAGTTTTCATAGAAATTGTTCTATTAGAGTCGCGTCGCGCCTGTCTACTGGAGCCTTAAAATGTAGGCCTACGTAGATAAAAATTTAGTTTTTTTTTTTCGCAATAAGTCTAACCTAACCTGTCTATATAGATATTGAATATCCTACTGCTGGGCAAAGACCTCCCTTTTCCCTTTTCCACAAATCTATTCAGTGCTATATATGTATATTAAACTAATTTACAAAAACCGGCCAAGAGCCAGTCGGACTCGCGCACGAAGGGTTCCGTACCTACCATTATCTATAAAAACGGCAAAAAATCACGTTTGTTGTATGGGAGACCCCTTAAATATTTATTTTATTCTGTTTTTTGTATTTGTTGTTATAGCAGCAACAGAAATACATCATCTGTAAAAAATTCAACTGTCTAACTATCACGGTTCATGTGATACAGCCTGGTGACAGATGGGCAGCGGAGTCTTAGTAATAGGGTCCCATTTTACCCTTTGGGTACGGAACCCTAAAAATGCTATCGTACAGTAACTGTTCTAAATCCATACGCTGATACATAAAACCAGTACCTACTTTCCATCTCGGCAATTTCGGTACACCACAACAAAAAAATGAGAAAGTCAACATTAACAATCACACTTATGAATGATAATAGTATGATAATAATAGCATTATACCAGCCTCTTTGATCACGTGCACTATCAGACGGAAACAACTATGTAGTTTCACGTACAGTACGACTATTTTCAAAGTTTCCATCGTTTATCTTCGGAAAAAACGAACTTTGCCGAATTAAATGTGACTACTCCAATAAGGGAGTGACGGAATTAGTGCGTCAATCTATAATCATTTAGATGTGAATATAAATCAATTTCTTTTGGTCGAGACTTCGAGAGTCACATTTTGTTCGATATATAGAGTGACTGGTAATTAGTGACCGATACTTATACACATGATTGTACTCATGATAACAAACAACTCTTACTATGGGACCAAACCTGAAATAGATAATGGTACGGAACCCTTCGTGCGCAAGTCCGACACGCACTTGGCCGGTTTTTTTCTCACGATTTCAGGTTTGGTCCCATAGTAAAAGTTGTTCACAGTGATGAAGACGCCTTTAACAGGATAACGTTAATTAAAATTACATCCAATAATTTAGGTGGGAATATAAATCAATTTCTATTGGTCGAGAGTCACATTTTTTTCGCTATATTTCGGTTTTCCCGAATATAAACGATGGAACCTTTGAATGTGGTCGTACTGTACCAACCTCTTGATCACGTGCACTATCAGACGGAAACAACACAGTTTCACGTAACACAATGATGATAATAATCTCTATGAGAAACTCTCTAATGCTAATCGGTTCCCATGCTTTTTTTGGGTGCCGTTAAAGTGACAAAACCTTAAAGATACCAGTACTTCCTGTCAATGAACGGTTATAAGTGACAGGTAATTAATAATGGTCAATGTCAGAGTAATGACATCGTTAACTAAAGGCTCCCGCAGAAAGGCGCGACGCGACCCTGGTGGAAAGATTTCTATGAAAACTTCGTTTAAAATTGTTGTAGGTACTGGAGTCGCGTCGTCGCGCCGTCGCGTCGCGCCTGTCTGCGGGTGCCTTAAAGAGATTTTCATTAACCGACTTCAAAAATATGAGGAGATTATTTCAGTAAATTAATTCAATAAATTTTTTCATCTAGTTAATTAGGGAACAGCATGAAAGTGGAAATCTTGATTGCTACAATTTTCTAAATTGCTTTTGCTACCTACGTCATTATCATTACGTTTGGGTCGGCTTTCAATCTAACCGGATGCTGCTGAATACCAGTATTTTAGATGAAGTGAAGACCTATCTGACCTAACTTTCCTTTCTGCCTTTTGCTACCTAGCTATACGAGTAGTTTCAAACTAAGCTAATATTGATATTCTGAAACTTATACAAATATCCAACAATTCCAGAACAAAATGGTCTGGTCTTTAGTTGATATTAAAGGGTTTTTCTTTGATATGAACTAGTACATAATACCTAAAAGGAAAACTTCACTACCTCAACAATAAATGTTTACTGACATAACCAGTAAAAACTACGCATCAACTCGTCTGGACGAACAAATCGCCGCGCGTCGGCGTGGCTTACAAAACGAGTGGTCAATTGGAGATAACTGCTAACTAACGGATGGATTCACTTTTATATTCCTGTCTGCATACTGATGCTGGTCGTCTACGTAACGCACATTACCGACACTTATCTCACATTGAGTTATGTCTCGGGTTTATTCACGACGAATCTTGGTACTCGAGTATGTTCTGTAGGATATTATAACTGGCATTCTGGGTTAGAATTTCTGAATTTTAGTGTAAAGCTATAAAGCTAAAATAACTGACTTATGCTTATTATTCTCAATACCGTTTATTAACGCACCGACGCGTGAAGATGTCTTAAAACGAAAAATCTAATTACGCAATAGATCGCAAGCCGTAACCTATCGATTAGAAAGGCAAAACTTACTGAAAAAAAAAAAGATTTTATTGTAATAAAAAACCGTAATTAACTGCTTAAAGACGTGACATAAACCAGTAAGACCATAGATGTAAATTAGGAAGTGTTACTGTTTTCAATACTTAACTATTTTTTACATAGGTACATAATACGATCATAAATAATATTTGATCGAAATTAATATTTAATTGATCGAAATACAATCGATTAAACTGTGTATTTCCATCTCTTCCCCTATGCGTTTAAAAATACAATATGTAACAAAAATCCTGTTGTTCCTTTTAAGACATGATTGTACTCATGATAACAAACAACTTTTATTATAGGATCAACCCTGAAATCCCGAAAAAAAATCAGATGCTCCCTACATTTTGACATTAATCTAGGGAACAGCTGATTTTTTTTTCGCGAATTCCGGTTTGGTCTCCGGTAAAAGTTGTTTGTTATCATGAGTACAGACGCCAGCAGGTCAAGCTACCCGAAACTGTCAAATTTTCCCAATCAACCTTGAACGTAATGCTTTAGCGATAAAGTTGAAAATCTATTAAAGAACTTTGACAGATTGTAGTAGCTTGATGTGCTGGCGTCTGTACAATCACGTGTTAAAAGGAACAACATGTTTTTTTTACATATTGTACCTACAAAAATTTCCCATCTCAAATTTTTGTAGGTATAAACGCATAGGGGAAGAGATGGGACTAAACTAAACCGAATAAACACAACAATGTGCTTGCCTATTCAAGTATTTTTTGAAAAACACATGCTATTTAAGAAACTATACTAAAAGTCAGCCAGTATGGTAATAAGATCAAGACCAGTATTTTTTTATGAAAAGCTATGACGTAAGTACATCGAGACAGGCAAGAAAAAAAGATATAAAAATAAGTAATAAAGTCGTGGCGGTGATTATTTATTGTTAACACACTACTTCAGCTTTGATATTTTAGCATATCAAAGATTCATATATTAAGTAAGTATTTTAGATATGTATATAATATTAAATTTCAACTTTGTTATGTAGAAAACATCGTCGTCGTCGTCATCTTGAATATTGTATCATGTCAACGGGTTTGATACAATATTTGGTGAAGCGTCAATGCTTTTTTCAATGTAAAAAATAAAATAATAACATTTTAGGATATGTTCCTATAATATAATAATGTATTATATATTTTAATTTCTCAATTGTTGAATTCTCGCGCCAATATTCGTTGTCGCAGCGCCCATGTATCGGAACTTTCTTTAGTTTTCTCGCAAAATGACCGATAGATGGCGTCAGCGCAAGTTTGCTTCCCGCTCCGCAATGAGACATGGCGAGTGCTAATCGCTCCGCCTTTTGAATATTCCTTTTTTGATGAAACCTTGACGATACTCGTAAAATAAATGGACCTGCATCTGTGCTTCATTGAGGACTTATAGTGCAGTGTTGATTTTTGGAGTTTCAACCATTCGACCGGTAGATTTAAGAAGATTTGCTCGCCGGCTGGCAGCTACAGACCTACAAGCCATCACGCACGCATGAACGAGATATCTTCCCATCTCCCTGGGTCTGAGTGGGATCTCTGGATTGTGAAGGGCATGTTTAGCTGGCTATTAATTATATGGTATTGGTTCCTCGAGGATTCATCAATGGGGAAATTATTTTATTTTTGAAGTCCGCCATTACGTCTTTGAGTTAAGTTTTTTCTCACATCATTCTAATAAAGGTGCAGGCTATTTACATGCCTCACCATATTATTTAAAAAAAAATCCACGCTTTAGAACTTTAACAAAGATTCAATACAAATTATCGGTCCGTACTTATACTCTTTACAACCATTTATTTTAGGTACTTTTCATATAAACACGCCTATGTAGTTCCTTATTTATTGACGAGCAACCATAGACATCACAAGTGAATTTTACCAAAGAACAAACTTAACATGATAGTTGAAAAACATGCTCTCCCATACATTTCAACTACAAAAGTAAGTTTGTACGCACAATATTGAGAGATTTACCATGTTATTTTAAGACCATAGACTTCTTATAAGTTGATAAATTTTCTGTATTTTTTTTTTTTTCAAAATTTTAGTCTCAATAGTTTCGGAGATAAGGGGAGGATGGTCAATTTTCGTATATTTTCTTAAATACCTTTAAAACTATTTCTTTTAAATAAAAAATAAACGTATATTTGAGACCCTCACAGTAAGCCCTTCTATTTAATATGTCGCACGGTACAGTTTGCAAAACTTTTTTTAATTTTCTTATTTACCCTCGAAATTTACCCCCATATTCAAAATTCATGTATACATGTACATTACACATCCGTGTTTGGGCCATAGAAATTCATATGTGTACCAAATTTCAACTTAATCGTCCTATTAGATTCGGAGCAAATTGGCAGTGACAGACGGACCGACAGACACATGAGTGATCCTATAAGGGTTCTGTTGTTTCCTATTGACGTACAGAACCCTAAAATGCAATACTTCATGGACGCTGTTTTTCTCTAGGTAATTATTTAAAATATCAATGTGTTCAATCAATTAAAACTTCTTCATAAATAAAGTCGATTGTTAGAAGAAATCGAATCGGTAACGCATTAGGACATGACTAATTAAGGACCTAGTTATGCAGAAAGCAACCATGCCATATGGCACTTTTCCAAAAATGAGTTATAAACACAGCCATACTAATTTCGACATACAAGATTTTTTGCAAAAAACAGCCATGTCGATATCTCTATTTATCACGGAGATATGAGCCGTCAAATGCAGCCATGTCCATGCTTCCATAATGGAACCATCGACAGAAAAATGCTTATAACTCTGTTTGTACTTTCTGCATAACACGCTCCGATTAGTACTCGAGCTGTCAAACGTAAAATGGTTGGAAAGATTATAGTTGCCTAATAATAACTAATAGGGGATGAAAATGTGTAGGTACTAGGTAATATGTAAGTATATCACTGTCTAAATTTACTAGTGTGTGACGCTTACAAGCAGATCCATAAAAGATGAAAAGTTCAGAGGAAATAGATCCGTGATGGACACAAGACTCCAATTAAACTGAAGTGAAAATGACGTGCAATAAAATTAAAAGTATGAAATTTTTGCGCTGGCGCAGTACGCTTCTAATCTACATAACATTTTGTACTCATAGTCAACGAGCCGTAAAATAATTAAGCGTCTTAAAATTGCTAAGACATGTTAGACAACGTCTACATTACAAGATAATATCTCGCATGTTTAAGATAAAAAGATTTATCCTCCTGTCAACTCTCACACGACGTACCTAAACTTTTCCGTGAATTCTCTCCTTTCTAGACGAGCACGCGCATCTCACACGATATACGATTAACAATAATCGAGTAATTACACGCGATAGAGGATCATGTAAATTAATTACGAAAAGAATATTTCGTGACAAGAATTTGTTATAGTAATATAATCGTGAATTGAAGTGCCTTTAAAAACAAATCAAATCAATTATTCAAATTAGGCTGTGAATCAGCGCTTTTTGAACATCAAAATTACATAAGACAGCTCCCGAAAACGCCCGCTGTTCACCACTGCTTTAGCTGGGAAGAAGAAGTGGTGCAACAAACTCCCCAGCATTTATAATTTACAGTCAATGATTTTATCTCCAGTGCCTAAGGAATAAAAAAACAGACAGTTGTTCAAAATTCAGTACCTACGTACGACACTGTTTTTTCAACCTGTTTCCTGTAACCAGGACAAAAAAGGAAAAATCTAAACCGTGACACTTGTACATTCATTGTTATATTGTTTGATATTTTGTGCAAAATGGCCAAAAATAAACTCCAACAAAGGTAAAGCCTTGACATTTGTGTTGGACAAAACAATACAAGTCGTAAAGGTGCGCTCTGATGGCCTAATTTCTCACCCTAATTTGAGGTAGATGAACTGAGAAACAATTACCTACTTTTAATTTTATTATGGAATTTGACACACAGACGCGGAAGACTTGACCTTTGCGCCAGGGTAACCCGCGAAATTCAAATTATCTTACATTTTTTGCAATTGGTAGTGGTAGTATGATTCGCGACCGTAACAAATATGTATTTACAGAATTTACAATCATTAGAATTAGTAATACACCACCTTAAGTTAGTATGTCAAAATTTTACAAATAGGACTACTTAAAGAGTTGTATTGATTATAATTTTGTAAATAATTATACTTGTTACGGTCGCGAATCATATTTTGATCAACATACAACCTAATACTGACTTGCAAATTGTAAAAAAAAAACGTAAGAAAATTTTAATTTCGCGGGCTACCGTTACGCTACGGGTTTTCGTGTCCTAGAAGAGCGGTGGCCGCCCCATAGCGTCAGCAAACTACGGGATGACGTCACTGAAAAGTTATTTCCGAAAGTAGGTTGGTGTTTTCCTAGAGAGCGTTTTTTGACACCGTAAAGTCAAACTTCGCTGCCATCATATTTGACACCGTAACGTCAAATTTCGCTGCCATCATTTTTGACACCGTAAAGTCAAACTTCGCTTCCTTCAATTTGACACCGTAAAGTCAAACTACGCTGCCATCATTTTCGACACTGTAAAGTCATTCTTCGCTTCCATCATATTTAACACAATCAAACTTCGCTGCCATCATATTTGACACATTCAAACTTCGCTTCCATCATATTTGACACAATCAAACTTCGCTGCCATCATTTTTAATACCGTAAAGTCAAACTTCGCTGTCATCATTTTTGACACCGTAAAGTCAAACTTCGCTGCCATCATTTTTGACACCGTAAAGTCAAACTTCGCTTCCTTCAATTTGACACCGTAAAGTCAAACTTCGCTGCAATCATTTTCGACACCGTAAAGACATTCTTCGCTTCCATCATATTTAACACAATCAAACTTCGCTTCCATCATATTTGACACAATCAAACTTCGCTTCCATCATATTTGACACCGTAAAGTCAAACTTCGCTGCCATCATTTTCATGACAACCGTCACTACAGCCGTTATAGGGCGGCCACCGCTCTCATAGGAAACCATAGCTTTACCAAACCTGTTCGTGTTATTGAGCAAATAAAAGCATGCAATGAATGAATATATAATAAATTATAGAATAATACAAAATTCTAGTAAATCAAGTACCTGAACGGTACAAGAGAGGACAGTGTGTGTTAATTTGATACAAATGAGATACATTATAAAAAGACAAGACACGAGTTGAGCCAACCCCTCAAACGTCTCATGCACACCGTGTGTGCGTAAGAAAAATCTTTATATAAAATGTATTTAAACGTATATATCATATAGATAAACGTAAAAAACCATCATCCAATGGCGACCGCAACCTTACTTACAGTGGTTGTGTGTGGTATGGGTTCGGTATGACATTCGAGCCCGTGTTGACATGAACCTATGGGGTTCTGTAAGTATATAGCGGACACTTGAGGGGAACAACACTGACATGAAAACAAGATTAACAGAATTTTGCATTACCTACCTATACCAATTCGGCCTCCCTTCTACCATCGAACATCTAGACGCACTGCCAGTTACCATCCCTATAAGTTGCTAATTCACCCATTCCCACTAAGCGCTTCCAAATGTCTTTTATAATGCGCACAGCAAAAGAGTGGAACTCACTACCTGCGTCTGTGTTTCCGAGCGCAACAACCCTAATCTCTTCAAAGTGAGAGTGAACAGGCTTCTTCTGGGTAAGCTCACTCTATCGTCGACTTTGTCTCTTTCACCTCTGGCCTAGACTAAAGTCAAGAGCAAACTCATCTCAAATAAAAAAAACCTACTAGAAAATATTTTTCTTTTATACTTTGACAACTTACATATCATTGAACTCAAAGGGATGGGAAATACTTAGTGCACTGAATAGCAAAGTTGGAGTGGGTACAGCCACGGCGAAACGGAAACGGCTTTTCTCGGCTGGATGCGTACGAATTTCCTCACACAAAAAATACGTAAAAATAGTGTAGAATAAAGCTGTCACAATATGATTGAATAATTGGTAAAACATAATGACCTATTCTCTATTACCGGGTAACGGGCAATTAGCAAAAAATAGCAGTCGGAAGACGTCGAGACGATCGTTTGTTCCGCGCGGAGTCACGCTATTTCGAGCAATTTCGAGCCACCATCGAGCAATATAATCGATTCGATAGCTTCCGTACGTGTGTGTTATCTATAATAATTTAATTATCATTCGAAAGTTACCGTAGTCATGTTTTATTGTTAGCGGACAATGCTGGCTTTTTTTTTCGTACCTATTGATTACGTACTGACGTTTATTCTTGGTCAAGTTTTTACTGCAGCTGGTAAAAAGCACGAACAAATTGTCTGGTATTGCTTATTCGTATTCATTTGATTTTTTGTGAGTAATTGACGAATAATATTCACAACCAAGCCAAACATGTGTTAATTCAATTCTAATTACTTATTAGTTCTTACTACTTATTCTATTTCTGTAGAAGAAGTCGCCATACAAGAAATAATACAGGTAATTAGTTACCAAATTACTAAATTGACAACAAAATGACAACGAACTCGACAAAAAATAACAGTCACACACACCGAAGATAATCGACAAATTGCTCCCGTACAATTCAATGGAATACCACACACTGATGATGAGTATACAGGGTGGTCCAAATAATGACGGCAAAAAGAAAAATCTTAATTCCTCATACCCCATGTATGTTACGCGATTTTTGTAGTTTTCGAGTTATTTTTGTTTTTGTAATTATTTATAATTTTCTGCTGGGTGGAGCTTCAAAAAAATTCATATCTTTTTTGTAGGGTGTATTTTTCAGATTTTTTTGTGACAGGATTGTCTTGAATGTTACTTTCATGTGTTAGTAAAAAATCAGTGAAGACCAAAGGTATATAAAGCGTTATGTAAAATAATAACCTACCATATTTTGCATGGTGCCTTAGCTGCGCTGACAGAACAACATCTTTAGGATTTACCTAAAGATGATGTTCAGTCAGCGACAACAGTCAATGACCATTACGAAATTTTATTGATTATACATATATAATTATGTTCGGTGTGTGTGACGCCCTTTATGACATCTTTAAATTATTTATTTATAGACATAAATATAAGTACTCGGTATGATTTGCATTCAAAGTTCCGAAAAGAAAAATTCATACCTGTAGACCTTAATATCTAGTATCTACCTATAGCAATAAAGAGGGGCTCGTGGCTAAGTAATAACCCTGGGCCTCGTCCGTCTAAAAGCACGGTCGTTAATCGTTGACAGTCCTTATGGGTCGTCAGAAGCCCGAAAGTCTGACAACCATTCTGGTCAAGGGGTATCGGATTACCCAGAGACTGAGTTGTGGAGGTCAGATAGGTAGTCGCTCCACGAAAAATACTGGTATTCATCTGCATCCGGTTAGACTAGAAGCCGACCCCAATATTGTTGGAAAAAGGCAGGTAGATTGATCCACCTACTATACCTGTTGTGGGTTATGGGGCTTGTTTATTAGTTGTTAGTTTTAGAATTTACTGAATCAGTATTTGTGATGTTGACAGTACTTCGGATCCTTTAAGGGTCTGCGCCGATTGGTGGCACGGCACGGCAAAGGATTTTTTTTTTTCTTTATTTTAAGGGCTTTATCGCTGAGCGATAACGTCGCCCTGTAACATCAACACAATGAGCTACACGTAAAAAAAAGTTCATATTTACTTTAATACAAAAAATGCTAGTTTGTACAGTATTCTAGCTTGTTCCGATAAAGGACAAGCCAGGATAGCGTTACACTCTCCTATATTATATTTGTTTGTTGGACCAAGTAAATTGTATCGCAAAAGGATCTTTATGCGACGAATAGGAATATGAAATTATAGTATGACAATAAAATTGAGATTTCAATGACACGGCCATGCTTAAGCATACCCCAGCTTTATTTTGGAACTTACGATGATTATCATTGAAATTTCAATTTTAATGATATATTAAAATCCCTAACCATGTTGGTGAAGCGTCAATGCTTTTTTCAATGTAAAAAATAAAATAATAAGTGCAGTGTTGATTTTTGGAGTTTCAACCATTCCACCGGTAGATTTAAAAAGATTTGCTCGCCGGCCGGCAGCTACAGACCTACAAGCCATCACGCACGCATGAACGAGATATCTTCCCATCTCCCTGGGTCTGAGTGGGATCTCTGGATTGTAAAGGTACGTGGGCATGTTTAGCTGCTATTAATTCTATGGTATTGGTTCCTCGAGGATACATCAATGGGGAAATTATTTTATTTTTGAAGTCCGCCATTACGTCTTTGAGTTAAGTTTTTTCTCACATCATTCTAATAAAGGTGCAGGCTATTTACACGCCTCACCACATGTCTAATCTATCATTTGAAAGCTAAAGAAATCTCAAAATTCCCACTGATCCTTTTAATTGTACACAAACCGTTGATATCACCTACGAGCACCCACTCGCACTTGTCTGTTTGGTGCTGATAACATTATCACTAAACAAACCACAGTGATGTTTATCAAAAACATCGGTTAAAACATTTGTTTACTTTGAGTACCAAATAATCCTCATTTTTCAGTTTATTTTTCCAAAACTTCCATGACTGGAAACAATAAACAATGTTAATAATTAATCAGTCGTAATTCGTAAACATGGACAAAGTTATTGTTGTCCTTTTTCACTTACCTGTTTTTAGTATAGTATTAAGCAACCAACTTCGTTCAATTTCCTACTGAACGGTATCCAGAACATCGTCTAACTGTGTACCAATTTTTATTAAAATCGGTTCAGCCGTTCGCGTCGTTGAGTCTTCTCAAACTTCCACATTTTACTAAGAATGGGATTTTCTTGATTCAATCAATCTGCAATCTGCCTAGCCTTTTCCCCACTATGTTGTGGTCGGCTTCCAGTCTTACCGGATGCAGCTGAATACCAGTATTTTACATGGAGAGCCTTTCTATCTGACCTCCACAACCCACTTACACAACACCTCACACGATACCTCTTTGTAAGGCTGGTTGTCAGACTATCTGGCTTCTGACGATCCGTAACGACTGTCCAAGAATGACAGCTGGGACCAACGGGTTAACGTGCTTTCCGAGGCACGGAGGGGTCTCTGTATGTAATGATTATCACCCATCTACGGATCGATCGCGACAAGCGTAGCTTAACCTGATTGAGCGACCGGAACGAATGTTTTTAGTTTATAACAAACTGAATAGACAGTTGTGCTGCTGGGGAGTTGCTTGCGCCACTTCTACTCGTAGATCTAGGGCGGGCGTTTTGGGGGACTGTCTTCGTAATTTTGACGTTCAAAAAGTGCTGATTCTCAGCCTAGTTTGAATGATTTTTGATTTATATGATGAACCAATAACCCAAACTAAAAGTAGATATCGGTGATCTTTAGGATATTAGTTAAGGCTTAGTACTTAGTACCTAAGTGCGCAATTAAGGAGTAGGTACTATGAATAATACTTATCGTGTTTACCTCGGCCCCAATAAAACAATAGTTCACTTTTACGACCAGAGCAACACTAAGGCATACATTACGTTGACATACTAGAAAATTATGAAAAAGCAATGTTGGTTTCTTGAAAAACCATTCAGGTAACTGTGTCCCATCTGCTTGAATGTCCCAGATATCCGATCACCAGCACCCTTGACGATCTAAAGTGGGTAGTTACAACATCAACATCAGCATCCAACATTAACATCAGCATCCGCGGAACATCACCACTGCATCAGCATTGATCGATGCTGATATTAAAGTTACGCGTCCACTGGGTCAGAATCGGAACGTCCGCACCGTACGGATTTGTTGCTTTGTATTGATTTCTATATGTATCGACAAATGTGCGCCAGAGACACTCATTTCAGCCGATGACGTCATTCACAGTGAACGCGACCAGTGTTACCAGATACATGGTAAAGGGTCCCCGAAACGATCAATTGCAATCATTGTAAATTATTAAGTGATTGATGCACATTGACACGCAAATTGATCGTCTACCAAGTGCAATTGAAGCGATTGACAATATTAGTACAATAGAAATTGTTGGCAATGTATCTTGCCGTGCGTGTGTTACGTTCTAAAGATGAGTAGTTATTTTGAAGCTATGTACGCGGTCGGCCAATATAGGTATGCAGTAGACTCCAATTTAAAAGTTAAATAAATACTACTTCAATTTAAGAAATCGAAAGTCATGATGTATTTTATAACAACTACTAATATTTAAAGCAAAACAGTCAAAAACAAAACTTAAAGCTGATGACAGGCTAAAATATTTTAATTAAAATTACTTAATTAGAATTATTTTCTGATTTTTTTTTTTAATTTCAAGCTCAGTAGTTTCGGAAATAAAGGGGGGGAATGGTCAATTTTCGTCTATTTTCTTAAATAACTTTAAAATCGTTTATTCTAAAATTATAAAAAAAAAATACATTTGAGACCCTCACAATAAACCCTTTCATTTGATATATTGCACGGTACAGTTTGCAAATATATTTTATTAATTTTCTTATTTGCCCCCCAAAATTGACCCCTATATTAAAAATTCATTAATTTACATTACACGTTGGGTCATAGAAATACATACGTGTACCAAATTTCAACTTAATCGGTTCTTTAGATTCAGAGCAAATTGGCTGTGAGAGACGGACAGACAGACACATGAGTGATCCTATAAGGGTTCCGTTTTTACCTTTTGAGGTACGGAACCCTAAAAAGGGAGAAATCCCTAAAAATGGAAACATTGGTTGATATTGCCGATGCAAAATCCGAATGCAGTGGACGCACCCTATCGGCATTTTGTAAATGCGGACACTTCGTACGGTGCGTAATTGCGTATGCGTACCTATGCTCGGATCCGACCCAGTGGACGCGTAACTTAATAATGAAGTTCGAGTGGTGACATGACCGCAGACGGGGCGGGGGGGCTGCACGTGTGTTTTTCCTGATTTTTATAGATACTATTTTTTATAAAAAGCCACAAAATTATTTGAACAATCTTTTATTTCAATAGGTACCAAGGAAAACAGTGCAACTTTTAAATACAAATTCATAATGGTCACTACATTTTCTCAGTTTTTTTAAGAAAATAATTAAAATTAGCATCAGCATCCGCTAATGTGAAAAAAATATGCATCTGCAAGCAACAACCCTGATCTGAACAACGCCTCTGACACGACAATAAACGTGGCCACCTGTTGGGCCCAATCTATAATATAGATACGAGTATACCGTAGAAATAGAAAGAAGGAAAGATAAAAACTAATTTTACCAAACACGTTTTAAGAAAGATGAGATTTTGAGTTGAATTTATAAAGTCAAGTGTCAGAGCCCCTTACAAATATTACACATGTATGGAGAACAATGTCCATGACGTAACATGGACTTCTAAAAAATTTAATTGTTTTTATTGTAACGAGTCAGGACTTCTTATACTGCTGTCCCGCGGCCCCCTTTCTCACAGGCCAGATCGCGCCAGGCCAGACAGGCCGTGTGGGAACCGTCGCATCCGATGAGGCTTGCGGTGGACTGTAGTCGGAATGCTCAGCACGGGCTGCGACAGGCCACGACCGGCGTAGCAACGCCTTTTTTTTTTTTTTTGTGGATGGAAATCATCAAATAACTTCTCCCGCTCTGGGTGGAGCGGGAGGGCGTGTCAGACTTCTACTGACTAAAACCCACCCGTGTTCCTTCAGTTGCCTGTGCCAGGGCCACGGTAACTCTTTCGAACAACCCGCAACCCCGGCGGCCATCGGCCCTAGCGGACCCCTTCAGCTAGTGCTGACATCTCTTTGAGGCGCGCGTGGAACACAAAGCGCCGTCGACCCGAGCCTGGTCCTTACCGGACGGCGAGCTACCCGTTGCTCGCCATCCGCAAGCCCGCGCCTACGGTGGCCGGGAATCGGCTATCGATTCCCGACGCCCAGGGCGTCTCCTGCAGCGAGGGGCGATTGACTAGGGGCGTGAGGGCGCAAAGATTGCCTCTCGCTCACGCGTTCAGCCTCCTCCTTCGCGAGCATTACAGCTTCGCAGAAGGAGGTGACGGCTTCCCATGCACTCTCGCTCCGTACCATGGCCTGTACCAGGGCCGGACGCGAGAGATCGCCGCCGCCGATCGCCTCCGCGAGGACGCGGCGGTGCTCTGCCCAAGCCGGGCAGACCTCCACCGTATGCTCCACCGTGTCCTCCGGGCAGGCGTAGCAACGCCTGGCACGGCATATCAGTTAACGGGCCGTGGGACTACGGCTTTATATGGCGTAACGTTTTGGTGACAAATCGGAACAGTGACTAGTCTGACCTAACTCGTTCGAAGCACTTGCTAGACAGATTACCTACTGACTAACGGCCGAACCTAATAACCTATTTTCTGTAAAAGACAGATCGCTATTGATGATAGACAATATAATTCTATCTGTCCTTACTCCTTACATTCCTTTTGTTCGTTCGTGTTCTTTTGTTTTATCTGTCTTAGATTATTGGGACGTTCAAACCATAGATAGATAGGTTTTTCTATCTTCAGTAAGTCAAAACTGGTTATTGGTTTCAGCCGTAAGGGTGCTTGCATAAAGCAGTGGGTTTTCCTTTACAGTTTTCAGATTGATCTACCGAAAGTAATGTATGTATGAGCTATTTTACCCGCACCGATCGGTACCAACACGTCTTTACCCGCGTCTTATACAAGCACGCTAAGACATCGACAAGAACGAGATGACGGCGCCGAAGTACCGATACATACATTTAATATGGCCGCGTGTCTACCGCACACCACCGCCGGGGAAGTCGCGCTCGATTCGAATAATTTCGGTGACGTTCCGTCCCACGTGCGGTGGAAAAACTATGTAAGGCTAGAATTCAATTGTCCATTCCACTAGTATATGTTCAATATCGCGTCAAAAATGTCATAGTCTACATAAATAAGGAAATGAGCAAGAACTTCTCACGATTTTAGTTTTTTTTATTTTATTATTTCGTATAATATCTCATATTATTTTCGTGACTGAAGTTAATTCAATGACATTGCGAAACATGAACGAGCCAAGTTTTTGTGAGAAAGTGATGGATTAATTTCTTTTAACCATTTTAAATTTCTAACTTTTTCACGAAAATGTTATAAATAGTTACCTAACACTGCGGGAGAGAAATCGATTGATTTTGTTGATGATTGATTGACATTTAATAAAGGCAGCGAAATGTACCAGTGACGTACTGCTATTTTCGTGAAACTTAACCAACTTTTTATTTCTCTTTGAAAGAATATGAATAGAACTAAAAAT
This sequence comes from Dicycla oo, assembly GCA_948252095.1. Taxonomy (NCBI): domain Eukaryota; kingdom Metazoa; phylum Arthropoda; class Insecta; order Lepidoptera; family Noctuidae; genus Dicycla; species Dicycla oo. Next base: position 8,602,635 of record OX411727.1, on the reverse strand, counting down.
AAACCAGGTACTAATGCTTTTTGGTAATATGGTTACCAAATAATAATGATATGACGAATTAAACAATAGTACTTATGACTGATTGAGATAGGCAGAACTTTACCTACCCAGTGGCATGGCATGGCCATGAAACCGTTGGTCACGGCTGTCATTCGTAAATCGTTAAGGGGTAGTCAGAAGCCCAAAAGTCTGTCAACCAGTCTTTCCAAGGGTTATCGTGTTACTCAGTAACTTGGTTGTGGAGGTCAGATAGGCAGTCGCTCCATGTAAAATACCTGTCTATATATTTTGCAAAAATCTCACCCTAATCAAAAATTAAGTGAAGTGATCTTGAAGTTAGCTGTCATTTCACCTAATGCTAGGGATTGACACTATTGACAGCTCACTTCGCCTATAGAATAGATTTTTACAAAAGATGGGAAATCTATTCTGTAAAACATCATCGTGAAAACTTAGGTGAAGTGAGCTTAAAATCCACCTGATGCTAGGGACTGACACTACTGAAAGCACACTTCGCCTAAGTTTTCACGGTGAGATTTTTACAGAATAGATCAGCTGTATTCAACTGCATCCGGTTAGCGTGGAAGCCGATCTCAATATAGTTGAGAAATGGCTAGGCAGATGAATTGAACGATATTAGAAGATTAATAAACCAATATTAATAACGTTTTCCTTAAAGATGAGCAGGTTCTTAAACCTGAGACAGAAACTAGAATTTAAATAATATAAAATTATAATACCAGACAAAAAACTAACTCGTTTGCTTTTGTGCATATTTCTAAATGCTAGCAGAAAATTCTTAAATATTAACTACATTATAACTAGTTTTATAGAATACGTTAATATTTAGCAATAATTAATTATTTCCTAGATTCAGATATTTATTCCAATTAAGTAGTATTTGAAAACAAACCGTCTCACTGGGATTATTGAAGGAAATTCGTACAAAAAGACATAGGATGTTCCTACGAGACTTAGCTTTTCATTAGCATTTGCGATGGGAAACAGTTTCTTGTACAGTTTAGTAAATTTTTGTAAATGTGAGCCAGCGTGTCACCAGTAAAAAAACTACTAACTTCTAGGCCTTTAGTGTGGGACGCAACGTGTGTCGATACTCTTGCGCCTTCCCATCGTCCTGGCACAACGTGCTGTGCTGGCGCTGCTGCTGCGGCTGCGGAAAACCTCAAGCGGCGGAAGTATAATAACCTTATCGGTAACTATATTTTCGAGCCGTTTGGGGTTGAAACCCTCGGGCCGTGGGGTCCGTGTGCTCACGGTTTGTTCAAGGAAATCTCCAAACGGCTGGTTGACACTTCCCGTGACCCAAGGGCAGGCTTTTACCTTGGCCAGAGGCTAAGCATTGCCATACAACGTGGCAATGCCACCAGTCTCTTGGGTACATTACCAGACGACAGACGCAGATGAAATTTTCGACGCCATATTTTAGTTTTTTTTGTTTTTTAATAGTTTTAGTTGGTTAGGAGTTATTTTTGTAACTTTATTTTAGTGTTAGAATGTTTGTTAGAGTGTAATTAATTTGTAAAGTTATCTTATAATAAAAAAAACTAGGCTTCTAAGAACACTGCCATCCTACAAATTACTAAAAAATTAAAGAGATTAATTAACTGACTCACACGAAACAATTGATTCAAGAGAACAAAATCTATCTTCTATAGCTGGTAATGTATGGCTATAATCTAGCATTATTATATTACTGTTATACCACGTCGCTTGCCTGCTTGCTTGAAAGAGTTATTCAAATTGATATCCTGAATCAACCAGTTTTTCAGCGTTGCATTGTTTGTAAGAAAAACTCGTGGGATTTTGATTTTCGTCTAAGATTTAAAAAGAGACTATTCTATGGGTAAATCAAGACAAATACTTCTTATAGCATATCGTCATCTCTTCATTTTCCCAAGGCAAACATTTGGTTGAATATAGACATACACAATGTATATCTGAAATGTTCTATATCATTTAAATTATTGATTAATATAACTATAATAGTGTGTTTCTTTCTTACGTTACTGTCATCCATACTAATTTTCGTAATATTTATTAGTCCATTATATATAGTTTTTTTTTCTTTTATGAGCTTCATTCAATTTTCCATCTTTAGTTAAAGTAACATTAGCTGATACATAGGTTATTGAAAACGTACGTAGGTAAGTCTTCGCTATTGTCGCATCCTGGCATTGCTATGCTTTGACATCCTGAATAAACATTTCATTGATTGATTTCTGCCTCTGTCTTTACAATTCCTTCCATTCCTGTCTTCACACGCACACGTAAACATTTTTTAACACTGAAACAATCATCTATGCCTGATATTTTTATAACTCCAACCGAGGACTATAAGGCCCTTAAACCTAAACTTTTTACCCCGAAACCACATAAGAGGTTATCTTCCTGCGCCTAAATTCAAAAATTGTATAAGAGAAGTGAATTTTTGACCAAGCAACTTCTGTGAATCAAATTCGATGGCCTGTTTTGGCACCACCTAAGATTAAGTTCCCATTAACATTAAAAATTCTGTTCTGTTTTTGAATTGATACGGTGAGTACCTAGTGCAGAGATGGCGAACCTCTATACATCTACGTGCCATTTTCCAAAAAAAAAAAAAAAAATTAATGTGGCCATGACGTGCCATCAAACAATCTTAACTTAGTGACTACTACAAAAAAAAACTATATTATTCACAATAATACCTAGTTTTATATTTATTTAAATGAAGCAACAAATTAGTGCGACTTTTGCTTTTATAAACTACATTAATAGGTAGGTACAGTCAACGTCTAGAAGTCCACTTACACCGCAATGACCATTATCGCCTGCGCTATACGGGCTGCCAAACTTGCCAATGTGTAGTATTGTCAAACGTTCTTATAGAAGAAGGTCATTAGTACAACTAATATTGCTGTGCCATAGTTTTGTGAGATTGCTAGTCAACTTCTGACTGTTATAGTACCTATATGCCTAAATTCCGTGAAAAGATGCCGTGCCCAAATTATATTTTTACGTGCCACCAATGGCACGCGTGCCATTGGTTCGCCATCTCTGACCTAGTGGTTCTTCGGATATCGTGAAACATGCCCTAAGACCTTCAAGTATTCCAGGGGTAAATCTTATCACAATTTTAAATTCCACGTTGCTCTCAATAATAAGTCACCTCGTTCACGCCAGGATGACATTACGGGTTAACGTCCTCTTGTTTGTCATCGGATTGTGATCTGCACCGTTTTTGCTCAGCATCCGTAACGTTCGTGCGATCGTACGTGATTCGGTTGCTGCTAAAATGTTGAGTGCTTTTGCCAGTTGAAATAGTTTTTCTTTAAATGTAGTTTGGTCTGTGGGAGGTGGACAGAGGTCTTCAACATTGTAAACTTCAGTAGTAGGTACCTATTTGGTCAAACCTGTTACTGAATGCTTGAGGCTTCGCCAGAAAAATCACTGCGTGGTTTAGATATTCATTGTTAAAATACCTGACACAGAATCAAACGACTCGCAATGGGAACAAATACACACACATACAAAAGCGCATACCCACACAACACACACACACACATCACACATTCACAAACATACCATACAACACCTGAAATCACCTTCCTAGTCTCCACTCTGGAATCTGTACCCCGAGCCCCAAGATACAGACTAACTGTCTAGTAAATAATATTTTGCAACCTAGTTATACGTCATATTTTAAGATACTCATATTATCGTCTAAACTTATTGTTAACCTTTAATCCATCCTTACTGTATTACCTGGACAATAAACTGTTTTTTTTTTCTATCGTCTTTGATTTTATGTAGGGTTCTTTTGGGGTTTATGTAGGGATTTTGGATGCAGTAACATTTCAGTCCATTAAGTCAATCAATATACCCATCATTTTCCAACTATGTTGGGGTCTGCTTCCAGTCTAACCGGTTGCAGCTGAATACCATTAGTTTACATGGAGCAACTGCCTATCTGACCTCCATAACCAGTTGTTGGGTAAGACGATACCCCTTAAGAAAGACAGGTTGTCAGACTTTCGGGCTTCTGACGACCCGTAACGACTGTCGAAGATCCACGAATGCTGCCGGGACCAACGGCTTAACGTGCTTTCCGAGGTACGGCGGGGTCTTGGTATGTAAAGATGGTCACCCATCCAGGTTATCCTCCACTAAAAGTTTTGTCAAATTGATATCTATCTTAGGCTCTTGGCTATAATGGTGTACTCCCTTCATTAAATAATTCATTCATTTCTTCATTGCAATATGCTAATGGGCTAACAAATTAGAGTAGTTAGTAGGTAGTCCCACCGCCGGCGAGGAAGCGACTAACTATCGGCTATTTTCTCGCTCAAGAAACGTACAATAGATGTATACATTCCGTGTAAACAAGAGAGATGCATATATTAATAATTGATCGCTGACTGTTCACACCGCGCGCGAGTACTCGTTTGTCGCAGCGACAATAGCTATCAGAGCTCGCTCAGCGACGCTCCCTTGGCGGGCAGAGCACTCGCTGAGAGACGGACGCTTGGTACATAGGTACGCAAACGAACTGATTTCCGAAATCAGATCAAAAGAGATAAAAATATTAATATATTTGTCTTAAAGGTAGGTACTATCGAGGAAACTTACATCTGACCAATTTAAAATCAAAATCCCGTGCACACGATGACCACATCTATTAGCAAGCGTCACTATAGCAGCCGAGCGCTGCAAGCAGGAATGGTCCTTACGGTGTATAGAAGTAATTTTCTTCGATAGTACATAATAGACAGTAGATCCCCACATAATTATTAATAAGTATAGAAATCCGGTAGTTCCTTTTAAGTAAAATGTCGCTGAAGAAAATTCGTTACGTCTACTTCCCGTACTTGTTAAGTTTTTCCCACAGTTTAATATTTCCGGGAATGTGTTTAATAATAATTTGGTAAGTACGTGAGTTACCAACCAATACGCATTCATTTCAGTATGCCATGACTATAAAACCTAAACTATGTGGCCATAACAATGAACCACTAAAAACATCACAATAGCTTTAAATACCAACAGAATAGTCGTTAGGACTATCGTGTGCAAACGCCATAATATTATTAACTGTCAGTTGGAACTAAGAACACTCATTTAAAATTTAAATTTCAATCTAAAGAGAATTCTAACCGCCAGTTATGATTATGAGCGAATAAAGCTGGGAACATAGTATCGGAGGCGGCTGATGAGTGTGCAGGGTTATCCGGACAGCTCATTAGTATATATTTCCCTCATCCATTCCAAAATTGTCACGTGGGAACCATGTCGTGTAGCGATAGTGAGGTCGAATTTCTTGAATTAGTGGTAGCTGCTGCTATTATTTTGTTATCCACCGAAAAGCCGTCCCAAGTAAAACGACCCAAGTTTGGTGATTTCCACACAGTGTATCCTGATTTATTGAGGGACGAGAAATGTTACAAAATATATTTAAGAATGAATAAAAATCTATTTAATGTTGTGCACTAACGCGCATTCGGTTTGCTTATGACTCCCGAATCGTCCGCGGACGCGTCCTGAACCCGGTTCACACTGTCCGTGGACGTCCGCGGCTGAAACAAACATCCAGCCGGCCAGATTTCTATCAGACGTCCGAACGCTCAAGGACGGATTGACTTAGTTTGCACAGAGTAGTGTTAAATGTACCTAAATGATAAATGACTATCCTGATACAAATAAGCCGCGACTGCCAGCCGCGGCTTACGGACGTGTCCCATAATGTGTTTCCAGCTTTAAGATTCGCTCATAACTGGCGGCTTGAATTTGGAACGAAGTTGTAAATAAAAAAATAAGTAGGTAGGTTCGAGTCAAATCAGAATATTGGCTCCCGCAGATAGACGTGACGCTGAATTCTGTGAAACTTCATGGAAATCGTTCTACCAGAATCGCGTCGCAACTTAGATCATAGGCCTGCGTCGATAAAGCTTTTAAGTCTTTTTTCAATAAGCCTAATCTAACTATCTGCTGGGGAAAGGCCTCCCTTTCCCTTTTCCGCGAAAATTCGATTTTGCGATTCGATGTTTTGAATAAAGCATGTACTCACCAGTAAAAACTACTAGGTATTGAATATTTTTTGTTAAAAAGAACAGTGAGTACGGTACCCACGAATACGCGAATAACGTAAGTATTGTTAAATCTCACAGCGCGAAAACAATAGCCAATCTACGTAAACGGGTATTCAAACGGCACAAATCTTTCTACCATTAAAATCACAACAAAGAGCAATATCCGATAAAGGGTCAAGCGGTCTTACCTGCAAACTAACTCCGCTAGTACCGTTAACACCGTACACTCACACTTAAGCACTTTAAAAAAAAAACAATTAGCCGAAGCAAGATCACGACCGCCGACCACCGGTTGCGCCAACCAACTACACATTCATTCGCGGGACGCGGTTCGAGCTTCGTGCTGCTCAGATAAGTGAATCTAGATAGTGCAGTAAGGTAAAAGCGGGTAAAGGCGGGCACACATGAGTTCACTGACGTTGATGGAACGTATAAATATTGAACGAACCGTGTCGACGATCTAAAGCTACGCATAATTTCTAGGTCAGTTTATTTTTGTACTGTTTCAATTAATTTTTTAGTAGTACTCCGAGAAAATGCATTTCAATGGGTAGGAATAGCGATGATCACGATTCTCGATTCAAATCTGACAGATTTCATACTAATCTCTACCCAAATCGAGATAAATTATTCCTTATTTAATCATCATATTTGATCATCTTTTACAATAATCTTTATTTGTGATTCATGATTAGAAAGTCATTAAATACGTATATAATTTTAACGATGCAAATAAAATAATGTTTTATTATATTAAACGAGGGGCTCGTGGCTAAGTAATAACAGCCACACGGGTCGATCGAGCAGGTTAAGCTACGCTTGCCGCAGTCGGTCCGTGGATGGGTGACATCTTTACCGAGACCCCTCCCTGCCTGGTAAGCCTATCACAAAATTGTATTTTGTAAGATTAGGCAAGGCGACCATACGGCGACGCATGTCATTATGCAGCATTTTAGCAGTTATAATTGCGCTTATTTTGTCTTATATGTCTTCTTATGTAAATATGTAGCTCAATACACGACCATAAAAAAATGCTGTCGCGCTTTTTATGAAAAACTTGCTTCGGTATTTTAGCTTTATAGAAGAAGAAAATGCAAAAAGCGAGGCCGCTATAAACTATACTAATAACTATTCTCCCCACTTAATAAGTCAAAGTTGTCGAAGTCTTTCAATTTCTCAGAATAAGAACGCCCAAGGGTCTAAATGTAACAGGGCCCTTAAGCCATTGGTCGTCAGCAGCCTGAAAGTCTGTCAACCAGTCTTACGAAGCGGTATCGTGTTACCCAGTAATTGGGTTGTGGAGGACTGATAGGCAGTATACAGCTGCATCCGGTTAGACTGGAAGCGGACCCCAGCATAGTTGTGAAAAGGCTAGGCAGATTCATTGATAATACATATATTGTAACGAATTCGAATTATGTGTGAAACGACTCGATTTGAATATTTGAAATTTTGAATGTGGAATACAGTTACAACTCTTCTAATGTTCGGCATTTAAAATCTCAAGTAAGAGTAACTGTATTTCTATTTACATTGGGATAAGTGAATTAGACTGGCATCAATATTTACTCATGGATACATAATTGGGCATATTTATTAATTGAACTTGTGGACTGTAGTCTTCTAAACTAATATTATATAGAGAAAACATTTGATTTGTTTGTTTGTTAAGCTTTCACGACTAAACGGCTGAACCGATTTTGATGAAATTTGGTATGGGGATACTTTGAACCCTGGGGAAGGAGACATAGGTTACTTTTAACTGTGGTAATTGATATTGGCTACAGTTAATAATCCAGAATTTGCTGTGTTTGGCCACTTTGGAAATGAATATGGCCAACATGCATTGGGTATCACGAATTAAAAGAAAAAAAATTGTAAAGTGGTGAGCAAATAAAATGCTTCAGCATAAAGCAGTGTAGCGGTTAAGTATTAGAGTTGGAAGTTGGTATTAGGTAGATACGAGTATACTCATTAACTAGAAAAACTAAGTACTTATAATTATGTAGGTAAGTATTTGAATTATTTAAAAAAACGAAAACACTGAGATCACCATTTAAAGAAAACGAAATCCAATTACTTATCTAATTAGAATTTTAAATCCAGAAGATTGCTTCATTCGCTCATAATAGGCGACTTAAAATTATAATGTAGTTGTGAACAATGAAATAAAAATCTAATTCAAAATTAAACATCAGTTCAAATTGACACAACACTATATGTAAGTATATGTACATTTAATGAAAAGACAAAAGATTGAAAAATTTTGCATCAAGAAATACAGGATGTTTCTGTAACTCGTAGTCTCGTACACCAAATCTTACTTGTACTTAGTCAGTTTAAGTTAAGTTTTTATTCTCATAAAAACTTTTTAACAAAAATAAAACCGACTTCCGAATGAAAAAAAACGACTACAAAGTGAAAAATAACTTTAATTTCGGAAGTCGGTGTCTTTGGTTTTGTATTTTCGTTTTTTGCCACCGACTTCCGAAATTAAAGTTATTTTTCACTTTGTAGTGTTTTGATTTGGAAGTCGGTTTTATTTTTTGTTAAAAAGTTTTTATTTTTCACTTTTTAGTGCTTACCCCTTCATAGCGTACCGGCGTGATGTTATGTTACGAACTGGTGGAAACAATAGACAGACATGAGATTTCAGCAATCCCGGACCATTTGCTATCATTTATTGAGGAGTTCCGTTACCTATCTCCGAAGTTCTTCATCAGATCTACACCAAATTGAAATGGGACCACTTCGAGAAAGTACTCTTCCAAAAAATTACCCAAACTACCCAAATCGCTTCAAGTGTGCTTATAAAATTTGAAGAGTTCCCTCTATTTCTCCAGGATCCCATCATCAGATCCTGACTTGATGATCATGGGACCACCTGAAACAAAACAAAAAAAAATCAAATCGGTCCAGCCATCTTCGAGTAATCAGGGAACATACATAAAAAAAAGGTTCCGTCGAATTGAGAACCTCCTCCTTTTTGAAGTCGGTTAAAAATTAATTTAATTCAAGGTATTCTACATTGCTGTTAAGCACAATATTGCACAGTTTGCAAAGCCACTGTATGGACCTACTTTTCTCCGAGCTACTCCGAGCACCACGGTCGATGACTCGCCCGTCTACCGTGAAAAATGTACCAGCTTTGAGTAAAAACATGTTTCATCAAAAAAATACTTTACTTGAATCGGTAAATCGGAAACAATTACTTATAGCACTACGCGAGTATAACCAAAAAATTATCCGTAGTCGCATCACTATAAATAATTTAAAAAAAAAACCGGCCAAATGCGTGTCAGACCACCCACTATAAAGGGTTCCGTATTCGGGATGAATTTATCCCAAGAACAAACTAAACAAGCATTGTAGTTGAAAAACATATTCTCCCATACATTCAAACTGCAAATGTAAGTTTGTATACACAATATTGCCATGTTATTTTAACACCATATATGACTTATTATAGATTTCCTATAATCTATAGTTAAAGAACTATTGTCTTTATTTTTTTTTTAATTTTAGGCTTATTAGTTTCGGAGATAAGCCGGGAGAATGGTAAATTTTCATCTATTTTCTTAAATAACTTAAAATTATACAAATATCTATTTGAAACCCACACAGTAAGCCCTTTCATTTGATAAGTCACACGGTACATTTTGCAAAACTTTTTATTTTTATTTTCTTATTTGGCCCCCAAAAGTGACCCCCTTGTTTGGATCACAGAAAATTAAACATGTACCAAATTTCAACGCAGATTCGGAGTAAATTGGCTGTGACAGACGGACAAACGATAGTCAGATCGACACACGAGTGATCCTATAAATGTCCCGTATTTTTCGTTTCGGTAGGTAAGGAATCCTAAAAATTGCAAATTCAAACTTAAAATTAGATACTACTACTACGAGACGAGTCGATATTAGGATTTATTTTTATCAACCTGTTTTTATTTTTATTCCACTGCTGCGCAATGGTCTCCCCCACGGCTTTCCACTCTTCCCTGTGTGTTGCCTTCTCCAGCCAATCTCCCATAAACGTCTGTAAGTCATCACGCCAGCGTGTCCCCGGCCTCCCTCCGCGACGACGCCTGTCTGCTGGGTCCCACTGCGTAACGACTCTGGCCCATCTGCCCCCTATGCATCCTAAATACTACATAATTATTAGAAATATTACAAAGGTATAGAATACCAAGTTTCTACAAATTAATTTTGTAGAAACCAAACCATTCAGCACGTATGATTTATATGTACCTCGAAAAACCACAAAGCTACTTAAGGAATTCACCTCAGCCTTTTTTACAACTTATGCATCAACTCGATAACGCGATTGACGTCATCATGACTGAAGAAAGATTCCGGAATCCTAACGTGAGAACACGCCGCAAGAAATTCTTCTCGGAAACAATAATATATTTTGTTATTAGGTACTTACCTAAAAGAAACACAGATTGGATCGCAATTTTGAATATTGTAGGAGTTCAAAAATTCAACGTTTTCCTTATACCTATGAAAGGCAGATTCGGCAAACTATACCTACAGTGCTATTGAACAAATAGTTGAAGTGGGTGAAACGACTGGCCAACATTAAAGAGACAGGAATAACAGGATAGAATAGCATAATCAGGCTACAATGTACCTACTGCTGCATGGGACACCGGCCTTTTTTTTACGGAATGTAATTAACTCCCCAGAGTTGCACAACATACTATGCAGATTTTGTATCCACCGGTCCGGCACAGACTATTTGCGACTGCACAGTGCCGCACGGTGTCCCGTGCGCATTCCCCGCTGTGTCGCATGCACAGCGCAATCAATGCCCTTATTTTTGACCTACCCGATTGTGACGTATTGACTGACAGTTTCAACCTAATCATGTTATTGTGCTTGAGATTTTGTGAAAGACATTGTATATAAATAATTGCATGTCCTAATAATTTGTAACCTAACGAAATGTATTTTTTACTAGCTTCCGCCCGCGGCTTCGCCCACCTGGTATGTCGATAAAAAGTAGCCTATGTCCTTTTCCAGGTCATGGCCTACCCGTTTGCCAATTGCATCCGAATCCGTTCAGCCGTTTTAGCGTGAAAGCGTAACAAACAAACAAACTCACTTTCGTATTTATAAATATTAGTTAGGATAGTTAGGAGGAAGAAAAGCCAGTCTATCGACACTCTAGACTCACAAAATGTATTAGGTAAATAAATAAAATACTCTTTATACACGACTAAAGTTTCAATAATAATATAAATCCATCATGATTCGAAAGACACGTGCGCCATCTACTGTCATAAGAACGTTATTGTTGTTTTCCTCGGGAACAGTACTTTTTTTCGGGATGAAAGGTACCCTATGTCCGTGTCTGTACTCCTGCCAACGTATATGCAAAATTTCAGGATGATCGTTTCAGTGGTTTGGGCGTGAGAAGGTAACAAACAAACAAACAAACTTACTTTCACATTTATAATATTAGTTAGGATTTTTTTATTAACGCTGTACCTACCTATCCAGATAAAAATGTAATGTATATAATACATAAGAAAATAATTAATTACTGTTACTGGTGTATTACCGGGTTATTTAATAATAATAAATAAATAAATGTCTTCGAATTTTTCGTTCTAGGACATGTCGGTTTCCTCACGATGTTTTCCTTCACCATTTTGAGAGCAGTGGTGATGAAATAATTTACACAAAGTAAAGCGCCTGACTATTTGTGAAATGTTCCAGGATATTATTATTATTATTATTTTCGAGCCCACGACCAACAAGTCGTAAATCGCGGCCACTGGGGCACTTCTGCTTTCACACTGGATAGAATATGTACTCTGAACTAGCTCAAATACCCTCTTACTGTCTCAGTAGGCACCCGTTCTGTAGACGGGTACTAAGATAGTAAGAGGGTCTCTGCAGAACACGAAGCCTAGATAGCAAGATGAAGTAAAAGCCAACATTACTTCTTGTCAAGCTGAATTATTGGCTTCTGTTTCTGCCGATGCCAACCAGCACCCTAATTGCGTAACACACTATCAGTTCAACAACATTCATTGCGTGATTTACGTTGTCGAGCAGACAAATTTATCGAACATATGAAGCAATGGATTAGCAATTTGTTTCAAAAATGATTCAGATTCCGATTGTTTGATTCGCCTCTCAGAAAACTGAGATTTGGGGTGGGTCTACATTTTCTATACCTACTTCAATATACTTACTATTGTATTTTGTTGCCCACACGCAGCAGGTATTTCTTTCAGTTCCCAATCTAATATCGCTAACATTTACAGTCGTCATTCTAAATTTTGCTATTGTAGTCATCGACATACAATCTATAAGAAATGACGGATATTAAGAGCATAGAAATAGTTTCACGGGTCATAAGCTATTAAACTCATTAGGTACTACATCATGGGAAATGAGAAAATCTTCCGTCATCGCGTGCGTGCGCGCACTATTGTTTGCTGGAGATAAATTTCAAAGTATCTAGTTGATGACACTGTTTTATGTATAACTAGGTTTATTGAGATAATATTGAAGACAGACCAGACTAGACCAGTGCTAGGGCAACGACTGCGCAACGTGAACGTTACTTAAATTCGAAGGATTTTTAATCAAAAATATTACTATCCTATAGCATTTTTAACCGACTTTAAAAAAGGATGTTCTCTATCCGACCCGTATGTATGTGTGTTTGTATGTCTACGATTTTCTCAGAAAATTATGAACCAATTTTGATGATTCTTTCACTTACGTGATCTACATTCTTTCAGGAAGGTTTTAGTATATAATACATTAGGTAATTAAATAAATAAATAAATAAATTCTTTATTTCACCTAAAGCTCTTAACAATATACAACAAAAGTAACACATAAAAGGCTTAATTACAAGGGTCAGTTATTAAATACTCTGACTCCTAAACTAGGTGTAAGTTCCTGTGACTTAGGAGTCAGTGATTCTCCGTAGCAACTTAGAGCCATTTTCAGTAGTTTGGAATAGTTTTAACAATTAATGGTAAAAAACAGAATTATTATTTATATAAAGATAAAGATAAAATAATAAAATAAAAAAGAGAAATGAGACATGGTTATGCGTGTATGATGAAGCGTGTGTGTAGTTTGTAAGTGTAACTGTAGGTGAACGTGTATTGTATATGTAGGGTTTGTGTGTGTGTGTGTGTGTGTGTGTGTGTGTGTGTGTGTGTGTGTGTGTGTGTGTGTGTGGGTGTGTGTGTGTAGGTGCAGTGTGTGGGTGTGCACGTAAAGATTTATAATTAGGTATCACTGTAAATTACCCAGTAGTAGATCCTCCGTACTATCATAGTTTAATGTTTGGAGATAATCTTTAAGTAAGGTTTTACAACGAAATGTTGAGTAAGAATAAATTTTTAACTTTTTATTTAGGATGTTATTACATTTTTATGCTAGAAACATAGAATTGGCGTTTGGCAAAGGCAGTCCTATGGCGTTCCAGAGAAAAAACATTGTGCTTAAGTCTACCGGACGGTTCCTCAGGGGGACGCACAGAGTGTTTACGTAGCGTCGACAGGAGCACATAAAGTTGCCTAACAGTGAGTACCCTGCAATCAGCATAGAGCTGCACAGTGGGATACCTTCGTGGACGAAAGAGCATAACCTTCAGGACAGCTCTCTGGGCTCTCTCAAGACGAATAAAAACATTTTGGGTGGCACCACCCCACACGGGCAAGCAGTACATTAGGACCGATCGACAAAGGGCAAAATAAACTAATCTGAGCGTATCATGATCAGCAGAGCTTCGTAGCTTCTTAAATATATAGATCAACTTACGGATTCGAGACGTAACTTTGTCTATTTGTGGGTGCCAGTTGAGATGTTGATCAATGAGTACTCCCAGATATCTTACAGAAGAAGATTTTGTGAGGAAGAGGCAGCTACACTGCGTTGACGAAACACAAGTGTGTGCTTTAAGGGTAAGGGAGTTTGCCGGGCACAGATTTGACCTAATTGCAAAAGGAACGTATACCGTTTTATCGACATTTAAAGTGAGCAAATTATTGGCCAAAAATTTCATCACGTAGGAAAGTGCAGCTTTAGCATTTTGGTATGTCTCAGGCCAATCGGGGCCATCTATTACAAGGGCAGTATCATCGGCATAAGTAAATATTTGACAATTTTTGAGCGAAAGTTTGCAAAGGTCATTTATATAAATGAGAAAGAGAGTAGGCCCCAGGATGCTGCCTTGAGGTACGCCATATTTAATAGGAAGCTCGTCACTTTCGTAATGGCCGATTTTCACTTTTTGGGTACGATCACTGAGGTAGTCTGCGAAGACTTTCAAAGGGTGTCCTCGTATTCCAATCCTTTCCATTTTTTTCAATAAGGCTGGGGCAGAAACGGTGTCAAATGCTTTTGACAGATCAAGGAAAATTCCCAGGCACTTGTGTTTTCTGTCTAACGTCCTAGCTACGTGATTAGATAAAGCCATAACTGCGTCCTCGGTACTTACACCATGTCTGAAACCGTATTGGTTATTGGCTAAAATGCTGTTTGCTTTAAGAAAACTGGTGAGATTCCTATTCAGTACGCGTTCTAAGATCTTTGACATTGATGTTAAAATCGAAATTGGACGGTAATTATTTACATCATCTCTGCGCCCAGACTTGTGAATGGAGTGAACTACTGCTTTTTTTAATGCCGTCGGAAAGACACCAGCTCTTATAGACACATTACAGACATGCGTAATAATCGGAACTAATACGCACCTCGCGGCTTTTATTATTTTGGAAGGTATACAGTCTACGCCAGTAGCACAATCAGCCCTGAGTCCCAAAATAATGGAATCAATATCATCTTCGGTTACCTCAAGGAGAGCCATTGAGCCACACGGACTGGAATTTGTCACAAGGTTGGGCTCTATTGAGGGTGATTTAAATTTGGACGCCAAGCTGCTGCCAACATTAGCAAAAAAGTTATTGACGTGATTAATTGAGGATATTGGATTATTAGAAATTTGCAACAGGTCAAAAGAGGGAGGACAACGAGTTTGAAGATCTGAGACACTCTTAATGACATTCCAGATTCCACTCTTAATTAAACTTACGTACGAAGTTATATGCATAAATTTACTGTATCTCCAGCATTTCTAAGCGGATTTTGATGATTCTTCTTTTCGTTCGTCTTGGGCTTATGTAATTGTACATTCAACTAAAAATGGAAAAATAAAACTTAAAAAAAAAGTGAAAGTCGACTTCAGAAAACTAAAACGAATAAAATAACTTTCACAAAAAACTTAACAGCTTCTGAAGTCGGTGTCTTCAACTGTTCACTGAACCTTAGTTTGATTCGAGTGTTAAGTTTTTTATGATAGCTATTTTATTCGTTTTAGTTTTCTGAAGTCGCTTTTTACTTTTTTTACGTAATTTTATGGTTTAATTTCTTGCGACAAGTACAGTTATCATTATCACCTACTAATATCCTACTAATACTACGTATAAATGCGAAATTGGTGAGGATGGAGGGATGGATGGATAGATGCTTATTACTCTTTTACGAATAAACTACAGAACGGATTTTAAAGTAATTTGGCACACAGATAGTTTATAACCTGGACTAACACATAAGATATTTTTATCCCAATATTCCTACGGGTTGGAGACTTACGTGGGTGAAACTGCGGGGAGCTGCTTTCTGCTAGTATCTACAATATATAGGTAATATTACAAAGAGAACATATTTGATGTTTGATAACCAATTTTAAAAATTCTGTTTGCATTTGGTAGCAGGCTATTTAACATCACGCTGGGATTCTTAGGTTAGCAAAAAAAAAAGAAAAAAAGGCCAAAGGAAAACGAAGTAATAACGCGGGCAGGCGATGCGATGCCAGACCTGAAGACCATGAACTCAGTCTTACTGCTGTTATACATTAGCCCATGAGTCGCAGCGTACGACACGCACACATTGAGAAACTTTCGGAGAGCTCCGATCGAGGGAGCCAGCAGCACCATATCGTCTGCGTAGCTAATGTTGTTAAAACAAACTCCATCCACGTAGCAGCCGACACGTGTATTGCTAAGTCGCTCAATCAATGCATCAACAAAAACAAACAGACCGAAGAGCCAAGGCGAGGACAGGCCGCCCTGCCTCACCCCGCACTCCGGCTGGCATGGCTCCGATAACAGACCGCACCTGAGTCTCTTGGTTCAGGTACCATTATCTGAGGAGTAATATAAACTCTGGCGGCTGCGCCGTCTCTTCCATCTTTTGCCAAAGAAGATCGTATGGGACAAAGTCGAAGGCCCTGGACAAGTCAAGGAAAACCGTATAAACCGGTATATTTCTGTCCGTGTAAAGACAACGTGCTTCAAACTCACAATAGCCGTCTCCGTTGACAGCCGAGTAGGGCTAGCCAAGTGGCATGTCGCTTCAGAGCGATTCTATTTCTACAATCGCTATCGACGCATCTCTATGAAAATGCTGATCTATGATCACGTGACATTTCGATAGCTTGTGTCAACCCCATAGCGTCATTGCTGATCGAATGTTACTTTGGCCGGTATCCAAACTAGGCATCGCAGAGCCGCACATGCTTATTTAAATGTGAGTTAAGCACACTGTCACGGACCTTGGCTATGACGGTGCGGGTGAAATAGGTCTGTACTTTGACTTGTCCGATTCGTGTCCTGTCTTGCTTTTGACCAGAGTTCGCACTAGATCAGGCGGAAGGTGTGAATAACACAAATACAGATTAAATTAAAGTGCCAACACCCGAGGTAAGTGGGAACCAGCATGCTGCAGGTGTTCAATGCTGAATCCGTCATGTCCAGAGGATTTGCCTCTTGTCATCTTCGTCAATATGTGCTTGATCTCATTACAATTACAATTTTTGCGAATTACAGTGGCCACCTCCGCACGCTTAGGACCAGTATTGCACCCCGCACGGCGCGCGGCGGCCCGAGTGTTGAATTTATAGATAATTATTTTTACACCTCAGCTGTATATATGCATTATTATTTTATATATATTTATGCCTTGGATAGGAAACCCCATCGCCGCTATCAGACACGCCAGGCTGAGGATTTAATTTATTAGTTGCTTTCCAAAAACCTGTACTTGGCTAATAAATCTATTTTATTTTTTTCCTGGTGTTTTTTGCATCACTTAAGTATTCTCTTAAAGATCTTCCGTGCCAGCATCATGGCGTCAAAAACGGGACCAGTGGACGGTTGACCGTACCAACACCATATATTGAACTCCAACCTGGCATTCCTGTGAGCCTCGCTCACATGCTTGTACCAACCAGCCAGGGGATTAAAGCTGAAGAGTTTGTTTGTTTGAATGCGCTAATCTCTGGAACTACTAGTCGGATTTGAAAATGTATGTTTTGCATTTGATAGCCTAATTCCTGACGAAGGCTTTTTAATATCACTCTACAATATTTCGGAGCCGAGCAAAAAGAAATAAAGTCAGAAAGAACACTAAGCGAAAACGAAATAGCGCAGACGGGAAATGTGACTTCCACGCGAAAGAAGACGCGGTAGAAGCTAGTAGATAAAAAAGTCTTAAAAACAAGAAAATATTACATGCGAGACGAGTAATTTAAATTTTAAAATCATTCCAATTTTCGTTACGTTTCTCCGCGCATTCTTCCTAGGCCCAGTTTATTTTGGTCGTGGCGAAAACTAGAACTACCTTGAAATGTTCTAGATCTGACGTTTATTTGACATTTTGCTTTGCTATCAGCGCCGCCATGATGAATCATCATTATGTTGGACATTTTTCGCGGATTTTCCTTTAGAACAAGGTAACTAGGTACCGGAATTTTCTTGGACCATTAATTGACCGTATTAGGAAGGCACTGACAAATGATTCGCTGAATTCTGTTGTACGATTAAAAAAAAACACGTCATGTTTTTTCCTATATTATTTTAATGAAACCCTCTAGTATTGAGGAGTTATTATAAACAGGCAAAGTCGCGGGCAAAGTGTAATATGCACATAGTAGAGTACATTTCCTGTAAATATTTGAAATAGGGATTCCCCGTGACTTGAGAAATAACAATATTCCTCAAGCTCTCTCTGTCTTTGCAAACAGGGCTACCAAAGAGACGATATTGAAAGATATTTAAGTACCTATTCGACAGGTATTTTTATTTTTAGAAATTAGGCATGTTTGAATGCAATCTAATAAAGTTTAGGTGTGTATTTTCGCCTGAAATAGGCACAATTCTTAAAATACTATTGTATTTTATGGTTTGAAGCATAATATGTTGCTTCGAAAATAGAAAACCTATAAAAGCCGCAGGTGCGGATTCAGGGTGGAGGGGGGGGGGGGGTTGGGGGGGGTAACGGGTGCAGTTGCAGTTGTGAATTTACACAAAAAAAAACTGATTTTGAACTGATATTTTAAGTTACAACAATAGTAAAACATCAACAAATTAATTTCTTTTCTGTTTTATCATGTATGGCTTCTATTAAATCTACGCAGTTTCACATTACAAGCGAAGTTCATTGGGGTATGCATATGCATAGCTAAAAAGAAAATGCAGCAAAATGACGCTTATATTTTTGCATGATACTTTATTACGAAGTATTGTTGTGTCACATTATTAAAATCCCCAAATTCTTTTGATCAGCGAACCCAATGATAGTCGATACGGAATGATTTTCTGTTGAAATGTCTGTTGAATATTATTTAACATTAATCAAGATTTCATCACAGGGGTTATTAGTTTATTACATTCACTTTATAATGAGTATTTGCTAATAAAGATTATATACAAAGATAGTCAAAAGCATGACATGTGTAGTAGACGGTGTAAATTTTGCGTATGACGTAAAATTAATATTTGTAGTTAGTTTAAATAAATAAGTGATTAAATGATTGGATTGTTCTACCAAGAGGCACATTGGTTGCGTAGGTTGTCGAGAAAATATTAGATTTTCATTGTTATCTTCTGTTTAGATTGTTTTTTGTCTGAGAATAAAATCTGATTTACATGGTGCAATTTAAATTCCAGTAAATTACCGTAAATTAAAGCAACAATGAAAATTGCACCATCATTTTGTATTATATGCCGAAGGTAAGACGGTAAGGTAAGAAGGTGCACTTGCATCATGTAAACGGGACACGAGTCATACCTTCAGTACATCTCATTCAGACAAACCTACAGACTTACCTTTGCCTTAATATACTTTTTCTTCTAAATGTTTTGCAGAGTCAAATTAAATTAGCTAGCGATAGGATAGATATCGATATTTAAACATGACAAAATAAAAATAAATAAGATTTGATGATTTTTTTGGGGTTAATGATCGCTGGTAGTGAGAGGAGCTCGTGGTTAAATAATAACAGCCGCAAGGGTCGGTCCGTAGATGGGTGACCATCTGTACATACCGAGATTCTTCCGTGCCTCAGAAAGCACGTTAAGCCGTTGGTCCCGGCTGTCATTTGTGGTTCTTTGGCAGTCGTTACGGGTCATCAGAAGCCCGAAAGTCTGACAACCAGTATTACAATGGGGTATCGTATTACCCAATAACTGGGTTGTGGAGGTCAGATAGGCAGTCGCTCCATGTAAAATACTGGTATTCAGCTGCATCCGGTTAGACTGAAAGCCGACCCCAACATAGTTGGGTAAAGGCTAGGCAGATTGATTTTTTGATCGCTGGTAGTGTTTTATCGTGTTGAGATGTCGGTACTCGTCACGTCTGTGGAGTTTACTGACAAAAACTGATTTTTAAACTGATATTTTAAATGACTACACTACGGGCGGCGAAAGATGACCGCAAAAAAACATCATCAAATTAATTTATTTTTTGTTTTATCTTGTTGGTCCGTAGATGGCATCTTTACATACCGTGACTCCTTCGTGCCTCGGAAAGCACGTTAAGCCGTTGGTCCCGGCTGTCATTCATGGACCTTTAACAGTCGTTACGGGTCGTCAGAAGCCCGAAAGTCTGACAATCAGTCTTACCAAGGGATATCGTATTACGCAATAACTGGGTTGTGGAGGTTTGATAGGCAGTCGCTCTATGTAAAATACTGGTATTCAGCTGCATTCGGTTAGACTGGAAGCCGACCCCAACATAGTTGGGAAAAGGCTAGGCAGATTGTTTGATGTTTAGATATCGAATCGATACATATCACGTCTGTGGAGTTTCGCTAGTTAATTTAATTTGATCCTGTATACCCCTCATACGATTGCGTTGTTTTGTTACACATTCAAAAATCCCTTTGACTATTGCCTTCTTCTTGTTCTAACGCTGCGTTTATATCCCATACATTACAAGTTGTTGTGTTTTCAACAAGTCTTTTATAAGACATGTGAAAACGTTTGTCGTGTATAAAACATGTATCCTACATTGTATTGATGTTGTTTCAGACATCTTGTTAACCATTTTGTTCACATTTTGGACATTTTTGACATCTTTTCTACAAGTAGGTACCTACTAGTAAATAGTAATATATACGTATATCTGTCGCAGCCAAATAGCTTAATTATGAGAGGGGCTGAAAAGATTTCGTCTTTCCTTTTCGTGTTCTTGTTAGTGGAACTACTACTAACCTGGTGTAGTCCGAGAATTATTGTCTCGCGCTGCATATTACTAATTTGCGAATACTCTATTTAGTATAAATACAAAGTTTCATGCCATTAGCATCATTACGCTTTTATAATCCGTAAACATCCTGTCTCAGCGTCTCCGCGGCTATCCCATCCTTAGGCTCAAAACTTTTCAGCCCGCCCGGTACGCTAAGTTTTTTAAGCCCTATAGCAAATCTGAGCAACAATAGCTTCGCTTTCTTTCAGTTAACATCCTAGCCTTTTAACTAAACGGCGATGTTCAACTAGCGGCCTGAATGATATTCAATTATAGGTTAGGTTGGAACTATGAACAACATAGGTACCAGGCCAGGGCACCCCGACCAAATATTAGGTTAGGTTAGAACTGTAACCAACTACCTACCATGCCTTTATTATGTATAAATAGGGTGACTTACGTAAACACAGGGTTAGAACTCATTTAATTTGTCGTGTAAAAGAAATTTTTTCACCTGCATAGCTGTTGCTGCTGACCGTAAACGCTGCTGACAAAGTAGACTGGCAAAGAACCTAAGTATAGATACCTACATCAAAAATCCCTTTGACTTCGGACTATTGTGTTCTAAGAACTCATCAATTTTTGTTGCTGCTGACCACAGACGCTAAATAGGTTTATTTGTCACAGGAAAAAGTGCATACCTAAAGATAAGTTAACTCGAATACAAAGAAAAAAAAAAAACAAAATAGATCTACGAGCACAGAACAGAAATAGTCGGCCACTGCACGTCGTGACTGTGACAAGATGGCTTCCACTCCGCATGATGCTGTGAAGCTGTGCTGTTGTGTGCCCATGAGATTGAAAAGCTCATAATTTTGCATAGATTTATGATGCAACACAAAAATAACCTACAGCACCGGTTTACGTATAAGTGTACGACCCGAGTGAAAAAGCGTCCAGCGGGGCGTTCAGCGTTGCGTGCAAGTTCATCGAGCGCCGCTCGGCCGTCACTGAAGACACTCGCGAGTGTTTGCATGTGTTTAACACGAACGTCGCACGCCCCGCCCCGCCGGACGCTCGAGTCGAGCGTGCACTCAGGCCGTACACTAAGAAGGGTCCATGGCATTTGCTAGAAAATAATAACAAAAGACACCTTAAAAGTAAACTTAGGTAGCTACATATCTCCCCGCATTGTCGAGGCGGGGTGGCTCAGTAGCCCCACAGCGAAGCGAAGCGGAACCCAAGGAAGGGCTGCTCGTCAGGGCTTTTACCGGTAAGCCGACGACGTAGCTGCCAACAAGTAGGTTGCGGTGCCGCTTGGGCGACATCGCAACTGAGGCGGGCAGCGATGTCGTATGGGAGGCATTGCAGCTGTGGGTTGGAAGCCGCGGCGGGAGACGAGTGCCGGTATTGCGGTGCGCCACTCTCACTACCTACCGCGGCCTTGACGAGGTCGCCTCCGTCTGAAGGCGGACGCGGTGGGGCCGCAGGGCGCTGCGGCCAAAAAGTGGTAGGCGGCCGGCCCACTGACCTAACCCGTCGCAGGAGTACCAAGGATGCCTAGACACGGAATCGTCTGGCGCCCATGTGCTGATTTGGTCCCTGGGGTAGTCACGGCGTGCAATGTGTTCTAGTGCGGCGTGACGGGGGGTACTCCTCAGAGGAGGGTCCGATGAAGGACAGCCGCGGCGGGTTCGCGGTGAGTGCTAACGCGTGCCCGTGTTCCCGCCACAAGCAGCAGAGGAGGTCACCGTGGAGTTTTAGTGGGTTGGAGTCCTACATAACTGCACTATCTCTCCGTGGTACTGCAGTATGCATGAACATTTTTCTTCACGCAAAAAAATAGGTAGCGACATGTGTATAATTTATAAGATGATTGACAACCCTAGAACACGCGAGAAGTGGTAATTACAAGCAGGCAACACCTGCTTATAACGTCAATGCTTACGTGCAGGATGGCGGAAAATGCTTAATAATCCTCAAGTAAAAACGTAAGCATAATGTAAGTACAGTGTTGTCTCAAACTTTTCTCGTAAGAATCTTGCACCCCTTGACTTCCTAACAATCCATTTTTTCCAAGTTTATTAACCTTTCAATTACTGGTTTGAAATAAATCAGTCAATGACTAAGAAGACGGACTACACACAATGGAGGGTTCCGTAGTTGAAAAAAAAATATCCCAAAAACATAACATTGTAGTTGAAAAACATGAATGTATGGTAATGCAATGGCATGTAATGTATAGAAGATACATTAATATACGTCACAGTCAATTCTCCCACTGCAAATTTAATTTTGTAAACCCAAATTTTTTTTTTTTTTGTGATAAAATTACAAATTAACGATTTTCGGACTTTTTCCTTTACTTGTGCTGTGAGACCTTGCTTCTTGCCAAATAACATGATTCTAGGTTAACGAGAAGTACTCTATAAATTTTGATTCCCTTGAGAGTGTCGAAATATACGTTTCTTACGGCCGTATCTTTTTTTACGTTAACTTAGAAGTTTGATTTTTTCACAGCTTCAAGGACTGTAGACTTGAGTAAAGTATATGGTTTTAATTTCAACTCGATACCTCCACGCGTTCCCGAGATTGACAGACAGACGGACGACAAAGTGATCCTATAAGGGTTCCGTTTTTTCCTTTTGAGGTACGGAACCATAAAAAAAAATAGTTCCAAAAAACATTTTAATTTGAAGCCCTTCTTTTTTTCTTTTTTTTTTTTGTGGGTGGGTAATCAATAACTTCTCCCGCTCTGGGCCACGGTAACTCTTTCAAACAACCCGCGACCCTGGCAGTAATTTGAAGCCCTGACTCCTTAGCTAGGTCGTATGGCTCCAGGCGTGTTACAGGAGTCAGTGTCTTCACCGGTTTTTGGAACATTAACAATTTATGCAATAAAATTAAAATAACGTAAAATGAAATGAATTCAGTGTATGTATGTGTGTTTGACACACTGGTGATTAAACTTTTTTTTTTTTTTATTTCTTATTTGTATTTTGTGTTTCACGAACTGTGTCAAATAAATGTTATTCTTTCTATCTTTCTTTCTTTCTTTGTTGTGTGTATTTTGGGTTATATCTGAGAGATTGCTGGCCTACATTATCACTAGAAGTACCTATGTAAGTTTTCTGTCTGTGGGTAAACCTGTGTTTGAAGCCATGTGTTTAGTTTCAACTTAGTTTTATTTTTTGTTAGATGGGTTGATGTTGAGAATTTTGTTTAGTTTATTTTAAGTAGCATTTTAAAGAGCATGTGTTAAGTACAGCGTAGAAGCTAGAAATATTTTACATTAAACAAAAAAGAATAGCTATACAAGACGACGATTGACTTGGTGCAGGGATCAAACCTCCTTTCAGAAGTTTCTATGAATTTACAGTCGCCGTCTGATATATTGTAGCAGACAAGGTGATCTAAATAAAAATACTTCTGAACAATTTAAAATGTCAATAAGTTCCATACACTACAAGTTACCATTAATATCTGAACATGCATTACTTCATTAATCTCCGAGCAGATGCTTAACTAACCACAAATATCTGCATATAATACAATACAGACAAACACCGAGCTTACCTAATTCGTTACTGCGTGATATAAAGGACGAACCAAAAACAAACACTATCTGTGGTATAAACATAATGAAAAGGGAATAAAAATTGTATAGAAAATCATTTGTATAGGACACAACTGACATGTTAATGTCAAACTATTGAAAGAAAATGATCTAAGTTTTATAATTAAATTAAAAATTATAGTAAATATTGCTTTATTCGTGACAACATAGATAAAACATTAGTATTTTGTGTAACCTCCTTCTGCATTAAAACGTCCTGTAACCGTTTTCGCATGGAACCACAGCAACCTTCTCAAAAAATTTCGTCCTCTGAAAGATTCCCAAAGGTTATTTGCCAGCAGCGTCATCATAATATATGAATTAGCAAGAGTTCCTATTTAAATTGTATTTATAGTAAAGTTGGAAGCACTTCCTACTGCAATTTTTCCTAAACTGCTCAGATATTTAAGACCACCCCATCTGCGTATATACTATATATATATACTTGACGGTGTAAGTGTTCAGATATTTTTGGTTTGTTATGTGTATAGAAATTATTGACATCCTTGAGAGACATCATTGAGATATTAATGAAGTAATGAATGTTCAGATATTCATGGTAATCTGTTGTGAATAGGACTTATTAACATTTTAAAGTGTTCAGAAGTATTTGGTCACCTTGTCTGCTACAATATATCTGACGGCGACTGTACCACATGTTTTTGGTATGGATTGAATGATAAGGTAATGATGAGGAGAACAGAAGAGGAAAATATATTAGAGAAGTAATATTGGATCAAGACAGGAAGAAGAAGGAAGATGAAGAAAAGGACTGGGGCACAACGGATTTGTGAAGCGATGTCATCGAGCTAACCATTGATTTGTCAAGCGATGTCATCGAGCTAACAATTGATTTGTGAAGCGATGTCATCGAGCTAATAATTGATTTGTGAAGCGATGTCTTCGAACCAACCAATGATTTCGTTGAACATGAAACTGCATTTTTGTTTGGACTCCACATTCGTGGTTTTTGAGGTACCTACCTGTTTCTTTCTGCATTTGATTAAAACACAAAAGACTCGACAAAATAAATCAAAACAAAAGCGCATGGACTAATAAATGTTCTGACGTAATTAGAGGTAAAGACCGCTTTAAAATTTTACAAAGTCGGTCGAAGGACAACGTCGCCATTCCGTGCCTCGGAAAGCACGTAAAGCCGTTGGTCCCGGCTGTCATTTGTAGAATTTTGAGAGTCGGTACGGGTCACGGTTTTGTGCTCCATGGTACGGGTAGTGAGAAACCGAAAGTCTAACAACCAGTCTTACCAAAGGGTATCGTATTACCCAGTAACTGGGTTGTGGAGGTCAGATAAGCAGACACTCCATGTAAAATACTGGTATTCGTATAATACAGATAAAATAAGTTGTAAAGATAAACACGCACATTATCTCATCTGATAATTAAAATAGCAATGCATTATTGTGTGGGTACAGACCTACTTGCGTGGAGACGGCTTGAAAATAACCATATTCTATCTAATATCTACGTATGTACCAGTTGATTAATATTTTAAAAGAAAGTGACGGGAACAGCGACATGTAAGAACAGTTCTGGGCACTTCATTCTTAGCACCTTAGCACCGTACGATTTTGCTTTAAATTAGGATTTGAACCCATACAGAATTATTCCACAAACTACACTACGGCCGAAATATCGTGGCAAGTCTGAACATAGGCACTACGAAATTTCGCGCATGTTCTCTCACTCACACTCGCCTCATGTCACCAGTTGGTTCCTAAAAAATATTACTGCGCAGCCTTCTGCGCGAAGTTCAGATTTGCCAAGACATTTCAGCCGTAGTGTACCCGCTTTTAGCAATATTTCTAGTAGTTACTTACCTACCTACAATACTGTAGGTACAACATGATTTTATTATCTTATCAAAAGGTGAATTAACATTCGTATCACTTGAGAACTGGGTTAAAAAAAAATTAGGTAAGCGATCCCAACACTGATGTGACCGTACCAATCAAGCAATGTTTCAGTCAGATTAGATCTGGATAGAAGTAAGTATACTATACTGGATAGTGGATTTCAAAGCTTATTCAAATTCAAACATTCGGCTTGTATACAGGTACAGGGTCAAATTAAATTAGCTAGCGAAACTCCGCAGACGTGATGGGAAGCGTTATCTAAACACGATAATACAAGTAATGATGTTTTTTGCGGGGTCATCGACCGCAGTTACTATAGTTTAATATCAGTTTTTTATGTGTAGGTACACTGTACAGAGGAGATCCGTATCGATATCTAAAGACGATAAAACCAAATTAAACATATTTTCTCAACTCATACTTCTTCAAGTACCTAACAACACAACAACCAGTCGTTGACCCCCCAAAACAATCAACAAATATTATTATTTTTATTTTATCTTGGATACGCATCACGTCTGCAGAGTTTTGCTAACTAATTTAATTTGACCCAGTACATTGAAGACTTGCTTTCCCCCGCGGATTCGCCTGCGAGCTGCGTGGTGGTGGGAAATTATCTCACGAGAACGTACTACCCATAGATATTAGAAATCCTAGATATTATCCTAGGTTCCTAACACACATATGCACATATGTGCCAAATTTCATCGAAATCCCTTCATAAGTTACTTAAAGGCGTGAAAAGATAACAGACATACCGACAGAGCAGATCTACCGCATATAAAGTTACGTAAGTTTTTATCCATCATACTAGGCTAATTTGTAACCAGGAAAGAATAGCGATGTATGTACCTATTCTTTCCTCAAATAATAACATCAGGATGAGACAAAGAGTATATGGGATGAGATTAATGAACATTAAGACGTCAAAGAGACGTGCGCGCACTTACACCTACACCAAGCATTGCATACAAATGAGTATGAGGAAGGAAAGAAAAGCTTGAACAAACCAGAGGAAAATAACTATGGAAAAAATAGTGTTATGTAGCCGTCTGGGCCTATATTTAACTCAGTGCGCTGAAGTTTGATAAAAAGTGCTCTATGTTGTTCTTCACCCGGTCTATCCTTCCTGTAGAAACCTCACCTTGAAAACTCTGAAAACAGAAAATCAAATATGAAATAACAAATCCGATTATTCAGGTTTAAACATTATTTAAGAGATATCTTCTTTTATTGAATGCACTAATAAGGAGCCAAAGCCAGCACCAATGCCTAGTCCGAGAGCCAAGACCCGTTCCTCATAGAACTTGAGTCATAACTTACTTCTCAAAAAAAGCTCAATACGGTACAACTTCAACAAGATCAAAGACCGTTACTTCCTGTGCGTTACTGAAGTCAAGAAACTGTTCCGCTCACTGAACAGGGCTCGCTCGTTCACACGAAGGGGGACTCGGGACCACAGAAATATAAATAAAAAATAATTTTAAAAAAATTAAGTCTATTTCGAAAAGAAATAAACTCAAAATTATGAAATAACTTTAATTTCGGAAGTCAGTATCTTGGGATCTGTATTTTAGTTTTTGCCTTCCGAAATTGAAGTTATCTCATAAATTTTCAGTTTATTTATTAAATTTTTGAAGTCGATTTTTTTTTTCGTAAGTTTTAGTTTTTAGGAAAAACTGGAATATTTTTTTGTAATAAGTAGTTAAGTAATAGTTTTGTTATAAATATTGCACTAGAATTTGACCAAGGTTTTGAGATGTTTTCCCTTTGACCCGTAGCTCGTATCAATAAGCCAGGCCGTCACACTTACAAGTATTAGTTCATTATCTTGAAAACTACAGAACCGATTTTGATGAAACTTGTACTGTTCCTTAAGTTGAAGTAAATGTAAGCCAATAACATAAAATGGTCACGATCCGATTAATAGTTTCGAAGAAACATACATACATACAAACATGCATATATCCATAAAATTTTGTATATTCCAATAATATTACATACATACGTATCGAATTGATAACTCCTTTTTTTGAAGTCGTTAAAAATGTAAGGTGAAGCGTGGCCGAGCTTTCCAAAACTCATAAGTACCTACATTATTTCTATTGTCTTTATTTTTTATCGTTTTTAGCTATCTTGAGAATTTCGTTGGACGAAGACCTAGATGACTGATGATGTCACCTACCTGATGAATGGAATCTGAAGACGGGTATAGGATCTCAGTAACGGCACTATGTAGAACCATCATGTTTGTATTTATTTGAATAGAATATAAGTAAAAGAATATAAAAGTTGAAAGGTAGGTCATCCTAACTATTTCCATTTATGAGCTCAATTAGATAAATATTGTATCGATATTCCGATACATATAGGGAGAGTTTCCTTAGCCTGCCTAGATTCACTTGGTCCGACATTAAGAAATGCTTCATTCATTCCCAATTTCTTATGTATGCCGATGAAATCAAAATTTATAAGTCGTGCAAAAGCACACAAGATTGCCTACTTTTGCAGGAGGACCTTGATAGACATTCTCAATATTGTTCATATAACAAACTCCAGCTTAGTTTGCCAAAATGCAATGCAATCACTTTCACAAAAAACAAAAACATCATAACATCATCATAATATTGTCTACATGGTTTCTTTCTGCAAAGAGCTGACCATATTCGAGATATCGGTGTTGCAATGGACTCGAAATTGCACCTCAATCTTCATATTGACAACGTCGTTAATAGGGCATATCGTATGTTTGGTTTCGTCATGCGTTCTTCAAACGACTTTAAAAAACCGTCTACTTTTTTACTTCTATACAAAGCTTTGGTTCGATCTCAATTAGAATTTGCAGTACCGATTTGGAGTCCCGTTTTTGATGTTTACATAAAAAGAATGGAAATGGTTCAAAAAAAATATTTACGTGCTATACCTGCACTACAGATGCACTAAGTCTAAATTGCCATACACACGATTATTAATGCGTTATAATCTTCAAAGCTTGGAGTCAAGATGCAGCCTACTGATGCTTCATGGTCTGTGTAATAACAGGTTCGATTGTCCAGATATTACCAATAACCTATGTTACATTGTACCTAGAACTGTGATGCGTCGAGAGGCGCGTGTGCCCCGGCTGTTCCACACCGCAAGGTGCAGAACTCAGGCTGGTGCACGGGAGCCTCTCCGACGCATTGTAGATACGTATAACACCCACTTCATCGATTTGGGTATTTTCACGCTCACACACTTTAAGTTCAAAAAAATGGCTATTGAATCTTTAAAATATTTAATTCAATCTTTAAAACTATTATTCCAAAATACGTACTAGTACTTCTTAAATTTTCTGTAAAATCAACGCATGCTTTGAATTATATATCTTTTTACTAGTATTTCGCGGACATTGGTGTGGGTTACACGTTTACCTAGTTCTTAATTTATTCTGTCACACTTAAATGTAATGTGTAACCGTTTTATGTCCCAAAAAAGTAAAATAAAAATAAATAAAATAGTTTTTGATGCTGGTCCCTGGTACGTTTCCTTACACGAGTGCGTAGATACTCGAAGGGGAGTGGCACGATGGGTTCCGGACCCGCTGGTGCCATGCTCGACCCCCTTCTGGCCAGTTCGTCAGCTGCGTCGTTGCCTAGCGATCCGCTGTGTCCCTTGATCCACTGAATGGTTATATTATTGAGTTTACCCACCTGGTTGAGGCGCTGGTGGCACTCGTATATTAGCCCAAAGTCAACTGTGTGACTGCTTAGCGCTTGCAAGACAGCCATGTTGTCTGAGAGTATGCGTATCGAGTATATGTATGTTACGGAAGATATGAACGGATTCCATCAGTTTCCATCTAGCCAATGTAGAAGTTTATCCGCTTGTGCCAGATTACAATTAGTTACCCCATGTTTGCGATGTGTATACGTCTTCCAAATGGATAATGAATTGAAATCAACCTTTATATGTAGATAGACCTTTTATATATTTTGGTTGAGCCTGAACATTTTTATCAAAATTATTTATCACACATTATGACGTGTTATTTACAATTCTTGACCTAAATATAATGAAAAAACCTTATGAAGCCTTCCTTCGAAATATTTTAATTATGGTGATAACGCCTTATATATAGAGCAGTGTAGCAGTGACGAAAGCACCATATAACACGATTCCTACCGTCTTCCCTTCGGAGGTTCGGATCAGCCACTCTACCGCTATTGAAAAATGCCACAGTCAATAGTGTCTAGTATTGCCAAAAATATAGTTACACACTGGGTATTTAATTAACCATAACATTCAAACGATACAAATGCCTATTATTAGATTTGAATTATAGTTTGACCAAGGCCGCTATACCGCGCCGTAGGTATGTGCGCGGCGAGACGGGGGGCAGTGTAGGAAGCTCATTCGTCAACGCTCACGGCGTCCCACCGCTCATTCGCCAGCGCTGCATCCCGCCTCGCCACGCATTCCTAAGGCGCGGTACAGCGGTCTTGGTCAAACTATACAACAACAACACAAACATTTTCTGAAATAACCCGGCGCCAAAACGTCATAATCGGGAACTAAAAATTCATACAATAGTCAATTATAGGGATCCCGTTATGACGTCACTTTAGGTCACGTGACACCGCTTAAGGATGCAAGCCGGTGTACAACAGGTAACGATAGAGACAAATATAGAAAAAATGCGTCAGCGAAAACGAGATGGAGGAATATTGCATATTTTATTTAGTTTTCACTTGTTCACCTGTATTGTATTCGATTCTTTATATTCCTATAATAATGTTAGAAGATAGTCCCTAGTTTGGATTACTTAGAACATTAAAAGTTTTGTTTGTGTAGTAGATAATAACGTCTTTTTGGTTCTGCTATTTGACGATAGATGGTGTTAGATGAAGTACTTAAAGAAAAGACTTATTTTTAAGTTAGTAAATTCATTTTTACTTTATTGATAAGTAAGTAAGTTAAGACCGGCTTTGCTACGGCTTCCCTTTTACAAAAATTCACACCTCGCCGCTGCAGTATAGCTAAGCTCTGATAAATAAAATGATAACATATAACATCTCATTTTTTCTCGGGCAGTACCTACTCGTACCTACCCTAATTAAACATCATTCACCTCAGATTGACGTATCAACATCTTTCTTAGAACAATCATAGGAACAATTATGTTTACATTTTCCAAAAGATTAGTAGGTAAACAGTACATACACGTCATTCAGATAAAATGGCAACTTATCTACCTGTGTATCATCACATCACTGTTTATTAGGATTATCATTTTTAACAATGGATTATGAACGCTTTAAACGGGGAAATGGGATAAACAAAATCACACGAGCATTTAATGACATCACTACATATTATAAAACAAAGTCCCACGCCGTGTCTGTCTGTCTGTATGTTCGCGATGATCTCAAAAATTACTGCACGGAATTTTCATGCAGTTTTCACCAATGTACGGAGTGATTTATGAGGAAGGTTTAGCTGTCATTTCCGAAAACCACGCGGGCAAAGCAGCGGACAAAAGCTAAGCAATGAAATGATGTTTTCTTGTGAGTGTTCTGCGGTGTTTTTAACGTTTTCCGAACTTGTTGACTCACACTGGGTTTGAAGATTTAGACTCTTCTAGAGAATCTGTCAACTTTTGAACCCAGGTTGCGTCAGAAACTGTACCTAGGTACCTACCTACAGATAAATTGGTAGATAGCAAGAGCGCAGCGGAGCCAGTTGCCCAGGGTGTATCATATCAGACAGTCAGGGAATGTGTAGAATTATAAATTAACTATCTTGTAGTCAAACTCGTAATGCTGACATTGTCACCACGGCTAGAATAACATGCAGGTTTTTAATCGAACCTCTAATAATTCCTATTTTGGGGTCTCCAGATTGTAGGACTTCAGTATTCCAAGATATTACGGTCAATACATACAATAAGATCTTGGTAGTACTACTGCGCTTGAAACCAGCAAAATTCCTAATAAGCGTTCATCATTAAGTAGAAGGTAAATAAGTTTTTAAAGGATCAGTGGAATATTTACCAATTAAGATTACCACACATACCTACAGACTATGAAGGATGCTACTGCCCAAAATACCAAGAAAATTTCATGACACATTCAAGCCAAGATAGTACCTATCAGCGTGGTAACAACACCCTATTTCTGGTGCAGGGGGTTCCCAGTAACCATATTATATTGAGCCATGTCTACAAGCTGTTGTCAAAGTCATGAGGAACCGTCCTGCGCGCAGAATTGATGACTTCCAGCCTCTTGAACAAGGTGGTTTCGAAAAGGCATCGTAGACCAAATACGTGTACAAACATACGCTGCGGCAGGTTATACAGAAGAGAAGACCGAAGAGTACAACATGCTTCTGGTAGCGCTTATGGACTACGAAAAAGCCTTCAAGCTCTCGGGCTGTACCTATACTGCAATCTCTTCAACTGTGCCAGATTGGCTATCGGTACTACGAGGTCTTGTTTTTTAAGCTGCTTCAGAGACATCATAATTTCATACGAAAAGTTGTTTTTTCCTATTGTTTCGCCATAATATTTTCTTCAATCCAACAGTGCCAGTCGTAGTGGGAAAAAGTGAACTCAGACTGGATGCGAACGTAATTTGCCCCACTAAAGTCACCGCAGAAGACGCCCTGGGCGTCGGGAATCGATAGCCGATTCCCGGCCACCGTAGACGCGGCGCGGGCTTGCGGATGGCGAGCAATAGGTAGCTCGCCGTCCGGTAAGGACCTGGCCCGGGTCGACGGCGTGTTGTGTTCCACGCGCGCCTCAAAGTGATGTCAGCATTAGCTGAAGGGGTTCGCTACGGCCGATGCCCGCCAGGGTTGCGAGTTGTTCGAAAGAGTTACCGTGGCCCTGGCACCTGCAACTGAAGGAACACCGGTGGGTTTTAGTTAGTAGAAGTCTAACACGCCCTCCCGCTCCGCTCAGAGCGGGAGAAGTTATTTGATGATTTCCCATCCAAAAAAAAAGAAGAAAAATCCTCGATAAAAAGGGCTATAGTAGGATATTATTGGGCATTCTACCCCACCTTCCGTTCCATCGGCTCACTCCGTTCGCCTCGTCACTCTCGGTGGAGTAGAATGCCCAATAATATAAATGAAAAATATTGGTTCGGCGCCTATTCCACCCGATGGAACCGAAGGTGGAGTAGAATGCTCAATGATATAAATGAAAAATATTGGTTCGGCGCCTATTCCACCCGATGGAACGGAAGGTGGAGTATGAATTCCTACATAGTGCAGTAAAATACTGGTTCGGCGCCTATTCCACACCAAAAGTGCGCACCGTGACTTACAGCTTAGTACGGCCGTTATTCCAAGTGCGTACGATGTGGCTATGTAGCCCCCTAGTTATCCTAACGCCCTAGCCTACCATACAAACCACACCAAACGTAGGTTACGTTGGTTTTACGTGATGGAAGTCTGTTACCAGGAGACCTACGGGAACAGACGGAACTTGGGTAGGAATAGGGGTTTGTGTACGTCGTGCAATGTACACAGGAAATGGTTTTCTCACCGCCGATCCCACAGACTCATAGGATCGATGACGGCTAAAGGTGTCTTGGCCACAGTGAGAGGAACACTTTATTTCTAAAACTCGATATTAACTTACCGCGTTACCGTTATTTTAATTAAGTCATTCAGTCGACACTAGTTTACTTATTAACAAATAAGGGTGCTCGCTACTTGAACTGGTAGCCTAAAATTCAGGACAGATTGTCTCATGTCTCTCCACAAAATTAGAGGTAGCTCATAACCTTAATAGGCTACACACTTACTCCGCTTAAGTGACCAGATTGGCTCGAGGATCATCTGAACTTTAAGTTACCCTACATTAAACTAAAATCCAGGACAGATTGTCTCATGTCTCTCCACAAAAGTAAGAAATAGTGCATACCCGGAGGCACCCACCTATTCTATTTCTATGGTCCCAGATTGGACACCAAGGACAACCAAATTTTAATTTAATTAATTCATACAGCTAACATACCTTGCTCCACTTCACTACTAACTGTTACTAACTAACAATATATCGCTTTGTAATCAACACCAGCAGTTAGCAAGGTACCTTTACACTCGACGATACCCGCGCCGTTCTCAGTTGCGAACCGCCTGACGGCAGCGTCGGAAACCGTGGTCAGTTAGTCAGCCTAATAAAAACAAGTAATAGGTGTATGCTGCGTGTGCAACACGTTTTCACAGTCGTTCTCAAAACAGTACACACGTATTGTCCGGCGTCACCGCACCGTTCCTTATCCTGAACGCTTTCATCAGACAGTTGTAACCACGTAGTGTAAATGGTATTTTATATGTGCAAGGCTGCAATCTTGCAACATGCAGTCAAAGCAGTTTTGAACTTCATTGCATCTTGAGTATGTGTGTGTGTTAAAAGAATTATAATGTTGAATGTAACATGATCGTCGTTCACGTTGTAGTATTTAATTAAATTTAGGTTTATACAGAATTGTCTAGGTACTTCACATACCTAATATATCTTACCTAGATTTGTTGTAATCTAGTTTATATAAACTATAATAAAATAATACTTATACCTTCTTATTCTTAATAAATCTTTTCTGAAGTTTAACAACAGCTGATTACTGCATCTTTTTAGTTTAAAAACTGCAATATTTTGAAAACTAGCTGACTTTTTTATTTTACCGGTAATGTTTTAATAAGAACATAATCGATACTTTCTCATTTCGAACTAGTAATAATTTCAACCTGATGCAGGATTCGAGCATGAGTCTAGAGCCGTATACACTATTCACCAAATTTACAGGACATTTTAAATTTAGACAAACAGGTATTTACATACTTTAATGTATTTTTAAATCAGAAGTAGCAAACATGTATTGGCTTCAACATTGTAGGGTTTGATAAAACGAAGGTATTATATTTCATTTCTCACGATAAAATTGTTGCATAACATGTTGCAGACAATAATTTAGTCTTTTACAGAAATTTCTAAATATCAATGTAGTAGTAGGAAGAACTCTGGGTATTTACCCTAAGTATCCAAATCAAATACCTACATCACCTAAAACAACTTGTTCTTGTACCGACTAGAAAAGTAAAATCATTGATTCTATCCAAGCATCTGTTTAAAACAAAGAATAAAAAAATCAATCGAATTGAGAACCTCTCCTTTTTGAAGTCAGTAAAAATGCGCCAACAAAGCCAGCTGTATACAAAGCCGGTGGGTCGAACGTTATAAGCGATAAGCGCTTGTTTGTGATAATAGCAGGAGTTATTATGGAGATTGAATATAATAATAGGTACAATAAACATTATTTAAAAATGCAAGTTTAACTGTAACTTACTCATAGACTAACTTGAACGCAAATTCGTTCATCGGAATTTACCTGTATAAAAAGTAATTTAGGAATTGTTTTACCACCTAATTACCTTTAAGTATATTCATTTAAAAAAAATTACATTCCCTATTTCATTTAACAAGGACAAGTGTATTTAGTTTGTAATTGTAAATAATGTGAAAACTAAATAAATAATATATTTATAATTTAAATTATCTTTTATTGACGTTATAAACATACTCCCACTTTAAATTAGCTCTAAAGAAATGTTCTCATTATAGGTTTTAATTATGTTTTCAATATTTTAAAATTAATAGAATACTTACTCAATTAAATTCATTTTATTAGAGCTAATTTTAAGTTTGTTATGTAGGTTACCCAGATTATATTATTAAATAAAACAACCTTATGTACATAATTATTTTTATTAACTGAACATTACAAAATAATTTAAAATAGATTAAATATAGACATATTATTATCAAGATACCATTTTCTAATACACACCGCATTATTTAATGCACAATTCACTTTATGGTTCACACAATTAAAATCAGTTTTATTTTTACAGAACTTTTTTTTTAATGTCGCAAAATTAGGACACCCTTTCTCACCTATATCAATCACTTCACAGTTTGCACATAACTCTTTAATCCACTTAATCTTTTCCAAACCCTTTGTAATAATTTTTTTATTTTCTAATTACGGTACGATGACATGTTGAAACTCTCTGTAGTCTATAAAGCCCTCACTCCAGAAAATTCCACGATTTCTTTCCAACCACCGCACCTGCTTCTTTTCTTCTTGAGTTAAGTAATAAAACGTATGCGGTGGTTTAACCAAGAACGTCTGTGTGTGCTCATTACTTACGATAGCCACTTCTTTGACAATAAAATTATTGTCTAAATATTTAAATCCTTGGAGTTCGACAATGATAATATCCGCGTTCATGATAACTTCTTCACTGTGTTGCTTAATGGCTTGTATTCAACAATGCAATCGTTAAGAATGAGACAGTATGCTGAAGTTTGATCTGGTATTTCTGAATCACTCTCAATTTCTACCCTTACATCCACAACTGGTCCAGTCTTCAGATTATCGATCTGTCTAGGACAATCGATAACAAACAACGGTGCTAATTCTTTAAATTGTTTCTCGCTTAATAAAGACTCCGAACAACGGTCGTAATACGACTGCTGAAATCTGAAATACATCAGATTCACAGTTCGTATAATAAAGCAATTCTGTTATTAGCGAAGTTCACATTCAGGCTTTCATACGGGAAATATGTTGAATTAAGGTACACTCGAACATCACGAACATAGCAGTGATCAAACTGCGACATGTCAGAACTTGCATTATTTTTTCTACTTGTTTGTAGTCCGATTATTACATATCGCGGTTTTTCTATTTGAGATGATGTTTTGATAGACCAGGTGTGCTTTGTAGTTCTAGGTAAAGTGGGATATTCGTATAGATCCCAGTTTCTAAATATCATCTGGAGCGGTCGATCTTTTTCCAACAGTTTTAATAAACTTATTTTTTCTTTGTCCGATACTTTCACATGGGGTACGCGCCATATGATTTTATTGATTTGAATGTCTTCCACTATTTCTCCGGTATTCAATTTTACAGCGTTCAAATTAGTGTTGCTTCGTAACAATATTAGTTCATGTCTACTATTTATTACAACTTTTTTTAAATCTTCTGCGAAACCGATGATATTCCGAAGTCGTATAGACGCAGAAAAACTTCCCCCATTAATATTTTTTATACCATCGATACTCCAACCCCAAGCTCTAGCTACTTTTGATTCATTCTCATTCATTGATATTAACGATTTCATGGTTGTAGTTATACCAGCATTTTTTATTTTATCAATCTCCACTCCGTTTAGTTCGTACCTAATATCTTGGAACAAGAAGAGTAGTCCATTGTTCGTAAAATTAACACTAGTAGCTTTCTCTTTTGAATCTTTTTTGCTAACGATAACGGTTCCTTCCAAATACAGAGTGCTGGCTGATGGTAATATGTAAAGATCCTGTTGGTTGATAGGTATGCGTATTTCATCGTTCCTGTTGAAACTTGTTACATAAGGTTTGTACGAATGAAATTCGATTCCTTCTATACTGTTGTCGTAAGTCGGAGTGGATAAAACGTCTAAGATATTCATTTTAACAATCCGATCGCTTTGAGAAATATCTTATTGTCTTTAGTTAATTTTATTTTGCTCTTAGAACGACGTCTTATTTGGTAGGTAGCTTGAGTAGAACTGGTATTTTTAATTTGTTGAGGCATATATTTATTGTAGTCAATCATTTTTTCTTCTAAGATGTAAATACATCTGTACTTCTTCACCACGCAAGTTAATTAAGCGATTGTTTATATCTAGTAGTCGGATATGTATGCAGCTTATGTTGTTTTGATTGATTGGAAAATATATTGCGTTCTTCGGGATTTCTATGATTCTGTAACCAGGTGGTACGTTGAGTGCGAATTCGTGAATTATGTGACTTGGTTCACCGTTTATGTAAGAGCCGCTCACAATGTCACATTCGATCCTTACCACAGTCGTCGGTAAAATGTTGACTGGATGCTGTGACACATGCCATTTATTTGCTTTCAAGACCTGCTTATCAAACCCTAACAGTCTACTGAAAGAGTATTCTTTCTTTAAATTAACGTCTTTTGAACAATATATGGCAGTTTTTAAAGTATTGTTATTGCATTGTAATTTAATTGAGGCATCTTTTATTTCGGATTTTAAATAATCATAAATATCTTGCAATTCATAGGTGCCTTCCGGTATTTCAATAACTTCGTTTGAACCATAATAGAACTTGTTATTACTTTTATCAATATTTGGTATAGAATTAAATGTTGAAAAATGCAATAAAGCACACTCATATTCTCCATTTAGTTGCAACGTATTAGGATAGTACGTAGATAAAATTGATGAGTTTCCAGTTATCGACAAAGTGAGTGACATCTTGCAAATGATTGAAATAAAATAAAATCATTTATTTTATACATTTTTATTCCAAAAAGTCCTCAAATATTTTAAACATAAATGACCACAGTTCACAGTGTTAAATTTTTGATAACTTGTGTAGTTATATGAAACTTTACAATTCTTAAAATATCGTAACAGTTCTAATGGAGGTTTTAAATTTCCATAGCTATCAAAATATTCACAATAGTCATATACTTTTACATAAGCTACCCAATGCGTTCCTTCGTTTTTAGAATCGTCTAAGTTAACAATACCACATTCCATACGTTTCGGCTTCCTTGGCAATTGATCTTTCATATATACTCCTCGGAAATATGGGATGTCTCTTGCGTAGTATTGGATGTCTACATTAGTTAGTGCGCGATTTGGTAGCTTCTTGTTCAGTTTTTTGTTGATTTTATAAATAATCCTTTACCGTTTTTATAAGGTTTTATGTATAAACCCACTGCTAAACCCTCCATAGTTCTATTATGTCGTTCCGTCTCTCGCAAGTTTTGTTGAGCAGATTTATAATCATTCACCGTTTTTGCAATTCCAGCTGCACCACCAGCTAAAGCTCCTAAAGCTGATAAGCCAGCAAAAATTGGAATTAAAGGTAGAACTCCACCAGTCTTCGGTATGGGGATCACTCTCGGTACTCTGATTTGGTGTAATTTGGGGCATAACTTTTTTGCAGCTAAGTAAGCCAAGTTTATTAAAGACTTACTATCCTTGGCTTTTAGCTTTTTTATTTTAGATTTTATTTTTGATACTAAACTTTTAAATGTTTTGGCACCAGAACCAGATTTAAATTTGGCTTTCATGACTTTGCTTACTAACCATGAGCTTAATTTTTCACCTTTTCCTGCATCTTTTGATTTTAGTCTCTGTTTAGCCATGTTCAAAAGCTGTAAGTCGGCTTTGTGACGATTAGGTAAATCTGTATGATTTTCATATGCTATATCGTGGTGCATACAAGCTTCGTCTAGTTTATTCACACCTCGATCGCCTCGCAACAAACGTTTATGAAGTTTAGTTCCTGGTCCGCAATAATTGTATCCAGGCAAATGAGCTTCGAACGGTAGATTATTAATTATACTGTTAACTAGTCCGCCACCTTGCATTACTTAAATTATAATGATACAAATTTCACAAAGTATTTCTTTTATATCTTAATTTATTAATGCGGATTTATCAATCCAACTGTTTTCATCATTATTGAGACCTAACCATTTAACGAATAGTTTCTTTCCTTTCTTTTGAAGTTCTTGCTCGTAAAAAGTTCCTAATATATCTTGCTTTCGTTGATCTTCTATGTGGTATGTTACTGGTATAGTTTTATTAATCTTTTTTATCGTAAAGAGTTCAGTTGACCAATTAGGAGTATAACCTTTCTCGAAATTGTGTTTGTATTTACTGATACGAACACAGTCACCTTTTTTGAACTTAGGCTTCCGCTGGATGGATACATGATTACATATGTTTTTAATATTCTCTTTTACGATGGGTTCATTCGATTTATTAACATCATTCGGTTTAATTTTAATAGTACGATGTTTTGTGTTATTATATGTATTAAATAAATCTTCTAAAGGTGTTCCTAACCACTTATAATTTCCAACGAGACTAAAATATTTGTACAAATTATTTTTAACAGTTTTAATTAGTCGCTCTACAATTGAAGCTTTTTTAGTAGAGAAAGATGAGTAATGGTTTATGTTGTACTTCTTCATTAGCGTTTGGAATGTGTTGTTATAAAACTCTGTGCCCATATCAGTTTGTAAATTAACAGGATTTTTATTGCTGCTTAGTAGTATTCGTTCAAAAGCTCGAGTTACTTCAGATTTATTTTTAGATTTTATCGGTTCTGCCCAGGCATACTTTGAGAAGCAGTCAATCACCACTAAAATGAAATTATAACCTTTGTTATACTTTCTTAGGTTTTGCATGTCCATTAGATCTGCTTGCCACAAATCATCGATCCCTTTGAGAACGTCGAAGGAAGTTTCTTCGTGCCGCTTTGTGTATTTCATTTACTATTTGTTGTTTTGCCATTACTGAGATTTTTAAGTAATTTGTCTATATCTGCTTTGGAGTAAAACTTCTCTTCCAAATGAATCAAAACCTCAGGTTCATTTACTTTTAAAGTAGTCTGAATAGACTTTCGTGCATCTAATATGATTTGAGCACGCAATGATGCAATCAGCTTATTAAATTGTTTTATCGTATCAGCACACATTCGATCTACATAATCCTTGTTCACAGCATCGTCTGATTCTAATGGAGGTCTAATTCCTCTCAATCTAGAAGACTTTAAATCAAAATCTCCACTTTCTGATTTTAACAACGCGTTATCATTGAAATTAATCAGTTCTGACAAACGCATTCTTTTATGAATAAAATGTCCAAATTTATCTATATTCATGTTTAAGGTGTACTTTATGTAAAGGCTGATGATGAACTAAACAATAGTTAATTTTACACCTATTTATTTATAAGTTTACTTTCACGTAATTCTTCAATAATGGATATTATTTCATTATCTAATCCTGTGTTGCCGGCATCTC
Organism: Dicycla oo; assembly: GCA_948252095.1. NCBI lineage: Eukaryota > Metazoa > Arthropoda > Insecta > Lepidoptera > Noctuidae > Dicycla > Dicycla oo. Next base: position 8,561,664 of record OX411727.1, on the reverse strand, counting down.
TAGATGCTATTAATAACTTTAACCTTTCCACCAATTCATTAGGATCATCCCAATACACAAAATCTACGTTATTTTTCCAGATTTTTGTTAATGGTAGTCCTTTACCTTTCGAATGATGACCCTGAACCGTACTTTGCAGTTTAAAAAGAGGTTTAATAACTCGTAAATATTTTTGTCCCTTATTACTTTTTATTGGTTTACTTGGGTCATTATCACGACGATGTGCATTTGTATCAAGTAACATTTTCTTATAATATTGCAAGTCATTTTCAGTAACCAAGCTTAAATCAATATCTTTCTTAAGCAGTAGTTGATTTAAACCAGGCGTATGTTTGTATTTATGACCAGCCACGATGATATAACTATCGTCGATTGTTATATGAGCAGAACCTAACATCAATTTTCCGCGTTCTACTCTGACACCAAATGGAATGTCTGTTAACGCTTCTGAAGACACTGACCAGGATGATGTATCACGACCTTCACTTTTTTCAACTGATTTATACGAAGATTCACTGTTGGTGTCAGACTCCTCTACATCACTACCAATTGCGACTTTTTGCAACGTTTCGTCTCTTATCAGATCTTTAGATTCTTTATCTTCATTACTATACAGCAAAGGAGTTTGCATACTGGCTGTAGCAATTTGGTTGAGAGGCTCTGTTACAGGTTTAAAAACTGTTTCCAAGGCTTGCTTACTCTCATTCTCAACATCTCGCATTTTTCGCACCTTCTTCTTTACAGCTGCTGCAGCATCGACAATTTGTCTCTTTAAAGATTTTTCCATAATTGTTAAATGTATTGTAACCGGTTAAGCTCTGTTTGTAGAGTAATGTAAATTCAACGGTGACGTCTTAATATATACTCGTGCTCTTAATCAAAAATTACAAACGTGTCAAATTTATTTCTATAACATCCTTTATTTTTTGCACAATCTTTATTAATTACAACATAACTGAAGGGCTCACTCCATATTTTTGAACACATTTCACGAAATTCAAGCCATGTCATGTCAGTGTTGACGTGTTCTTCATAAACATGTCTCATATTTCTTTCATCTTGTTTAAAAAGTATGATTAGGTTTGCGTTGTCTCTTACTAACTGCTTAGGGATTTTACTATACGTCTGATTTAGATAAAAACAATCTGAACTTGTGTCTCCCCATAGGAAAATAATCACGCATACCACTTTGATTTTCACAAGCAACATCGTCAAATATAATTACAGAATTCGGTTTTGCGGTCTGAACACTGAGTACTTGCTCATTTTCATGATATTTCTGAAATGAAATGCCTGGTACCCGTTGCAAGACTTTTTCTAAAAAAACGTACTTGGGCTGTTGCAAGGTTTTCGAATAAACATAAACATTTTGAAATCTTAAACCATTCTCGTGTATAAGAAGACCGATTAATAAATTAGTTTTTCCACAATTTGACGGTCCGCAAATGATGCATCGTACCGATTTCGGTAATAATTCTCCATGGCGAAAACCAGTCTCCTGAGACTGAATACAAAGTTTGTTTACATGTAACGATTGCGGTTGTTTTACAAATTTCATGACGACTCCTTGAAACGGTTATAGTCGGCGGTCTCTTTATGTAGTCGGACACACGGGAAACGTCGGAGTCAGACCTAATACACCAGATAAAAAGTACTTAATATTTTATATAACAAAACAAATAACCGTTTAAGGTCTTTTTTTGAGATACAATAATCAATTTATGACAGGATGAGAACAGTTACATCAGCCGGCAGGCAGAAACCAGGTCCGTAGCTAAGTAACAGTCACGATGGATAGATAGAACATGATAATTACAACAGCCGGCAGGCAAAAACCAGGTCCGTAGCTGTGCATTATGACTACAAATTTAAAATTAAGAAGTACTCACTTACATGTTTTAAAGTTGATTTTAAAGTACTGCTAGTACTACTTGTCACTTTGAAGATTCTGGAGCGAATGTAATTTATTGATTGAAATTAATTCGTTTATATTCACAAAAAAATACAATTTCAGCATAAAATAGATCGTTTCAATTTTAAACTCTAAGTACATGTCTTACAGTTGTATAAAAAAAAAATATGTCGTTTATGTCATATTGAACCATATTGATCGCATACCAATTTCGCTAAATTGCAATTTGTTCATGAGAACCGCAAAATAAAGCCGACAAAGTGAACCCGATCCCTGTTATTCTTTATGACTCAATACTAAATTAATATGTATAATTAATTGAATAATTGATGTATGTTTGTTGAGAATTTTTATCATCACAATTACGTTTATGCGAGAGGTGAAACTCGTAGGTAGATCGCGTCGTTGAAAGTAAATTTTGTGAGCATAGTTGACTCAAGAAGTAAGTAGGTAGTTGAAAATAATCGTAACTATTTTGATAATAAACCATTTTGTAATACGCACAAACCAATCCGTGTGATTGTTAATGTTAAGTTGCAGTTAAACTCGGGACTAATATTATAATCACATAAAAATACTACTGTGGAATAAGTTCATTTAAAAATACTCACAAATTAAATTTTTAATTCGTATTATTAAATAATCACTTAAACCCACAATTAAAGAATCCAAGAAACTGTATCGTGTGGGAATCGAACACACATGTCTGAGTTATGGTTTTATAGTTGTCTAATTTATCGATAATAACTTTAGTTTAACTTTAGCATAGGTACTATTATAATGCTCCCAAATAATCTTGTTGTGCACAGGGTTCTCTTTTATCTAAGTTAAAATCGCACTCGATCGAAGTGGCTAATGGTTCAACCAATAATACATATAAATATTCATATAAATAAGATTATATAATCTTAGTACCTAGAAGAATGAAACACAATAAATTAGAAGCGATTACAAACTTCAAATATAAATACGAAAACAATATTTAGGAAGTTCTATAAAAGACGAATTCAGTGTTTACAACATGATAGTCGATCATGTTACTTAGAATATGGAATGCAATTGATGTGACCGTGGGAAGCGAGCATTGCATTGACATTGAACTTTGCTGATTTGAAAATATACATAAAGCTAATTTACATCTATGTAGCAACCACCGGGTACGGTTACCGTCAACGGAACAGTCTACAGCAGCGGATTCACACACAGTTTGTACGCTTGATTGAATAATATGCAATACGGTTCTGATCCGGTTGTCGTTGTCAAGTGTATCTGCACCTTAGCTTTATGCATGCAAGGCAAGGATCGACTATCCGTGTGAGCACGCTTACCACTTGATTGTTACGTGTTGATGTAAAAGGATGTATCGTCTGTAATGTGTTAAATTAAAATTTAGATGTCCTCGAGCCAATCTGGTCACAGAAAAAATGTGTGTGGGCCTAAAGGTGTGCGCTACTTTACTTTTGTGGAGAGACATGAGACAATCTGTCCTAAATTTTAGTTTAATGTATGCGGTATCCTAAAGTTCAGATGTCCTCGAGCCAATCTGGTCACGAAAACGGGTATGTGTGTAATCCTAAGCGGCAATGCACCATTCTTAAGTATGTGGAGAGACATGAGACAATCTGTCCTGAATTTTAGGTTACTGGTTCGTTCAGATACAGACCTAATTATGTTAACGGAAAGTACCTATGTTATATGTTTGAATCAAGGTATAGTAAGTTTTATAGAACAGTTGTTTTAAGCTGGTGAGTATAATTAAATGAAGTTGAGGTCAACCATCAATATTGATATTTATAACTCATTGTCGTTAACTCAAACAAATGTTGCAACCTAGTGGAATAGGCGCCGAACTAGTATTTTAATGCACTATGTAGGAATTCATACTCCACCTTCCGTTTCATCGGGTGGAATAGGGGCCGAACCAGTATTAGACATTTTACTGCACCGAGAGTGACGGAGATGATCATTCCATCGGGTGGAATAGGCGCCGAACCAGTGGATTTCATATATATTATTGGGCATTCTACTCCACCGAGAGTGACGAGGCGAACGGAGTGAGCCGATGGAACGGAAGGTGGGGTAGAATGCCCAATAATATCCTACTGGCTATCCAACACCAAAAGAACTTTTCTATTCGAACCAGTAGTTCCTGAGATTAGCGCGTTCAACCAAACAAACTTTTCTGCTTTATAATATTATATAGTATAGACTAGCTTATGCCCGCGACTTCGTCCGCGTGAAATTTCTTGTTCCCCTCACCTTTCCCTGTCGCATCGCCTGCCCGTGCTATTACTTCGTTTTTGCTTAGCGTTCTTTCTGGCTTTTTTCTTTTTGATCGGCACCTAAGAGTCCTTGTGTGATGTTAAATATGGCTATAGCCTTATTGCCCAAAGAATTTTTCAAATCCGACGGGCAGTTCCAGAGATTAGCGCGTACAAACATTTAAAAAAAAAGACATAAAAAAACAAATACAGCTTTATTATTAGTATAGATTTAGACAAGTAAATATTCAGGCCATTTTTTATGTTTATAAATCACAGGAATAAGACTTTTCAAATAAATTGTGTCGTCTTCACCACGACAGGGCTTGTTTTTAAAAAAGCGTTTGTACGTTTTCACTGTATGACTTAAACATTACTTGTACCCATTTTCGAGTTAATTGAAGCAAGCAGTAAAATCCATTCCTTAAACTTTATTACCCTTTTCCACCACCCCTTACGAGATGATTTTTGAAAAACCCTGAAACACGTACCTTTTTATTCTTGGTTTTATAAGTTTTGAAATTAAATGTATCAGGTTGGCGGAAAAGTCTTGCACCAAGTTATAAGACTTAATGAATTTATTGATAACTTTGTTATTTACAATTTATTTATTTTATTTATTTATTTATTTTACCATTTATGTACACACAGAAAAATACATAATAAAATACATAATTATAATTAGGAGTACAAAGGTACTGCTTATTTCTTAAGAAATTTCTTCCAGCAGACCTGCGAAAGGAGAAATGAAATAGAAATGTAGACAATAGTGTGTGATAACAAGAAGAGAAAAATATGAATATGCGAAGACTTAAACTAAAATATTAACTATACCTACACGTATAACATAAACTTAAATAAATACATAAAGCTAAAATATATAAACATACATATACTATACTTATATAAATACTCACAGTTGAGAGGAAAAGTAATGCTCTTTTACTCTATATTTGAAAAGAGACACAGTTTTTAAATCGCGAATGCTAGGCGGAAGTACGTTCCACAGTCTCACAGCATGGATAGAGAAGGAATAAGAATAGTAGCTAGTTTTATGAGGATGAGATTTAAGAAGGGATCTAAGGTGTGATCTACACGGTGCGTCACTAGGGCGAGCAAAGGAAAAACGCTCACGCAGGTAGGAAGGATAAGACGGGTTGTGTAAAATGTTGAAGAGGAGACATAAAATCCGAGTGTTCCTGCGAAGGCGGATTGGGAGCCACTTGAGTTCCTTGCGAAAGTGAGAAACATGATCATACTTTCGAAGACCAAAAACAAAGCGAATGCACAAGTTTTGCAAGCGCTCAAGCTTGTTTAATAGCTCCTCAGTAGCATCCAGGTAGCATGCGTCGGCATAATCTATAATCGGCTGAATAAGCGTTTGTGCCAAAGAAATTTTAGTCTTCAAGGGCAGGAGACTTTGAAGGCTTTTCAGCGAATGAAACGAGAAATGTACCTTTCGACTGACCTCATTGACCTGAGCACGCCACGAAAGATTAGAATCAATAATTACACCCAGATCTTTGGCGGTTTCGGTATAGTCAATGCGCACACCATCGAGATATAAAGGCATCAGAGATGTAACATCAGCCGCACTGCGAACGAATCTGCTGCCTATGATCATGGCCTGAGATTTAGTTGGGTTAATTTGCAAACCAAATGACTTTGCCCAAACGCTGACGCAAGCCAGATCATGATTCATAGCAGCAATTGCATACAATAATTAATAAGTAATGTAATCCTCAAATAACTCTATTACTCTGGCCCATCTAGTTGGTAGATTGTTGAGCCCTGCGCCCAGAATTCCGGAGGCTGTGCGGAAAAGAAATTGTCCACTGCCATTTTGAGGTCTTCGTAGTTTTGAAAATTTTTCTCACGCAAATAAAGCTTTAGTGGTCGGAACAAGTGATAGTCGGATGGCGCGAGATCCGGTAAGTACGGTGGGTGGGCAACCAGGTGCAATCCAAGCTCTATACGATTTTTTGTTGAGTCTCCAAAGCGACATGAGGTCGCGCATTACAATGGAGTAAGTGAACATTTACACGTCTCGGTCGTTTTTCTCTTATTGCGTCAGCCAGTTTCTGAAGCTGTTCACTATAAATGGAAGTCGTAATCATCCTTCTCGCAGGGAGAAGCTCGTAATAGAGTGGGCCCTTCGCATCTCACCAAACGGAGAGAAGATGCTTGCGTGAGTGACGGTTCGGCTTTGGCTGCGTTGGTGGTTCTGCGTCGTAAGGAAGCCAGACGGCGTGCCGTATGTTGTTATCATAGAGAATCCAGCTCTCATCACCGGTTACCAGATCTTCAAGAAACTCTTTACGATGTGGCTGAAAAAGAAGCGATTCTCAAATACTAACTCTGACTTGACGATGACTGTCAGTTGGTGTGGAATCCATCGTGCTATTACTTTATGATAGCAGAGTTTGTGTAAATGAGCCTCGACGGTCGAATGATGACAGCCAAGAGTCTCTGCCAAATCACGCGTATTTATTTCTGGATTAGGCTTTAAACAGCGGAGTAATTCCTCATCGTCCAAGGTGGATGGTCGCCCAGATCGCTTGTGATCTTCCAGAGTTATATCTCCCAATGCAAAGCGAGCAAACCAGCGGCTTATCTTCCATTGCGATACAACACCTTCACCGAACGCTTTGCTGATGTTAGCTGTAGCCACACTCACGTTGTGTCCCTGACGCCACTCGTAAAAGATGATCGTTCGAAGTTGATGTTCACTAATCATTTTCACAAACTAACCAAATCCTTACTACTCGTAGAGCGCCTTTATATACCCTTGATGTGTTAGCTCCGAGAACCTTCTACAATTTTCTTAGGTACGTATCCCAGATCAATAATTCAATACTAAATATTCCGGAAAATTCTAGTAATTTACAATTTCTTGTGCAATATTTTTCCGCCAACCTGATAATTTATTATATAGGTATAATATATTTATAATGAAGTCGATATCACTCTCGAACGTCATAACATTTCCTATCTGACTACCACAGAGAAGAAATAGCGAAACAAACTCAGGGGTCAGTCTCTTTTAGTCCAGACATAATCTACGTCAGATCATGTGAAGGCCATGCAGATTAGCGTCTGAAATGATCTTTTGAGAAAAGAATGACACAGATTTTACTGGACCTGTCCAGTCAGGGCAAGCATCTGTCATTAATCGTATACTCGTAGCTCAAATCAGTACCTAAGGAGCTTAAGGCGATACCAAAATAAATTAGGGGCATTTTCGTAACCATTTATTTCACTATTACAGAATGTATGGATTTAATTTTTGGATATATATTTATTGCCTATTTGATTAATACTCTGACTGAAGGAAAACACGATTGTGTTAAATTTCCTGGATATAATTTAATTCCGAAAATACCTCTACTTTTTATTTTTTTTTTTTCTGTAATTCTAAAATCCTAAGTAATTTCATTGCAAAATTGCATTCAAAATGTGCGTATTAAGTAATTGAAAACTCTGGCTGAACATATTTTTGATAGATAGCTTAATTTATTTTAAAACAATTTTTATTTGGTTTAGCGCTTTTATTTTGGTTCCAGCGCTGTTGTTGCGCTCTCTTTTTTTCGCATGTGGATGTAATTGACTCTGTCACTTTCTTGTTACTGCTCAGTTAGCTTTTTACGTATCGCCTTAACGACTCGAGGAACAATATCAAAGAAAGGACGGAGGAAATGGTAGGCCGCATAAAGTAGTCAAACGCCCGTACTATATTAGTACCGAGTTTCGAGTTATCCGACAATACGTTAAAATTTTTCCTTACTAACTTTGACACCCCCTAAATCCTCTGTGAGGGGTCATTTTAAAGAGCTTAGTGTCAATCTTTATTATTTACCGAGGCAAATATTGCCAATATTCAAGTTAAGCAAAAAAATAAGATTTATCACAATTATAAACTGTATCCACTCTTTTCACCTCCACAGGGGTGGAATTTTTAAAACTCGTTTGGTAAGTTTCCATAACTTGACTCGAGATTATTTATACCATTTTTTGAGTTAATAAAGCCACGCAGTAATATCATCCCCTTACAAATTGAATTACCCCTTTTGCCCCTTCAGGGATTACTTTCAAAAAACCCGAAACTTATTATTGTTTTTTTCTCTCAAAAGTATAAACACTGAGTTTTTAGCTAATCAGACCGCGCTTTAAAATTCTTCCATACAAAATTTAACATCCCTAAACCCCTATTCAATGGGTAGTTTTGAAAAACTAACAATGTCAAACTTTATTACTTAGGCAAGTATTTGTGCCAAGTTTCAAGATAATTAACCAATAAAATAAGATTTTTCATATTTAACGTAGGTACCTATGTATTCCCTGTTTTCCGTAACTTGTCTGAAAGATTATTTACACCAATTTTCGACCGAATAAAGCCCTGCAGTAAAATCCTCCCTATAAAATAGATTACCCCTTTTCACCCCGTTAGGGGTAGATTTTCAAAAAACCCTGTTACACGTTATTTTTTATTTTTGGTCTCAAGTATGAGTTTCGAGTTACTTGGACAGCGAGTTAAAATTCTTCCATACAAACTTTGACACCCCCGTCCCCCCTTAGGACCCCCTAAGGGGGGATGGGGGTGTCAAAGTTTAGGAAAACTAAAAATTTTATAATCTACCTAGGTAAGTATAATAATAATATTAATAACCTGGGACATTATTCAGACGGTCATCTGATCCCAAAACTAAGCCGAGCTTGTACCATGGAAACCAGATAACTGATATCCTACTACATACACTACTTTTTTATGTACATACTTATATAGATAATTACAACCAGACTCAGGACAAACAGACATGTTCGCACACAAATGTTTGTCCTGGACGGGAATCGAACCCACGACCTGCGGCATGATAGGTGGTATCTTAACCAACTACGCCAACTGGCCTGTCAAGTTTCAAAGTTACTCAAGGAATAAGATTTTTCATACAATCTTTCTTCCCCCATTTTTTGTCCACTGTCCAGGCTTATGGTATTAATTAATGTTAAAAAAAAACAAAATACGATCAAAAAAGAAATACTTATTTACTTCAGTAACAGTCTTAATGTTAGCTCTTAGAATAAAACCCTAAGCCCCGCCCCGAAGCCGCAGGAAGATTTCGGCTGTCGACAAACTTCACGGCTAAGTAAAAAAGTGCTATCTGAAAATTCTTGGTGAAAAAAATCACAAGATCTGCGGCTAGCCCACTAAGACTACGTCTAGGGGTTCCGCCACAGTAATGCAATGTCCATTGACTAGTGCACTATGAATATAACAATCTGGTTCCGTACAAACCCAGCATTGTAACATCAAGCACTGAAAACTTGCCGATCTTTGAGGAACTTAGCCTGTTTATCCATCGACACTGCGGCCCGACTCACCCCAAGACGAAAGTAATATTAAAATAATAACGACTATTTACAAACAAAAAAATCAATTCGAATAATAAATGTTACGTGTCATTCTTTTTATACTATTTTCGAGGTGAAATAGCAGTGAATACAAATTGAGATATTTTTTTAAATACTAATAGCATCTGGTTTAATTTGAAGACAATCCCAATTTGTTTGGGTTAAAAGGCTGATAAATACAAACTAATACAGTAAAATTGTGTACGCATTACACAAAATCATAAGTACAAAATAGATAGAAAAAAATCTAAGAATGTTGCATAATACCTTTACATAACGCTTTTTACATTAATTTTATTATGCTTGGAAACATCGAATACAGTATATATATTTTTTTTTCAAAGATGGACATTTGTTTTCAGAACTTTTCCAAAGATGAAGCAATGAACTTAAAAAAAAAAAATGTCATATAAATTGTCAGAATTGAATTATAGATAGTCGGGCGATGTGGTGCAATAACGAGTGATAGTTATTTGTTTATAAATGCATGTATCGTCGTAACTCGTAAGTAAAAAACACCGCACGATCATCTATGATAATAAGTATTGATTATAGTGAGTGATAGTGAATTATTTAACAGAACAATCAGTACAAATTTCAAGTCATTGATTCATCTTAACAAAAACAAAATACTTCATTTAGTTTTCTTTTCAAATGAATTGTTGTTTTTTTAGTAACTTGTTTTTCTATTAGAATTCAAAGTAATATTGAACAAACAAACGAACAAAACATACATAAAAATTAATCCAAGTATTCTTCTCAGGTGAAATCTTCTGGATAAAATAATCAAAACTTTCGCCCAGAATCTGACGAAGATCCCTTACATAAAGGGGATTTTAGAATAACACCAATCCAAAATGGCGACGGTGATGTTTTGTAGAAAATATTTAAATATTTGTTTTTCTTAGACACAATTCAAAATCGTTTCTGTGTTGATCTTCCAACTTGTAAGTCCTTAGTGGTCACTCTTGTCTTTTTGATACATCGTAATATTCTTGAACGGTGTGATGCATCTCAAATTGAATTTTGATTTCCATTTTATTTTATTTCATATTTTTTTTTATTATTATACATCTTTATTATATAATATATCATGTATCTTCATAAAACTTGATTCATGAGTTTTCCAGAATATTTTGCTGATATTGGTCTTCCATGCTCTTGATCGAATATAACTAATATACCATGTTTAATTTCTTGTACATTTTCAACATTTCAAACAATGTTATTATTTTTCTTCAGCACAATCTTCAATAAAAAAATCATATCTTTCACACTTCGCGGCAGTAAAGTTCCACATATCCATAGATTAAGTGAGTATAAAAACTCCATTCACTTATCCATAAGATAAACTAGAAATAGTTATTTATTCTACATAGCTAATATGTACACTGGCACAGCCTTATAGTAATGTTTTAGGATCACTTGATGAACGCTTCGGGAGGGATCTTGCCTTCTGAATTTAATTGGTTGAAGATGAATAGGGCTCGTTGGAAGTCCCATCCTGTTTGTTGTAGGCAGCTGAAAAGTAAATTATGGCTTCGTTAAAAAAATTGACTAGGAAAATACCATGGAAAAAGTCAAGTCCAAAATAAGATAGCGCATATGATTACTGGCATGATGACGACTAATAGAGAAGTATGGAAAAAAGGGACAAGATGCGCCCAAATAAATTAGATAAGGACAGGAGAATGATGTTACGATTACTGACATACAATAACTATTGCATACATAATCACATCACACCTTAGCAATTCTGACAAAATGTCCCGCAGATTCTCATTTATTTTATTGCATCACTGTCACATCACAATGATCTATATTTCCATTATTACTTGAAGGTCACTGTTGGGGTGCTGCCACTGATAAGTTTGTCAAAATCAAAGTGATCTTTATCTTCATCTCAATAAGGTTGATATTGGATTGCTGCTGTCAGAGATAAAATAACTGTGAACAGTCTGTAGTTTATTTATCGTGGCACAACAGATCCATAAAAAAGAGTAGACATAAAAAAGGCGGGATATAGTATTCGAATATTCAACTGTATTCATTTAAAGTTATATCAAACCTTAGCAGCTGTGTAAAATGCTGCGAGTATTAATTTATTATAAGCCTGTACTGTCCCTCTCCCATTCTATCTATCAGTCACGATTCTGGATCCAGAGTATTAAATCATAGGTATATGCGCAGATAGCGCGTGAAATTCAAATTTTCTCACGTTTTTATTGCAATTTTCAGGTTGTATGTTGATTAAAATATGATTCGCGATCGTAACAAATAAGTATTTACAGAATTATAGCGATTAGAATCATCAAAATAACTCTCTAAGGCCCACTTGCACGTTTAGTCGGGTTAAATTTATAAGTGTAGAGTTTGTAAACTCGAAGTTATGTAATTTACATCGCTCATAATACGCGTTGCACCACTAAAGAGTAACACCGAGTCAGTTAATCTGGCATTAGTGTTTTGAGTTGAGAACATTGCTGTTCAATAGAGGAAACACAAAAGAGAATTGCAATGTCTTTGCCCTGATTATGTAATCCGATCAAAAAATGAATGAATGGAAATTGTATACCCGTCTCTTTTACTCTACATTACGATACGTAATACTTTCTTGGCCTTGAATTTTATAACATAACATTTCATTTTAATCGTTTTGTACTAAATCTCCATGGAAACCAATACAATCAATGCGTATGTGGTTTCCATGGAGATTTAGTTTATTGATTGACGAAAACGTCAGATGGAAATATATGGTTAAGGTTTTTATAATTTGTATTTATTTCTAGATGAGTTCATCGGAGGAGCTCGTGGATAAATAATAACAGCCGCAAGGGTCGATTCATCAGGTTAAGCTACGCTTGCCGAGGTTGGTCCGTAGATGGGTGAACATCTGTACATACCGAAGACTCCTCCGTGCCTCGGAAAGCACGTTAAGCCGTTGGTCCCGGCTGTCATTCGTGGATGTTTGGCAGTCGTTACGGGTCGTCAGAAGCCCGAAAGTCTGACAACCAGTCTTATCAAGGGGTATCGTATTACCCAATAACTGGGTTGTGGAGGTCAGATAGGCAGTCGCTCCATGTAAAATACTGGTATTTAGCTGCATCTGGTTAGACTGGACGCCGACCCCATAGTTGGGAAAAGGCTAGGCAGATTGATTTGATTTCTAGATGAGTTCATGAATATATTGCCTGCTGATATAGTACCTAATTTTCACTAACGTCGAACAATATAAAAACAAAATAAGTTATCAGGTACCTCATAACGTCAATTTATTTTGAAATTACTTACACTAATCCAGAGTTTAGCGACTTAACTCTCCCACATCGGTGGGTTAAATATTTAGAAGTTTATCTCTAGGTTTACCTCTAACTCAGGGTGGCGCAAGATGAATTATTTGGTTAACCCTGAGTTAGCTGGTAACTCCTGAGTTATTTAGGATAACCCATGAACGCGCAAGTGGCCCTTAGTTAGAATTGGCCTCAAATTTCATGATTTCATGAAATCGTTCAATAGAGTAATTTGAACTTGAAAGAAAAAATACATATTTTGTTCACTATACAACCAGATACTGACCAACAAATTGTAAAAAAGCATGAAAAATTTAATTTCGCAGTCTACCCTGGCGCTTTCGCATTAATATAAATTATTATAAGTTTCTAAACCGACATGGTCACTAACACCATTATTAGAACTTAAAACGGTTAGTTTTGTGTGTCGAGAACAGAATCGAGTTGAGTGTTACAAGTGACAGTGGTAGTGGTGTCAATCGCACTAAATTAACAAGAAAGAAGGTAGAACGTTTTGTCTGCTCGTAAACATCCACCCGCAATAACTTCAGTTTATCCGTGATCATGGCACTTGCAACAGTGCCGAAATATCGGAAACTCGAAAAACTTGGTAAATATCCCGTTTTAAGTTCTAATAATAATATAATTATTATTATTATTTGCAGGAACTCACTTGATACTCCAATGTTCATTCATGCCAGTCTGTTGGGCAAGCATGGTCAGCATCAGCTTCTGCGTGTCGTCTTGTGATGGCTGTACCGCCATGCCGGGCGTTGGCGTCGGCGCGGGAGTTGGAGGCGTGGGCTCGATTGCAACGCCCGAGGCGAAGGCTTTGTCCTCCTGGGCAATAATGAATAAATAAGAAAAAAATTAGGATAATTTACGTTGCCTCTTGGAATGTAATAAAAATAATGATGGACTGGTAAGTAGTTACAGGTCTTACGGACATTTTGCTTAAATTGGAGATTTTGGCCTCGTACTGGACTTTGTTTATATTTTCATTTTACTTTTTTTTTTACCCGACGGACCCAGAAAGAGGGCAATATTTTTTAAAGAGTGTGTTCAGTTTAATTAGTGATCTTGTGCGAGTATCATTATATACTTTTGTTTTTTTCTTTCTTTTATTTATGCCATTTTAACAGTGTTGTAACGTAACAGATCGCCGAGGCTACACTACGCTACACACTATGCTACGCTACATGTCGATTAGAAAATAATATCAATGAAATGGAGTGATTCCTATTGGAATTGGTGTTTAGTATGTAAAATGTAAGTATAGTGAAAGTACGAGTATGAACTCCCCCAGCACGTTAAACAACTAAAACATGTGGTTTTAAGAAACGAAATACCACAGTGTTTGACCTATGTATGTACCAGCTTATGTATTACGATAATAAACAATATTTTATTTCCATGACCAATTGAATTCAAATCATCATTTCAAGTAGGTAAGTAGGCAGACTTCTGTACTGGATCAATAATTATTTGGTCAAATATTAGTGTCTGTTCGAAGTTACATGCAGATATACTATAAAACCTAGGTAACATACTCAAACTATAACATCAATTTGAGTGGTGATCTTGCATCTGTCACTCTCGAGCAGTACCAGACTAGCTATAGCCACACAATAATATTATTATCTCATGCTGTGATACAAAGGTTACCCAGCCAACAGATATCTCGGAGTCGGCTGAATGCTAAGGGTGCAGAAAACGAATGCTCACCATAAGTAACCGTAACTAAGCCACCACGCTTTACATTGCCGGTCATAATGCTTGAAATTTCCATATCCAAATAGATATAAAAGAATCTCACCTGTTCCTTAGTAGTATTAGTGATGAAGAGCATATCGTTGATGATGCAGAAACCGCCGCCGGCGTTCGGCACGATCACGAACGTGCGATGGAACGAACGAACTGGGTTCCCGCTCGTCGTGGTCTCTTTGTAGACGCCATTCATCGTCAGGACAATCATGGCAGGCTGTGGAAGGTAAGATTATGTTAGGATTTTAAAACTTGCGCACATGTACGAGAGGATGGTATAAATTTAGTATGTAATCCTAAAAAAATTGTTTAATGTCACCAGTCGCCACACACGTCTATGATTTGTGTAATGGCGAATAATATTGTATGTAGTGAGGTTAACACATTAACTGCTGAATTATTTGGCGAATTCTCCAAATGCTGCTTTATGATACACTAAACCCTGTGCGGCAAACGCTCATGCGCGCCCAAAAAATACTTCGTGTGGTGCTATGAGCGCGCATGCGCGGTTGAAGAAACTCTACCCAGTGCGGCTGGGCGCATATGTGCGGCGTTACAAACTTGTCCCAAGTGCGGCGAGACGCTTATGTGTGTTTGAAAATTTTCGAGTTTTATGAGTCATAAAACAATTACGCCAAGAACAATAGAGATGCACAAAAAACCCACAGGTGCGGCGCGCCGCATTCGAAGGAAGTTATATAAATTGTATGGACGCGCATAAGCGCCGCCAGCACATGGTGAACGTTCGCAAATCGCGCATGCGCGTTGGCCGCACAGAACGTGTTAACGAAAACGCTACCCTCAATATGTGACTTACGGTCGGGTCTCACAAAAGCTTCATTGCGCAAGAGTTTCGCAGTCAAAGACTCTTGACAAGCCGTTCATTTTGTTAAGATTCGTCGACTGCACGCTTCTCTCAAAAAAAAAAAAATAAGGAGGACAATGTTCGGCGTTTAAGCGCCGGTGCAGACCTGGCGAAGCGCAGCGCAGCGTGGGTTTCACCGCCAAACAAATGCCGTTACTAAATAGATAAACTCCATTTAATCGGAGTCTTCGGAGAGTGTATGAAAGCAGACAGAGGAGCGCGTCTAAGGTTATTTATTTTTGACTTTAAGATAATATATAATGTTGATATTGGCTTGGCAGTAAAATCCGCTAAGCGCTTCGCCAGGTTTGCGCCGGCGCTAAGAGGTGACCTTGATTAATTATCTAAGTACGAATGAAGCGAATAAAGGTGATAGTAACGAAATAACACAAAAGCTACTTCTGCAATCTTGCTGACAAAAAAGCAGATGGTTGTCTTTAACATTACAACACAAAAAAAAAACTACTTACGGTAAAAATAAGTAAATCAACAGCGAATCCCATCAGGTCGTGCACTGTCTTCGGTAAGTCAGATAGGAACGACACGACCTGCAGTCTGCCCGCGCGGAGGTATCGTCGCCTGGACTCACGCTCCGTAATACGCATGATATTACGACTGTTTGTGATGTATGAGTTTAGTCTGGAAAGGAAATATAGATGTTGATTGAACTAAGAATTAAAAGAAAAAAAAAATGCTGTGCACACGATGACCGCATCTGTTAGCAAGCTTTACTATGGCGGCTGAGCACTGCAAGCAAGAATAGTCCTTACGGTTTATAGATGTTCGTTTCTCCGATAGTACAGTGCATAATACAATATGGTCTGTTCCAAAAGTATCTGACGAAAATGTAAACAAATGGTTCAGAAAAAGTACCTGTGGATGCCAATTTGTAGTGCTACTTACAAATTGAGTGCTTTGATTTGATTTTTTATTTAAGATGGTTTTGCTCTTGACTCTAGTCTAGGTCGGAGGCGACAGAGACAGAGTCGACGATGGAGTGAGCTTACCCAGAAGAAGCCTGTTCACTCTCACTTTGAAGAGATTAGGGTTGTATGCGCTTGGAAACCCAGACGCAGGTAGTGAGTTCTACTCTTTTGCTGTGCGTATTATAAAAGACATTTGGAAACGCTTAGTGCGAATTGGTGGAATAGCAACTAGGTAGGGATGGTAACTGGCAGTGCGTCTAGATATCCGATGGTAGAAGCCCCCCTTCTACCATCGGATATCTAGACGCACTGCCAGTTTGCTCCTGACTCGTCTAGGTCGGACGCGACAGAGACGACGATGGAGTGAACTTACCCTGAAGAAGCCTGTTCACTCTTACTTTGAATAGAATAGGGTTGTGGTTGTATGCGCTCGGAAACACAGACGCAGGTAGTGAGTTCCTCTCTTTTGCTGTGCACATTATAAAAGTCATTTGGAAGCGCTTAGTGCGAATCGGTGGAATAGCAACTAGGTAGGGATGGTAACTGGCCGTCTAGATGCCCGATGGTATAAGGGGGCCGGCGGAATGAAGTCGTGGAGTTCTTGAGCACACTCACCGAAGTACAATCTGTAGAATACCGACAAGCAGGCAACCTTGCGGCGATGAGCCAAGCTATGAAGCTTGGCATCCACCAGTTTTACGTCGCCAATGAGCCTCTTAGCTCTGCGTTCTACCGAGTCAAGCGCGGGTAGTTGGTACTTAGCTGATCCATCCCAAAGGTGGCTGCAATACTCCATGCAGGATCGGACTTGCGCTTTGTAGAGAGTTAAAAGCTGTCCAGGCGTAAAGTTTCGCTTCTCCTTATTTAGGATGCCCAGTTTCTTGGCCGCAGTTTGGGCTTTGTACTCGATGGTTATTTGAAACTTGAAATTATAATTTTAAATCACTTTATTTTGGTAATGCTGAGCGCTTCGATCTGCGGCTTGAGGAAGCTGTTACGAATGTGCGAGGAATATGCTTGTGGTCACGGTTTATCGTATAATGTTAAGAGTCAGTATATTTGAGACCGCCAGTGCGAAACGTCCGGGAACCATACCTCCGGTCAGGCTCAGTGGGGTTTCTTTGGAAAGGGTTGACCAATTTACATACAATCTTCTTCTAAATACAGAATCGATGAATATGTTACTTTAATAAGTGATTGCGTACGAATTTAACCTGAACAGGGTTTGTTTACACTTTCATGAAATACTTTTGCAACAGACCATACATGTTTATTTGCCTGCAAGAGACGAGATATGCTGAATTATTATAATATCTTTTATCCCGTGTTTTTAAGCAAATTTTAGAGAAACAATTGAATGTTAAAATGATTTTCAGGGGTCATTCAGTTTTTCTCGAAAATATGCCCATTTTTCGCAAATACTAGATATTTTTTTCTTTTAATAACACACATATGGGTGACTGGTAATTAGTGACCGATACCAGTGCAATTGCACTGGTACATTCCGATCGAGATAAGTGCCTTCAGCACAGTGTTGACGTCCATACGTGCTCAGCGAGACATACATATTATAAATAAATGGAGACTAAAAAATTAAGTACCGTCCGCAGGCCGGCAGCAACTCTAACGTGAGTGAAGAGTTACGTGATAGAAAGAGAAGCGTAGGTAATAAGCGTTGTGTGACCTGAATTGCACTTTATTGTGTCGTAGCAAGAGTCGCTTTTTATTTAAATAATTTTCCGGAGTGCGGGATCTGTTAATCTGTGCCGATACTTAAACACATGATTGTACTCATGATAACAAACAACTTTTACTATGGGACCAAACCTGAAATCGCGAAAAAGAAATCAGCTGCGCCCTACATTTTGACGAGTTATGCGAACATGAATGTACGGGTCAATTTTTTTTCGCGAATTCGGGTTTGGTCCCACACTAAAAGTTGTTTGTTATCATAAGTACAATCAGGTGTTTAGTATCGGTCACTAATTACCAGTCACCCTATATACTAGTCATCATCATCTGCCTAGCCTTTTCCTAACTATGTTGGGTTCGGCGGCTTCCAGTCTTACCGGATGCAGCACATTCTAAATTATAAATATATTTTTGTTATATATATTTTTATAAATATAAATATTTTTCATAAATGGATACAGACACAAAATTAAGAAAAAAATATTTCTAAACTAAAACAAAACTCAATTTAAACATACCTTTGAGTAGCAGCATTTCGACTATCATTCGTCAGATAGCTAGCAGCCATGGACATAGTCGCATGTTCATGATAGGCCTCAAGCAACGGTTGTCTCGACTCTGCATCGTAGATCGCGAAGTACTGAGTCAGAAACTCGCGTACCAAGTCCTGGCCTGCCGGGTCTACCATGAATGATTGTTGGCGTGGTGGTAAACGCGCGTCTTCTAGGACATCGAAGCCAATGGCTGGGGGTAGGTCCACTCCGTCCTGTTGAATAAATGAATGAATGAAATGCACCGACGACCCCAGCGTGGTTTGACCAGACTCGATTAATCGAATAAACCCAAAGATTTACACTAGCCCCTGGAGTCTCATGTTTCATGGGGCTGCAGAGACCATTGCATCAAGGAGTAGACCGGGGGCGCGATAATGGTAAGAATGACGTGCCCTTAGAATTAGGGTTGGGGTAGGTCCACTCCGTCCTAACGGAACTTTCTCTCCCCGGCTTGGTCAACGCCATGCTGGGGGATGAGGGGTCCTGGGCGGCAGTCGCCTCCTTCTGTGAACACGTCATGTCCCAGAAGGAGGCGGCGGAGCGCGCGCGGGAGGAAGACCCTCTCGCGGCGCCGCTCCGAAGGCGGAGGAGGGGTCGAAGAAGACGTCAGTATGACAGTTATCTCCGACTCCTCCCAGGTGGAAGCGAGCAGGCGACGGGTGCGGGGGTTTCACCCTCGCCTGTATTGCACAGGCTTCCACCAGTGCCGGACGGGAATGGCTAGGTGTTCCCAGCCATTCCCGTAGCCCTCCAGCAGGGGGGACATGCGGGGCCCGCCAGCTAGGCGGGCATGCGCCGGGGGGTTGTGGACAAAGGCTGAGCCGGATTCCCATGACCCCCCCATCAAGGCGCTGAGGGAACACCGCTGAGTTTTAGTGGGTATACTGCCACTTTAGCAGGGAGTCCCACATACTCCGTGTCGTCCCCCGACGAGCGGAGATGCGTAATGTCATTTCTCAGCGACAAAAAAAAAGGTCCACTCCGTCCTGTTAGGTAATTTTGATTTGTAGTGGTTTTGGAAGAACTGACATTATAAAAAAAAATGTGTTAGGAATTAGTGATTCTCCTAGCTACTCGCTTTTTGACGAGCAGTTTGAAGATGCAGGGGTTTTTAGGTTTAGATGGAGATAAGAGGCCTTAACCACTTACCCTCCTTGGAAATAAATGAAAATAAATTGTTACAATAAAGGCTCCCGCAGAAAGGCGCGACGCGGCGGTGTAACGCGATTCTGGTAGAAGAATTTCCATGAAGTTTTCATGAAATTGTTCTACTAAAGTCGCATCGCGCCTGTCTGCGGGAGCCTTAATGCGTGCTAAGTGCGTGTTTCTTTTTGTGTTTAGTTAGGTGTAAATAGTTTCAGCGGGGCGTTTATTCACTATGACACCCACGCAAGTAAAGCATAAGCAAGGGTACATTTTTTTTAATTTACAGAATTTGACACCATATTTTCACAAAAGCATGTCCTTACTATCACGGTGACAAAGATACTATTGACGCTTTACTTGCGCAGTGTTATAGCCAATCGGTGTCCACATCATACCGTCATCTGCCAATCTTCGGTATAAAAAAGAACACCTCAATCTGGTTGGTTGTTCAACCTAACCTGTCACACAGCACATAGTAGGTATACACGATATTATTATGTAATAGACATCGACGTGCAAACTGCTACCATGAATTTGGAACAGAGACCCCAAGCGCAGAAACTTCGAAAGTTATTAAAAAAGTCTGTCGTTTCATACAAAAGTACACGGTCAAAATGTATGGTAGGTACAGCCGGTTTTTAGGGTTCCGTACCTCAAAAGGAAAAACGGAACCCTTATAGTGTGTGTGTCCGTCTGTCACAGCCAATTTGCTCCGAATCTAATGGACCGATTAAGTTGAAATTTGGTACATAAATGAAGGAATTTTCAAAATGTGGTCACTTTAGGGGTCAAATAAGAAATTAAAAAAAAAAATTGCAAACTGTACCGTGTGACATGTCAAATGAAACGGCTTACTGTGACTCTCAAATTGATTTTTTTTATAATTTTAAATAAATTGTTTTTAAGTGATTTAAGAAAATACACGAAAATTGACCATTTCCCCCTTATCTCCGAAAATAAATTTTGAAAAATATACAGAAAATTGTTCTATACCTATAAATTACAGGAAAACCTATAAGAAATCTTAGTCTTAAAAAAATCTCTCAATATTATACGTACAAACTTAATTTGCAGTTGGAATGTATGGGCGAACATGTTTTTCAACTACAATGTTTGGCCGTTTTTTTTTTTATAATCGTACGAAAAATTTCAACACTTTCGGGTCTAGAATCATGTACTGATTTCATAGTGAAAGCTTTGATGTCCCTTTAAAAGTTCCAACTTTTTGTTCGGCGAACTTGAACTTGTGGTCGCACCGACAGAGGGCGCTTTCCGGTTTTTCGAACAAAGTGACTTAAGCCCGCTACCGATCGCGTATTCGCGCGATGATCGCTTTTAAATAGGACACGGGCTATAGCCCCATTTACACAATGCATCGTGCAGGCATACAATAAAGTTGAAGTAATATAGTTGCTTCAACTTATGGTATGCTACAGGCAATTACATCACACCGCACCGTGTAAATCGGGCTTTACACCATAATATAAAGAAAAACCAAAATATCCTTAGTAAACCATTACTTACCAATTTGGTCAGTTTCGGAAACTTCTTCCGGACATCGCTGGAGACAACAAACAATATGGCAATGGCATGAAACATAAATATCTCTGAAACTCACGTCACAAGTTAGTTTCAGTATGTCTTAGGGTATTCATAAGACAAGCTATGGAGCGTGACTACGGAAATCTGCACCGTAACACTCATAATCATAATCTCTTAAATTTTGACACTACTCAAAACAGAACCATTACTTCAATAAATTGTTTGCTTGACTACTACAACAACGCAATTTTTGTTGTCGATTGTCAAAAAGAAAGCCATTGTGATTATGAGTTAGGGCGGGAATACACGCGCCTTTAGCTTGTACAAAACTATGCAAGTAACTGGCATGCTATTGTGACATTCACCAATCAGAAGTTGTTATGGCACACGGCATACAAGCTACTTGCATACTTTTGTGCAAGTAACAGGCATGTGTATTCTCGCCCTGCAATTAGAGCGCTGGACTGAATTTGAATGGTACCAGCACTCAGTATGAACCAATGAACGTAGGGATATATCCGTACAAGGCGTGAATAAGTTGATAAGTCGACTTGCACGAAATTTTGAATTGTATAAAAATGGCACTTGGAATCTAATTCATATTAACATACGCTTGTGCAGTTTGCCGAGACTTATTAACTTATCGACTTACTCATTTTTATTCACCATATAAATTAGGCATTCCATGCTATTTTTATACAATTAAAAATTACTTGCAAGTCGACTTATCAACTTATTCACGCCTTGTACGGATATTTAAGTTCTATAGCTTGTCTAATTATACCATAAGGACATCAAAATAAGAAAAGCTACCTACTTAAAAATATTTAGATGTTTCTTTGACTCTATTGCTGTATATGCAATAGCCTCCATGTACTTATGTTTTTTTTTTAGCATTGCATACCTAGATTTGAAGTATCATACTTGTTGATAAAATCACGGATAGCTACTTATTTATCATTAATATTAAATAAATTGTTTGTGATTAACATTAAATATATTATGCTTTGTTTTCAGTCTTATATTATACTACAATAAAAATAAGAATGCAAATCATAAAATAAAAACATTATAGTACAGAGGCAGCAAACAAAGATAATCTATTTCTGTGGATCAAAATGTTTAGAACAATCTGAGGTCGTTTTTTAGTCAAAGAAACATTTCATAACTTTTTCGTAATTAAAAAGAAAATGTATTGTTTTACACTTTTTTTTTTAACATCATGCACAGGATACATTTTCTTATAGGTACACAACAAATATTACACACAAGCAGCTATCTCCAACCCAGCAGGCTTAGCACGAGAACCGTAGAGAAGCGTTTTGTCGACGGAAAAGGAGACAACAATGACCGTTTCCGTGTAGACTTCTTAGCATGGCGGTTACAATATCAAATGTGAAGTGTCTCCACTAACATATAAAATACACAACGTCAAACATGACATACAATTTTTCTCCGATTTAAAGTTTGGGATAGAAAACTACATAAAAAGGGACCTAACACAAAGATTTTGTAGTTGTTTTTTTATTTAAGTTAATTTGAGTAATTTGAGGCGGTGCTTTGTTTGTTTTATCATATAATAGGCTGAAATTAAAATGTTGAGTGCAATAAATCTATGCAGTATGTCAGTAGAGATCTGAATCTATAGACATAAAAATTAGACCATTTGCGTTTTTTTTATTGAAGAAAAATTTGGTCAAAACACTGCTTGATATTATAATATTTGTTTGTGAGCGAAACGCTAAAATACAGTAAAATTGGGTAGTAATACATATCACTAGTAGACTCGGGTTTCTTCGTAGACAGTGATTTTTCCATAGCAACAACAGTTGCTACGGAAAAGTCGCTGTTTACGAAGAAACCCGAGTCCAAGTGTGACCTCGTGCTTGGGAAGAAATCTTTGCTTCGAGAAGGGTAGACAAGCGATTTCTATTCTACTAGAAAACGTCATGCTAAGCCTGCTGGAAAGCACTAAAAACCGGAATGCAAGATTTCATTCAATAAGATATCATTACAAAATGTTGTGCAACCAAAATTACATCATATTAATTCTGTATTTCTATTCTATGACAAAGGATATTCTATATAATATTTGTTAAGGTCTATACACACATATCAGGGCTATGCCCGGTACGTGACAGGCCCGTGGCACACACAAGGGTGGCACTGAAACTTCGACGCCGGGCCAAACTCGGATGTATGTGAACGAGTTCATATAAAATATTATTTTTGTCCACGTCCCGGACACGGCCCTGATATGTGTGGATAGACCTTAAGGCACTGAGCAGGTGATGGACAATTTGACCGTAATCTATGCAAAAACGCACACGTAGGACAAATAGACTCCCAGGATTTCCATAAGATTGCAAATTGTCCATCGTCTGCTCAGCGCTTAAATGACATAATTCTCGTTTCACACGACAGATTCATCTTGCATTCAAGTTTATTATGTCATAGTATAATATGTCATATTGTTATGTGAATCAACTATGCCGATTGTTGAACCTGCGACCGTGTCCTCGACCTAGACTACGTCTAGATTCGGGAAAGGGTGGTAGCAGTTTCTGAAATGTAATAAAAAAACAGGAGCAAAACAGTCTTGGTTGTGAAGAAGAACACTCGCGGAAAGAAAAGGTTAAGCAGTCTTTAAATATATTTGGACCGTATTATGCAAAAAGCAGCCATGTCGGGAGAAGTACAAACAGTTATAAGCATTTTTCTGTCGATGGTCACATCATGGATGTATGGACAAAGCTGCATTTGAAGGCTCATATCTCCGTGATAAATAGAGATATCGACATGGCTGTTTTTGCAAAAAATCTTGTATGTCGAAATTAGTATGGCTTTGTTTTAACTCATCTTTGGAAAAAGTGTCATAGGCTGCTTTCTACATAACTAGGTCCATTTCTTTTGCATTCTGGGGCACATGTTACCTTTTTTATTTTTATCTCATATTTTCTGCTCAGATAAAAGTAATTCTTTTGTACTGAGAAAGTTGAAATTGAACCTTTTCATTTCGCGACTGTAGGTATATGATTTTAAGAACTATATGGCAAGAATAATCATAAAAAACATCAGATTGTTAGTTGGAAAACTATTTTAAAATTAGATTTTTACAGTTTTGCTCCTATTTGAATAATTAAATAAGTCCTACAGAAATATGTAGACCACGAAAAAAATAATTACTATTTACTTATACTTCATAAGTATGCATCCAAGATATGCAAGTGTTCTCCCAAGATAATATATTTAAGTTAGTAAGTACAGGTAAACTCCCAAATTAACATGTCCAAATTAAGCTGACCATAATGTGGAACTAATCAAGTAATCATTGCTCTTCTTTATCCCAAAAGAAAGAACTGCCCCCTTTACTTATGCAAAAGCAGTTGCAAGCTCCCCAGTATCTATCAAACGAGTGTAAGTGCTACAATATCAAGTTTTCCACCTATACATGTTGTATATTATATAACACTACCTGACATAGATTTCGTGATCATTAAACCTGGTCAGCAACGGATTGCCTTTCAGATACAGCTCCACCAGTGGTAAGGTCTTCAAAGGCTCCAGGGAACCGATGTATGGAATCTAGAAAATAATAGTATAAAAATTAGATCTTAAAAGTCACTATTACACATAGAATTTCCTACCTCATTCAAAATGGTTCTGGCGACATCCAGTCCTTCATTTTATATTTTGTTATTATGACTCAAACTTACCCGGTTATCACCCATATACAAAATCTTCAAGTTCTTCAGTTTTGTAGTGAGAATCTTTAGATGTTCGATCCCATGTAGTTTGTTGTCATTGAGATTTAATGCCTCAAGATCAGGAATGTTTTCAGCAATAATGTCAATAGCAGCCAGCATAATAACTGGGCGAAACAGGGCGCAGAAAATATCAGCCAGCTCTGAAACAATATATTATTTGAAACATCAACTTCTTCTTGGCCCAAATCATATTTTGTTAAGTCAGTATTCTGCAACAGGTGTGGCATTTTAAGCAGTATCGTACTTACAGTCGTTTCAGTTACTAGCTCACCTAAGGCAAGTAATTTAATGTTTTGAGTTGCGTAATATATCTAAATTATTTTGCATACTATTGTATACAGAGTTATTAGTAAAACACCAATAAACTCTTAAAGTGTCATTGTACTCATCATTATGAACTAATTTTATTATGGGACCAAACCTGAAATCGAAAAAAAAAAACCAGCTGTTTAGTACATTTTCACGAATTATGTAATGAACAGCTGATTTTTTTCGCGATTTCCGGGTTGGTCCCATAGTGAAAGTTGTTCATAATGATAAGTACAATGACCCCTTAAGAGGTTGTTGGTGTTTTAACAATAACCCTGTAGAACCAATTTTTTTTTTTTTTTTTAACTGAACAGAGCTTGTTGCACCAATTGTTCCCAGCTAAAGCACTAGGAAGTGGTGAAGGGTGGGAGTTTTGGGGGACTGTCTTATGTAATTTTGACGTTTGAAAAGTGCTGATTCTCATCATAGTTTGAATAAATGACTTTTGGACATGGCCTGGCGTGCAGCTGTTTTAGTATAGAGATGTTGACTATTGCACAGTAATTTGTAGCCTACTTCAGAGTGGCAAACTTACATGATGCAAACTATATGTTTGACAACAACCCAAGCGCAACCCACCAGCAACAATATTGCAAGGAGTTTAAAATCACATATGTTTACTAAACTGCCAGGTGGTTGCCATATACAGGACAAAGTACTTCGGAAACCCAGGTCCCTCAGTGATTTTGTCAGTAACAGCAAGGCGTTGCTGACCTTCTTTGAGGAGCTGGGGTGGATAGAATAATCGATTTTCCCTTCGATTTTTTTTTTTTTTTTTTGGTATATTGGCGTGTGCTAGCTTACTTATAGCAAATAATTTAATTTAATGTTTTGTGTTGCGTAATGTACCTAAATTATTATGCGCAGTATTATATAGAATCATTTTTTTAACTGAACAGACAGCTGTGCTGCTGGGGAGTTTGTTGCGCCACTTCTTCTCCCCAGCTAAAGCACTAGGAAGTGGTGAAGGGCGGGCGTTTTTGGGGGACTGTCTTATGTAATTTTGACGTTCAAAAAGTGCTGATTCTCAGCCTAGTTTGAATAAATGACTTTTGATTTTGATTTTGATTTTGATTTCCCACCTGTACGCAAAATACGCGCTGGACGTGGAGTTGTGGACACCAGCCAGTCTTAACATTACCAAGATCGCTTTGATTTTGACAGTGATGCAAAGTCAAAGGAAAAACAACGTGGAAAGAGTGTAGAGCAGTGACTGCTGTAATGTTGTGTTTATATTACTCATCAATATTTGATTAATTAAGTCTTAAGGAATATTACTTTTTACTTGTTTTGAATAACAAACAAGTTGGTCCACTTGGTCATTGCCAATTTTAAAGACCACATGGACGCTCATTGAACATAATATTATGGTCTTAACCTGACAAATGTCATATGAACCAGCAATTGTTCATAAGAAAAATAAGCTTGAAACAACAATAAATATAATCATGAAAACCATTGAGCGCTTACATGCAAATGGCTTGTAAAAGTGATGGTTTGACAGAGTAAATAGCTGTATCTGTCAGATTATAAGTACATGCACATTTAAGTGTGCATTTGGATGGCTGGTTGTCTATATCGGTTCACGGCAGACTAGTATCCAAAAATTGTTGCCTATTTGCTATTATTTACTACCTATAGTCAATTAATTGCTACCTAACTTTGAAACAAAATAAAGGGACTACAAAATGACCAGCCATTCTAATATCAGGATAGCTGGTCAACTCTCCATTTGTGTAAACTATTCAAATTCGTGTTATTTGTGGTATAGATTTTTACTTGAGTAATTGCTACCTAATTGATACCCTCACAATACATGTCTACCTTGTAGCTTTAACAAGTAAAAAGTTATGATAAAATAATTAGAGGATTAGGGTTATTGAAATAAAGCAATTTAAAACAATTATAAAATTGTTTCTTTTTATTGGTATACATTTCTATGTTCAATTAACATAATGGGTAGGTGTATTCCAATAAAAAGAAATTACTCAAGTAAAAATAATAACATGATTTTGAATAGTTTACACAAACAGAGAGTTGACCAGCTATCCTGATATCAGAATGGCTGGTGATTTGGAAGTCCCTTTATTTTGTTTCAATGTTAGGTATTATAACCGGCGCGAGTTGTGAGCACAGATGGGCAGTAGTGGGGGAAAGCTTGTGCATGTACACTTTCGGCCAAATTTATTCAGTGCCTTTTTTATGAAAATTGTTGATAGGTACTTACACAAACTATAGTTAAAATATTAGCGGTTCTTGAAATTTTACTTTGATACAGTAACGTGGTAGACCTTTGTGAGGAAATATAATTATCTCAGTAAAATAATATAATTGGATTTTAAGTATTTTCTTTTTTTTGTTTATTTATGCTTTTAAAATGTTTTGAATAGTTTTCAGCATTCTTGGTTGTAGGCAAAACTCATCTTAATCCGGAGGACACTTAACAAATATGAAATAACAAAATTAAACCATTTGAAATCCAAAATGTAAGTCACTAAAATTGCACATAAGTATACAGTAGCCGAATGACGCGTGACAGTCCAATAGATGAGCATCGATTGACGATTGACGAACCAATCGCATGCAGTTCGCCCCCCCCCCCCCCCCCCGGCTTCCTCATTCCGCCAAAGAGACCCGAAAATTAACTACTGCACAGGTGTCAGTTTGTAAAAACTTCCAACTATTATTGTATGTCTATGTACCAATTCAAAGAGAATTCAAATCGATCACATTGCATCATATTTTTTCATTGCATTAATGGCTATGGCATTTAATTTAATTTAAATTTAAAATAATTGTTCACAATTGCAAAGCTTTCTTACCCGGATCTGCATGAAACTTGGTCAAGTCCAAAGCCTTGGTCACAGCATTGTATCTCTTTGCCATAGCTAGCTTCATTTTCTCCTTCATATCAGCATCAATAGCTACACTTGGTACAGCATTTCGCACAATTACCATTAACTTGAAGCCGTCTGACATAGTAATCTTTCTGTCAGCATGGAACAGCTTCTCAGCAAGTTTAACATCATCCACATAGAAAACCGCAGCATTTCCGTTGATCTTGTAGTAGTGTGGTACAAAGATATCTGGTGAGATGTAGCTCAGTAGTGTCCGTAGAACAACATCTTTCTCATGTTTAGCTCCGTATGGAATGATAATTTGATACCATGGAAGCGGTCCAGCGATGAACTTCTTTTTTATCATTCCATGGCCAGATCTCGGTGCTGGGGAGTTGAGCCGACCTCCGCGGCCTCTGAATGCTCGATTACGATGTACGTGTGGACCTCCAGCAGAACCTGTCATGTCAATGTCATCGTCCAACAGCAGTTTGGCATTGTTCCATTTGTTTTTTCCTTTATTCGTGCCTGGTTTGAAACTAACACGCCGTGTGTTACTAGTGTGCGATCTATCGTCATGTTCTGTAAATAAAGTTTATTTTAGTGGTGCCTGGCTAGTTTAGACTATGTTACTAACCACCTTTATCGTAAGCAATGGGCATGGTTAATAAGCGGAAAATAATCAGATTTATTACAATTATTGCGTCACAAGATAATAAACAATTCGTGAGAAGTGAAAACACTTACCAAAATGCTCATTGTTTTTGAAATTTCTAATTCTTCCGCCGTTTTTAGGCATATTTCTATAATTACGCTGAATTATGTAGAATAAACACCACAGTCAGTAAGTGAATTATGGTTATAGTTGTGACGCACAACGCGTCCCTCAGTAGTCAGTATAACTCTTAATCGGACCTAGATTTTATGTCAATTTATATGGAAACACCTCCAAATAGTTATTGAGAGCAACAACCCAATGTTTTCTCGGTTTAAAAGTAGGAAAACTTGCAAATTTGCAATAAGTTCTGCGCAAGAACACAATTTACACAAGAAGACAAGAACACACGAGAAACGTAAGATACAGTGTTGCAAAAGTGTAAAATTAAAAATCATTGAATTTGCCAGTTAAAAATCGGGAGAAATCGGGAAATATTTATACAGAATATAACTTTTTTTCTATGTTAATAATACACTTATGTATTCAATTACAATAATTTGTTCAATTAGGTAGGTACATACAATAATTTATTCAAGATTGATATATTATTTACTAGCTTTTGCCCGCGGCTTCCCTCGCGGTAATTTAGAATAGTGGTTTAGGGCGTGAAGAGGTATCAAGCAAACAAACTTACTTTCACATCTATAATGTTATAGTTAGGAGGATGAAGAACCGGTCTATTGACACTCTACGACTCACAAAATGTGTTATGTACTTAAATAAAAACCTCTTAGCACATTACTAAAGTTTTTATAATAATATAATTCAATCATGATTCGAAAGACACGTGGCGCCATCTATTATCATAAGAACGTTATTGTGGTTTTCCTCGGGAACAGTACTTTTTTTCGGGATGAAAGGTATGTCCGTTTGTCCGTTTCTGTACACCTGATAACGGACATGCAAAATTTCAGGATGATTGATTCAGTGGTTTAGGCGTGAAAAGGTAACAAACAAACAAAGTTACTTTCACATTTATAATATTATTTATAGTTAGGAAGTTACGATAAGGAATATTTATTCAAGATTGATATATTGTTTATTTTCCGTCTTCGTGCCACCTCTTACTAGCCTATTTTTGTGAACATTTTCGTATCTATATTAAAATGTTAGAAACTTTGATTGTTGTTTTCTCCTATACATCTTTTTGTGTGTAAAAGACCTATCATTGACTCAGTGGAAAGTTTATTCCGTTGTTTAGGTTTCATAAAAAATAGATGAAAATATTCTTTCTACATTTGCAGATGAGTGTGGCAAACTCAAAACTTTGAAAATAAAAGAACACACGTTTTCAAACATGCGTAAGCCATCACCACATTTCATGCAACTCACGCTTGTCCAAAATTCTTCTGTTTCTTCACTGAGCTACTCAATTACTTTTGTATGACGAAGCAAACACCATTCTGTATCAAGACAATAACAAACTCTATTTTAAGGTGTTTCAGTGCAATTTTTTTTTACATACCGTGATGTTAAATGGCCGTATTCGACGTGAATTTAGGAAGACCCCTTGCATTGTTTTTTTGTTACAGGTTTCTTTTAGAGTTGGCGTATTAAGAATATTATTTTCCGTTTTTATTTACGAATATTATTTTACGTTAGTTGAAAATTTAAAAATGCGGGAGACAGGATTGCTAAATCGGGATATCGGGAGACAATGACCAAAATCAGTAGTTCTCCCGAGAAATGGGGAAGTTTTACAACGCTGGTAGGTTAAGAAGATGAGATGACCCGACCGTAGTAGAATGAATGAATTGAACGAGACTTTCCATTCGTTTTTGTCGCATATGGTTTCTACAGATAAAAATAGTCATGATGTCATTGATATTATACACTGACTGATGTGTTACACTCCTACCAACTTATCTGTGAAATGGCGAAAATTGGAACTACGGCCGTCATGTTGAAATGTCATTCGATTGTCAGTGTCTACCACATTCGGGTTCTCTGGTTGTTTTGTCGTGATATTGCTGAATTTATAAAGTTAAATATGCCGAAAGCTATTAAAAGTGATGCTCGAAACATTATTCTAAAGGTTAAAACCTTTTTTTGAAGAAGAAGCTCGGGCGGGGTCTCCGATTATTCCATTTAATCAAATATACAAACGAATTTCGGCAGCGACAGGTTAGTGTTGTCAACTTTCTCGTTATAAATTACCCAATACTTAACTAATTATTTAAGTCCACGAAATATTCGTTTCTATTTTTGCTGCAGGTTAGCGTAACGGTAACGTACATCTAATAGGTAACCTGCTAAGTGAGTGAGCAAACTAACCTACCAGATTTCAAATTTCTACTAACATTTATTTTATTATCTTATATTATCATGACGAGATGAATAATCGGAGACCCCGCCTGAGCTTCTTCTTCAAAAAAGGTTTTAACCTTTAGAATAATGTTTCGAGCATCACTTTTAATAGCTTTCGGTATATTTAACTTTATAAATTCAGCAATATCACGACAAAACAACCAGAGAACCAGAATGTGGTAGACACTGACAATCGAATGACATTTCAACATGATGGCCGTAGTTCCAATTTTCGCCATTTCACAGATAAGTTGGTAGGAGTGTACGAGACTTGAATGTTGAAGCCGAGACGCTTCGCGCGCTCTGTAAAATACACACCCGACGTCACCTCCACCTCCATCCACCTCTATAAAGTTTATTGAATTTTCTAATTCGTTTCTGGCAATACTGACTTATTTAGTCTATGACTCCCTCTTACATTCCAATACACGTAAAGTTCTATTGATTTTCCAGTTTTACCACCAGAAATCTTAGTTATTTGAATTTTAACGAGTAATTGTAATTGTTATTTCCCTTATTTCATTAACAGAAGAACAAATTTTTGTTTCAATATTTATTTGTACCAATTTTTATTCCAAAACAAAGAATAAAATGGATGTATATAGAAAATATCCAATTTATTTTCTGTATGAAACCAGAGCGTTTAAAAATAAAACTACCATAGACAATATTCGTGAGCTTTTCGAGTCTGCCATGTTTTGTCCTATTTGTCGCGCTTGATCAACGCGTTCGCGTTTACTGTTCAAAACTGTTATTTTCTGAATGTATTACGGACTGTGTTTTGTTTACAAATAGTGTAGTTATTGGTGTTGAAATTATACTGTTTAAACTTTTGGTCAGGTAATCACTTAGTTACTTGTGAGTGCGACAGTGAAGTTCGTATTTCATAAAATTTTATATTCGTTTGCTGGCCATCAACTGTCTGCATTTCAGAGGCATTCCGTCGTAATTTTTGAAATTTTCTGATCGGTATAAGTGATTTCATAATATTTTGTCGATCCTGTCTGTGACGCAACCCACGTGCATATTATAGCGAGCATCTCATGCACATTTGTTATTATTTTGTTCGCGAGTTCGATTCGGAGCAGTCAGGATCGGATCGGCGAAGGGATACCGCGTCGCGCGTCTTGCTCGCTCCCGTCGCGTTCGGTTGAATTCATTAATTTGTTGGTAATATTGGACGGTGATTTCTAATCGGGTGTGAATTAAACAGTGCGGGATAGTGTTGTTGGTCGATGTGATTAGGTGCAGCGCACACGTGACACGGGACGAGTGTTTGGGTGTCAGTCGGCTGCGGCTCGCGGGCGCCGCTACAGTCGCCTGCAGTGCGGAGCGCGACGGGCGTTAGAGGTGAATCACCGCTCGGTGCCGTTTTGATCGTGCTTGTTTACCCGCGTGTGCATAAGTGCGTGGAGCGGAAGTGCAAGGCATGTGCGCCGCGCGTCGGCGCCGATGACACCGCCGTCCGGGGCGACGGCGTTTTGAGCGCGAGTGTGTGATAGCTATGTTCCTTGGGTTATGAGTGTGTGACAAAGTTGTAGTGCGCTGAGGACACTGGAGCCCCTAGACGGAGTTGGGCCCGCCGGGGCGGCCCTAGTGCTTCTCGGGGCTCCGCACGAAGGGAAAATGGCTGCGTGGAACCGCCACCACCATTTCAACATGCTCATGGATGAGAATGCCAAAAATAAGTGTAAGTATATAATAACATTCAAATTTTGCAACAAGACCAACAACAAACATGTTTCTGTAGCATGCAGTCACATAATGTGGCTTTGTAGTTAGATTATGTAGACAAGTTTTCCTCATTCACTCCAGCATGATTCCACAGATGTACAGTTCACCATATTTACTGTAAAACACAACCATATCAAAAGAGACCAGCCATTCCTGTAGAAGACATGCTTTTTTTAAGTAGGATCACTTACTTTTTGCCAGAGTACACTTTTAAAATTTGTAGGGTAGTAGTATTTTTTGCTAAATTTGTAGAATACTAGAAAACTGGATCACAAATCCTTATTGACTCAAATATGTCCATTTGAACAATATCTAGCCTTGTTATTTTCAACTAAACTAAACAAAACAAAAACTGGTGTACTGAAAATAACAAAATTTTAGATTAGAGACAGAAAATTTCAACTACCTTCCTGTAAGTATTAACTTTATACAGGAGACATTGACCCCTGGCTTACTAAAAATAGATCAGCCTTTTTAATACCACCTTTGGGTTCATATCGGCTTCAGATTAGTAAATCTATCATCGAACCTCAGCAGATTAGCTGCAGTGATGAGTTGATAGAAATAACAGCAGCGAATCAGATCACTGAAACAATTTACACATATTTTACAGATATTTTATACAAGTTTGCTGAACTCGAGTAAAGTCACCTTATATTTTGTTTATAAAACACAGCTTAAGTATACTTAAATACCAGTAAATTAGTATTTTCTTCTTTGTCGATTTTTAGCTGCATCAAATTATGACAGAACATTAAAGACTTATAACAAGGATCAAGTTTCTAAACTGTCATGCTTAGTCTCTTAATTCTGTGTTAACAATCCCTTTTGATCTTACCCCAGTCTGCAACAATCCAAGTGAATCAAATCACATGGGCTCTTGATTCATTGGACATAACACAATTTTCCCTCCTTTAATGGTACAACAGGCTAAACAAATGCAGGTGAATAAAGCCCTGTGTACATTGTTGAATGCACACAGCCCTCTGTGACCCACCTGTAGGGTATAAGTACATCCATCCTGCCCTACTTCCCTTTGACCCCGATTTTCCACTGGCATTTTGTTGAGTTGCACTGTTTTCCAATACAAACTATTATCATAATATTACACCTGAAACTTGTCCATTGTCGCAATAAAACCTCTTGTAAGATTCCCACTCGTAGCATTCCGTATATTCGAAAGCGGCTAAACCAACTCAAGAATTTCGTATTCCGACATGAAAATATCACGCCGTAATTAAAGTCTTAAATTCGGTGTCCTACATTTCGTAGCCATCAATCAACGACAACAAATAACATAAGCCGGTTGCCGCGTATGCTACAAATAATGAGATAATCTAACAACAAATTATTTGTACATGTAAATATTTGATTGTTTTATGACATAATTTGGTCTTTATTTTAGGGCGAATTATGATCGGTCCGTATTATAGCCTCGACCCTAAAACTGGTTAACGCGGCTTCGACCTCCCCAACCTTTAACCTAATTCTGTGTTCAACCCTCGCAGATGGGCGCTTGCTGCTTGCATTGCTGCTTTTATTAGATAATTCGACTTTGCGTCTTCGGTGAGAGCTCGACGAATGCATCGGTCGAGCATATCGATTGCGTGAATCACATAATTTGATGCTTATATTTATTTGTTTACATACGGCTTCAAAAACGTTATTAACAACATCCGTTATTGCAGTGTAGTGAATTCTGTAATTCAATAACGATCACTGTAACATCAAACATCAGTTTTGTCAGTATGATGACCCGCGTTAAAGTCGGTAACACCTATATTTTATTCGACTTTCCGGTGGTGATGCCCGCGACTCTCACCGCCCACGCTTTTGGCACTCCATCGGAGATCGTTGCATTTGCCAGTTCTAAATAACACAAAGACCTCTTAATAACCAGTTTCTCGGAAAATCTGGAAATGCTAACCTGGATTTAAATTAACATTTATAGTTCAATAATTTGCACAATATCCGATTACGTTAAAATAATGAAAGATTTTATACAGCTCCTAAATTAGAATAACATTGGTAAGTATTGCAAAATTCAGTACTTAACTTACTGCCATTTCATATTTCAATATTAAATTAATCGTTCACTAAGAATATGAATACGGACACATTATTTCGAATATGTTACGTAAAAAAAAAAAAACTAGGTGGCCACCTTGGCAGCTGTTTGCACTGTTTACGGGTGAACGTTCTTTGTAAATAATCTTCAGGGATTTCCGTAGAAGCCGTTTGGCTAAATGCGAAAT
The DNA here is from genome assembly GCA_948252095.1 of Dicycla oo. NCBI lineage: Eukaryota > Metazoa > Arthropoda > Insecta > Lepidoptera > Noctuidae > Dicycla > Dicycla oo. Next base: position 8,526,376 of record OX411727.1, on the reverse strand, counting down.
CTTCCTTGTTTATATGGATGAGGATGAAGAGACTTCAGGTAAATTTGCTAACAACCTATTTGAGATTCATGAATGCGAAATAAGACATGCTAATTTATCTCAGAATGTTTGAGGAAACAAAATTTTAGTAAAATAAATTAGAAGGAGCGAATTCGTCCCGCGACAAACATTATAAAAAAGTGGTCTCGCTACGCAGTATTAAAAAAATCTGGGGTAGGTACCGAAATGTCAATGAAAATTGTAATGCGGTGTTCGGACCGCAGCTTGGGCTCTGATTGCCAAATATTTACGGCGGTCGTTTGTGCCGGAACCATCGTTGGTCTCGCATTTTTTCCGCCGCGATCAACTTTCATTCACTGTCTGAAAGCTGTTGCTACGCGGATGCTGGCCTCACGGTGCGCTGTCATTAAAACCAAACGCTCGTGCACCGCCGTCATGTAGATGATATCGTGTTGTTTGGAAAGTGGTCGCTTACAAGACTTACATTATTTAGTTTTGTACTTTGTGCCGATACCGCCTCGCTGGTTACAAGATTATGAGAATATATTACAACTAGATTGCGAATCAAACATGAACGTCGTATAGTTGCGTTATTGTGTGATTGCTTAGTTCAATTAGGATAAAAAAATATGATGATTTGAAAAATTCTCATAACTTTTAAACGTTGTCTTTAACTGTTGATCGAACGGTATCTGCAGTGTACGAGTGTATATTAAAAAATAGCAAGTTCACATATGATTACGAAGCCGATTACTAACCAGTTACTTACACGTTGGTGGGAGCCGAGTCGGGCCGCCTCGCGAGTCATGCCGATGCCGGCCGGTGAATGGTCACCTTTCTCCGACACACAGTCTAGACGACTTCGTTACGACCCGTGAATGAATTTCACATCGGAATGCGGAACGACGATTTATCGTTCGCCACCAAAATTGTCTGTACACATTGTGCCGGGGAAATTATCTCGAATAATTAGAAATTTCTTAGGTCAGAAGTCGTAATAAAGTAACATTAAGCCCAAGAGAGTGCCGCGTTTAAATGAAATTCAGAGCAAAACGAAATTAAGTTACCGCGATTGTTTGAACAAGAAATATACTTGTCAATTATGCTATACACAGGCGATAATTTCAGTGTTACAAAAACAATAAACACGACTAATTACGAAACGTTTCCGTCAATACGCTCACTTTAAATATCAGAGTTGGAGTTCAATGACAAGTCAAGGCTCCTTCAAAAAGGCGCGACATGCGTCGCGAATCGCACACGACACGTAGGCGTCGTTCTAATAGAAAGTGACTACGCGATCGTCGCAAGTACGCGCGAATTTTAGTCGTACGAATCCGCGATCAAACATACCGTGTCGAATGGGTGTCCTAATTGGCACTCGCGTGAAGCGGTCGCGCACTAAAATGTTCGTTCGTTCGTTCGCGAGATCTAAGTTCATACGGACGCGCGATCAAAAATTGATGTCGAATAGGTGTTTAATTGAATTCGCGCTATAATTGCGTGATGTCGTCGGGGAGCAGTATGAGGAGCAGGGCAGGACCCGACCTGCCCGCATACGCGCGCTTTGTTGCTAAGCCAAGTTTTTATAGATTTAGCTATAAATCGACTTCAACGGCTACAAAAAATTCAATATAGCTATTAAGCTACTTTTATCTACAATTTTAGCTTTCTTTTATATACTTACACTTTGTCTCATGAAGGCTTCACATTGTTTTAAAAATAGCCACAGACAACAAAGAAATGGAACAGTCACGGTGTCTCTTTCATTTAGCAGCAGCAAGATAAGCAATAACTCAATCCCCCAAAATGTTCTCTAGCTCACCAGATTAATTTTTATTTGACATCAAAACTCATTTTCCTTTAAATATACGCTATGTAGTAATTTTGCTAGAAAAAGTAACTAAATAGTTTAGCTACAATTTATAGAAATTTAGTTAGACTATATTATAGAGAGCTATAAAGTTGCTAAGTTGGCATCACTGCCGCGGCCGCTCGCGTCATTAATTCGAGTGATCGCGTATTCGCGTTGTATTAGGACACCTAGGTTTGTGATCTCGCGATCACGCGATGGTCGCATGACTTACTCGCGCGATGATCGCGTAGTTGCGTTGTATTAGGACGATGCCAAAGGCACCGCTCGTCGCGCGAAACGCGGTGCTATTGTGTCGCGTGCGATTCGCGTCGCGTGTCGCGGCTTCATTCGGGGTATTCATACATTATGGCAGCTGAGGACAATATGCGGGCAGCGCAGCGTGGGCAAAGTGTGTGGGCATTCAGGTACCCTATACAAATGGTTAAGATTTCTGCTTCTCTGGCGGGCCAGTGATCGCGCCCCATTATTTTCTGCTACCATGATTTCATTGCGCACTAACTAGGTATTTACATTTTGATTGGATTAGTCTCGTCTAACACAATACACATACATTCGACGTCACGTCTGACGTATTACTTAAATATCCTCAACATTAAAAAAAAAAACGTCTATAAAAATCTTGCTCTTTAGAATAGAAAGTGTATCTGATCTTGATATCAATAAGGTAAAATCTGAAAGTATTATGTACATGGTATTTTACTCAGAGCTTTATAAAAAATAAATTAAGTATTTTATTATAACCATACCATAGTTGACGAAGTATGACGGAGCCCTAAAGTGCCCCTCGGTGTCATCGACCGAAAGCTAAAGTTTTTGCGCGTCCAACGGTGCTGTTATTTTAATAATTGAATGACTATGGAAAGCATCATGAATTCATAATTTAACGGTAACTGTATGAATGTGTGTTATCTGATGATAAGCTCGTTTTAAAAAGTTTGTACTCACTTTTATTTTTGAACAGGACTAAGAAGCCACTTAATTACCTACCAAAATGTTCATTACTTAGTAATAAAATTGACTAGTAAGCTAATTACAATTACCTACACAAAGCAATGTAAATTATAAACAGTTTTTCATCAGTCAGACAAGCCGATACAATATTTTTATCAGTTTATCCGAGTGCCAACTGTGACACGTTTATTTATTTTGCGACCTTCACACTCGAGTGTTCATTGCCCTTAGCTCGCTTCCTGTTCGATACCTTTCAAGACCAAGCTAAATTGATCGTCATTTATCGGATATCAGAAAGCAGTCTTTAACCTGGGGGTAGATTTAAAATAATGAAGAGGAATTAGTTATTAATCTCGTGACCTTAAAATCTGATTTTAAATTGGGTAATTAGACGTTCATGAGTGATTCAAGCACGTTGAAGTATATTATTTCGTATTTATAACATTAAATATGAACAATGAGTAATGCCCGTGTCCGTTTTGGTGGTGTTGCGCTTGCGCATCCCCATCGGGCCTCAGCGTCGTTGACCGCCGCCGACGGTTTTTGCACATCGACGCCGCTACGGTGGTGGCCGCTTGCACAATCTAGAACGACACACTTATCTCGCTCGGATGCTGGGAAATGGTCTGCGTCGGTGTCTTGAGATCTTAAGTAAATGGTCCGCCGAATATCTATGGCGCATATTTGATATTTGAAACAGGCGGTGAGGCATGTTTTAAAGGTTAGTTCTACAACGTTCGATGTTTTATTTTCTCTTGGAGTTAAGAATATAGATCCATTGTAATTTTAGACAAGTATATACCTAGTTCATGTTACTTATGAACGTTGTGCACGATATCAAGTTAATTAAGTTCGGTGCAGTATCTAATACATAGCAAACATAACGAAAGTACCGTCAATTGCGCTTTTGCAAAGGAGCGCCTCTTTGACGCAAAGAAAATCCTGGCGAAATACACCACGTTAAAGAAGGCCCTTCATAAACATATTTCTGGTTTTAAGCCAAGCCACGGATCCAGGCGATTAATTAATAATTAGCAACGTAAATAATATCTGCTGGCGTAACAACAAAGCGAAGAATTAACCACGGCCGAGCTCAAACGAAAGTTAATTAACAATAATCGGTGTTTTTGTTCTAACAATCTTTATCTGGTTGGACAGACAAATTAGGAAATCGCGCTAAGTGATTTGTTGGGATTTACGAGTTCAAAACAATTGACTGAACTGTAAAAGACCCTTCATTCACCGAAGATTAGCTGAACCGAACGAGACCGCACGCTTTTTGGTAAATAATTCGACTTCTGAACAGCTGTTCATCCTAATTACGCAGACAGGAGGCGTATTTAATTCATTAATTTCTCTGGCGTAAATCCTTTGTGGGAATTGGTCGTAAATTAAACTACTTACTTGTAAACCTTCATGCTCTTATTCCGTTACGAGATAAACATTTAACAGAACTACAGGCGATTCTATGTCGAGTTGTGTACTCAGTGGAATGTGAACCTACCGCCCGCGGTCGCTTCTCCAATAAACAGTCGACATAAAAGGAAAATATTTTAAACGATTTATCACAACCGAAAACGCGCCAAATGTAATTGACAAGTCAAGTTCAACAACACTCGTAAGATTTTGGGGTCCGAACCAATCCATCGCTTAGTGATCGATCAGATACACAATCGTGTATCGCTTCCTTGTATTTGACTATTCTAGTGTTGTGTCCACACTCGGTGCGTTTGCGCCGCGTCCTTTACGTTCTGTAAGAAACAGAAAGAGATAACACGACAAAGGAAAACGTTTGGCTATGTGTGGTTCGAGCGTGAGGCAATAACGGCGCGGGCGCGGTGTTTTCGCGCACGTTTCGCCCCCGCGCGGGCCCCGGGTGAACGGCCAGACAGGCGGGCGGCCGGCCGTTAAACCTGCCTTGGACCCGTCCTGTGGCCTCGCGGGCTTCGCGTGCTAACATCTGCAGCGTGCCGCGGTTGCCACACCGGTGCCGCCGACGACGTCTGTGACGATGTGACGCACTGACAGCGCAACGCTTCTATTTTTAAATTGAAATAATGACATCCTTTGCAACTATACGACCTTCGTACTTTGGAATCTCTTTGATTTGTTGATTTATTGTCAACTGTTAGTTTTATTGGCTTTGTCCATAACTTATATTCCTAATCTACCTGTTTGGATTAAAGCGACAACGTAAAACAAGGATAAGGACGGTGTGTGGAAAATATAGACACAACACGAGTAGTAAGTACATACATATTTGTCACTTAGGTTAATTAATTAAACAAACTCTTGAGTTGTTGAACTATGTTCTTTCTTCAAATAAGACATTCGCATTAAAAAATATACGCGAAGTTTGTCGAATAAGAACTTAATGGCGCCAAATGAGGCTCCCAACAACAGTGTAATCGCTATTAGTGTGACGTAAAACTAATCAGTCTTTTACTCTATTGTCAATAAACATATCTGTTGCTACTTGCTACTCATGAAAGAATTGGATAAAAACAATCGCAAATACAAGATAGTAAGCGTGTAATTTAGCATTGTTTACTAATGAGAATGTTATGAATGTCGTGATATAAATTAATACAGATTACGTACACAATAAGACGTCCCCATTTGTTATCGCACACTTCATTAAATGGGTCACATTCTGATGCATTCGATTCTATTTTCCTCTCGGGCCGAGCGTGCGGGCCAAGGTGATGTTTATGCGACGCTCTCGCCGACCCTGCCACTATGAAAATCGACTGGATGCATTATTCTTCTGCCTAAGTGCTTAATAGAATACTCGCTGAATAATTCACAAGTTGAAGACGGCTAATAAAAGCGTGCTCGACAAGACGGTGGCGGTCGATATGTAAAGAGATGAGATCTATTCAGGAATAATATCATGGTTGTTTACGGTGCGGCTTTCGGTTGGATTGCGTCGCAACGGTCGCTAGTTTGCCCGCAGCTCAGACGGACGCGATGGGGAGACACAGGTGGGATGGAGCGAACGTCTGCGTCGGTGCTTTTTCATTCTTTGTTTGCGTCGAGGATTTGCATACAATCGGAGAAATTGCGTGGCTGGCAGCAGCCGAGAAAAAAAGGAATTCGTGTAGTTTTATCCATATGACTGTTCGAGGTGCGGGCCCTGCGATGTTTTCTCCTAACTAATACTTCAAAGATATTTTTGAGTAATCGCTAGAATTTCGCCGCGGGTGGAACTCAATTTTATTCCTCATAGTAGAACTTTTAAAAGTAATTGGATTTCTTTTAGATTACGTTACATTTATTCTTATTAAGTTACAATGTGACTTTACAGCTTGGAAATTTGTTTTAAGAGTAAAACAACGTAAGTAATAATTTCTCGACATGGAGATTGGATAATAAATCGTTCACCGATAAGCATGGCTCGATCGGTCGGCCAGTGTGTAGTTCACCGACGCGTTTGTCATCTAAATCACGTGGCCTTCCGTTCGGTTATTACTAGCAAGCATTGGATTCGCGCGTTAGTTGTGGCGGGCTGGCCGCGCCGACATAGCGTCCTTATCGACGGAGACGTGAAGTGCGCATCAACGCCGCCACGTGTATAAACATTGTTTCACAACAATAACACGCGGGCAAGGACGCCCGACGATGCCGGCCCACCGCTCACCGACGCATTGATTCTTTAACAACTACGTACTGTGCTCATCCAGAAATACTTAAGTCTCCACACGGTCGGTCGGTGAAAAAACACGATGAGCGCATTTGCTTGTTTGCGACCACTCCGGACGAGGATTTCATACGATGTTTGGATTGCTCAAGTGCTTCTTTGTGACATAGAACGCTAAATTTGTGATTTTTCGTGTAGTGTAATTAACAATTTAATTTAGTTTTGTGTAGTGTAGTGTAGTGATGGATACCTACCACGAAAGTGAACCTGGCAATAGTAAGTTTCACATTGTTATCGTGCATAGTTCCCCGAGTGGCATTGCTACCAGTAATGCGTCAAGGAGATCGCCTTAACGGATTCCTCGAAGCCTCGACTTGAGAACTGCGCAGTTACATCGAACTACGATTGGCCATACATTTTACTTTAACCTCCATGACACGGTTTTAATGCGACCTTGCGCTTAATAATACTAAATTAAAGTTCTTATTGGACCCAAAACTAATTGACTTGCAGGACAAAACGGTGTCAGACACAGTGATAACCAAACATTGTCCGTTCTAAACAAACGAGCCTAAGACATTTGACATTTAACTATCACACTATTTCCTACTTTATAATCTTTAGACCATTCGTAATCACATGTATTTTTTAATTTTATAACGATATTCGTTTGTTATTGGTTGCCAACCACGCGATAGATAATGGCGCCGATTCCCTTGTTCACAAATTAAACTTAAGTTCAGTGCATCTTTTTCTTTTTATTTCATTAAGAAAAGGACAGATGATAAATATTAGTTTAGTCCTGTCAAATTAAGATATTCCACAGACGAGTTTAGACGTGATTAAAAAGTTGCCTACTAAAAATACGTCAATTTACGGCAGGCACTGACTAATTTGACAGGATTAAACTAATATTTATCGTCTGTGCTTTTCTTAATGAAATAGAAAGAAAAAGATGCAGAGAACTTAAATTTAGTTTAGTTTGTGAACAAAGGAATCGGCGCCATTGAGCACAGAACTAAATTAAAAACAATGGTAGAGTATGTAGACATGGGCTTTAAAATAATTTACATTGAAAATTGCAATTGCGGTTCGTAAACAGCGAACGCTGGTATCTTGCACCTCCCACGCCAATGTACCGGAGGCTAGTCACATTCCTGACATACCTATTACCTACCACAGGTTGTCGGCCGGCACCGCAGCCGGTTCTGAACGTTTGCAGCTCAGCGATGACGTAGAGGCGCGTCTCCGGTCGGTCGTTGGTTCCGGCGGTCGGCCTGATACCTTCGTCACATATAGCCTCTCCACACCTTCTTCCACCACGCTTCGCACCACGACAATCCTATCTCCAAGGGGAAATACGACCTTGTCGCAAAGGTTTACATACCCTGGAGGGCTTAACTGCGCAGTTTAATTGCAAACTTGTTATAATAATCACCCATCGTCGCCGCTCGGGTACAGATATCGCGTGCGCTTTCGCCGCGTGCCGCCTTTCTACGCCGAATTGTCACATGGTCCTAATGTGCTTACCTATCGTTTGTGTCATGATTTCATGAAAGGCAAACGGCGGTTTGCCTTTTTGTCATTGGCAGATAATCAAATTGAAAATATGCGTATTGTACTGACAAGGGAAGAAAATTCATTTGGTAGGGATCGAATTTTATTGACGTTCTTAAGGCGACGATAACCGACTTCTAATGATTTTAAAATGAAGATCACGTCTGAACGAGTAGCGTTAATGTTTTGGAAAAAAATATAATGTTAAATAAGAGCATAATTTTCTTAATAACTTGATGCTGTGAATATTTTAGATTATGTTGATAGTGTACCTAAATTATTTGTAAAGTTAAGCCTGAAGCGGATAAACACTGAGAATCACGCAAAAACTATTTAGCGTATTTATGTGAAACCTATACCGTTTTAAGAATAATTTAATTATTTATCTTTTAGTATACGTGTTTTATTAAATAAAATACCTTTTGTTTTATGTATTAATGAGTCTAATTTGGGACAGCGCTCCTTGATGGGCGAGTCCTGTTAGGTACTGGCTGGACGTACTCTACGGCGCGTTGCGCGAGCTCAGCACAGAACACGCAAGCTAACCACTCAAGGCCATTGGCATATATCTGCTGCGTCTTAAATGTCTTTTGGGAAGAGCACCCTTTCTGACTAATATAAATAGGTACTTTTGTTAGATGTTCAGTCGTTTTAGTACGGAACTAAGAATGTTTGTAATGCTAATAGGCGGATGCGGCCTGATTTTCAATCGGAGCTGAGTCGTACATCCATTCATCTGAGCGTCCGGAGAGTTGAGTTATCCGGATGTAGATAATTTTAACATATTTATGTATGCCACGAGAATGTTATTGATTTAACGATTCTGTCACGCGTCTTGGAAGATGCGTTCTATTGACAACTTACTGACTGCTAGTCTTACTATGTTCGATTAACTGAAGACTGACTAGCCTACATAAATACTAATTCTGCCGTCATCCTTTTAATGCAAACATGTTTTATTATAAATCACTACGAATATTTCTGATCGAGAGCTCTATTATTACTTGTAAATGTAAGGATCTCTTATTATGATAAAATTCATAAAATTGAGCAGCCCTACCTCAATATTAATAAACTCCAAACTCGATCCCGCAATCACTGTCCATTCCATGATTGCCTAGAATTGCGTTTTGAATTTATTTTTCTGTTATGTATTTTCTGTTGTACAATAAAGAGTATGAAATAATATTGTATAGGTACCTAAAAAATAATATAAAATTGTGGACAGTTTAATAAAAATTAAATATCAATTAATTAATTTAAATATCAAACCCAGGATAGACGTTTCTTTTCTATTTTACTTTCTTAAATCAACACAACGTAATCCTTATTTAGAACATTCAGTAGGTACCTATACAGGTTGAAATTTTCAAGTGGGCGTGGATGGCCAAATCCGAAACTACCTACACTACTACTTGAAAAATTCAATATACTTTGCGGCCGTCGAGTACAAAGTTTTCTACTGGCATGCATGGCGATTACAAAATCAAATTTGTCTTCACTTTCCTAGACAATTGTGGAGCTCGTGGCTAAGTAATAACAGCCGCACGGGTGGATCCTTCAGATTAAGCTACGCTTGCCGGGGTTGGTCCGTAGATGGGTGACCATCTTTACATACCGAGACTCCTCCGTGTCTCGGAAAGCACGTTAAGCCATTATACTGGTAGCTGGTGGTGGTAGCTGCAACCGGTTAGACTGGAACTAGACCTTAACATAGTTGCGGAAATGCTAGGTAGATTGACTCATTTTATACCAAGACAGCCAGTTTATTTCAAAATCGGAAGTTGCTGGTATCAAGGGTCAAGATAGCATGCCAATGTGTTTATGGTACACAATAGAACTGATGGACTTTGATGATTCAGAAATTATCAATAACAGTTTATTGATGACACATTGAATTTAAACTATAAATCTTGGACTACATGTTCTTCCAAGACATATCATATCCGTTAACACTTCACCACTGACATTCCTCAAAAAATCTAGAATATGATGCACGATACTGCACTCAATATTCAGTTATCACTGTCACATATCGATCACAAGTTTTAGACCTTCAACTGAACAATTACCAGTAAATGACCAGGCCAAAACTTTGCGACCTTTGAACCCAATCCCAACTAGCCTGCAAAGCAATTAAATGCAAATCTTAGTATCAAAGAAAACAAATTATAATGTTTATTATAATGTAAGTATAATGTTTATTTCCACCTCGTCAAAGAAATACGAAATACCCGAGTTCGCGAAACCATTTTCGCACACAACAGTACACATTTCACAATAAACTACGCAGTTGCATGCTCGTTGGTGCACATGTGTGTGTGACGATAACAACGAATGCGCGAGCGCATACGTACTTGATAATAGGCCTGAGGTCACATTTACGGAGACGCGGGGCGTCGCGCGTCGCGTTGGGCGGCGTGGCCCGCACTAAATTCAAATATATGGCGTTATAAGAGAGCGTTTACGGAGAAGCGATTTTACACGCGTTTGCTTGAAATGCAGGCGGTGCCCGCAGATGGCGATGCCGCGTCGCACGCGACGTTTATCGCGGCGGCGCACGCAGCGTTGCGGCTAGCTATTCCTGCAATTCTCCGTTCTCGGTAAAACGTAGCGACACCCGCGGCGGGGCCCGCGGCATCGCACGTTCCGCGTCTTCGTAAACAACATCGTACATTGCCGTATGTTTTGTGTTTGCGCGTGTGATAACGCGGGCCGCTGCATGCGTCGCCTCCGTAATCGGAAAAATCGTACAACGCGCCGCCGCGTCTCCGTAAATGAGCCCTGATAGTCTTAACAATATTGACGCTACGTTTATTTCATCGTGTGATTTTTTTAAACTGTAGAATGTTGGTTGAAACTTGTGAGAATCTTTTTGTTTAGGCTTCACATGCTATATATATTACTTAACTAATCAAATCTTGAATGAAAATATTTGGAACGCCTTTCAGCACTCTCCTATTGTTCTAAATCTGAGGTAAACTGGGAGGAAAGAAAAAGAAAGAAACAAATTAACTTTATTTGACCCAGGCACACAAGAGCCTCAATGACGATCTTAAGTCCTTCCAGAGCATACAGTGCATAGCGCAAGCCGATCCTGCATGGATTATTGCAGCCACCTTTGGGATGGATCATCTAAGTACCAACTAGCCGCGGTGACTCGGTTGGAACGCAGAGCTAAGAGGCTCATTGGCGAGGTAAAACTGGTGGATGCCAAGCTTCATAGCTTGGCACATCGCCACAAGGTTGCCTGCTTGTCGGTCTTCTACAGATTGTACTTCGGCGAGTGTGCTCAAGAACTCCACGACCTCATTCCACCGCCCCCCTTATACCATCGGGCATCTAGACGGCCAGTTACCATCCCTACCTAGTTGCTATTCCACCGATTCGCACTAAGCGCTTCCAAATGACTTTTATAATGTGCACAGCAAAAGAGAGGAACTCACTACCTGCGTCTGTGTTTCCGAGCGCATACAACCACAACCCTATTCTATTCAAAGTAAGAGTGAACAGGCTTCTTCAGGGTAAGTTCACTCCATCGTCGTCTCTGTCGCGTCCGACCTAGACGAGTCAGGAGCAAACCCATCTTAAATATTAAAAAAAAAAAACTAAGCCTCGGTAAGCAACTGACCGGTAAATCGTTTCACCTTATTGACAGCATAGACATAGACATAAACACATAGAATAGAAGTTGACAGTTGAGAAAAATTTGGAAATATCCACCAGGTGTAATGTGAACCACACAGGTGCTTGTCTATCTTGGCAAAAGCTATGTTTAATTGGCAGCTATATTCAGTCGCTGTTCTATCCTGACTGTCGTTAAACGTTACCGGAAATTAGCTTACTAGGTCTTTTGTATGTAGTAGGTACTGTTGTTACACCTAGATGGAAAAGCAATTTTAACTAGAGTTGTATCCTATTCACTGACTAACCTATAAAATCGCTTAGATTACGGCTTCTTGTATGGGGACAATGTAGTCATGTTTTAAAAAATTATAAAAAAAAAGATGTTAGTTACAATTGCAATTAATTGGACTAACCCTTCGTTCGCTTTCGCTGGTAATATTACCCATTTTTGAAGTTGGACGAACCGTGTCCCTGCTATTCCATGTAATGCAAATTTATATGGAATATATGCAAATTTAAAATAATGGGAACCGGCTTCAAAAACTCATTAGGTATATTTTTATAATGTCAAACTGCTGCGAATATTTTTTATCCCTCTTGTTTATCCGTGACCTGTTGCGTCTATAATACGAAATGGCTTCAGAAATTAGGTCCAATTTAAATAGATACCTGTGTACGCAACGAGAACTTGTGACTTGTGAGACGTTCAACAAACTTCGCTCAGCAAAAGTACGTAGTGAGCCTCGAGCGTCGGGTGTTTTATTAAGAAATGTCACGTCGTACGAGACGGTACATAAATAAGACTAAATTAACTTGTCTGCGACCCCTGGATTGAACACGATAAAGTTCACATTCACACCTTGGATTACATGTTAAAACGAATTCAACTCTCCTAAAAATATATTAAACAAAATGTTGATTAACATCTCTTTCACTCCCATGTTTTAAAATTTTGAACTGCGAGGACACTTTGTTTTATGAGGTTTTATTTTATTAGGTGATTTAATTTTACGGGTTGATATGATTTTTTTTATTGCGAGAAGACGTTCATGATCGAAATAACGGCCATTAAGACTCGAATTAGTTGCGTAATTTTGTGTGAAGTTATTTTAAAGTTGGTAAATCCTGGGGAAAGACATTCTTGTTACTTCACGGATATTATATAATCAGTAATTTTCATTAAATTACTTACCGTTTCCTCTATTCGCTGAGAAAAATATGATTGCGAATATAAAATCGGTTTAGCCGAACAGGTGTTATGTCCTGTATCTATTTTTTAAATATTTCAAGGGAAACTAAACATTTTATAGGCAAAAAGTAAGAAAATGACTACGATATCGCTGCAGCGTCAGACATATATAGTAAAAGCACCCCCGAGAGAACAGTCCGTAATGAGAACTTGGGTGATACGATACTTAGCGACTTGTTCTACGGCTTTGCTGGAACAAGTTAGGATTCTTACAAGCATCTTAACAGGCTGTAAAATTTTAAACTACATTGTTTTGCTGCGATTAGATTATTATGGAAACTAGCTTTTGCCCAGTGGCTTTGTCCGCGTTCATGTCAGAAATTATCCCACGGGAACGTACTTTCGAGATAAAAAGTATCCCATGTCCTAAATATGGTCTACCCGTGTGCCAGATTTCATCTAAATCCATTCAGTCGTTTTAGCGTGAAAGCGTAACAAACAAATCACTTTCGCATTTATAATATTAGTTAGAATTGTAGCTCAAAACAAAATTGATCTACAAAATAACCTTTCGAATTTAGGGTCTCGCCATGAGCAAGCAATCCAGTTCAATAATGACTGTTCCAAATTATCCCATCGCTAATAATATCGATTTCTAACGTGTTTCCATAAACGCAGAGATGACGTCGTCCGTAGTCCGTGAAACGAGTCAATCCGGCATGATTCATTCACCTTTAACATACCTACAATGTATTTGGATCCGGCAGTATGTGGGCGGCAATCAGGTGAATAAAGCTTGTTCACACGGCAATTTGAGCTATTACGATACCAGATTGATTGAGAAGCGATGCCCGCGCCGTCTACCGAACTAATAATGACTAACTAACTTTAATACTGGTTTTTATCGAATTATCGCCATGAATCTCCGACGAATAGATCTCTCCACAGATTATTCAAAATTTAATAACATTGATTAAACCAAATTGAGGTATGTATATAGCTTCAATCTGTTTCTGTACCGAGCACCCATTTGCGGTGATATAAAAATGTAGTCCAAAAATAGATGTAATAATTATATTATAAATCATTTACCATTTATTAGCTAAAGAATAAAGTATTTGCTCTATTACATGAATACTCAACCGTTGTGTTTGTTATATAGCAGTCTTGAACAACAGCTGTTGAAGACTAGCATATTATGTAATGTCGGTGTTGGAAACCTGAAAAGTTATTTATCAAAGATTTTTATACAGTCGGGTCATAAATACTGTCATAGGTCCCGAATTTTGAATTTGGATGCAGACGTAAAATATCAATAAATTACGTTCGAATTTTGAATGTTTCACGATTTTAAAACAGGTTTTGTAGACTTTTCTTTAGTTTTCAACATGGAATGGACACAAAAAGAAGACAAGACGCTGTAATTGCGTTGCATCAATGTGAATGCGCTGCAATTGAAATTTTGAAACTTTAAAACAACACAAAACTTCGTTTATCGCACTATTAAACGATACGAGGAGAATAGAAGACAGAGGAGTGGTCGACCTTCTACGATTCACAATCCAGCGGTCACCAAAGCCATCAAGGCGCGAATTCAAAGAAATACGGCGCGAAAGCAAAAACTGGCTTGGCTCTTCAGATGGGTTTAAACAGAAACACAGTGAAAAGGATGTTGTATGAATACCTCTGGCTACGGGATTACCGTAAAAGAACAGCACACCTCCTGAATGCTAGTTTGCCACTGGGTATTCCAGCAAAAGATTCTGCACCATTTCGAATGAACTAATATACATGTAAAACTGTGTATTTTTATTTATTTATATTAATTTATTTACACAAATAAACAGACAAGAAAGGAACAGAAAAATACGTACAAAGGTGATGGTTATTTCTAAAGAAATCTCTTCCAGCATACCTGCGATAGGACAGAGGACAAAAAGATATGTAGACACCGTGTTTAAGAGTAGAAGAGAAAATAAAATACATACAATCTAGTAAAAAAAAAACAATTCACTTAGCAAATAAAACACATAATTATAATAAATACTTAAAATACTTACAACATACACATACTTCTAAAATAAATATCACTAAAATTACTAACAACTACGACGAAATGGAAAGATATGTTCTTTCATTCTTACATACTGCAACAGATTGGCAGACCCTCATGTCAGGCGGAAGTGAATTCCATAACCGAACCGCGTGCACAGTGAAGGAGTAGGAGTAGAAGTCGGTGGAATGGGAAGGAGATTTAAGGAGGTTTCTAAGATGCGACCTGCAAGGCACATCAACAGGAAGGGCGTAGGAAAAGCGTTCCCACAGACAGGAAAGTGTTTTAGGGTTGTGAAGGATGTTAAATAGCAGACACAATATGCGAGAGTTCCTGCGAAGTCGAATAGGGAGCCACTTGAGTGCCTTGCGAAAGTTAGAAACGTGATACTTTTTAAGGTTAAAAACAAAACGAATACAGATATTTTGCAAACGCTCATGTTTATTTATTTTATTTTGTTATTCAAAAGCTCCTCGGTGGCATCCAAATAACAGGCATCAGCGTAGTCAATAATGGACTGAATGAGAGTTTGAGCACGGGAGATTTTGGTGTTTAAGGTTAAGAAGCTCTGGAGACATTTCTAGGAATGGAACGTGTAGTGCA
This sequence comes from Dicycla oo, assembly GCA_948252095.1. Classification (NCBI taxonomy): domain Eukaryota; kingdom Metazoa; phylum Arthropoda; class Insecta; order Lepidoptera; family Noctuidae; genus Dicycla; species Dicycla oo. The sequence goes on along the minus strand of OX411727.1, from coordinate 8,510,880 downwards.
CTTTACAACTGACTTTAGCAACATGGGCAGTCCACGATAAGTAGGAGTGCAAGTTTTACCTATCTTCCCATTTATAAATTATTAAAATAAAATTGAAAATTTGTAATTTATTTCACACTTCATATGTGACAGAACTTATGACCAAACTGTGTACAGTCAACGTTTATTTATAGGCAAGGATGTTATTATGAGTTTATTAAAGTTGAGTTATTGGATTACCATATTTGGCATATGGTGAGAACTTCCTGATGTACTACGATAGTACCTGGTCGATCGACCTCTGCTCGTGTGAAAATAGAGAGAAAGATATTTTTTTCCAGAAGTGAGATTAAGTATAGGATTTGGCAATGTTGAGCTTTTTTGTATTGTGTCGGTCTTCTTCGTAGCATGGCAATATAAAATGGACTCTGCCCAGAATTCGGGTACATGTTTGGCAAAGGTGTCGGTCTAATAAGGAGCTACTCTGATTTTGCAGGGAAGATGGTTGATTCTCAGTGTAGTGTTTCTCATACGATCGATGTTAAGAATGGTTTGTGAAATGTCGCATAATTATGTGTCGGTGTACTATAATGTAATGTGTTTGTTGCAGTGGGCGTGGTTGGCGGCGGCATGCCGGAGGCCGCTGGCGGCGAGCGGCGCCACGTGCCGCTGTATGGGAGACTGGTCGCCGAAGACCAGCTGGCGTCCATGTCCGCGCCTTCAGACATTCAGGTGAGCGCCACTGTGCGCGACCCCCGAGCTTTCTGCTGCTACCCTACCCCCGCCCAGGTAAATGATGCACGAGGCAGTTTGGGGGACTAACGTCCTGAACACAAATCAATTTTGCTACTCTCAAAACTACAATCCCGAGTAAAAAGTATCTGTTATGATCGCTTCTAAACTCAATCTCATCAGAAGCAGGCTATAATGCACTTTGCATATACTCCTCTTAAACCCGTTACCTCCGCGCGCCACACCTATTGTTTTATTAAAAGAGCCATTAACCACGCACGTCTAGACATCACGCGCAAGTAAATAAATTAGTCAGTAAAGTGCCACTAATTACCTACTACAACTAAGTTCTTTTTCACTGAAACACTAGTGATGTATTTAGTTAGCGATGAATACGAACTGGCAACGATCGATACATATCCCTCGTCTAGACTGGGTTAATTAATAAATGTGTCCGACTAGTGTTTCTCGCGCGAAAATATTGGGTTTTCTTCTTATTGTCAGAGTGAATATAATAATAATAGAAAACTTTGTTAGATAATCACCGATGTGCGCGTCGAGCACTCCTAGTGACGTTAATAGTCCCGGGACTAATATATGGTTATTACCGACAGTGATTGTGTTAGGGATATAATGTAGGTTCGCCTCAGGTGTGAACCGATTGTTCAACATTTTATTGAATAGATGTTTATACAAACCGTCTCGTGTATTAAGGCGTCAACATACGTCTCTTACTTAGCTTCATGAATGTTTTGATAATTTTGTATTCTATTCTACCTTTTATGTTACCTATGCTATGATGCCTTTTATTTTATAAACGTTTAAATTCTGTTTTGGTGGAATATATTTTGCAGATTTCACCTGAGTTCAAACACCTATGCTTTGTTTTGTTGTCTGTAGTGTAGTATCACTACTAACGTCCAAACGTCCTCAGCTTTTATTGCTTTTTTGTCTGCTTTTTGTATGTTGGCCGTTTATTAATGAATACTTCTCGCTTGCCCAGGCTATGCAGGCCCGAATACCACATCACTTTCGAGACCCTTCGACAGCACCACTAAGAAAACTCAGCGTAGACCTCATCAAAACCTACAAACACATTAACGAGGTAAGTGTTTCATTACTTCAATTAATAGGATAAAATTGTTAAAATTACTCTTCCGGCACGAACGATATCACAGTAGGTAGTCGATAGAAAATCGAATAACAATCGATCATCGCATCGAATAATTTGCGATTGTTCGATTAATCCGGAATTAACCGGTGTCATCTGCGGTTATTAATTTACTTACTCCGTACCATATATGCAACCGCCATTGTTGATTCTGGCTCGAAGCTATTAAACTGCGAGTACTTTCGTAATTATTATTTACGTGTCGTATGCGGAAATTGCTCATCAGCGATGCATCATGTTTTCATTTTTAGCCGTTGTTATTTATAATAAATACAGTATACACAGTTCATTGGTCGTTGTTACTGTTTTGAAAGTGATCGGTTCTGTACAATCACTAATACATCCCACATATAGGCAAAGAAGGCGTTACAGGTACTCACCACGCGTTCTCAGTTCCGACCTTTTTCGACATCCTTTTTCGGCAAATACGAGAATACCTACCAGCTCAACTATAAATGACCTTTACAGTCACGTGCATGTTAAATTTTCACTGCGGCGTTGGTCTGTCGCGCATTAAACGCTGCGTCATAGTTTTCCTTTACACGAGCCACAAATGACGTCACCAGAAACGTGGAAAGTTTGACGTAGTGGAAATTGTTTTCTAATGTTGTTTCAAAGGTGCACTGCTCCTTCCTTTGTGTGGAATAACGTCTTTCATGATCCGTGTCAGCCTTTACACTTGACTTATCTCATAGTAGATACCTACAGTTGAACAGTTCACTGAAATTGTGATTGCTAAGTTTACTACTGATATTGTCAATGCTAATTAAGATCTTTGTGAAACATCTAATAGCTCCTCAAAGACGGTGATGTAAAGTGACTGGACCTAACACACTCCTCATTGTTCAATAGATCACACCGTTTTATAGCCATTATTTTGACATCAGCTCCTTTTTAATCTTCTTAATCTTACATTATTTATATTCTCGTAAATCATTGTAATATTCAGGCGGAACCAAACATCATAAGCCGTATTAGGGTAAAACATTCTATTTACAGCCGCACAAACAAAGCCCGTATTTACGATCTAAAAATAAGTTTAACAAATCAGTGTTTACCCCAGGGAGCTCCGGACACCTTTATTTAGTAACTCAATGACAAAGGAAACACTGCGATAAAATTAGTTAGTTCACGTCAGTCAATCTGTGATGCTGCGACCGTCCGATAGCTATTTATTCTTAGTTTTGAAAGAGAGACGTACTTTTGCTATTATAAAATTGAGAGAGCTTGGTATCCAGGTTTTTGTTCGGTAGTTTTATAATCCATTTCCAAATATTTACTACTGCCGTTCTGGAGAGGCGGCAATTAATCTTAGTAGACTGGAGACACGTGGTGCCTCCCCTCGCTTTCTATTTATTCTCGGACGCGATTATTAATAGAAAATATTCTATTTGCGTTTGTAAGGTGGTCATTGCCCTATTTGGTGGTGTGTTTACATGGCGCCCTGCCAGATTCGTGACGTGTCATGAGGGAGTTAAAGGTGCACGGGTATTAGGAGTCTTAGAACTTGCATGAGCTTGGCTGCAATAAACTAGGCAAGAAAGCGGAAGATAAAACTGAAACGCTTTTAATCCTTTCATGCTTGGAATAGCGCGGCTTTCAAGAGTAATGAAATAAAAAGAAAAACATTTAGCATGTGATCTCCGATTTTAAATGTGGTATGTAAGAGTCGTTAGAAAAAAACGAGTTGGCAAATGAATTTCAATGCATTCTTCGTCTCGTATTGCAATTTTTAAGCGCAATACACATGTGTATTTTATTGGTTTACGTAATTCGTTTACGCAAGTGAAGCTGCGAGCTAAAATAATAGAGTGCTATTAATGCACGGACTTGTGCTAAATAAATCTGGCCGTTTGTACTGCTCTGTCAATAACGTGTAAACAAAGAAATTCCACACTGCTTATGCTAACTGAGCAGTATAAGGCCAAGTCTGACGTTGCTGTAACCGCTTTTCAGGTCAAGCAACGTCACTTTCCGCCGTTTTTTTTTTTTTCATTTTCTCGGAACTTGATTTCTATTTCCTCTCGGCCTCAACATTTGTTTCGACTTGATGAACGACCAAAACAAACTGGACGTTTCGTTGTAAATTAAAGACTCAGTTTGTTTCTTTGGCGCCAAACAATTTAACCAATAACGATTTGTTTATAAATACCCCTTTTCTTCAACTTTTATTGAAACCCTTTTCCGAGAATAGTGAAGAAAAATCCGCATAAAAAAAATTGTAAAGTATGTATTCGTCAGTCGGTAAATATTGTAAATAATCTTGAATAATAATAATCAGTGTCTGCCTGCCGGTAGTTGTCTATTAATATCACATTGCGGTTTCGCCGGCGAAGTTATTGGTTTCAAATGACCCAATTGCGTCATGTTTTTTGCATTCCGCTGACGGACAATAGATTTGTACATTTTGCTTTAGTGAAACTCGGAATGACCCGAAAAACAATTGTCAATGTTTTTCTGACACAAATTATGCATTAATTATACTCGTTCGTGAATTCGGTCATTGTTTATTTATACAAAAATAGATCTTTCTGTAACCTACCTAATTAAACGCCTCGACTGATATTCATCTACTTAATATTTCATGCAGCGCAATATTTTTTATATCTGAACAGACATCGCTGTAATGAATCAAAACACTAAAGAGCCGGAGCGTGTTACCTAACCGCATACAATACCTCATCAATACAGTCTCAAATGGAGCATATAACGCTGTGTGAAGCAACGACTGTCTGCCTGCACTGGATGCAATAGGCGACAATGACTAACGCTTGCGGGCTATGGGCGAGTTTCGCAACGCGTCCGCCGGACCCGTCGATGCCAATAAGAATCGAGTCAAGGAGATAGGCACTGCTTTAAGACCGAAATTTCAGTGTACAGTTAACCAGTGTGGTTGTCTTCTTTTTTATCCTTATCTAGAGTCTAGACTGATCGAGCCGAGCTGCGATTAGATAGATACACACTGATTTCTCCGAATCGATATTTTATCAAATGAATTGCTTCATCTGTATGGCATGGCCAGCGGTACGTTCGTAAAACACAGTTCCACACCAGAACTGTGACGTGCTAGCTCGTTTTTGAAAGGCGAATCTGCTAATGAGTAAACATTTATAAAAACTTCCTAGACTTGTTACATACGTCAACGTATGTAACATTTTCCCATCTGTATCCACATGGAATTTGTGTAAAAACCCCGCGTCACGAGCCACGCTTTCGCCCCATGAATATGATCGTGTTGATACGACACGAATGGCAGAGCATCAGCTGTTCGAGTTATCTGCTGGCAATTAATTGCGATATCGCCCATTCATAGCGGCGGTTAGTTTCACAAGAAAGTGTTCTGCTCTTACAGTAAATAATAGCTGTAAGTACATAGTACTTAAATAGTTGCGATCCTATCATTGAAAGTTATGCAAATATTTTGATGATTAAGCAAAACAGTGCTTTTGATAAGATTTTTTAATAATATTACACTGAAGGTTTGATTTTATGATAAAAAATTTATAAGGAGAAATCTATCTATTGCATTGGTGGAATGATAAGTTTCTTTCTCTAGACTAATCATCATGAGTACACGTTGAGCAAACAGTGTAAAGGCGCGGCTCCACCGCGGTGCACGGAGAGGCTACGCACGTGTATTAAGCTTCGCTTTGTAAGAAAATGTATGTGGTTGTGTCCACTGCAACCCACGGAGAGGCTACGCATGAATTGACGTCATTGATACACGCGTGGCTTGCTCGAATAGGCGGTTACATAGCTCAACGCTGTCAACGTGGGTCTACGTTTCCACTGGAGTACACGAATAAGACCCACGACTATGTACAGCTCGGTTATCGCAGAGCAGTTTTCAGTCATACACGTTGTGGAACGGACGCGTTTCGTGTTTCTCGTATATATCGTATCGAGGTACTCATAGAATGGCATTGGTACTGACTTTGCTAGACAGTTCTTCTGACGAAAAAAAAAAGCTTGCTCGAATAAGCGGTTACGTAGCTCAACGCTGTCAGCGTGGGTCTACCCGTGCGCCGTGCCACGCTACACATAGTCGTGGGTCATATTCGTGTACTTCAGTGGAAACGTAGACCCACGTTGTCAAACAAATGAATACACGCAGCTAAAATGCGCCGCGTGTCCGTGCACAGCGTGCACTGCGGTGGAGCCGCGCCTTAATGCAAACGGGCCGACTAAAGTGAGTCAAGGTGAGTACGACGTCACGCTCGTACTGTTGCCACCCGGATTATTGTACACGACCCGGCGCCGGCAGGCCGAGGTGCGGTCTACGGTCTACCTACTCTTGGAAACTCTCGCACCGTTTTCCATCAAGACAACAACACCCCAACTGCCAAAATGAACTCACCACTACATACGCGTAGCGCACAAAACGGTCTGACACCGACGACATTGTCTCGACCGCTTAGCGACAGCAGATACGTACTATGCCATACCACAGACCATACTATGTTGTATTGTTATAATTATATGTCTGACGGCTGGAATAGATTACCTGCAGTACTAAATGTGAACGCCGCCACAACGAGAACCACTACGATATCATTCGTTGTTTTTAATTAACATAGGTAATTACTTAAACATTTCCGTGTTACTGTATTACCGCGTGATTGATTTGTTGCAAACATTTTAAACAGAATTTACATGAACATATGAATAGGACCATTACATTTTATATTTTAATTGTTTTTTTGCTTACATCACGTTTATGAAAATGTTGATTGGATATTTGTATATTTCATATTAAATTATCACGCAATTGATACTAAAAACACATTTTTTGCGAACTCAAGATACGCCAAAAATAAACAGTTTCGGCTATTGAAATAATTTTCTGATTGAAAGGAATTAGAGCAACAACATAAAAGTTTCGTTATACCCTGTCTATACGGTTCGTAACCGACAGATTGCGTGTGCCAAAACAATGATCGACATTTGTTACCAAAGGCCTATTACGGAAAAAAAGCGCGTTAAGCAGCGAACAATAAAACTATTCGCGACCTCCCCCGAAATATCGCGTCAGTCTTGAACCCTGGTTGCTGTGCGGGTGTATATCGGAATTTAGCGGGTGGTTGCGGCCACGCGTCCCTGAAACACCCAGCCGATCGGTGCCAAGGTGTCCGACGGGTTACTAATTGCGTGTTAAAATTTACTTGACATCGCTCAACCTTCGTCGATGGCCAGTGCGTCGAGAGCTGTCTCAGCTGCTAATTTATTGTCGTACACAATAAACATTTAGAGATCTCATGAAGTTGGTCATTGTTCACGATTTACTCGGAAACGTTCACGTTTACGTTTCTCAGGTGGTCCTCTGCTTACAACCTTGTCACAGATAACCCCAATAGCGAGGTATTGAAACTTTCGCGGGAATGGGGACGTGGCTTGTCACCGCCGACTGTAGCCGCTTTGTTTAATTAATGAATCGTCGCCGTTATTTTCTTTCATGGATGTTCGGCCAGTCTAAGTGATCGATTACAAAATGTTTCACTTAACTGTTCAATATGGCCTGTCGTTTCATATGCTTAAAGATTTGGTAACGCTTCACGTACAATAGAAAATATGTCAATTGAGTTCGTTGCCACCAAATTTGTGAAACTTTTCAGAAAAGTTTTGAAATATTGTGTTAAATAAAAATTGGGAAAAGTAATCAATCAATATTCAAATGGTACAACTAAATGTTATAGATTTTAGAAAAATAGTTGAATATTTCGAATTGAAGTGAGGTTAGCTTTCTAGTAGAAAAATATTTTCAGCAAAAATTAAAATTAACTCATAATAGAAAACACACCTGTAATATTCACAACATTAACTAATGATAGAACAAATACATAGTTTATTAACATGGACACAACAGGCGTGTCGGTGGCACAGACTGTGTTAAAAACTGAAGTCCTACATGTGTAATTTAACGGTGTTTACTATGAAATGTATGTCACGCCCATAACCCGTCTGATAATAAAGTGTTTCAAGGAGACGATTAAATAACTATATGACTTATTACTGGAGATCGGATAATCGGATGCATATTTACATAGAGGTTTTGGCTAATATGGAATGGGCTTTTGTATCGAAAAACTCCCAGAATTCCGGGATAGACCAAATTATAGAATCGAATTTATATTTACTTACGTTCAGATGTTGGCTAATATGGAATGCACTTATGTATCGATCGTAAAAATCCCGCGATTCCGGAATTGATAATAAATTTAGTAGTTTTTGACTATGGAATCGAATGCTAGCTAATGTAGTAAGTAGTAGTAGTTATGTGATCCCGGTGTCCCGGTATTTTTTAAATAAATAATAACACATATTTAAGTGTTTCTATACCATGTATCTGATTATTTGTACATTCCCGAATTTTCTGGAATCCCGGGATTAATATTAAGAAAAACAAAATATTTAAGAAGCCGATTCTATAGTTTCTTAACAAAAATAACTTTAGGTAAATATGCACACTTGCGTGCACTATCCATTGCGACCCCACTTCAACTTTATCACCATCCACATAAGACCCTTTTTTGAATCTCTTTACTCGACACACACATTCCATATTGCCGGTAACTTCGGAGACTGAATGTCAATCAATTGTATACTTTCCTTAAATTAACGATACGTTATACCATTACTTAAGCAATCATCTTAATTTGTATCATTTGTTACGAAACACGGTCATAAAGTGTATCCGGAAGAGCAAAGATAAAACACGAAGTTACACCAATAATTAAATATCCAAATTCAACGCCATAATTTTCTGGGGTTTGCACAAAGTAAATTGAAATAAATTGTAGCTTTCATTATCATATCGTGGCATAAATAACGTGTTATTACAACAAATAATACAAAAACCTCCGGAATGGTTTCAATAATTAAGTTGAGGCGTGTGTAGTGTAGACAACCAACCCACGCTCCATGGGGCCTTATTATAAAACAGTCGATTATTTCCCCACGTACTAAATATTTTCATATTGAATAAGATGGTATCATAACAGCCATTTAGGCGAAAGCTCCAGGTAGCCCGCGAAATTCAAATTTTTTTACGTTTTTCGCAATTTGCAGGTCAGTATCAGATATGATTAACATCTGTAGATATTTACAGAATTATAATCATTAAAATCATCAATACATCCTATAAGTTCATATAATCCTAATGAATTACTATTTCATGAAATCTTGACATTTAGGATTATACTTACTTAGAAGTTGTATTACTGATTCTAATTATTATAATTTTGTAAATACATATAAGTTACAGTCGCAAATCATACGTTAATCAACAAACAACCTAATACTGACTTGCAAATTGCAAAAAACGTAAGAAAATATGAATTTCGCGGGCTACCTGGAGCTTCCCCCTTTAACTTCCATAATTAAACGTGCGCTTTCTGATTGGCTCCTGAAATGCACGGTGTTGAGAATAAAGCCAGGGATACACTAGGGGACCAATGTCCCACGACATGTGTCGGCGACATGTCAAGCGATTTTGCTTGACATATCTGGCGACATCGCGCAACTTATGTCTGTAGCGACGTCAGGCGAAGGCGTGCGACTTCGCGAAACTTCGCATGACATATCTGGCGACATTGCGCCACTTATGTTCATAGCGACGTCGTAGGTTGTTGGCTGCGGCGTACATAATTATAATTAAAAATCAAAGAATAAAAAGAAAAAAGACGAGAAGATGGTGGATTAGAAAGTACTACAACAATGTCGAGCGAAGTCTGGCAACGTCACGCTACTTCACTCGACGCGTCATCGGCGACACATGTCGCGCGATGTTGCCAGAGATGTCGAGCGAAGTCCGGCAACGACATTTGTCCCCTAGTGTATCCGTAGCTTATATATGGCAATAATCTTGACAAACAGACTGGTAAGCATGACAACTCGCAGGCTTATTACGTATCTTGCAGAAGCCTAGCGATAGCAAAATTTGCGCAATAATTGCTTTTTAGTCGCTTGTCAATCGCAAGTCAGTATGACGTATCGCTGATACATAATACCGATTTGCGATTGAAAAGGAATTATTGTGCAAATTTTGGTATCGCTAGGCTTCTGCAAGATACGTAATACGGGTATCGGCCTATTCTCCCGACAATGCGCACAATAATTAATATATTCCACTTGAAGAAATTAACATTTGAAAACAACCCGCTTTTATTTCACCCCCGAAATAAAGTCTTCATTCAATTTCTTGAGAAATATAATTTGTCGTCCTTTAATTTATAATTAATTTCTAAGTTTGATGGATATTATTGTGCTGCTGCCACTCGCTGCTAATTTAGGATTTTTGTCTCGAGAACAAGGAGGAGACCTTGGCGCCCTTAATTTTCATGCAATGCTTACTAATTACTTATATTCATTTTGAAATACCTGAAACGAAAATTAGACCCTTAATTAATCAAATCATTCATTCATTTGCCTTTGGTGATTTATTCAAGCCATGTTGTATATTTAGGACAATTTTTTAAGCAGTGCTAAAATTTTCACAGGTTGTTTTACCCATGAATGAACAACTTTCACTATGGGACCAACCCTGAAATCACGAAAAAAAATCTACTGTTTTATACATTTTGGTCGAGTAGGTATATATTGAATCAGCTGATTTTCATCGTGATTTCAGGGTTTTTCCCATAGTGAAAGTTGTTCATATTCATGAGTAGAAAACACCCTGTGAAAATTTGCGCACTGTTTAAAAAATTGTCCTGTATATGCAAATGTTACCTCAATCGGCAACTTTTTAATACTCATCATCTATGTAAATGTCAGGGAAAAATGCGTTTTTACATAACATCGAGTTACAAGTGGCGTTACAAACGCCATGTTCTATAATTATGTGTCATTGTGTGTTACAATCTACGGTTACAAATGTTAAGAATCTCTGGCTCAAATTGACATGTCGACTTAAGGACTATCGCGTTAAAGAATGATGTGTGGGAAAAATCTGTGAGTGGAAAAGGCTGCATGTAATGTATGTTCGTATGTAGGCAGTACTTCGACTTTCCTCCTTCACACAGTAAGCGGCTTTTAGCAGAATGAGGTTTAACCATTTCACTGCTTAATTGACAGGTCTGTAGACTATCTCTTATCTCTACAGCACTGTATACAGGATGCTCAGAAATTCGACGTTGAAGGGGGTTACACTAGAGGTCATTTCCAACAAATTTTAGCCCGCCGACTAGGGTTCGAAAATTAATGGTTTCCGAGTTTCGGAGGTTTTTAGATTATTGTTCAAATTTTCAGATTGGTCTCCAAAAACAAATAATTTAAAAATAACTACTTCTCTCTCTCGGCACGTATTTGTTATTTTTCTGACTGATGATAAATGAGTGATGATTTATAAAAAAATACATGCCCTAAATTCCCATAATTTCAGAAATAAAAGTTCTTCGAGTGGTAAGAAAACCTTCTTTATTTTATAGTTTTTTTTTTTTAATTTAGACGTGTTTTACTTGAAAAAAATGTAGAAAAAGATTTATAATGGTAGGGCTTTATTTGTTAGAAATGACCTCTAATATAATCCTTATTAAGGAATAGGTCGAATTTCCGAGCACCCTGTGTTGACCTATTCCTTCAAGTTCCTATTGTATCTATTATATTTTCCGACTAGCACTTGTCTGGTTTTTCTCTCTTAATTAACAATCGGTTTAGAATGGTGTCAGGGACGATCGGGCCCAACAGCGGTGTACCGTAATTTTTTTTTTTTAATCCTTTTTTAAAAAGAACCAGGTTCTTAATAATTAATTACAATCTAGCCTACAAGACTAATAAGCAATTTTAATCTAACTTAATTTTTTACGCAATAATTATTTTAAAACCGTGTACCGTAAATGATACCTAATGTAAAAATGCTTATCATTATGTTACTAAGTGGAGATTTCATCGATTGTTTTGTAGTTTAATGATTACCTTAAAAGTGACTAACTGTGAAATTGAGGGATTGTTTGTGATTTGAAATATTAAATACAAAACTACGCCGATGGCTGGCGATTATGGATTTCTAAATACTGTTAAATAATGTCATCTCTTAGTGACTAGACAGTACTCAATCAGTGTTATTTCTCGTAATGTTTAATTAGTGTAAGTAGAAGGCATCACAATACGCAATCCCATACATGCATAGCGCCGTACTCGGATGCAGTGCAGGTAATCACGTTTGTACGCTTACCGGCAATTAGCCGCCTCTGTTTTCTAGTTGGCTGTCTCCTGCTGCCTGTTCGTTGTAGTCGTTTGGTGTTAGATTAGAAATTAAAAAAAAAAAACACAGTTTGTAGGTACATATTTTTGAATGCATGTGTATTTTGATGACGGTATCAAAGTCAACGTGTTGTGAGGTCGAAAAGAAGCTTTAAAAGTCAAGTTTTAAATCTAAACTAGATTTTTTAGAGGACGTTACATTGAATATTTTTGTTGCATAAATATATTTTATTACTGCACTAAACTAAAGCACTCTATTTTGATTGCTAAACAAGACAGTCTAGGACATCAGCGGCCAGTTTTAATAGTGTTGATTTTACGATGATTACTTAGTTGCTAATATAAATGTTATCTCAGCGTTTCCCTAATAAAATAAGTCTATTAGTGGTGTTGTAAAAGGAATGAAACTGGGGTGGTAAACAGAGCCATCCTCGTTTAGTGCCTCTACAGTGAGCGTTAATCTCGTTTTTCGCAATTAGTTGGCGGCTGGCCTCTATTGCCCACCCCCGGTGGGGGTAAATACGCTTCATCTTTTTTACTTTTTTGTTTTATATTTCTTTTTAAACAGAGTGTTTTAATGTCGACCACATCTCTGCTATGTTTCATAGGTTTTTGTTCGATTTACACTGTACGTACTCTGTCATTGAGAAACTGGTTTCGTTCCAGCCTTACGATTAGGTATATGAAGATTACTTACCATTGCTGAGAGGATAATATTTTTGCATCCCGACATTTGACGTCAAAACTCCGTGAGTTGTTCCACTTTACCACCCAGTAACAGCTGTTTAGATTTTCAGTAAGTTTAAAAATAATACCTCCTTTGGAAAACTAATAGAAATAATCGCGGGTTCGACAAACTATTGTTTTACCCGAGTGAGGGTCACCTTTCGCCTCCAGGTCATTGATGTCACCTTGTTTCGGAAACTTGATTGGCAACAGTTATCGCACATACAAACTTACTGACTTTCATTCATCATTGCTGTTTCTGCGTTTCGTTTTCAGTCTCAACTTTACCGCGTGAATAATATCACCGAGAGAAATCGCAGCTCAATTGGGTAACAGCACAGAAAATATTGCTCGTGTGTTCCAGAAACAAAGAATAACTTGATTTCCTACTTAACTGATGTGATGCATGTAACATGCAAAAATACTTATAATTTCTTATGTATATGTTTATGAGTGTTATTACTTCATATTTACCTCGAAAAAATCCTTCAGTCAAGTAGGTGATTATCGTTACTTGTGTATTCGTTCTCACAGTCGGTGCATGCAAGGCCGCTTACCCGACGAATGAATCAGCTGATGCCAGTCACTGATTCACTGCTTCGCTACCGCACCGCGCACCTTGCATTGTCTAACAGCTGACTTTGATGTACCTCTACTTAATATAGACATTTTCAATGAAGATTTTCAACTCGGTAACTCATTATTCGACTTCTTCAACATGCTGCTTGTCTAGACGGTTTGTACTTTGTCTAGTCCTCAAATGGCGTTGCGGTCAACGAAGCGAATTGTTTTAGAATTCTGTAGATTTTGTAGAACCTGGTTTGAGAAATGTTGCTTTGAATTAAATAAAAGCCTTTGTTATAAAAACATATTAATCCAAAACATACATTATTTCAGTACAATATGTTCATAATTTCAAAGAGCAAATAAACGATTATGGCGTTGTAAATGGTGACAACAAATATCGCAATGCAGTCCAGTTCCGTCCAGTGTTAAATACGAAAATAGGTTTGACCTAGCTGTTGTAATCGCGTGGGATTGCGGATGTGTCACATGGGTTTACCCAACCGGAAAAAACTGGATGTAATCCACCAAAGCTGTTACCATAGTAATGATGACAGTAAAATGCATGGCGTTTATATAAATCGCTTGAAATGACGCCTGTCTGACTGAACATAAAGCAGTTATACTTGGAAGGCTAGAACGTTTAGTCGTTAACGAAGGGGTTGTTAAGTCCCATCGAGGCATAACACGAGTCTAGATTTAAGGACACTAAAACAATGGAATTCCCATTCACAGTCGACGCTCAATGAGTCAGCTGATGTAGCAATAGCCTCCAGTGAGTCATTGCTGATCTCAAACAGATACGAATATATAATACTCGTTGGATACGGCATGGTGACCGATCCAGTTGTCATCTGGGCAGTGAAAGAAGAACATGACGAAACACTTTTAGTTGCAACTTATAAACGCTGCATATTAATATATCGACTAGTTCAACGAAATGTCTGCAACAATTATGAAGAAACGTTGCTTCATACAGGATCACAATCGGTTTTTAAATGACATATAATAAAACAGTAGAATCCAGTGTTGTACATTGTAGAAAGGTAATAAAAAAAGTAATTATAAAATAAATTAATTTAAAATGGGCTTGTTTTTAGCTTTTCAGTTTTACCGCAGCCAGGTTTTTTAGTTTTTTTAATTACTTTTTTTTATTTCCAGCTTTTTAGTTTACAAATGTGAAAGATTTCGCAGATGATTTAGTTCTTGCAAGGAGTTTTGGTCGTGAGGGTTATTTAAAAGCTTTTTTACGATCTGTCACTTCGCTTTTCTTTTAACCATATAAGTAGTATATATTTTTGTAATCATCTTTTAAAACCCTTCATTTTGATACCCCACTCGATGGTATTAGAACAAAAAAAAATTCAAAACACAAAATTGCACCCCAAATCCGCCATTTTACTTTGTTTTTTTATTTTAAAGTAGCCAGTGATATTCGCGCTACCAAGACAAATCTAAAGACAAATATAATTTATCCAAATCCGTTCATTCGTTTAGGAGTTACGAGAGAACAAAGAAACGTACATACATACATACAGTTCAAACACATAACCCTACTTTTGGGCTTCGCCGCAGTCGGGTAAAAATAGAAAGGAGGTAACTAAAGAAGAGTAATGGAACATAAACCTGCGATTTTTTTCAATTCTTTTGTCTCTCTGTTTGTTTATTCACGATTTCCATATAGTTTTGAGATTGGAGACAGAGATTGATTTGGAGCAGAATAGAGGCATTGTTTCATTAAAATTGGATGTTGCAAGAAAAGTTATCGTCATTTAAAGATTTTTTGAATTTACTTTTATACTGTTAGACAATTTCTGAGCAGTAAACCTAAAAAAACTACTAGGCTTGCATGAATTCAAAATAGTATTTCAATTCCGACATCCACGCGGGCGAAGCCGATGGCAATAATAATAATAATAATAATAATCATTTTATTATCAGGCTACTGGTGCCCATAGAAAAAATACACAAAATAATATTAACAACAAAAATAAACTAATACATATTAAAAACCTTATTAAACTATAACTATACACGTAACGTTGTCGGCTAGCTAGCTAGCAATAGCTAGTTGACCAATAAACGAGAAAAAAAAATTGTGGTTCCGAAACCAGATGACAATTTCCTGAAAAAATCATAGTTTGGCACATCCATTTTCTAGTTGTCAATTTCGGATGTGATTGTCCGCAGATTTCGTAGCGTCCTTGTCATTAGCGACGTACTTGAAGCGATTATAGTATGGCCCGAGCCGAATGATTGCCTCGTTAATTCTCTAACTTGCGTGTCACCAATTTGTTTTAAACTGTGTCTGAAAAATCTTTAATTATTTGATGTTAAAGATGACAGCAGACATGATGTCGCTGATTTGTTCACGTCAACTACGGACAAAGCATTATGGTCATCAAGATTGTAAATGATGTAATGATGAATTGTTTCGATAAACAATCAGTTCTATGAAATGTAAGGCTTACGCAAGTTTGACGTAATTGATGGACGCAGCGCGAGCGCGGTGTGACGTTGACAGTCGCGGGCGCCACTGCGATAAGCACCCACTCTCGATTTCGCGCTGACGTCGCCCGTGATAAGGTAATATTCGCGTCTAGATTAGAACCACGGAGCTTAGGCGGACGGATCAGCGGACATTGCACCGGCCACCTATGCTGCACGTACGTGCGACAATTCTTAGTAAATGAACCTTGCTTAACAATTCTGAGAACCTCTTTTACGACCATGTTAAAAGTTGCATTACTTATATGTGGAAATGAATATATTTAACCATATTTTTTGCTCAATAATTAAAATATATATTTTTTTATCGATTGTCCGATCAAAGTCAAGTGGTTGAACTAACCGGAGAAAACTCACCTATCTGTTTGTATAAACATCCGTTCAATGCGATATGTAGAGAATGTAGAGATCACCTTTGCTATAGTTAGCGGTCAGAGCGATGCCCGATAATCTCTGTATTAACCACATCTTATAGGTATGTTGCATATAATATATCAAACATTAGGGAGACGGTTCAAAAAAGGAATACTGGGAAAATCCTTCAAAGTTATCGCACCTTTAATCAAAAACAGAAATAACTCATAATTTCTATTTTCTGGGAAAACATTACCAAGTTTGACATTGTCTACTTAATGGCTTCAATTTGTCACAAAAAAATAAAGAAATCTCTGTCATTTTCATCGTATCGAGTCGGCTGTTGGACTGAACGTCTTCTCCGTGCGAAGTTAATTCAATTTATAGTAAAATCTCAAAATATGTAAATTTTGAGTTATTTCTTTTTTTGATTAAAGGTGCGAATTGTCTCGCGTACTCAACATTGAAATTTAAGTAAAGGTAATAAATAGGAGCTTTCCGAATTGGGTACAGAAAAAAAAACATACATACAGGAAAAATTCAATCTAAAGCCCTTGACGAAGACGTCAGTACAAACTGTGTACAAAATAATATATGTACAAAATAATCGCGTGCTTATTTGCTATGGAACGTAACACAAACCGAATCGTTGAAGTTATCCTCATAATTACGTTTGTTGATCGGGCAACTGGTTTTTACCAATTTCGATAACTGACAATTAGCATTCTGTACCGGGAATGTCTGCATCCGGCTTGTATATACGTACATATAATATTATCAAATTATTTACTTTGCAAGACAAAACAATTTACGTGCAGCCTGACATCCGGTAGGTGTCATTATTACCCGGCACGACACCTAGCTTAACTCAATTACCGTTTGACATTTGAACCCAAAGGGCGTATTGTTGGAGCGCCCTATACATTTGATAAGTAAACAGTACTACTGCTCACTTCTGTTAAGGCGCTACCCCGAGGAAAATCTTGCGATAGTGCGTTATTCAGAGGCTATTAACTCTTAACATTAATAAACTACATCTAAACGCACATTATTAATGTTTGATATCTTATCATCCGATTGCACGTTCTTATTTGTTTTATGTGTTATAAAATACATTCACTCCTTGTAAAACAGTGACTAAAATTATTGATTGCAAGCACCTTTTGCTAAAGGTGACGTTCTAATCATTTGAGGAAAACAATAATGTATAGGTAAATTAAAAATCGAAATATTCACGTTTTATTTTTTTTAAAAATATCGCTATTCTTTTTTTTATTAAAATAATTCCTAAACTTAGTGACTGAGACTGTGCTGCGGGACAGTGAAGGACCCGAACGCTCAAGGTCGTTTGGTCGGGGTAGCGCCTTAACAATTACTTCTGAAGATGTATTCGTATCATTATTATAATTATTTTGACCTTAGTCCACCCAGATGTAACCCGTGTAACTTCCTTGTTTAGGTTCACTAATAGGGATTCTTTGCTTGCGAAGGACAAACGGAAGGAGTAACATTAAGGAAATCATCAATCCAAATTGGGTACAGTACAGACCTCTATGGTCGATTGAACTAATACTTTTAATCTTAGTATAGCGAATGGGCTTGTGTGAACAATGCCACACACGGCCAAACATCCGGCCTGTTATCGCGCGAAAGTTCGATAGAAATGTTCACGCACTAATCTTTATGAATGAACATGGTTACTATTTTATTTGTGCTCGCGTTTTCTCTAGCTTTACCGTTGCTATTTTTTAGCTGCGTCCCTCTATTTATCACAAATTTTCGCACGTGGTTATCAGTCACAAAAGTAGTGATAACAAGAATGACATTCAATAGAGGCGAACTCTAATTTCATTCAATAATCGCGTATGTATGTGATAATGTTGAAGTAGTGAGTGAGCCAAACTACTTTAGGTGCGTTACAAGTATTATCATCGCTTTATTGTTAATTCACAACATCTTTTACTCGTCCTTTTATTGCTGTTGTAATAATTTACAAATATTTATCATGGACGCATATAATACAGTACTGGCATCAGATTATCAGTCACACAAATCGATATTATTTGTAATAACAAGTGGCATTTATTATTGTTGGCAAATCCTTTGTTGCCAAGCTCGGGTCCGACATGCCATTTAACAGAGCCAATAAAATGTCTGCGTCACCCAATAGATTAATGACATTGTCGGAAGCGCGGTTCTAGATCTTGCGAATCTAGTCTGTTACCAAGCGAGGCGGCCGGATGAATGGCAGTCTCCATGCGCGTGAGTGGATTGCGCAACGGTCGGTGACGCAACCTGTCGCGCCTGCGCTGCGCGGGACCGTTGTTGCTTGTTAGTATGCAAAATAAGTGAAATATTCGTGTCGGCCGGCCATGGCATGCGCTTACGGTTTCGCTCCCTAGATGTGCGTGTAATTGTTTCAGCGTGAATTCGTTGTCGTTTAAGGTCACCTGATTGTCCTTTTTTCTTGGTTTCATTGTTTGAAAACCTTTATCCCATTTTATGGTAGCTTAGCGGTGCAAAGTACAATACAGAAAGGACGTACACTAAATTATAATAAAGCCTTGGTAAGATTTTACCGTATTCACTTCGTTTGTAGGTCGTATCGGAGACTAGGCAAATAAAAGGTTTCTTCTAGGATGCCTCCCGACTACTCGACAACGAAATTGCACGTAGATTTATTCTTCGTTCGGCCCGAAGTTTTGTCCCACATTCCAAAAAAAATCTTCCGTTTGTCTCATATCACTATTGAAGTTGTGCTTCGTCTAAAACTACAAGTACTTTAAAGGTACAGTCAACCAAAAAAAAAGTTTTTATTTGATATTTTTGAAAGAATAATTTAATAATAAAACAATTCTAAACATGTAGGTATAAATCATCTTTACTATCCAGTATCACAATCAATATCACAGAAATTGTATAATAATCATCTTATCATTACTACAGTTTAATTAAATATACAGAACAGTCAGATCTATAGTAAACTAAACAATATTTTAGACATGATAATTTTAATTACTGAAAAATTTACCGACCAACAATTAAATGAGAGTATCAAAACAAAAGGTTTAAAAATAATAATTTTAATATAATCAATCATTATAATAGTACGAGTAAATTTTCTCTCGCGGAGAAGTCAGAGGAGCGGTTGTTTTAAATAGTTGATTGATGTTAAGTATTTAATAATTAATTAATACATAACCCTTTTTTGCTGATTGTACAAACAAGTAAGTTTGGCATATACAAAAAAGAAAATGGGCCGTAGAAGGAATATAAAATAAATAGGACGAAGCGGGAATAAAATAATTAAAATTATATTCTGGGACCAGGATTTTTTTATGTTGGACAAAACTAAGTGGGCCAAACGAAGAATAAATCTGAACGAAATGGGAAGCTACTAACGCATCGTGTATAGAGACTGTAGTTTCCACGGCTTTCACTGGTTCAGGAATTTTTATTAGTCATTTCAACATCAATTGTTGTTACTCGATTCAAAGAGCTTTCCACTTTGTGAAAAATATATTTGAGACTTTTCATGATTCATTGTTTCTAAACAATTAAACACGTGCTTTAGGGAATTAACGAAGTATCGCAGCACGTGTACACTAATGTTAACCTTGACGTTGTTTAGCTTCACGCCCACAAATGATCTTCGTATCAATCGTTATTTCATAACAACTTTCTTTAATAGCTTCGGCATGTTCAAACATCCATGATTTAGAAGTAATGTCTTGTTATTTTTAATTAATTACATTTAAACGTAAATATTGTCATTTAATTATCTTAGTTGGAATGTAAATCTAATTTGTATGTTAATTAACGCTGGTTTGAGTAGTTTCTAATAAAGTTATTGTACAATGTGTTACGAGAATCCTACAATAAGCTAGCGGACGTTTGTTAATGTAAGCGTCGCCTGCGACACAAGCGGGCTGTGGAAGAAACTTTGCTCATTAGCCGCTACGCTTTTATGACGGATAACGCGGCGTGTCGCGAATTCGCGATGCGCACCAAGGGTTTCTGCATTCGACTCAGCCCCTCGGCTTTCGGCCAATTGTTGCGTCGATACTCTTTAACTCCTCAATGCCAGGTGTTCTAATTAGATCAACTTTATCGCTTTCGTTACTGGCTTGATTCTTTAAATGGCTCTAGTTTAATTGATTCTTAATTGACCTGTAAAATTAAATTGACAGCGATGCTGCAAAATTTCAGAGCTTTTCCTTTTATCAGGCTTTGTTACCCTCCTATTCGTGTACTTGTTTTCATTTCTCCAAACGTCAATGAAGAAGTGTGGAGGTGCGTAAAAGGTTGTCGAAAGATTTGCTACACATTGTCAGCAGCGAGAAAGTTAGTTAAGCCGTTACTTTACGTGTGCTCGTCACGTGAACTCGTGTTTCTCTGACAGTTTCACCTGTGGTTTCACGCTTCAACAAACTCCGAGTACCTATATGTTGTACAGGCGAGCGTCTTTGCTTACTTTCGTTAAGTTGCAAATTCAATTAACAACAAAATATTTGTTTGTCTTATGTAAGTACAAAAATAATGGCAGATGTAAAGTTTGTGATCCAAAATAGGTACATTGATATCACCGCATTTTATGGTATTTCTGGTACAGGTACTCAGAAAAGATACTTCTCCATCATGTAATGGTCATGATCACAGATTTACTTTGTTTGCAGTTTAAAGGTGGAAACGGAAAAAACATCCTCATAAAGTAAAAAAATCAAAATCGTTTATTTGCATAAAATGTGGTGGGTACAAAAGATGGTTCGCATAAAATTCAGTGCAAGTCACATTCCGCCATACAGTGATGGCATGCAAACAAAGTAACTTGGCTTATTTCACTCAATTGACACTATTATTTGCGTGGAAAACTAAATAGAGAAGCTTAAACACTGCTTTTTATCCATGAACAGATGAAGATAAAATATAATCCTCGTGTTATCGTATTCGAACTATTCGAATAGCGCAATTTTTATATATTGTGTCTGTGAAGTTGTAACAAAAACAAGTTTAATAACCTCATGGTCGTTGCCGCTTTCGGGGGCCAGGTATCAGATCATAAATATCTTGCGTGAAAAGGCGACAAATCAGCGCACCTCAAAGGATTACTTGACACAAAAAATAAGCTTGAATATTAAACATCTATTTATTAACCCTTAGTCAGCTATGCTATTATAAACAAAGGTCACTTGGTTTGTAACTCTACCAGGAAAAAAATCTGCACCAAATTGGCTCGCCATAACACAAAAATATTGCAAAGGAGACCGATGCATTCCGGGAACTGCATTGAAGCGCAGTGTATAGGATGGGCGATCCAACTATCTGGTGAGCTGCCACGCGGTATTGTGACTTGCGCCTCTTTGTGTTGAGCCGATATTCGGCTGCCAGCGACGAGACGCACGGTGGGGCGTTGGCCTGTTGAGAATGTTTGCCGCTGACCTAAGTGGTCAATAATGATCTGTTATACAGTTTATACTACGTATTTTCTTTACTGTTTCTCGATAACGCGAGAAGAAGTATTATTTTAAGAGATCGCGATACTTTGATGTTGCGATAGCGGTGTATTTTTGTATATTTTTCATATTAAAACGAAGCCATTGCTGTTCTTACCGCTCAGTGTAATTAAAACGGCATCGCAAGCGAACTTCATTATGAGACTTAATCAGTGCACAGCAAGACAGTTACCTTAGGTACTGAAAAGCGAGTACATAAAATAATAGTTTCGCTTTTATGAGCTTATTATTCTGAATTCAATGCTTGACCATTGTCTTCAGGTAATTCGACGTTACGAAATAAACGGTTCTAACGGAAGTTGGTGATTATTAAACAAAAAAATTAAATGAACATCTATCTTCTTTAATAATAGCATCTAATTATATAACCATTCGGAATCTGTATACTCACTGTGTAATTAAATATGCGCGCGAATTGATAGCAGTTTTGTCATCGTCTGTACGTGGGTAGTGCATCGCGTCCTAGATTGTCCGTGCTGGGTGGTCGGCCGGTCGACGTAGGATTGTTCTCGATTCGCCACTTTTTACCTGTTCATTGGCGATGAAAACGCCCGGTGCAGTCAGCCGAGATTACTTTTAAAACTTGTAAACTATTTAAAACTTTAAAACTATTTTTACTTCTTTTCTGCACCGATTAACTCCCTCGGCCAGTCTGTATTGCAATTAATTAAAACAGAGTATAATGAATCATTAAATTCGATTTGGCGGCTTTCAACTTATGGGACACCTGGTTTTTTCTTTAATTTTATACCAGGTTTAATCCTAACCTATACAAGGTGTAACTTAAATAACGCACAACCTCTTAAGGGGTCATTGTACTCATCATTATGAACAACTTTTACTATGGGACTAAACCTGAAATCGCGAAAAAAAAGCTGTTCAGTACATTTATGTTCGCATAAGTCGCCAAAATGTACTTACTGAACAGCTGATTGTTTACCCCTTAAGAGTTTGTGCGTTATTTAAGTTACACCTTGTATATACATATATTTGTAATCACGTTCTTGAAAACGGCTCCAACGATTTAGATGAGAGCTGGAATGGAATAGTTTATGAGGGCGAAAAATTAATCTAGCTTAGAGGTCTCATTTCACAATAAAAATAATCGATTTCTCTATATCGACGGTTAACAACTTGAGATATGATTAAACGCGTTTGCGGCAACAGTATGACCTGGATCGACGTTCAGTCGGGTGGTCTATAAATTAGCGGTCAGTTGTTCTATCGTTTGTCGGCGTGAGCGCTTTAGTTTTTTTTTAATTATTAATTCCATGACTTAATCCAATTTCTTCAACAGCTGTTTCTGGGAAGTTATTATAGGTAAATAATAAATAGTCGAACTATGTAGTTACACAGCATGTTACTATGTTGCTTGTTTCGTAACTGGACTTTGTTCCCATCGTTTGTTCCTCTTTATTTTTTCCTGTTCTCTCAAACATGTAGGTTGCGTTGAAAGGTACCTACATTGGTTAAATTATAAATATGAATACTTCCAAAGTAACAGAATCATTGTGGTTTTCTCATCTGAAAATATGTATGTATAACAGTTATGGCCGATATGTCTGACACAATGTTGAGGATGTATTAATACGTTTCCCCAAATGTCACTGTATCACTGGTATCACTTAAGAACACAAAAAAAAAAAACTGCCAAGAGCGTGTCGAACACACAATGAAGGATTCCGTTTGGATGAATTTATCCTAAGAACAAACTTAACATTGTCGTTGAAAAACATGTTGTCCCATGCATTCCAACTGCAAATGAAAGTTTGTACGCCCAATATTGAGAGATTTACCATGTTGTTTTAAGATCATAGACTTCTTATAAGTTTTCCTGTAATCTGTAGGTATAGAAGTATTTTCTGTATTTTTTCAAAATTTTAGGCTCGGTAGTTCTGGAGATAAGGGGGGGGAATGGTCAATTTTCTTAAATAACTTCAAAGCATTAAACAGGGTTATTGGTAAAACTCCAACAACCTCTTGTTGTAGTTGTTCATAATGATGAGTACAATGACCCCTGTCATTGTACTCATCATTATGAACAACTTTTACTATGAGACCAAACCTGAAATCGCGAAAAAAAATCAACTATTCAGTACATTTTGACGAATTATGCTAACATAAATGTACTGAAAAAAAAGTTATGAATGTAAGAAAACAATAACCAACTGGATGAAGACACTCACCTATGATGACACGGAGGCACTTTTGGAGCACATAAAGTAGCAGATACACACACACATACACTCTCACTTACACTCTCACATAATTTACTCTCTCATACACTTTCACATATACTCTTACATACACTCTCACACATACTCTCAGTCACACTACGCACAGGTATGCACACTCAAATTCCGACTACCATACTTAATTTTAATTGTTTTTTCTTTTTTTTTCTGTTATTTTTATACGATATTTTAAGTACATACCTACGGTTTTGTTACTAGATTAAGATATTTGCTGTACTATGGAAGAGCGGAGTCTCCTAACACAGGCATTGTTTGCTTAAAAGGAGGCTCCAAACACTAAACCCATTTTTGTAAACTGAAGCATAAATAAACTTATTATTATTATTATTACTGAACAGCGGATTTTTTTTTGTCAGGGTACGAAAAAAATCATGATTTTTTCTATTTTTTTAGGTAAGTATTTTTAACCGACTTAAACAAAAAGAGGTTATCAATTCGACACGTATGTATGTAATATTATTGGAATATTATTATTGCAATATAATCACATGGTAATCTATTAGGGCTTCCAAACAAATATACAAAAATTTATAGATGTATGTATTTTTGTATATATGTATGTTTGTATGTATGTGTATGTCCACGCATTTCTCCGCAACTATTTATCAGATCGTGACCGTTAATTTTTATTAGCTTACATTTACTTCAACTTAGGGAACAGTGCAAGTTTGACCAAAATCGGTTCAGTAGTTTTCAAGATATTGGACTGATACGTGTGACGGCCTGGCTTATGGATACGAGCTTATAAGGTGTGGTGTCAACAAGAAAACATCTCACCTTCACCTATGAAATTGCCGTTTAGTATGCAGAAAGTTAAAGTCATTTTTATATAAATATTTTTTATTTCTATCATTCTCTCTATCATTCAAAATATGCACCCATGCTAACGAGGCCTCATTTCATAAAATACTGATCCCAAGACACCGACTTCCCAAATGAGGCCTTCATTTCGGAAGTCGGGTGTCGTTTACGGAGACGCGGGGCGTCAGGCGTCGCGTGCAGCGTGGCGACTCGCGTCTCTTATGCTCTAATGCAATGACATATGATTGACTCTAGTGTGGGCCGCGACGCCCCGCGTCTTTGTAAACGAGGCCTTAAAGTAATTTCATAATAAAATTTTGAGATAAGTAGTTAATTTCTTTTTGAAGTCGGTTTAATTCTTTTTACTTATTTTTTTTTTTTTGTTACTTTATGTTGTCTTTAAGCTATGCCAAGATAGAAAATATTGATTTGGCGATAAGAAGTACCACAAAACTTTCTCGGATTGAATATAGAAGAGATAATTTACAATTTCAGTATTATTATTAGTGCTATAATTTTTCTTTTGGCGGCGCTAGTGTGCTTGAAAAGCCCTCTTACTACAGAAGTAATTTTAAATTACTAAGTGCGGATTTCACCAATTGAAACTGAACGCGATTAGAAGAACGTAAACCACTTTACGGAGATGTCACTGTCATAATTTTCTTTGGAATATTGATACTGACAGCTCTTGAACTCGGCTTAGATGTGCTGATCGCCTTCAGTTTCAATGGTGAAATCCGCTCTAAGCCTTACGTAAAACTAAAATCAGTTTTTTTTTGTGTTAGGTAAAGATATTAAGACGAAGTTTTTAAGTTTGATTTTATTTTTTGGTCGAGTTGTCTACATAAGTAATGAGGAATATGTCTGTGATCGATTATATTGTATTTATAATACTAGCTTCTGCCCGTACGTCGTCCGTATGTAATTTCTTGTTCCCCCGACCCACCAAGTCGCATCGCATCGCCCGCCCGCGGTATTTCTTCGTTTTCGCTTAGCGTTCTTTCTGCGGACCCTGTTGTCTATTCTGGTAGACTTGACAAATAACTTCGCCAGGTGTTTAAACTTATACAAGATATTAGAAGCCCCCTCGAGTCTTAGTCACTGCGACCAACCACAAATCTACGCTGTCTAAAACTCAAAATTTTGTTTTTACTTAGCCTATACTGTCCCACTGTTCCGGGAACGCCTTTCCCGCGCCACCTTGAACCAGCTCTCAAGGTATGCGTCCAGGTCATCCCGCTACCTTTATTTGGGTCGACCTCGGCGGCGCCGTCCATCTTCCCATTGTGTGGAGACTTTTGCCTAGCGGTCATCGTGCATGCGGCTGACATGACCCGCCCATCCCATTTGAGCCTGGCAGCCTTCTTGCCTACGTCCATTATACCCGTTTTGGAACGCAGCGCGGTGTTCCGAATTCTGTCCTGTCTTTTTACGCCTAGGATGATGCGTTCCATTGCTCTTTGGCATCTGCCTGTCTGAGCAACATAGGTTAGGACGGGCAGGATTCATTTATCGATAAGTTTGCGCTTCAAGGAGATCGGCAGATCACCCTTCATTAACGTTTTCATGCACCAGTAGCTTTTCCAGGCGTTTTGGATTCGGCGGTCAATTTTCTATTCCTACCTGTTTTCTAAAGAAACTAACTGGCCCAAATATATGTAGTATACCACTCATCGACATAATGTATTTCCTGCCCTCTGGACCAACGAGTCGAGGTAGCCAGTCGACTACCTCGACTCGTTGGTCCTTAGTTGGGTTTTAGACAGATTCATCGCAAGTCCCACCCTGGAGCTAGCAGTGCTCAACTCTTGAAGCATGATCTGGAGTTCTAGAGTTGTGGAGGCAAAAAGGACTATTTCGTCGGCAAATCTGATCAAAATATTATAAGATAATAGAATCAAATCGCTCAAAACATCACAATTATGCAGATTAACACGCTTCTAACTTCGTCTAAATAACAAACGCCCACCCTTCCCAGGGACGTCCAGATTGAAATGGATGACAGATTCAAGTTAAAAATACTTTACCTCGTCTATATTTAGACGAATCCAAACATAGCCGTCAAAATCAATATTATAAACAAAGTCCCCCGCCGCGTCTGTCTGTCTGTATGTTCGCGATGATCTAAAACTCTTGAACTGATTTTAATGCGGTTTTCATCAATTGATAGAGTGATTGATGAGGAAGGTTTATACGTATAGTTTTCCGACATCCACGCGCGCGAAGCCGTGGGCAAAAGCTAGTAAATAAATAAAATAATTTAAATTATACTTACTAATATGATATCAGAAAGAGCTGTGTGGTAACGGCTGCGACTTAAGAGGATTGTCAAGCTGTAAATTTTCATACAAAAAGAGATAACGTTTTTCTCCTCGTAAACATAGTCTAATTTTCATAATTTTTGGAAATGTTTTAGGTATGATGAAAAACTAGGTCCGTACATTTTTATTATAAAGAAATATTGCATACGATATAAGTTATTAGCATCTAAATATCTATATTTTTGACATAGAAACATCCTCGAGCACTTTTATTTTTTTAAATTAAATAAAATTGAATTACTAAAAACGAAAAACGTACAGACCTAGATTAAAGTGTACTGAATGTAATGAGACCAAAATTTTGTCATTTCGTAAAGGTTTAGGGGAGTCAAAACGTTATCGCCCGAAACAATATTTATGTAAATAATTGTATGAAATGTAGGTAATTGTCTCCAAAAATCGCGCCGCGTATCGGCACTTCACAATCCGCTTAAGTGTCGTAGGTTTTTGGATTATGTATGGCCCACTCCTCACAGAGGAAGCCTCTGTGTCCCAGCAGTGGGAACATTATAGGCTATATATGTTACCTACCATAATACTACTTATACAGGAGTTTTTTTTATGACTAGCTTAATTTTCACATGACGTTCTACTCATGAATATGAACAACTTTCACTGTGGGACCAACTCTGAAATCACGAAAAAAAAAACAGCTGCTTCATACATTATGGTCGTGTCCCTAGGTTTCGAACTTTTGAACGTATAAAACAACTGATTTTTTTCGTGATTTCAGAGTTGGTCCCATAGTGAAAGTTGTTCCTATTCATGAGTAGAACACCCTGTGAAAATTTAGATAAAAAATAGCCCTGTATTTAATTGTACTTTACGCCCATAACATAAAACGAAACAACAAACTCCGTTAACTTTCCAAGAACGTCGTGAACTCATGATACAAATAGATATCAGATTAGAGTTAAAAATACCTTACCTTGTCTGTAACTATCTCAATCGGGACACGCGATCCACGAGATGCGTAGGCGATGCGATGGGTACCATTCTAAGGTAATACCTATTTATAAACGATAAATAGAGCGAAGAAAATATGATTTATGAAATTATGATGTATAGAAAACAGTGATTGTGTAATTTAGTGACGGTACCGTCTTACTAGAACAGAACCTCCCACTCGCCGAGTGAAAACTGAAAATAAAAGAGATTTCAGGTCAAATCGAACGGTGGGTAGCAACTTCCTTATTACTACTTCTAACGTCATACTGATCACGAATCTGTTTCCGAGCAAGCGTGGTGGTTAAAACACAATCCGATCCCTACACGAGAATAATATAGTACGAGTACAATATGCCCGGCATTGGACGGATTTAGATGTTTGGGTCTTTAAACTAATATATTCTGATAATATCGTAAACCGGAAGTTATTATCATTAATTATATTTTGATATAATTAACTGTTGACATTTATATTTGTTAATGGCACTGATAAAGAATGTTTCTGCTACAAGATCTCCGTAATCCATCATGCATACATATTGTATCTATTAAGCCTTAAGGGACTAACTACACCTATGCAGCTCAATTCAGCTTTTGTCCATAGACCAAAAATAGTTTTGTATGGAACAACGACTCGGAAAACTGAACGGATGCGTACGCATCTCCATACAAGACTGTCTTTTTTTTCTATGGACAAAAGTTGAATTCAGCTGAATAAGTGTAGTTAGACCCTAACTACTATCCTATTCAATCTACATTTTCCTACAACTTAGTACAGCCGTACTTAAGCACCGAGCAGATCTACTGCCAATACTGCCATATGTCATATAGCCCGAATTTAGGGATGAAATTGGGGTCACCCACGATTGATCGTCACCTAATCCTATTTCTCGTTTCACGTGTTGGCTGGCGCGCGTGGGTAGCGAATGTAGGCTTAGCTTCCGATTCCGCTAGCCGTGCGTCATGCACTCGAAGCTGTGACGTCGACAACTCATTATGTACCACACTTCAGTTACAGCGTATGCCTGTATTTTGATCAAAATAAACGTCATGGGACTTTTATTGTTTGTTGCCGTGTTTTTTTTTTTGATTGGCTGATTAGCCTGTGTTTTTGGATTTTCCGTGGTGCTTGACTGACGTGGTGTACTGAATGATTCATAGAGATTTTTTATGCGAGGGCGTGTACTGCACAATAAAGGAGTGTACTGCACGGCAGCGGGGGACACTGCTCAGCAGTGAGAAGAAACGAGCTAAAATATAATAGAATAGAGATTTTACACAATTTAATAAAGGAGTTTACTGCCCAGCAGCAGGGGACACTGCTCAGCAGTGAGACGAAACGAGCTAAAATATAATAGAATAGAGATTTTGCACAATTTAATAAAGGAGTTTACTGCCCAGCAGCGGGGGACACTGCTCAGCAGTGAGACGAAACGAGCTAAAATATAATAGAATAGAGATTTTGCACAATTTAATAAAGGAGTTTACTGCCCAGCAGCGGGGGACACTGCTCAGCAGTGAGACGAAACGAGCTAAAATATAATAGAATAGAGATTTTACACAATTTACTAGAACCTAGTACTAATGTTAACGTGCAATACCAATAAAGTATCGATCTGTATGTGCTCCATATCCTTCGATACGGACGACAGCGACGCCGGTTGAATTCTAATAAACATGAACAAGCTGTAGACAGGCCTAAGTAATAATAATAGAGCTTCCTAATAATTTACTTTGCCTTGTATACTTCTACCTCTTTCATATATTTCCTCATTTACATAGCGCCTTCCTGTAATTGATAGTTTGCTCAAATTATACGATCTTACCGGCGACGTTGAAGCGTTTCGTACGAAATAACTATACGTTGTGCCTAGACGCACAAGATTAATTACAGTTATGTCTCCGCATTGGCAGCTTGTTATTTGTGTAATGACGTCATTATTCCGCCTTTTCTATTTTTAGTTTTGTGATAAAAGATAATTGTTTGAATGATTTTGGTGCTTTGAGTAAAGTTATGGTTTTTTCTGGCTTTTTTGGGTTGTGATGTGTGATGCAATTCCCTATCGTGCCATGATTGCAATATTTACATAGTTACATTGAAAAAGTCATGCGCTTTTCTTCGAGTGGGGAATAACCAGATGTTAATTTCATATGCAGGCGCCTTCATTGATATTTTTTTCTCAACTAAATGTATTCATTCCGATCTATTTATAACGCACCACATATAATGCCACGGTCGCCCCCTTTAATGATACCAACGAAGTGTTTATTAATATGTCCACGTGCAGACAAAGGATTTTTAATAAATAGGTACGATTTGTTTGTATTACGATAAAGGATTTTTACTAAATAGGTACTATTTGTTTGTATTACAACTAGGTAATTGAGAAGAAAAGTTAGGATTTACGTGTCATTTTCATTTCAAAAGTCAACCGCTTTGGAGGTCTCTAATTAATTGCATGTCTTTGATTCGCTATTTTGTTACCTGAAATATCCATATGTCGATTGCTGCACTCCCTTTACAAAGTTAAGAGTGACATCACCGGTGCGGCATCGCATGGTGGTGGCCCACGGCGAGACGAGGTGCGTGCGCTGCTGTATCACATGACAGGCCTCATTTACGGAGACGCAGGGCGGCCCTGTCCGCACTAAATTCAAATAAGAGAGCGTTTACGGAGAAGCGACTTTACACGCATTTGCTTGAAATGCAGGCGGAGCCCGCGGATTGCATCGCCGCGTCGCAGGCGACGTTTATCGCCGCGGCGCACGCAGCGTTCGGGCTAGCTATTCCTGCAATTCTCCGTTCTCAGTAAAACGTAGCGACACCCGCGGCGGGGCCCGCGGCATCGCACGCCCCGCGACATCGTAAACAACATCGTACATCGTACATATGTTTCTGTTTGCGCGTGTGATAACGCGGGCCACTGCACGCGTCGCCTCTCCGTTAACAAAAAATCGTACCACGCGCCGCGAGACGTCACGCCACACACATCGCACGACGCGCCGCGTCTCCCTAAATGAGGCCTAAAGAAGAAACTGTGGCTGGTGTGGTATCCCGAGCCGGACGTAAACACGGATAAGATAGGGTCAAAATTCAGCATGGGAATATAAACAAGAGTAGCATTGCGCTTGCGACCATTAGTTATATTAAGGGTCGGTACCAGGAAATCGATTTCGATAAGTTTATATAGAAAACTTAAAGTAGTACCACGACAAAAACGTCTATCAAGCTCAGGAGTTTCACGTGTCAGTGAAAAAATCGGATTGAGTATAAACCTTGTAGATGATTACTCCACAGATTAATACAGATGGGACACCCGCAAACTCATTTAAATAAAAAGCTACTCTTGCTACGACACAATAAAGTACAATTCAGGTCACATAACGCTTATTACCTACAGTTATATCCACCTACAAGTTGCCTCTCTTTTTAACGCGTAACTTTTATAACTTCTGACCGCGGCAGTCCTACTGAATTGGCCCAATGACAAGGGCCCGCCGCGTACTTGTAGTTTCATACCTGAACTGCGGAGTGTCCCATCTGTATTAATCTGTGATACTCGTATCACTAAAAACATGCAAAAAGCACTGCCGTATTTTAATAACTTTGGCGTAAATAAGAAGTCACATCTAAGCACATATTAAGTTATAACATACTTAAAATAAACTTTTTTGTAGAGCCTTTCAATAACCAAACAGCAAGAACAACATTCGTATGCTTACAATTAATTACAAACGTTGTCAGGTTCAAACGATCAATCGGCAGTTCATCGATAATTTTATTTCCGTTCACAATTACATGTTTGCGGAAAACTAACCCAACCTAGGGTTTGCAGCCGTTAATGGTTTCGGGGAATTAAAAAAAAACCCACAGGGTTTGATAACACTGCGGTTTGATTACCAAGAACTGTGGAGGGGCGTTTATTGAGTGCTCGACTGCCGACTGTGACACACAATAGACAGATGTAGAAAACCCGCTCCATACAACGAGCGAAAACAGCGCAAGCAGATACCGTATTTTTATCTCACGAAGCGACGACGTGCGCGACGCGAAGGCACCGCTCTTCGCACGACACGCGGTGCCTTTGTGTCGCAAGTCGCGCCTGTTTGTAGGAGCCTTTACTTCTGGTAACTAAGTGTACAAATACGCTGTGAATGTTGCGTGAAGACGAGTAGCGTCAGCAGTTCAGCACTTAGCACACACACGCACCCTCACACACTTCCGACTTCGCCATTGTCTCGGACGGTACCGAGAGCTCTTGTGGCTATTACACACATTCACTGCATGTTTTTGTACACTCAAGTAAGGCTGCGTTCTGACGACACGCGGCCGCTACGCGCACGCCACGCGCGTCAGCACCCGCGTCTAAACTAGCTTTGAAATTTGCGCGTGCTGAGTGCGGGCTCAACGCGTGTGCCCGCATTGAGCCCGCACTCGGCACGCGAGTCGCTTTGCGAGATAAAAATACTACAGCCGCAACGATCCAAAGCTGTGTCAAACGAATGCCAGTCGCGATTGCGCTTGCACTTGCTGTAGGTAGTCGCGTGTCCATGACATGTATGCTTGCTTGTTGAATGGAGTCAACCTTCTGTACCAATCTATTTTGTGACAGTGAATTATCAGTTCAGAGTTCCGATTACTGTTGACATTATACAGCGTGATTCACTATAAAAGTGAATCTTTATTGCCTTTTGACCCTTTCTCTTTGTTTACATGCTGCTTCACTCGGTCGGGTATTATTATACCCTGGAATTCCCCATAGTAAAATTTTTATGGAGGTTTTTTAATACTATTTTATGTGTATTTCTCCGATATCGTCGTCGTCGGTGTGGACAGTCGAACCTTATGAAATATCAGCAGTTTGTTAATCATGTTCCTCAATTTAAGACTACAGATGTTCACTACTATACATAAAAGTGCTTTTATTTAAATAAACGCCCTATTTTTCTTGTTTTTTTGCGTTCCCCTTCCGCCAGTTATATGAGCCCGTTGATAGATAGAATACATATTTATTGACTTCTGTACATCTTCTATACAAATAATTAATAAAAAGTGACTGTTTGTTCCGGATAATTTCCGAAATGATTGGCTGGACCGATTTTGATGGGATTTTCACTGGCAAATAGCTGATGTTAGGGGTAACATAGGCTACTTTTATTTTAGTACATGAATTAGGGCCCACATGGATGAAGCCGCGGCCTGCAGCTCGTTCACAATATATCGCTACGTTATTAGTTAGTACATCTGCATCTTGCACTTATCTAGAGTTCTAGACGTATTCCCCTTACGAACATAGAGCTATACGGATAGAGAAGCTATCGTAAACAAAAGTTTTGCTCCATTTTGGAAAGAATTAAAACTAAAGTTCGCTGCAGCGTTAAAACATTAGTTATGTTGTCTAACCAAACTATTAAAACATGAAGCGCTAGATCGCTTACAGAGTACAGTTTTCTCGCGACCAAAACGTTGTAAGCGCCGGGTATTTCATGGCGCTTACGCGTTTCCTTCAACGTAGTGAAACAACGTAAAGCCCTTATAGATAATACACCGCAGAAGAGATACAGCCACGATATGGCTTTTGTACCTACGAAACTTCGTTAGAGTAAATTCATACTCTATTTCAAAATTTATGTGTTTAAATAAATAAAAAAAAAATGGTAAAGAAGAAAAGTAAAAGACCACTATCCACTAGCTACTACAGTGAAAGAACACTATCTTTCCATTTCGTCAGAGTTGTTAGTTTATTATATGTTTTATTTGCTAAGTGAATTGTTTTTTTTATTATATGTATTTTATTTTCTCTTCTACTCGTACACGTTGTCTACATCTCCTTTATCCTTTGTCGTATCGCAGGTATGCTGGAAGAGATTTTTTGTCAGCATATTCTAAAGGATTACTACAAGGAATAGCTGACTTCTTAATAAAACGCTTCCAGCTTTAGTCGTATAAATATCACCAGCTCGAAAGTGTGCAGAGCACACAAACGAATATTTTGTAGGAAGCCACGTGTCTTCGCTTCTATCCCTTTGAAGAATTTTTATCAATTTTTCTCTTTTCGGATGACCTGGATGAACAAACCTGAAATATATAGGTATATATGTGAATGACTGAATGGGACGAGATCTTAGTAACAGTAAAAATAATGCAATATCACCTACAAACGTGCAAAAATAAATACGAATACCTACTAGCTCGCGTAATACCTAAGTGCTTACGAATGACCAAAATTATTTACGATAAAAAATGGCTAGTATTTAACTGAGCACCAGATCTAATGAAATATTGCACCAAAAAATACTTTTTACCACCAAAAATAATAAATGTGCACCAAATTTTTAATGCCAATTTAAAGTGAAATTATAACCAAAAATATTACATTTTGCTCGTATGTTATAGAAATAACACCAAAATTAATTGTTGTTTACCCAAAAATAAAAATAACTACCAAAATTAGAACCCCATTTTAATGTGAAACTGTGACCAAAAAATTATATTCCCATGTTTAGCAAATTGAGTATTACTTTTTAATATATTATCTATATAAAATAATTTCGAAATAAAATTTCACACTTTTCCCAGTAAATACTCGAATAAACATAAACTTACCGATGAAAACAGACACCTGATGATTCGCTGACATTTCTTGATGTATTTCTGCAGTATCGAAATACGCACGTCGTCATATTTTCTTAAATTTGTCATAACTTATTTGATATTATAAACTAAAAAGAAAGAACGTAAAATAATTATTCAAAAATATTAAACTGGTTTTAAAACAATTAAACAAATTAAAACACTTTCTAAAAACACCACGTGAAGCCTATGTTCAGACGTTCATTTTTACCTACAACCGGTTTTGTAATGGAACATCTGCATGTTTTTAGTCTATGATTGTAGATGGCGTGGCATTTAAATGAACATTTATCTTTTCTCTTGTGGTATTAGGATATTATTACCTATTTATTCACTTACCAACAAATTATTTTACATACTTGCCTTCTGAATAGTTATTTACGTCCAGGTTCACACTTTTCTTCGAATGATCGTATTTTAACCTATTATTAGCACCGCCCCATACGCATCCACTCTCCATGAACGTCAAAGTCGTACTACAGTAAGGTGTACGGATTGCAGTACAGTTCAGTCGAACACAGCGAGTGTTCGGATCGCGATATCTAGTGCGTAGTACATATATATCGATGCTTACGAACAGTTATTTTGTTTTTAACGTTTTCACTGTGAATGAAGTTTTGACCCTAAAAAAAAAAAAAATTAAAAATAGGTTAATTATTTTGTTTGCACCGATACTCGATAGTGACCATTAATTAAAACGTCTTCTTAATTATACGTGACACATAAAACAGATAGTTATTAATGTTTTCAATGATGAGGGAATAGCAGGAAAACCCAGAATAATATTTTTTTTTTGTTTATCTGCAACCAGGGACTGAATTACCCAAAAATTAAGGTACCATTAAATTTCAGTATGACGTCATACCGTTAAATAAGGGTTACCGAATTATTTTCGATACCGTTCTTTATTTCAGTAGCGGAATTTTGAGGTTGGAAATTCATATATTTCGCTAGAAGTACCTTTATGTATCGGTAGCAGTACCTAAACCTTAATAAATAGGGGTTTTCTTTGACACAAAATACACAAGTTTAACGTGTTCGACGGGCGCACCTGCGCCGCGCCGTCTCGCATGTTTTTCGGTACCGAAATCTTTATTGGTTTAAAATAAAGGTTGAGCTATACAGATATCTCGGTTCGAAAATTTATAGATGTATGTATGTTTTAAACTATCAGAGTGTAAAACATACATACATCTATAAATTTTTGTATATTTGTTTGGAAGCCCTAATAGTTTATCATATGTGAATATATTGCAGTTCCAATAATATTACATACATAGGTGTCGAACTGATAACCTCCGTTTTTTTTTAAGTCTGTTAAAAATATGGCATTAATTTGGAGCAGAATAATAAGAACATCAAGGCAAAAGTAAGTTTGACTGGACTGGAGAATTTAGTGTTTTTATTTTACAAGCAATTTTAGCTATTTACTAGCTATCCTCCAGAATTATGATCTTCACGACTAGAGATGTGCATTGTGCTGAAATGTTCCCTAGCGACAATCATGAAATTGAAAATGCTAATAAGTTAAGCAAACTCCCAGTAACCTGTATTTAAGGCATGACTCACACTATACAGGCTGAATTTATCAAGTGGGCGTGGACCCGTTGATTTTGAAAAAAAAAATCACTGTAATTTTTACACCATTCGATAGTGTCGCTAATAAGGATCGAATTCTGGGATGTATTTTAAACCTTGATATTGATTTTTCAAAAATCCAATGATGCAGTTTTAGTTTTCATGAAAATCGAGCCCGAGAGTGCTCCTTTGAGTACTTTTGGCTATTCCTCATAGTTTCGGATTTAACCATCTACGCCCACTTGAAAAATGTATCCTGTATTATACTGGGTTATTGGTAAAACACCAGCAACCTCTTAAGGGGTCATTGTACTCATCATTATGAACAACTTTTACTATGGGACAAAATATGAAATCGCAAAAAAAAATCAGCATTTTGACGAATTACGCGAACGTAAATGTACTGAACAGCTGATTTATTTTTATTTTTTAGAAATAATCTAAAAATAGGTATTGTTATCACCCTCTATGTTGTTTACATTAATATTCCTGCTTCTGAGAAACACACTATCGATTTTGTCCACAATGAGTGCCCTAATGAAAACACAGTGCGTAGGTAGGTATACTGCCGCCCGCCGTAAGGAAAACGTACCTATTACGTATCTACAGAAATATTGAAATAGAGGAAAAACAATATTTTGGCCTCTTTAACACATTATCTGCTTAATTCTTTATGCAAACGCTTCTTTATGCTACACCCTTACCGACCCTTATTTTACGATGTTTTCGAAACAATAGAGATGCACAACGAACGCACAGGTGCGGCGCGCCGCACTCGAAGAAAGTTATGTAAATTGTATGGACGCGCATACGCGCCGTCAAGCACCTGGTGAACGTCCGAAAACGCGCATGTGCGTCTGCCGCGCCTAATGTATTAAAATACAAAGGCAGATGCTTCTTTTAATAGTCAGAATTATTAGGTTTTCGTCAAGTGTACGCCAATATAAAAATACTGGTAGATTCGTCTTTTGTTGCTGATTCCGAATATGTAAATAACTCTATTTCGAAAAAAATGTCAGATACGTCTTTTTTCCTTATGATGGCGGTATAGATTCGGTTCCACAAGGCTGCTTGTGCACTACAGTCCTATCATGAGTTTTTAGCCTCAGACAGCAACCTTAGGTATAACAATGAGAATAAAGATAATTGTGGTGCTACGCATTTTCTTTTTTTTTTCTTTCAAAATCAAAGGTATTGGTAAAATAACAGAAATTGTGAAAGGACTGTATAGTCGACCTCGTAATTGCTGTACCAGGTTGAATGTCACTTGCACGTCATAAATCAACAAGGTCTTTAAAGTCTATGTAACAGTTAGATACTTTCAACCTTACTGAAATTTCAATGTACTGGGAATTGTTGAAGAATGAAATGAGGAAAATGTCGTCAGAAAAGTT
This sequence comes from Dicycla oo, assembly GCA_948252095.1. Classification (NCBI taxonomy): domain Eukaryota; kingdom Metazoa; phylum Arthropoda; class Insecta; order Lepidoptera; family Noctuidae; genus Dicycla; species Dicycla oo. Next base: position 8,473,202 of record OX411727.1, on the reverse strand, counting down.
TTGAGTATCAATGTGGGTATGAGTAGGGGATGACCAAAGAAACGATGGATGGACTGTGTGAAAGATGATATGTCTGGAAAGGGAGTGACTGCCGAGATGGCGAATAATAGAGAAGTATGGAAGAAAAAGATGTTGCGCCGACCCAATTAAATTGGGGCAAGGCCTGGAGAATGAGGATGATGATGTTGTCAAAAGTGATGAAGGTATTCCGAGGTTGACTGTACATGGAATTTGACTGCGGTTCGTTCAAATGTCACGTGATGAAAAAATCAATCTGCCTAGCCTTTTCCCAACTATGTTGGGGTCGGCTTCCAGTCTAACTGGATGCAGCTGAATACCAGTATTTTAAATGGAGCGACTGCCTATCTGACCTCCACAACCCAGTTATTGGGTAATACGATACCCCTTGGTAAGACTGGTTGTCAGACTTTCGGGCTTCTGACGACCCGTAACGACTGTCAAAGATCCACGAATGCCAGCCGGGACCAACGGCTTAACGTGCTTTCCGAGGCACGGAGGAGTCTCGGTATGTAAAGATGGTCACCCATCTACGGACCAACCCCGGCAAGCGTAGCTTAACCTGATGGATCGACCCATGCGACTGTTATTACTTAGCCACGTGTCACGTGATGATCCGGCAAATATATGGAGATTTCACATCTGGATTGGAATTCAAATTCCTTGTAGTGCACAATCAGCCATAGGTTTTCATCACACAATACATTGTCAGTTGTGCATACTTTTTCCACAAATTCGCCGTGCATCTTGGCAGCATTTAGACAGTCTCGTAAATCAGGCTGTCTCAGTTCGTTGAACACTCATTCAAACAAAGTCTAGACGAGTCAATAGCTAATATATTATGCAAATGATCTGTGTAAGCGCACTTTTGTAAATGTTGTACACGCCTGCTTCAATGAAGACCTCCAGTTAGGTCAAGATAACAGGTGTTAACTTTTACCTATAAATTAATAAATCACTAATTTTGCCCGCTGTGCAAATAAAACCCATCTGCAACTGTTATAATAAAAACCGACCAAGTGCGAGTCGGACTCGCGCACGAAGGGTTCCTTACCAACTATCTATATACGGCAAAAAAAACCTTCGTTATATGGGAGCCCCCTTAAATATTTATTTTATTCTGTTTTTTAGTATTTGTTGTTATAGCGGCAACAGAAATACATCATCTGTGAAAATTTCAACTATCTAACTATCACGGTTCATGAGATACAGCCTGGTGACAGATGGGCAGCGGAGTCTTAGTAGTAGGGTAGTTTACCCTTTGGGTACGGAACCTTAAAAAGCATTAATTTTAGCATTTCGCAATTTGTATCATCTGAACAGCCTAATGCTCGTATACTTGACCCTCATCACCAAGATAATTATTGCATTGTATAAACTGCTCTACTAAACACTTTCACTTTAAAATTAAACCTCAGTGTAGATTAAAAGGTAAAGCCTAATCCTATCACTTCTTGAAAGACATGTGCGTCTTAAAACCTCGTCGGAATCTGAAGTAACATTTGAGAATCTTCATGGTACAGATGTATTTCATAACGTTCGAGGACATAGGATCAAGTCGTTATTATGTGCGAGGAAACCCAAAAGCGTGAGCGTGACCTTTCCCTGGGTTGCTTTTAATGGAGATTTGTCTGGCCCAAACATGACCTTTGGACGGTTAGCCTCAAACGATACATTAATAATGTCTTTGTATAATACTAACTTATACAGTTCTGTTCATTTTGCAAAGGATGAGGATATCTTAGATATTTTTTAGACGACAAAGTCACAACAAACTGATTATCATTGGCGACAGCATTGTTATCTTTGATTAAATTCACAGAAGACCTGCCGGAACAAACAACCATTGGAGTTTTTATTTGCTCGTTGCATTTCAAAGAAACAATGAAATTTGCATCAGATATACGAATTAGCGCCATAAGGATACAGAATAATACAGATACGTGATTCATATCTTTTCGGAGAACTCTGAGAGACCATACATATGAGTGCAAATCATCGGCTGAAAAATCTGGATTATATCATGTGACTTTCTGTCCCCTAAAACAGCTCATGAAAGCTTTTTCGCAGCGATTATTAGAAGCTCGCATTATCTAATCACTAGAGTTTAAAATACTCTCAGTTTCGTTATGGCGGTTTGTAAATTCAATACTGTACCACAGCGCAGGGCAACGCATTAATATTTCACATAGCTCTCTATTGCTTCTCTAAACTATGAAAGGAAAAATGAAATTCCCGCTTAAATTTACTCTATGAACTTATTATGTAGATACATTGGTCTATTCTTATTTAATATTTAACGTAATATACAAGGGACGTGGGAGTGTGTACCGTTTTGTTACAAGATACTTTTTTAAATTTAGAATTATACTTACTAAAAACTTGTTACGAATGTTGTTATACATCTGTTTAGTTCGAAGAATAATTCAATGTGTTTTGCATTGTATTGTATACCTAACAATTTTATTTTTTATTTCAGGTATGTACCTACTCTGATGACTTCGATTCGTCATTGGGTTGACGTAAGTGTAAATGTTTATCATGTAGATTATATTACAACCTTCAACAGGGCCTTTCGAGACGCCAGGTAGTTAAAGGTCTTATTATTAGTCATAAATACATAAACCAATAGGGAAAACTAAAACTTTGCCGCATCAACCTGTATAAATATTAAAGCTCCACTTCCCACGGAAGGGTGCACGAAAATTTGAAGAATTTCTTTCAAGAAGAATTTCTTTTGAACATCAAGCCGTATGTTGATAAAATTTATCACCAAACAAAATTGCAATTGACAACAACCTGTTGCCATAACGCTTTATCAGCACGTAGCGTTGATATCAAAATTCCTTTAAGGGGGAAGCTCCATGTAGCCCGCGAAATTCAAATTTTCTTACGTTTTTTGTAATTTGCAAGTCAGTATTAGGTTTTATGTTTATTAAAGTATGATTCCGACCGTAAATGTATTTACAGATTTATAATCAATAGAATAATACAACTTAAGTTAGTATAATCCTAAATGTCAAGATTTCATGAAATAGTCATTCATCAGGAACTTACAGAGGTATATGATGATTTTAATGATTATAATTCTATCAATACAGATTTGTTACGGTCGCGAATTTTATTCAGATCAACATAGTCTGATACTGACCTGCAAATTGCAAAAAACTTAAGAAAAATTTTCTTAAGCAGGGAGCTTTCCCCTTAAAGATAATTCACGTCATTTTATCTCGGTGCCGCTTCAATTTTACTATTCTACATAATAATAATATCCTACAAATATTATAAATGCGAAAGTTTGTGAGGATGGATGTTTGTTACTCTTTCACGCAAAATCTACTGAACGGATTGCGACTGACACACAGATAGTTTATAAACTGGATTAACACAGTAGTTTGTTACTTTATCACGCAAAAACGGCAGAACGGATTTGGATGTTTGGCACACACATAGTTATTAACCTGGATTAACACATAGGATACTTTTAATCTCGGTATTACATTTCGATGTCATAATTTCCTACTTCTACGCGGGCGAAGCCACGGGAAAAGCTAGTACAATAATACATCATTGGAAGACCGCGTGAGTCACCAATTTTTATCGACTATCGACGAGCGCCACTCCTTGTTCCGTCGTCGGCTATACTTTGCACCGGACTCCGCTAGCATTGAAGTTTAATCTTGTTGATTACAGAAGTAGACATTATAAAATAATCACTAAGTGGATCACCGGCGCCCGTCTGTGTTTGTGCACAACTGTGTACGGACTTTTTTATTTTATTCGACTTTTATTTTACTATTTCTATCGTTGTTTACATAAATGTACTGTCAGAATATATCGCTTGATACGAGGCGAACCTGCAAGCTCAGCACATCGCACCGACAAAGTGACCGATGGTATTACGACACCGCGCTTCCGACATCGCAGACTATTGTCATCGTCTTTACCTAACTTCGGTAGGAACTGACACTGATATATTAATAGGTTTAATATAAGAAATCTGTTTTATAATTTTTATGTGAAATGTTTGAACTTCCAAATATATTTCGTAACCTAGAAAGGACATTCATTGGAGTTTCACGACACACACCCTCATACATTATCTTGTTGTGCATTTTAATTAACTTGCACTATTACAAATATATAGTGTTTTTTGGTTACTGTAATAGAATTCCATTTTACTGTTGTAAAAGAAAATATCCTTTCGCATAAATCGGGCAAGTTAAAAAATGTCATTAAAATACAAATAGTTATCAATTGAAATTGATATTATGTGTTCAAGATTTCTGATTAGATATCAAGTTCATAATTAATTATTCTGTTTTAATTCCTTTTTTACCCACGATGGCCATGGAGACGGTATTATGCGTTTGGGATAAGTGTTTTTAATAAGGGAGTCATAAAAAATCAAACCTGGCAATCTCCATTGCGTCGCATTGTTGGGGAAATAGAAAAATCTAATAAAAATAGCATGAAGGTAATGAAGTTTCTAAAATATTTAAATGAACATCTCTAATGTAGACTGTTATTGACCACTAATTGTAGACATTTTCTTGAAAAGCCTGTCTAATTTTTTATTACATTTTGCTATTTCCCCAACAATTTGACGCAGTGGAGATTGCCAGGTTTGATTTTATATGACTCGTTAAGTATTGAGACTACGAGCTAAACTTAAAGGCTTTAAGTATAATAATAAGAATAAGCATGGCTCAAAGAGAGTTAAAGTACCTACTTTAACTTTCTTTGAGCCATGCTTACCGTATCATCAAGAAAAATACTTTCAAGCTTAGTTGACAATGCCCCTATGAAAATCCTCTGAAATTACTATAGACTTGTCTTTTACGTATAATATATGAATAAAACACAATTATGTCACAAATTCTCTATATTCAACAGTGACAGCGACAACACAAATACTAATCAATGGTGGACAACGGTTTTTCCGCATGACATCAAAGTTTAAACAAACAATAATGTGTATAGAATTGATAAAAGAAATACATACATTATTTAAAAAAAACCGGCCAAATGCGTGTGGGACTACGCACTATGAAGGGTTCTGTAGTTGGGATGAGTCCTAAGAACAAACTTAACATTTTAGTTGAAAAACATGTTCTCCCATACATTCCAACTGCAAATGTAAGTTTGTAAGCACAATATTGAGAGATTTACCATGTTGTTTTAAGGCCATAGACTTCTTGTATAAGTTTTCCTTTCATTGCACTATTTTCAGCACTTTCGGAGATAAGGGGGGTTAAAAATGGTTTATTTTAAAATTATAAAAAAATACATTTGAGACTCACAGTGTAAGCCCTTTCATTCGATATGTCACACGATACAGTTTGCAAAACTTTTTTTTTTCCTATTTGCCTCCCAAAGTTGATGACATATGTATTTCTGTGACCCAAACACGGATGTGTAACGTAAATAAATAAATTTTGAATATGGGGGATATTCAAAATTTATTTATTTACGTTACACATACGTGTTTGGGTCACAGAAATACATATGTGTACCAAATTTCAACTTCATCGGTCCATTAGATTCGGAGCAAATTGGCTGTGACAGACACACGAGTGATCGTATAAGGGTTCCGTTTTTTTTCCTTTTGAGTTACGGAACCCTAAAAAGAAAAAAATAATTCCCGATTACTCATTGTATCTAACTGATAGATAAGTTTATTGCATCATGAGTTAATAGCGTGCTCGGTACACGTGCACGCGTGCTACTATTTTTAGATTTGTTTACTGTACTCAACACTGTGACCCAGTAATGACTATGCCAAAAATATTTTTGACACTAGTTCTCAGTTGCGAATTCCGGCTTAGACAATGTCCTATGTCCTTTTGGGTCCTTTCTCCTCTTTCTAGTTTTAATTTTCAGATATTTTTGCTAACAAACTTACAATAGTAAAATATTTAGTTTTGGGTATGAACCTGAAATTTCGAGATTCTTGCTTATAGTTTGGGCGTTGATTATCCAATAATTCCAATAGACATCCAGCCTTACTTTTTAACTTTTATCTTTAATGACGCTGTTTAATATTTTTATATGAACGTTGATGTTAAAAAAGTGTTCGTGCAAATAGATTTATTGTACAGAAACTCATTTGACAAATAGTAACAGTCGCGAGATAAAGCCACTTGCCAACTAGCGGGAGAGTTATGCGTAATATTACGTTGTCACCAGATTATGTGAACCATGATTAACGATTATTATAATGTTCAATCTGTATATCAAATGTCATCTGTAGATATTTTTGATAAAATATTTTATACTGAGTTATTCATTTAAAAAATAGTACCTGGTCGATCGAACTCTTCTCGGGTGGAAATAACAGTTTTTTTTTTTTTTTTACAGAAATGTAACCTAGCTAGATCGAATTTTCGCCCACAATTATCTGCCTAGCCTTTTCCCAACTATGTTGGGGTCGGCTTCCAGTCTAACCAGATGCAGCTGAATACCAGTATTTTACATGGAGCGACTGCCTATCTGACCTCCACAACCTAGTTACTGGGTAATACGATACCCCTTGGTAAGACTGGTTGTCAGATTTTTCGCCCCCCGTAAACCCCTATATTGCAACTTTAGTCGAAATCTATATTTATTTATAGGTATACTAGCTTTTTTTTTGCCCGCGGCTTCGCCCACGTGGACGTCGAAGATTATCCCACGGGAACGTACCTAATATCTCGATAAAAACTCACAAACAAACTCACTTTCGCATTTATTTCGTTTTATTTTTTAGTTAAGATGTATTATACAAATATTGCTCATTTAATAGTATAGGATAAGATTTAAAAAAAAAGATTGGTAGGTACCGACTTATGTTAGTAAATTAAAGACGACTATCGCATGACGCGCATATTGACTTGAGCAGAATGATTCAGCCAAATTACTGCTAGGCGCCAAAATTAATCTTATCATTCATGGAAACTAGTTCATTGCATATCAACCTGCAGACGTCAAGGCGAACCTTACCAGGTAACAGGTTGAAGATAACAAAATGTATTTACTTATTGATAAATAAATAAATATATTGCAGTACGCTATGCCGTAAACTTTGTTTACTTGATAAGCGGACGTTTGCAATCATTTTATAAAGCCGTATCCAAGTCGCTGAATAGCTTTATGTCATGTGACCTAGAGATGCATCCAATTTAAGAATTATCTTCAAATTAGAGAGGACGAACAAGTCAACCTTGAATTAAAAAAACAAAACTAATATTCATTCAGTGTTAATCTGTATAATAATGCATAAGTGCCATGGCCGGAAGCCATTGACAAGTTTGTATTATACAAATTGTTTATAATATTCCCTTACAGAGGTTGTTGGGTCTGTCGGTGCAGACGTTCTTTAGTTCCTTACACGGAGGATTATACAAGAACTGATGATATTCCCGAAACACACGTGGAGTATTCGCATTCCTGCTTGACACGATAATATCTTCCAATCCTGTCTCTATCCGCCTTCAAAACAATGTACACTTTGAAAAAAACCGCCCCTGCGTTACACGTTGAATTTCCGACGTCTCTGATGACGTTACCATAAGTAACAAAATGTAGCGAAATCGGTTCCTTCTTAGGGCCGCCATACACAGACTGCTTCAAGCTGCGACTGCATAGTGAACTACAGTCTTCTACGTACACACATACACAAAACCGCTCGAGCAGTTGCAACTGCTTCGGGTGGTCGTGCGGTCAAGCCTGGGCATACAATGACTGCTCGAGCTGTCGACTACTCTCGCGCAGTTACCTCCGCCCGCGCTCTTCATTCCACATCGCATGCGCTTCCCGCACGTTTCTTGCTTTGTTTCTTGAGCAAAATGTACGACGTAGATTGTGACGCGTTAATCCAATTAAATCGCAACAACTTATTTGAAATTATCCATGTTGCTACTGATTTGAATGACGAGCTGTTGCCTATGACTGCAAGAGCGGTCCGTGTATGTTGATCAATAGCTAACTGCTCGAGCAGTCCGTGTATGGCGGCCTTTAGAAACTGTGAGAAACTCGCATGTCGATATATCGATACCAGCCGGGTTATCTACAGCCTTGTTTGTATTGAAATTTAGTGGAGTGCTTCCATGCTAAGGTTATTCGCTACCCGCTCTTCGCTTGAACGGTTATCCGCCGTTCGTCAAACAGCCCCGGGGAAATTACGTGCCACCTAGCAATTCCTACGCGTAGTGCTACTAGAAAATGTAATTAATTTCATATATTATTTTAAAACAATGAACGCTTTCAAACGTCTGTGTACCTACGATACATGTACACATTTCTTTACACAAGTAAATGTTTGTTTGATGGTGGTTTCATGGCACGACTAATTAACATAACAACAAATTTTGACTCGACTACTCTTCCGAATATATTTTACCGTTCACTATTAAAGTATATACAAAAAAAAATCTCATTAACGGTAGCAAGGATTTCTCAAACACCTGAGCTGGCAGTGAAATTAAAACCGATAGCGTCAAACAGTAAATTTCTGATAATTAAACATGTCACAGGTTGTCTGTGGAGTTGATGAGTTGAGATGCCGCGGACGGCACGCTTAAGGCTGCAATTATAAAGTAAAATAAACAAAAAACACACTGATAGGCCTGGTGGAGGGACACCTGTCTCTATGAAACAGGTTTTGTGCGCCGCCGACGCATCACTCGCGTCCAAACCGTGTGAATGGAAATGATGAATCTTCTCATATGTACCAAAACTGGTTTCGGTGAGAATGAAGTATAATCAGCATTTTAGGGTTAGGATAATTTGTTGTTGCAGATAATTGAGCTATTATGTACCTATAGTTTTATTGTGTACCGACTCCAAAACGCCTGTAGAGGAAGCATAGTACCTGAATCCTCCTCACCTGACTTGCAAAAATAAACAACAAATAAGACAGAACGTAACACATGTATATCCAGCATCGTTTTCCACATTGTCACTGCTAGGATATAGATAGAGCCAGGCGTTACTTTGTGTCCCCGCTCGATCATTATCAATCGTCCCCTGAGACGCGAGGACCTGACGAATTGGGGCTCAGTGGTCCTGTACCAAGACGGATCAAGATTAGCAGCTTTATTACTTTCTCTAAACTTTAGTTTTGATGTAACCATCTAGATGGATAGATATGAGAGCGTTTGGTATGTACGGAATACTAGTTGCTACTCGTGAATCGATATCGAGGGTTCACGGGCTATTTGTATTAAGCGACATGTTTGGAACTTTACAGGAGAGCATTTCAAAGTTTCATTATTCGGAAATTAGAACATTGTAAAAAAGTATCAATATTTTTTACGAAAGATGGCCTATCGACGGTTAATAGTAGTGTCTATCTCCGTTTTTTACGTTTTTCACTTTTTAATGCAGGTAGATATGATAATAACTCAATATCGGCCAGGATGTCGCTTAATACAAATAGCTCGTGAACCCTTTATATAATGTTGTGTATTAGTAAATCAGGCGAACGCTGATTTCAGACTTATATTAATTACTATCTGACCCGACAGACGTTTTCCTGTCCAAATTTCAATATTCATACAAAAAAGTACCTACAGTTTTTCCCGAATTTGAAGATTTTCCGAGTAATTTTTCCAAAATTTCTTTCCGTAAGAACTCCTGATTAGGAGTCAGACTATTAAGAATAATAGCCAAATTGGTCCAGCGGTTCTCAAGGTATGCGCTTCCTTACCAACGAACAGCATTTCATTTTTATAATTTAATAAGTCCAGGTGTCCTCAAGATGTTGTACTTCGCCGATGTTAGTGATGTCCAAGATAAACAGAAAGAATAACAGTAAAATTAGGACAATAGCAAATGAAAAGAAGACCGCAATTTTAACCGTCTTTTACTCAAGTGCACATGCAAAAACGGTACATTCCCGTAAATAATTTAACCAATACTTGTTTGCGTTTATATCCCATTGTGAAGTCAGCAACCGTTGCAAAATGTACGTGATAAATATTTTTAAAGAGACTCACAGTAAATTGCATAGGCACAAAGTGAAATAAATACCTGTTGTCGGGAATCCCCCGGCACGGCGCCGAGCCATGGCGTGATCAAACTTATTCCACTGTACACGAAACTTATGGTTTCGGCTGTAAAATTTAACTAAATATTAAGTACTCTGTTTAATCGCGGCTAATTGCCATAGTTTTCGAATTATTGGGCGAATGCGTTCCGCTTTTGAATTTGTAGATTTTGAACTGTACTTAGTTGTGAGTTCCTTTATGCATCCCGTATAAAATGAATGAATGAAATGCACCGACCCCAGCGTGGTTTGACCAGACTCGATTATTCGAATGAACCCAAAGATTCACACTAGCCCCTATTGCCTCATGTTACATGGTGCAACAGAGACCATTGCATATCAAAGAGTAGACCGGGAGGCGCGATAATGGTAGGGTAGACAGGCCCTTAGGATATGGAGGGATAAAGAGCCTACCGAGTATGCACCCTATAGCAAGCATTGGAATAGTCGAGAGACGGGCGATATAATTATGGATGGGCTCTTTTTACGACGTCGCCGCCAGGTTGCTTCTAGTCCAGCTTCCGCGGTGAATCTTTAGGCGGTTAAACTGCGGTTTCTACTCTTTTTATGTCACTGCATATTACACGTTGCTGTTTCCAAATTCTTCGTCTAAGGTCTCTCTGCTATCCGTTTCAGGTTTCTGGTAAATCTCATTAGTAGCCTTTTGATCTTATTTCTTTCTTCAGCCGTGTGCATACTGTATAAAAGTATGAAAATAAAATTATAAGGGGTGTATAAAAATATTTCGCGTAGACTTTACGACTATGTCAGTAAGCTTAATAGCTGCTTCAGTGTTAAGCTGGTGTCATTATGTGCAGATTTATGTGTAGCTCTTGCTGAGCTAACCCTGAAAATGTCGGTCAAAGTTGAAAACCTCGACCTGGCTGAATTTACTGTTCTGTATGCAGAATCAGTTATAAACTTTAGGTCTCCTTGGCTTTTAATACCTACGTTTTTATTGTGGCTTGATAACTTTATTATTTTTTTATTATTGCGGCTTATGTATTTGTACGTAACCTCGTTGTATTTATAGAAATAATTAACCTGTTACTCTTATCTGATATACAAGTGACAGACGTCAACTAAGTCATTTGCCTTGTTAGTATAGTTTAAACTCTTTATAACGTCTTTCGATATAACGTAAAACTTCATGTATCGTAGAAATTTGTAGAGGTGCCGTTTCTAAGAAGGACACCTGTCGTAAAGAGCCGCCATTCTTTTATTATTTTTAATTGCCTAGAACACGTGTGACATTACTTTTGGATTGCATTGTCTTTAGGAACTTTGGCCCCAGTTACTAAACACACTGGACACTGATCCTATTATCAGTCGTAAACCAATAAATAAATAATAATACAACCCTAATCTCTTCAAAGTGAGAGTGCGCAGGCTTCTCCTGGGTAAGCTCACTCCATCGTCGACTTTGACACCTTCTACCGACTAGAGTCAAGGGCAAACCCATCTCAAAAAAAAAAAAAAAAATGTAAAAAGTATTGTCATTACTAATTGGTTGTTTCTCTTTCGTCACTCCACATAACGAAAACTCCCTTGAGTTTCGCTATAGTTTCCACTGTAATTAAAATTATCCGATATCCAATTAAATAAATATGAAATAAAGCTAACCTCTTTTCCTCTTTTTTTTTCGAGATAATTCCCACGATAATTTGTTAATACTCAAAGAATTGCAATGTTTTTCACCGCGCATAACGATATCAAATGCAATTTTTACGAAGTTCTCGTGCTATATTCACACCTTTGCAAAAAAAAAAAAAAATGGGCACCTTACAGTCACTGGCTTTTCTATGGATAATATTAATATTTTTAGTATGTCAGCATAAATGACTAGAAATTTCATATTATCAATGAGAATATAGTTTTTAACACTTAAATCTTGGAATCGGTGTTTTAGTCAATGTAAACAGAGAGCCGTGTTAAAATGGACATTTTTATGGGTACAATGGTATAATGAAGTTGAAGACTACGAGTATTTTTAAGTTGACCTCCACTTGCAGCCATTATGGCATGTAATCGTCTTGGCATGCTTTCCACTAGGCTTTTGATGGTGTGTCCTGTGGAATGTGTTCCCACTCAGCCGAGATCACACGTTTAAGCTCTCTGATGTTTTGTGGAAGTGGTTGGACAGATCGTACTCGCCTTTTTAGGAGATCCCAGACGTGCTCTGTAGGGTTAACATCGGGGCTCCGAGCTGGCCAATTAAAACGACGAATACCGACCTCTTGCATAATAGGTTGGGGAAAAAGTTTCTTCGCATTTTTTAAGAAAATTCAAAACATTTTTTAATATAGTTTATTTACATTTAATTAAAGTATGTAGGTACCATTTTGTTCGATAACTTTTTGCCATCTTGTAGGTAGGGACATGATCCCATTGCTATAGAAATTTTGGGACTTCTGGTCAAAATACCGCGACAAGTGGTTTTGGCAGTCCTCTCGTGATGTTAACCTGACACTGCCTAAAGAATTCTGAAGAGACCGAAACAGGTGGAAATCTGAAGGTGCAAGGTCAGGACTATACGGCGGATGCATTAACACCTCCCAGCCAAACTCTCTTAATTTTTGCTGAGTGGCTAAAGATGTGTGAGGTCTAGCGTTATCATGATGAAAAACCACACCCCTTCTGTTGATTAATTCCGGCCGCTTTCTCTCAACATCTTGCTTTAATCTCATCAGTTGTTCGCAGTAGAGTTCAGAATCGATGGTCCTGCCTGGTGGTAACAGCTCATAATGAATAATGCCCTTCCAATCCCACCACACACACAGCATCACCTTGTTGCGAGTTAACCCGGGTTTCGCCACAGTCTGTGAAGCCTGACCGGCCTTTGACCACGACCTTTTTCGCACGTTCTTGTCATACGTGATCCACTTTTCATCACCAGTTATCAGCTTCTTCAAAAATGGTTCGGTTTCATTACGTCGTAATAAAGAATCACAAATGAGTACACGGTTCATTAGGTTTCTTTCAGTGAGCTCGTGAGGTACCCAAATGTCGAGCTTTTTTGTGTACCCAGTTTTTTTCAAATGCGCCAAAACTGTTTTGTGGTCAATTTCCAGTTCTTCAGCTACGTCGTAACTACTGATATGCCGATCTTGCTCCACTTTTTCAAAAATGGCGTCCATTTTATCCGTAATAGGGCGACCAGAGCGACGTGCATCTTTGACATCAAAATTTCCGGATTGAAAACGCTTAAACCAAATTATGTGCTACTCTCACAGACACTACACTAGGTCCATAAACATCGCAAATTTTTTTCGCGGCTTGCGTTGCATTTTTATCTTTTTTGTAGTAAAATTTTAAAATGTATCGAATTTCTTCATTAGATTCACTCATCTTGACGGTACGAAAAACAAACGAAAATCACACATTTTCCTAATTTGAATTTGGAATTATGTTCTTTAAAATTTAAACTTTCAATGATACCAAAACCAGCCAGATACAAATAGTATAGCCAAAGAGCTTTTATTATAAGTTCATACATACTATAATGCGAAAAGACTTTTCCCCAACCTAATATAAGCATCTACGTCGCCAGAACGGTGGGCCCCAGCATTATCGTCCATGTAAATGGCATCTTCACCAATTACAGTCAGTGCGGGTTGTGCATGTTGACAAAGGATATCTGTTATGTACCTTTGCGCTTTTAGTGAGCCATTTTCAATGAATACTATCTCGGTACTATAGTTGGAAGTAACGCCCGCCCAAAACATAATGGACCCTCCACCATAAGAGGTGATTTCTTCATAACGCGTCGGCATAGCGTTCCGCTGGTCTTCGTAACACTCGCCGACGTCGGTCCGCACCATTCAGACAAATTCGAGCCTCATCGGAGAAGAGTACGCTACTACAGTTACCTAGTGTCCAAGATAGACTATTTCTAGCGAACCTCAATCGAGCAATCCTGTGCTCACGGAGTAACTTGGGGGCCCGCGCTAGTCGTCAACTGCGTATATCAGCCGCTAAAAGCCTCCTCCTCACTTCCATATGCTAACTTGTGCTTCTCGTACCTCTTCAAGGTTTCTTTTGAGGTCTATGTAACTGCGTTTGCGGTTCCTCAGCGCCTGAGTCACTAAAAAGCAGTCGTCTCGTGGCTGTGTGCAGTGTTTTCTCCCACAACCTTGCCTTCTCTGAACGGAACCTGTCTCTTGGTATCAAGTCCAGGTGCTTTGAACGGTTGAACGACCCACGTTTAACCTCTGTGAGACATTGGCTACACCCCTCTTCCAGCAATGCTATAATTTTACTAGCTCTTATCGCTTTTTCTGTCATTACAATCGACACAAAGATATCTGGTTTAAGTCACAATAAGGCAGAATTATGCGACAAACAAATTATTCTACTAAAAATAACGAGAAGTTAGTTTTAGTTACCTGATAACCTTTTAACCGCCAACCCGCGAACAGTAAGTAAAAGTTAGCTTTACTTAAGAAAAGTGTTTTTGGCGTGGGTTCCACTATATACTGGGTGACTTTCTTTTACCGTCTTGAAAAAAATAGGGAACGGAAATGATATGACATACCTAGTTTTTTTTTTTTAATATCGAAATTCAAATCATACGCACTATGCAGAGGGTGCGTTTTAACGATCTACGAATAACGTTTTTTTTTTTCAAAATTTCTATGTTTATTGTTCTAGTTTACTTCAAATGTGTAGTGTTTATTGATAGAGCAATTTCTGTCTAAGGTATTGACAAAACAAAAAAAAACTAGGTATGCCATATAGGCTTCTACTCCATTCCGTTCTTTTTTTTTCGACCTTTTCTTAATAGGAAAACTACTTGCTGAAACTTAGGGCCTGTTTTTTGATCCGTAGTTAACTCGACCAATGGTTAAACATAGTAACAAATGGTTGAATTTTAGCTAAATGTGAAAGGCAAATGGCAAGGCAGAGGTGCGAAGGCAAGGTGAATGTATTCATGTTACCTCATTTACATTAAATAATAGGAACTAATGGCATAACTCATTCATGTTTAGCATTTCACATTTAGCCAAAATTCACCCATTAGTTACTATGTTTAACCATACCAATTTACAAACTGACAAACAAACATATTTTACCTTTAATAATGTTAAGTATATATTTTTATTTTATTTATTCGGAAGAACCAACAATTACACATTATATATTACAAATAAATAGTACATAAGGAGTTTTACAAATGTGCAAACATCAAGGTTCTTCACAGGTAATTTGAAAGACGGTAAAATACAACATCCAGTATATAACAAAATACCAGACATCTTAAAAAATCTTCCAATCCAAATGTTTAATAAAAAATTATTAAATGGACTTCAAAAAGAAATTAACTCAACATTATGAAATAACTTTAATTTCGGAAGTCCGGTGTCTTGGGATCTGTATTTTGGTTTTTGTTTGCCACCGCCTTCCGAAATTAAAGTTATCTCATAATTTTGAGTTAATTTCTTTTTGAAGTCGATTTAATTTTATTAAATCATTTTTTGTTTTATTATTTTTAGTTTTTAGTAAAAAGTGGAATATTTGTTTGTAATAAGTAGTTAATAGTTGTTATACACCACACCCGTAGCTCCGTATCAATAAGCCAGGCCGTCACACTCGCGTATTAGTCCATTATCTTGAAAACTACTGAACCGATTTTGATGAAACTTTCTGTGCTCTAAGTTGAAGTAAATGTAAGCCAACAAAAAAAAAGAATTTTTACGATCCGATTAATGGTTTCGGAGAAATGCGTGAACAAACATACTTACATCTATAAAATTTTGTATATTTGTTTAGAAGCCGTAATAGATTATCATAATTATGTGAATATATTGCAGTTCCAGTAATGTTACATACATACGTGTCGAATTGATAACTCCTTTTTTGAAGTCGTTAAAGAGAAACTGACTGCCCTATTACTGGATAAGTGTTATTATCCAATTAATGTTTTTTTAAATGACACTACATTTTAGATGTAATATGTGACATTATGTATTTCCTTATTTTTATTATGCTAGCTATAAAATGTATTTTTTTTTTTGACAATTTTAATTTGACTGACGTGTTTTTTTTTTTTTTTGTAAATTTTAATTTCAATGTTTGCATGCCTATTGAGGTAGATTCTACAGAGATCGCAAAACTTAGTAAACATCTTATTTTATGTACCTACTTTCTTAGCAAATAAACGATTATGTCACAGACTGAAAAAAGGATTATTATTTTTTAAAACAAAAGTTTCGTCTTTGGAATTAACTTTTTTTCATACCCAGACTCTTTATTAAATGCCAGTAATATAGAGTGGCTATTAAAATTTCTTTAGAACTAAATTATTACCGAAAACCGGCCAAGTGCGAGTCGGACTCGCGCACAAAGGGTTCCGTACATTATCTATAAAAAAATCACGTTTGTTGTATGGGAGGAATATTTTATTCTGTTTTTTATTAGTATTTGTTGTTATAGCACAAACAGAAATACATCATCTGTGAAAATTTCAACTGTCTAACTATCACGGTTCATGAGATACAGCCTGGTGACAGACGGACAGCGAAGTCTTAGTAATAGGGTCCCATTTTACCCTTTGGGTACGGAACCCTAAAAATCAAAACCGCCTTTTTTTTTGCAAAGGAGAGTATATAATCGGCGTGTTGTTAGACCCAGTACGTGCCGAGTTGCCGACGACTGTAATTGTTGTGCCACTATTTCTCCTTATTAAATATTTACATTCATTGCTTTCCGTGAAAAGGGTCTTATTTATATTTATTTGATTGAGTTTTGCCGCCGGTGTGTAGTTCGCAATGTTCCTGTAATTACTAATTAAAATCGAATGATCAGTTCTGTTATTTCTGTAGGACAGTTACATATCCGAAGTTCTAGTGGTTCTAAAATTAGACACGGAGCTAAAATTGTTGGCATTGACGGGACCTTCGGCAGCTAAATGATTTGTTTACTAACAAAAGCTTATATCGTCGGCTTAAAGGTAAAACTCACTAATTGTTAATTACTATTATTAGAGTTACAGCCATTTTAAATATTATTTTCAGATATGGCATGTTGCTCATTGTTTTGAAATTTGATCATTATGAGGTTGTTTATATAATAATTAACGTCACGATTTACTGTACACATTTAATTACTTTTACTTGATGTAGATTTTGCCTTGAGAAAATCGTTGGCTAAAAACAGTGACTTCTTCAATATGTCACTTAATGAGTTTTACCTTTAAACCGACGACATGATCTTTATTTTATGGTTTGTATTTCCTGTGCGTGTCCCAAATAAAATTTCTTTCTTTCTAACAACATTATTTAGAACTTTGTAAAAAACGAAACATAATGGAGGTAAGTAAATAAACGTTACAAAATATTAAAGGGAAATATTGTGTAATAAAACGTCAATACGTCCACAACAAACGTTCTTTAAATAATCGCACGCCTTAGAATAACGTGCTACATGTTTATATTAAAATAGACGCGCCACGTAAATAAACGTTCAACATAATTAAGTAGGGGCACAAGCTTTTATATGCGAATGACGACAACAATAATAACCGTGCGATTGTACCAGTTGCATATGTGACCAACAATACAGAAACCGACGTCAACAAATTGCTCAAGCTACTTAACAACTGTTTATGTATTATTAAACGACGCGCGACGACCTGAACGGAGGGACTAATAATTTAATCAAAATCATGCTAGAAGCTACAATTACGGTGGGAAGTGATTGCACCAAGACCCAGGACAATCTGGACGCGACGCGTTGTTGCCTCTTTGTTGGACGATGGATGTATTTTATTATTGTTATGAACCACAATTGACGTTATGCGCCTTACTCATTGTAGTTTAGGGCCTCAATCTTGACTTTACGAGTTTTAAATCTGGTTGTGATTGTGACCGTACTGTTTTGACAGGTTGTTGATTCAGTTTGAAAAGCTTCAATTGCTACGCTGAGCAAATCATGTTTATTTTTTTAAATTCTAATTTCTGCTAATTACGGTATCAAATCGGAAGCAATTTTAATAATACGAAAATATACGTTAGTAACTGACTAAATATAAAAACAGTGATAAGTCACTGATTGAGGGGGCGGGCGATTAAAAATATGAACAATGGAATAAACAGAGAAACATACAGCGATTTAGTGTTACGTCAGAATACAATCAAATCATGAATACAATACTTATACGTCGTCGTTTGATAACTTATGTCCGACCGTGAAGACTTCTAATGCTAGCTATACAAGTATCGTTTATCGTCACCAAAATAGGGTAACATGTCACGCTACTGTGTCACTCGATATCCAAGCATATCGGGGCTTCTCTCTCTATTGTCTGTGTAACCCAACACGGGTGTTAGTTCTGATACTTTTTTCATTGCCCGATTTGAGAGCTAAAACAACTATCAGATACCAAACAAGTATGGCCGGTAAAGTATAAAATGTAAACAAAAACAAAACGCAATGCTGACTGCTATTGCGATGCAGTTTTTAGGGTTCCGTACCTCTTCCGTCCGACTGTCAGCGGGCTGTATGGTTGTATCTCATGAACCGTAATAGATACACTGGTCATCAAAAAAATTGACCCACCCATTTTTTGTTTAATATTTATCGAAGCTGTTTCACACGTTTGTTTTTATTTTGAGAGTCGGATATGATGTTTGACATCTTATTTGTCGTAAATATTAGTGCACTTGAAGGTACTTAACAATTTTTTATACAGATATACAGTCAGTGCCGATTTGATGGTTTTACGTCGGAACAAATTCGAACCGTTCTTTCAGTCCGAAACCGACTTTTGTAGGGATTTTTTTTAACCCTAGCTTACTAACCTTAATTTCGAGTAACATTATCACTAACCATTCGTAAATTTTACGATGGATTAAAACATCAATAGTTATTTAATCAACTTTATTTATTACACAAAACAACCTTTATTAGCAGTCTTAGTTTTCTCTTAATCAAATAACATAATATGTTTTAGAAATAAGCTACACTGAACAATGATTGCACATAGAAACAATATGCTCCCTGCAAATTGGTTTTTTGCAGGGCTTGCAGAAGGTAGTGGACATACGAAAACAACAAAATACAAAATATCAGAAAGTTGCAAATAACATTGAAATCGATTAGTGATTTATAAAATATAGTAATTATTACGTCTTATTAAAATATAAAAATAATATGTTCTAATAGTAATTATTGAAAATAATTGACAAAAAAATAAATACACAACATTGAAAAAACAGTTACGTAGATACTAACCTTTCGTAAATTTTACGATGATCACACGATATATCCCGATCTTATGAGAGTGCATCCGCAATGAGTGATTGCATGTCACTAGCGATGCGAATTAGGAAGGTATTAGAAACGGGCGGGGTGGCGGGGGTTGGGATCTTACCGAAACACTAAATGCGCAAGGTACGCGTCGTCATTTTGACGAATGGTTAGTGACACAGGGTTAATAACGTTAAGTTTGTTTACCGAGGCTGTAGTTTTGATTACTTTGTCTAAAAATAATGGACACTACAGAAGCTGAGGCGGCCCAAGTGGTAGCTTTGCTCCAATAAGGCTTAAGTCAACGTGTCGTGGCCAGGAGGATACAATTGAGCCGTTCTGCAGTGCGGCTAGTTTACCAAAGGTTCCTGGAAACTATGCAGTACCGAAGAAAATCTGGATCTGGAAGAGATAGGGTGACATCTCAAAGGGATGAACGCTTTACAGCGGTATCAGCTCTACGAAATCGACATCAGTCGGGTGATGATCTCCAGCCACGGTTACGTGATGTTCGGGATGTGGCTATAAGTGATAGTACTGTAAGAAGAAGACTTCGTGAGCAAAATTTAAGACCACACAAACCTGTAACAGGACCACAATTGACCACAGCTCATCGACAAGCTAGACTTCAATTTGCCCGTAATCATATCAACTGGACTATAGGTCAATGGGAGTCAGTTCTTTTTAGTGATCAGAGTCGAATGACTTTATACGGTTCTGATGGACGCCGTAATGTGAAGCGACGGCCAGGTGAACATTATACTCAGGGTTGAATAAGAGAAACTGTCAGTTATGGTGGGGGCTCTGTAATGTTTTGGGCTGGGATATCTTTGACTGGACGCACGGAGCTGGTTTTCATACAAAGAGGTGCTTTAACTGCTGCACTCTACATCACTGAGTTCTTAGAAGACCATGTGGTGCCATATGCCGGCTATATTGGTGAGAACTTTGAATTAATGCATGATAAATATGATAATGCACGACCACACGTAGCGCGCATCACCACCGATTACCTTGAAGAGGTCGGCATTCGGGTTATGTCGTGGCCAGCAAGAAGCCCTGATCTCAACTCGATAGAGCATATGTGGGACACCCTTAAACAAAAGGTTAGAGCCCGTAATCCAGCCCCTGCAACATTAGGAGACCTGGAAACAGACATCACGGGAGAATGGGCCCGAATCCCTCAAGAGACTATCAAAATCTTGATAAGGTCGTTAAACGGCGAACGCAGGCCATCATTTGAGCAAGAGGAGGGAATACGCAATATTAATTTGAAAGAATTGTGTACATAACACTTAAGACAAAAAAACTAGAGTGTTTTTAAAATTAATCAAAAAATGGTGTAAAATTAAGGATTTTGATTTTTAAATTAAAATTCCATAAAAAAATAACATTTTTAAGTTTAAATTGTGATTAAATTGGTGTAAATAAATAAGATAAACAAAACATTTGAGTACTAGAACATTGTGTTTGTTTTTGCCTAAGAAAAACATGATGTGCGGTAAAAACGCAGGTTGGCCGATTTTTTTTATGACCAGTGTAGTTGAAATTTTCACAGATTGTGTATTGCTTTTGCTGCTATAACGACAAATAATAAAAATTAATAAAGGTTAAAATTTAAGGGGGGTTAAATTTAAATTCAATTTAATTTAAGGGGGGTATTAAAGAAAAAAGTAAGTGTTTTTTTGTACGGTGGTACGGAACCCTCGTGTGCGAGTCCGACTCGCACTTGACCAATTTTTTCAATCCAATAATGACGAGAAAACGATAAAATGATCGCATGTCTATCCGTAAACGAGCCGCATTGTGATAAGTTCGGAATAAGTACAGCAAAATATTTAATCGAAATGAGTGTGCTGCTTTATTTGCAACAGCAAACTAGTCTTCCATTCTCATTGCACCTGAATCTTTGGAAACCATCTTTGGCTATAAACATAGCATGATAATCGCCTTGTTTTGTAATTACATGCTTTAATTTTATATCGACGTCTTTTATCAATTTACCACAGAGCAACAGCAAACTTTGACGTCTGAATTTGGAATAAGTGTACGCGGCTAAGTGGGCCCAGTTCTCCAGTGGGCAAACACTCACCCCCGACCCAAATTGACCCTCACTTGTCACACTCCACAACCGTATTCACACTTCTCGCGTGACTAGCAAAAAAATAAATCTGTATTACTCGCCCTTATTGGCACAATTAGCTACTAAGTAGGCCGCTTAATGTATCGCCATCGAAACTGTGTTTGCTGGTCATATTTTATTCGGGTGTTAGGTTTAACGTTTCTTATTGTGAGGTGGTTGGTTTTTATTCTGTTTTGTTTTTATCACTATGTTTTACATTGTTTGTGTATTGTCTTATGGTGGCAATCACTGTTGAGTCTTTGCTAAACGGGTGTTCAAAAACACTTGCTCTCCGCCTTGAAACCTTCCTCTATAGCAACTCAAGATCCTTCTCAAAAGCAGCCTACAGATTTCGTACTTATAAGATATAAACCGGATAAAATTTATCCGTTACTCAGCCTCCTAAATTATCCAGCCCGATAAGATTCTAAAACGTTTTACTTGTTTATACGTTAATTCAATACGGATAGTCTGTTACTAGGCCTTTTGATATCATTCTCTGCCAAGTGTATCGTCGAGAATAGATGCAGTGAATGAAATTAATTTAATAGGACAAACCGAACATTGATGATGCACACAGCACAACAGTATGGCTACATTTGCCTTGTAAAATCCTTCTCCTATACATATTTGTAGACGAATGTGGATTTCCCGGAATTTGCGAGTCAACGATTTTGTTTGTGTCAGTGTGATTTAAGTAAACTGATCATTATTATTCAAGTGTCAGATACAGACTGAATAATCAATATGCGAAATGTGAGAGGCTTGGAAAAACGAAGCCGCCATTTCTTTGTACATAGATCGTATATGTTTTGATTATAAAGTGCATACTTGCAAAAAAAAAATGAAGTGGATACGAAAGCCATGCGACACCTACGCGAGGCCCCAACGAATTCGCTCATCGGTTTATTTATAGACAAACAGGATATTAGCAGTGCGTTGACATCGGGACACAGGTGCCAGATCAATTCAGTTTCAGCATCGTAATCACCAATTACTTAAATTATTCATCGTTTGATCAAACCTGTTAGAGTAACTAACATATTATTATCTTGAGGAAATATGTACAATGTCGATACTAAAGAGTTCAGCTAATCTGGCTCAATTGGCATGCATATTAGAAGCAAGATCCCAGGGCCGCCAGACCTTACTTATTTTCTGATTAACAAAATGTATGGGATACTCGTAGAGTAGTGTTGGGCTTGCGGATGCCGAGCAATGGGTAGCCCGCCGTCCGGTAAGGACCAGGCCCGAGTCGACAGCGCGTTGTGTTCCACGCGCGCCTCAAAGAGATGTCAGCACTAGCTGAAGGGGTCCGCTAGGGCCGATGCCCGCCAGGGTTGCGGGTTGTTCGAAAGAGTTACCGTAGCCCTAGCACAGGCAACTGAAGGAACTCGGGTGGGTTTTAGTCAGTAGAAGTCTGACACGCCCTCCCGCTCCACCCAGAGCGGGAGAAGATATGATTTCCCATAAAAAAAAAGAGTATTGTTAGTATGGACTTTGAATGTACGCATACAGCTTGGGCCAATTTTCAGGTATCAGGTACTAAAGTTACGTAAAAATATTACTTTTCTTGAAAGTCTTGACTGCTGATTTTTATGTATGTTTTACAGAATATTGTTAATAATTAATAATCAATATTGTCAGACACTTCCCTTCTGCGGTTTTTCCGCCAGACGCTTTAAAGCTCGAAAAAATGACGGGATCACTTATAGTTTGAGTCTTAATTTTTATATAATGATACTCGGGGAACTATTTCTATACTATTTTTAAGCAGCCAGACCAATCGTAGCGGTCAAACATCCCCCAGACACAAACCATCTTATCATCACGCTCGCGCTCATACTAACAGCGGCCCTTTATTTGTGTATGGGGGATGTTTGGCAGCCGGAAATTTTGGAAATCTAAAATGTAAACATTAAGTAATATTACTTGTTTACCATTACGAAACATCGATAATTATTTTTATCGTCATTATCGAATATGTTTTGAAGTTGTAATAACACTACAGCATTACTACAGATAGAAAGGGACAGACGTATTGACAATACCCTAGTGAGAGAAAAGGACTTTTCAAAAAGACATCAACGCGGTATACATTTTTGTGCCATTTTACGTAAACAACCAGTTTTGCTTGAGCCCTGCAATTATTCATCATTAAATTATAAATATATTTTACTTACCGATGAAAACTTAACATGCCATATTTTTTTATAGATGGAATGTTCTAGACGATTTCCCACACCATTTAATGGAGCAGGAACTCATAATTGTTTTTATTTATGTAGAAATGTTTTAAAAGTTACCAAAATAACTGCGTGTGCAGAGATCCAATAACTAGTCCAAACTAAAATGGCCACTCATATTGTCATCTAATATAAGTGCAAATTCATATATGTGCCGTGAGCCTGAGGCGCCGTCCTATTGTCGCTCGTACGATGATGCGTGCGTCCGACGAAAATGATCTTGCGACCGTACGTTCAAACATACTGATATCTACTAAATGTCCTATTGAAGATCGCGCGATCATGCAAAAACTGTGCATCTCTGAAAAGAGCCATTTCGATTGTGATCGCATCGCTCCAAAACAGGACACACAATTTCATATCGCGCGAGCGGTGTCATCGCACGATGAAATCGCATCGCATCATCGCACGAGCGATGACAATAGGACGGCGCCTGAGTTGCCCGTATGTGCAGTTAAGAGGCTATATAGTCATTGGGCACAACAGACGGTCTCTTAAGCTACAAGAGTTAGGATTGGAAGTTTTGCGTCATCCACCGTACTCACCAGGCCTTGCGCCGACAGACTTCTACTTTTTCCAAAATTTGGACCACTCTTTGGCAGGGAAAAAAATCAGTACCCGAAAGGCAATACAAAATGCTTTTGAAGAGTTTGTTGGGTCCCGTACACCTGACTTCTTCAAGAAGGGCATTGAAAATTACCACTGTGCTGGCAGAGATGCATCAATAGCATGGGTGCATGTTTTAATTGATAGAAATAAAAAATATTTATATAAACATGACTTGTAACTTTCTGCATACTAAACGGCAATTTCATAGATAAAGACCTAATATTTTTACGTAACGTCATAGATTAATACAGATGGGACACTCCACAAAATCATTTAAATAAAAAGCGACTTGCTACGACACAATAAAGTGCAATTCAGGTCGCACAACGCTTATTACCTTTATTATATTCACCTATAAGACGTTGCCTCTGTCTAACGCGTAACTCTTATACCTTCTGAGCGCGGCAGTCCTACTGAATTGGCTCAGGGAGATAGGCCCGCCGCGTATTTGTAGCTCCATACCTAAGCTGCGGAGTGTCCCATCTGTATTAATCTGTGGTAACGTACATACCTAATACCTATCCTAATATTGGTTGAAAAATGGCCACCGGCCCAAGCTAGCAGATATTATGCGTATATTCAAAGTACATACGCAAAATATCTACTTTATCCAATACATTTTGTTAATCAGAAAGGTCTGGCGGCTCTGGAATCTTGGACTATATCGTAAATCATTGATTTTAATTTTTCGGCATTTTGTTGTCAATTTGTTGAATTTTAATACTTTTCTTTTAAAGGTCTGTTAAAGTTCCAATTATTAGTAGGTCATTTTAATTAAGCTTTTAAAAATTATACTGCTTCACAACAAAATTAAACAAAATTTTGTAATTAAAAACTTTTTTATTACAACTTACCACAAAAATATTTCAACGACATACACAAACCGTTACATTATCCACGTTTCTATAATTCGCATATTTTATAGGTATATTAAATTTATCACACGCTAGTAACCTATTACGTTTGGATAACAGCGGTTTTATCGGTGTTTCGTCCGCGCTCTGTCACTGGGCGGGCGGTAGGTACGCGTCCTTGACTCGGCCCGGTCGTTGACACCGGCGCTGTGGGGGACGGCCCTACATTAAGGCGCGGGCCCACCGCGGTGCACGGAGAGGCTACGCACGTGTATTAAGCTTCGCTTTGTAAGAAAATGTATGTGGTTGTGTCCACTGCAACCCACGGAGAGGCTACGCATGAATTGACGTCATTGATACACGCGTGGCTTGCTCGAATAGGCGGTTACATAGCTCAACGCTGTCAACGTGGGTCTACGTTTCCACTGGAGTACACGAATAAGACCCACGACTATGTACAGCTCGGTTATCGCAGAGCAGTTTTCAGTCATACACGTTGTGGAACGGACGCGTTTCGTGTTTCTCGTATATATCGTATCGAGGTACTCATAGAATGGCATTGGTACTGACTTTGCTAGACAGTTCTTCTGACGAAAAAAAAAAGCTTGCTCGAATAAGCGGTTACGTAGCTCAACGCTGTCAGCGTGGGTCTACCCGTGCGCCGTGCCACGCTACACATAGTCGTGGGTCATATTCGTGTACTTCAGTGGAAACGTAGACCCACGTTGTCAAACAAATGAATACACGCAGCTAAAATGCGCCGCGTGTCCGTGCACAGCGTGCACTGCGGTGGAGCCGCGCCTTTAAGGCGCGGCTCCACCGCGGTGCACGGAGAGGCTACGCACGTGTATTAAGCTTCGCTTTGTAAGAAAATGTATGTGGTTGTGTCCACTGCAACCCACGGAGAGGCTACGCATGAATTGACGTCATTGATACACGCGTGGCTTGCTCGAATAGGCGGTTACATAGCTCAACGCTGTCAACGTGGGTCTACGTTTCCACTGGAGTACACGAATAAGACCCACGACTATGTACAGCTCGGTTATCGCAGAGCAGTTTTCAGTCATACACGTTGTGGAACGGACGCGTTTCGTGTTTCTCGTATATATCGTATCGAGGTACTCATAGAATGGCATTGGTACTGACTTTGCTAGACAGTTCTTCTGACGAAAAAAAAAAGCTTGCTCGAATAAGCGGTTACGTAGCTCAACGCTGTCAGCGTGGGTCTACCCGTGCGCCGTGCCACGCTACACATAGTCGTGGGTCATATTCGTGTACTTCAGTGGAAACGTAGACCCACGTTGTCAAACAAATGAATACACGCAGCTAAAATGCGCCGCGTGTCCGTGCACAGCGTGCACTGCGGTGGAGCCGCGCCTTTATGCACACGCGACTGCCTTCGCTCCCTTCTGATCGTTCAAGACGTGCTTTGGCGCCGTAGACACGCGTCACACACGCGGCGACCGGAGGGCTATTCAGCGAATAAACGCAGCGATTTTTTGTTTTACCGCGCATTTGATGCGTCCGACAATTTGAACTTGAGAACGAATCAAAGTTCCGTTGAAGTTGGGTTGTTGAATGTGTAGCTTTTGGCTTTATGATCATTTATTTTATTTTTCCGACCGACTTCGAAAAAGAGGAGGTTCTCAATTCGTCTGTATGTTTTTTTTTGTATGTTTATTACGCGATTACTCAAAGACGGATGGACCGATTTGGAAAATTCTTTTTTTTTTTGTTTTAAAGGGTCTACTTCCGATGTGGTCCCATATAAATTTTATTAACTTTGCATGGGTAGTTTTTGAGTTAGCTTCAATAATGCGTATATTTCCCACTTACGTAGTTTATGTGGATGATGTGATGAGCTTTTAATAACTTCCTATCACTGTTATTTACATAGCAGGTAGTGGTATTCAAATTTGTGTGGGGTAGGTTCCACAACAAAAAAGTGAAAAACAAAAACTTTTTAGCAAAAAATAAAACGGACTTCCATAACAAAACACTACAAAGTGAAAAATAACTTTAATTTCGGAAGTCGGTGCCAAAAAACGAAAATAATAAATCAAAGACACCGACTACCGAAATTAAAGTTATTTTTCACTTTGTGGTGTTTTGTTGTGGAAGTCGGCTTTATTTTTTGCTAAAAAGTTTTTTTTGGTAATAAGAAGTATACGCTTGACTGTCGGCAAAACTATTAAACTTTAATCCGATCATGACAATCCTTTAAATTCGATCTAATAATTATCATTATGCTGTATATTTTTAAGTGCCAACTGACTTCAACTGGCTATCAATTTTTTTTTTATCCGAAAAGTCTGAGAATAAACGTCGTCGATAAAAATGAAAACATTTCTCAAATAACTTTAATACCCGCAACATCAAACCCGCTGAAGACACACACGTAAACAAAAACAAAGTCGCCGCTAATGTCAATGTTCATTGACGTTCACATCCATAGACGAGAATTTCCCGAGGCGAACATCATCCCAGAGGAAATTAGCTTCTTATGTTTCACGCGTTTCCTCCGCCTGCGGACAATTGAATCTTCCCAACGCAAATTGATATTTTTTGCGACACTCCGATTGCCCGATGCAATTTTCCAACGTCTGGCCTCATCTACTTCGATGCTTCGTGAGTCAGAAGTTGCTCAGTCATCCTCCGTACAGTTTTTTCATACAACGTCTAACCCACATCTCTGTATAACGGACTCTGATCGGCTAGAGATTTCATATTAAATTAATAAAAGCTTTACAATCACCTTGGTTTATAATAGTAATAGCGAACTTTTGCAATATTTACGACATGGAACAAAATCCTTCGAAGTATTTACCACCCATTTCCAAGAATTTTTCTCGTGCTCTTTCTTTAGACATCTGAAACCCAAGAAATATTAAACTTCTACTTCAGTAAATTGTACCAAGTCAAACACCATAAAAGTGTGTGAGTAGAACATTCTGTTGACAGATAACTTTATGAGTCGCCCAAACTTGGAGTAAGCAACTAGGTGTCGAACAATATAAATAAAACTTTCGGTATTTAATTGTTGTTAGTCTCACCTCACGCAAGTCTTCATGTTTTATTATTTTTAAGAAGATCATAACTTTGACGGTTCTCAGTTTGATTGTCTTCGGGTGAAGCCAATGAGTTTCACGACCCCCTTTCTAACGTCGCATTCGACGCCAATGTATTTGATCAATGCTTGTAATGTTGGTATGTACCTCGTTTTATGGTTCATAAATATTTTTTTTTTGTTCCGTGACCCGTCTCAAATACCAGAATAACCATACGATAATCGATTCAGTGCGCATGTTACGTGTTTCAGGGACCCCATAAAGCTGTGTTTCCGCACTGCGCCTATTATAACTGTTTTACGACTGCCGACTAGGTATCCTCGGCGCATGCACGTATATTTCCACGGAGGGTTTTCGAGTACACCAAATGTCTTGATGCTAAACGTGTAATGGTATAATCGCTCTCGTTTTATAAGGGTTTTATTCGGGGTATTTTGCGGCCCGCCGCGGCGCTCCTACCCTCGGAAATGCTTCGACTAATGCCGGCACTTCAACATGTTGCAATACATTCTTCAGCGACCAAAACCACTTTAATACCACTGATTTCGTGGAATAAAAACAAACCTGAAACGAGTGGCTTTTGATCGCGCTTGGCTGCCTGACAACAGTAATCCAGTTTAATATTTGGAATGGGAGTTTCGAATTTCTAACCCTTTGTCGGCGATTTGTGGGCGTGTAAACGTCTACCTCTATTTATCGCGAAGAGATCGGAATATAATGGCTGTTACAGGCCGACAGTGGTACTTGTTTGATCGTTCGCGCACTATATCAAAGTGATTGCTGAAACATTTGGTCGGACCGCGGTCAGGTCGCCCTCGTCTAGACGTCTACTAATTTTGACTTAACCTCCTGCCGATGTTTCATAAATCCGATCGATAAATGTTTTATTTCTGTATAGTTACCGAATTGGGGCTTCTCTCTTCACTTGAAATAGTTTTTTTTTTTTAGCTTGAAATGTATTCCTCATCGGCCCCTGGTCCTTTTCCCTGTCTACTTGGCATCGGTGCAGCATGTCTCATTAATTCTCTATTAGCTGTTGCCCGTGACTTCGTCTGCGATCCAGGATGAATGACCTATGACCTTCTCCAGGTCTACCCATGTGCTAAATTTCATCCAAATTCGTTGAGCCGTTTTAGCATGAAAGCGTAATCAACAAACAAACTCACTTTCGCATTTATAATATTAGCTAGTGTAGTTAAGAGGATGAAAAACCGATCTATCTCCACTCTAGACTCACAAAATGTATTAGATGCTAAGAAAAAAAAAAACTCGTTACACACTACTAAAGTTTCTATAATAATATAATTCAATCATGATTCGAAAGACACGTGGCGCCATCTATTATCATAAGAACGTTATTGTGGTTTTCCTCGGGAACAGTACTTTTTTTCGGGATGAAAGTACCCTATGTCCGTGTTAGTACACCTGACAACGTATATGTAAAATTTCAGGATGATCGGTGTAGTGTTTTAGGCGTGAAAAGGTAACAAACAAACATACTTTCGCATTTATAATTATATAGTTACGATTTCCTGTCATCACAATAGCCATCACTTTTATATCCATATCAGCTACTATCATATAATCGTATATCTAAGCAAAAGACAAGCCACTTGATCATCCAGTGAATTATTTTCCTAATATTATTTAGAGGTTAAGGAAGTCGGGTTGCTATTCCTGGAATGCGTATTCGGGAAGGCCTGTTACATGCACGAAACAAACGGTAGGGATTACGCACACCGCATTAGCATATAATGGTGTTATTTGCATTCGGCCACTGAGGCTTATTTTACGCCCGTTTATTTTTCAGAAATCCAACCCGTTCACTGCAGCACAGTAATTTATGCAAAATACCGCACATGATTGGACGGCGGCGGACCCCTTTTTGCCTTTTTAAGCGTCCTCGTTTATAGTTTGGCCGTAATATATATTATGTGCCGCCCTGACGAATTATGTGGTTGCTTGGGCAATTTTTCAGATCGATGGTCGGTATGTGATATTCCTTTAATTTACGGCTCTCGCAGCCGACAGACCTTGTTGTGTTATAATTTTCCTTGTTCGACTCAGACTTTGGTTTTTTAACCATTCCAGACAGGAAACAGGTAATTGAAACAATCATTTGGCAGAGAAGCTTCCTTATGCTGAAATCCATTCGTATCTTATTGCGAGGAATAAATTAGTTGTGAATAAACCCGCAAAGCTCAAGAATTTTAGTGCGAACCCGATGCCATCTCGAATATCGGAGATGCTTCTAGCAGTGTGCGCCAGACACGCGGGCCGGGGAAGAATTTCAATAAGTTGTTTTCATTTGCAAATTGCGCGCCGCGGCGACACCTAATGGAATAGGAATCTAGAGGGCCGCGTGCCGGCCGTCGCACCAGTTCCGTTTATTGGATTATAAAGAGCTCTTTCGATGCGTTCACGTTTGCTCCGACTTTTTTCGACTAATGAAAAAATCTGAGCAAGACGGTTTGTTTTCAATAAAATTAACAAGGTTATTTCGCGAATCGTCTCACACTTCCTTAGGGCTTTAGCACACCTCCGCCGCGAAACCGCATGATGTTCCGCTACTCTAGTAGAAGAGCATCATGCGAGTCAGTTGAATTGAACTACTGCGGTTTCGCTGCGGAGGTGTGCTAAGGCCCTTAATGTTTACTCTATTCATTTTCAAAGACTTGTGGTGGCGTTTGTCGCCCGATGAAGAAGGATCTTTGTCAGGAGGTGCGCTGGTAAAAAATGCGAAAGCGTTATTAGCACCCCGGGGATGATTTGGTATGCCGCTGGCGTGTTCCGTTCGACGGCCATTATTCATTTATTCATGGGGATCTTGTGCTTAGCACCAACGAGAATATACTATATATTATAGTTAATTATCTACTAAATATAAATAACAAAGGTTATTGGTTATTCTGATACCTTCTTCGCTAAAACTCTTGTATTTCCACTAAATTTAAATTAAATTATATGTTTCAGCTTAGTAATTGGTAACTCTCTACCACAAAGTTCGATACCCATACCTTTCAGTTTGAACAACGAACTTGTTTGGCTTTTAGTAAGACACATGAATGAATAACAATGATTTGTAGCTTACCTATAGAAGTTATAGTTAACATGTAATTGGAAACTCTTGTTACATACATATTATGGATGGATGAATTGCTTGATTTTAGAACAATAAAGCATGTACAAGAGTCTGGAATTGGCACAGGCTTTATTGTTCTAAAACTACAAACTTAAAATTTCTCAATTTTATGTAAGACTAGTTTCTGCCCGCGTCTTCGTCCGCGTGAAATTTCTTGTTCCCTCGACCCACCGCGTCGCATCGCATCGCATCGCATCGCCCGCCCGTTTTGTTACTTCGTTTACAGTTTTTTTTTTTAAGATTTGCTCGTCTCCTGAGGGTCATAGCGTGATGTTAAAGAGCCTTACTCAAGAATTGGGCTACCAAATGCAAAAAGAATTTTTCAAATCCGTTCCAGTTCAACCAAGTTCCAGAGTTCTTTTAAAATATTAGTATAAATTAGATCATGAAAGACTGAAAACATCTACCAACATTACATTGTTTCAATATTATTTCGTGAAATATCCAGCTCCTAAAAACACTAAATATTTCAGTCATTACCCAAGTCACATCACCTTTGTTTACCTTAAATAATGATGAGCACAACTAATACATTTGTCGAGCATTATGCAAATACGTAACGGTACTGGTCGTGCCAAGGAACGCGGAAGCATGTTTTCCGATAAAGCGAGCAATAAACGCATACTCGTGGCCACCATCGATGTATGTACACAGCACTGCGCGGGCGCCCGTGGACACATTCCAACTGACCATTCAAAAGGTTTCACGTAAACATGACTAACACGATACGCGGAATCTTGCGCGGAAAACTGGTAATTCTTGATACGAATTAGCCAAATTAACACATTATCTGCTTAATTATTAGCGAAATTTATGCAAACGCTTCTTTATGTTACACTAATCCTGTGTGGCAAACGCTCGGGTGCATGCGAAAAATATCTTGGGTGTAGACACTCTTACCGACCCTTATTTTACGATGTTTTCGAAACAATAGAGATGCTGAGATGCACAACGAACGCACAGGTGCGGCGCGCTGCACTCGAAGAAAGTTATGTTAAATTGTATGGACGAGCATACGCGCCGCAAGCACATGGTGAACGTCCGAAAACGCGCATGCGCGTCGGCCGCACCTAATGAATTAATTGGTCATATCGTATAATAATAGTGCTGAAATTCTTGAAACTGAAAGGTTGGCAAAACCCAGACTGATGCACTATTATGACAAGCAGTAAGAACTGGTTATGCCATTTTCCCTTGATTGTCTTTTGAATACACATAAACTCACGCCTTCTTATGAATGTAGTCAGAAACTGCAGAACGCCACCTGCTACGATCTTTACATACTCCTTTTGCTTCGTTCGACCTTTGAATCTTTCAAAGAATTTCTGATTGCCTGTTCAATGTTTTGGAATCTCACGTCAACTTGTTCTGATAGGGTTTTCGTTTTGTTCAGCCAATAACATCCAGCTACGCAAAAGCAGATTTGGAGAACTACATAGATCAATTTTTTACACTCAGATTAGTGCAGAAGTTTAAAGGAAATATAATATCTCACATTACTATAGGAAATTCTACGTGTACAGACCCTTTTCAGATAATATGAAATACGAAACTTACCGATATTATAAAGAGGGAAAGTTTTGTTTGTTGAGGTAATCTCGATAACGGCTCAATTGTTTTCGATAGTTCTTTCATAGTTTGCCAACTTGTTTCGTTCCCTTTGAACACTGGGTGCGAAGTTTTTGTTCTTCGCGATTGTGTCATATCTGTGTGCGATCTACAAACAAATTGTTGGGATTGGGAAATATTATATTGTAAGATGAAATTGTTAGGGGCTTGATTGCCATTGCTTCTGTATAACTCAGAATAACAATCTTTATTCCGGAAGCAGTCATATTTGCCGGCACGAATCTTGAGCGCTCGGAGGAGTGGTGGGGGTGGTTTGCGCATACGTATTATCTGATAAGGTCCAAAATCGCTTAAAGTAATTCAAGGTCAGCGCTCTTAAACTGTGCCGGTATCTGTACCTGTCTGAATGGTGACTGTCTGCTGGTTGATGTTCAGGGAAAAACAGAAAAGGACACGATCTTGTATTTCATGTCAATGGAGCATCAAATAAGTGCATTTCTCAAAGCAATTTATTGTTCACAGAATAAATGCGGCGATATCAGAGGGCGCTCGTAAACATGTCTTCAATAAAGTCTTGGAGTGACCCGTGCTCGCCCCGGGCACGACATTGTTCCCGGTTTATAAAATTACCCCGTTAACGGTGTGCGCGGCTCAAAGGAACCTTGTTGGTACAGGCTGCACTTGTAAGGATGTTGCTAAGTACGTGTATGTTTTCGGAAGTTGTGTGGAAGTCATGGTTGTAGATTATGCTCGGATACTCTCGTTTTCTTGTCTAAAGTTGGATTGGATCATATTTTTAATTGCGTTTTGGTTGTGTCCCAAAAATGGAAAAGGTTTTTAATTAAAGCTGGTCTGAAAAAGTTATTTCCATTTTGTGCTTAGTTCAACGTTTTGGGGAAAAAAAAATGTAAGGTTCTGTAATGATGTGTCACATTGCCGTCGTCACTTCTTGTTGCTGTTCAGAATACAGGATATTAAACGTACTAGAACAATTTAATAAGTTCGATTTGTGATGTCTTACCACATACAACACCTCTTGCGATGTCTTCCTGAACAATTTTGTCATTTCCCTTGCATACTCGAGTCGCTGCTCGTTTAACGGGCCTAAATATATGTGAAGACTTTACTCGTCGTGTGATGTGTGTAAACCAGCAACGTGTTCGCCCGATAAGTATTCAATACACGTCTCGACATAAATTAACCAACAGGTGTGTTGTCCCTGAAATGAGCATAAATAAAAAACAGATCAAGCGTGAAATGGCAACATTCGCAATAAAGGTCCCAATGCTATACGACTTTATACATTCCCTTTTGAAACGTGTTCTGTGGGAAGCTACAATCGACTATATTTTCCAAGCCATTCAAAAAGCTGATCAAAATCTATTTCTTTCTTTATCCGTAGTTAAATTAACAACGGCATTAAACAGCCATTTCAGGCATTTTAACACGGACCTTTTTTTCACGATTTATGTTATTGAACCCTAAAACAGATGAGAAGTGGTAAACGTCGCGCGCTCCGTACCTTTATTTATATTTAGTGCTTTTATTTATACCCGGTTCGGTGTATGCTAATGTTCCGAAACGGGATGTAGACAGACTGAAATAGCTCCTTACTTGTCATGACAAATCGCCCTTAAACCAGCTTCAGTGAGCAAGTACCGTTACTCTGCGCTATTTCAACATGTAGACTGCGATTTTGTAGTTGTAGTCATAAGAGATATGAATTGGTATTGTTATGTGCATGAAAAATGTTATGGATTTATGTATACTGTTATTTTGGGAAATAAAGGCTTTATTATTTTTTTTTTTTGACATATCTCGGGACCCTGGGGTCCTGGACCTTTGGAAGGCGTACGAGGGGCCGAAGCCAACTCGCAGAGGCCCCTTAGACAATTTTAAATGATGAGGAGGCACCAACCTACGATTATCTCTATATGAACTATGCAAGTGCACCCAAGGACATCCCGCGGTTGGTGCAGGACTATTGCAGAACGTGGAAACAAAACGTTTGGGTGGATAAAGGGGATTGAGTAACTTGAAGTATGGAAGAACTATGTCCCCTGCCTGACCAATGTTATATTATTATACACGGATAAAATGGCAGGGGGTGACTTGCACACTCAATAATAGGCTCCCGGAAACGGTCGTTAGCACATAGTGACATAGCGACAAGGGGGCAACACTTCCTGAGGTGCTTGAAGAGTGGAGAGGTATTCTACCATCAGGACAATCCCGGAAGTACGGTTAAGCTCCCTACCAGCGCCTTACTAGAATACTTCCTTCCTCCGAGCACGTTTGCTTTTGTGATTCTCCACTCAAGCCGGCCAATAAAGGCAAGAAAGAGGTGGGAGCTCTGTTCCTCGTCAGTGTTCACTCCAGCCGGCCAATAAAGGCAAGCCAGGGGTGAAGAACAAGACTTCTCCCGGGAGATAGGGTCCGTGGGGTCGCTACTGCCCAACAGCTCGCCACATGCTGTCCTGCGGGTTTATACATCTCTCTTGGTTATTATTATTAATCGTAATAGATGCACAAAGTTTCAGAAAATGTTGAACCTCGTCTCACCGCTAGCTAGGCTAACTGGAGCCAAAGTTTTGCTAAGAGGAAAAAATTGCGTAGTTTTAATCAAATTATAAATAAGTTGCTTTGGGTAGCAGTTTTAAACTGGACTGTGCTTTAAATATTTTCATAAAAAGTATAGCTATCGTAGCTTCTTCATGATGAGAGTTTCTATCGAGTTTGATTAGTAACACAAAGGTTTTTCATACCCGCTCTGTGCATTTTCTCATGCTGCATAGTCATAAATTGCACAGTCATAAATTCTGCGAACTGTTGTCAAATTCATATTCAAGCAATTGAAGCAGTCACCCATAAATATGCAAAAAACAATCGGAGCCCAGTGCGCGCCGTTTTGTACTTTGTCTAATACTTCTCCGTGACCTATTTCTGAATTGATATAAAAGTGCATTTTAAAGGCTGACTCTAGAACTATCAGAAGTATTCTGAAGACTTTCTCGAAGACGTTTGCGTGACATTTACAACGAGTGCTAATTGTCGCTCGACGGTTGCGGTTGTTACGGGAACAGACCTGTATCGAGTGTGCTTTGCCTCGGATTTCTCTTGTCTGCATCTGATTTGAGCCGATGCAACTTTCGCTCCAGACACGATCTGGTTTTAACGACGTTGTCTCGCAGCCGGCTGCATTTCTTCCTTTAAATTCCTGGTACATTGTTTCGCTTTAAATGCGTTTGTCGTTGCTTAGTCATATGACATGTATTTGGAAGAAGTCACGTTTTTTTTTTTATGTTGTTCTAATCGGCGCCTGCAATCAAACGATGATGATAACATTTACCTTCGTGTTATAGGTACATGTTGTAATACCTGATTTATATCAAAATACCTAACAAGCTCTGCAACAAAGATTCAGCCTGATATAGCAGTACCTAGTGTATAAGAACGCATATGAATGTGAACTTGGATCGAGCAGCTACTGCTAAATCCAAACGTTTCGTTAAGCGTTGCCCAATCGGCCCAGAATGCAGTCACCGGCGTCGTCTGCTTGTCGGGCAAACTGATCCGTGAGTGTGCGTGTGCCAACAACAAACAACACCAATAGCCACTCGTCGAAAAAAGACAATCTTATTCAGATTTATAATCACAACATTAATTACAACCAAACGTCATAAATTACAGCCAATTTTTACCCCTAACCAATCAAATATTCATTGAAATTTTATTCCGTTTGAATTGCTTACTAATTCTTTTGTGTTATTTATCTCTGTGAGTTCGAAATTATAATCCAATCCGCATTTTTTTTTTCATATTAAATCGATCCATAATTAGTTCCTGTATGGTAATAGAGGAAAAAAATACAGTATTGTGTTTAAAGGCCACCGTTACGGCTCATAGGTTTCACGCCAAGCTACCTGGATGGCTTTAGTGTTTAGCTATTTTAATTCGATGCAAAGTTTATAAATAAACGAGTGGCATTGCCATCGTAGTAGCCAGACTTACTCGCTACTACAACTTGACTGTCTAGTGATATTTCTGGATATTTTTTTTATCTTGAATTGCCCTTTATAACATGTCATATAT
Source organism: Dicycla oo (assembly GCA_948252095.1). Lineage (NCBI taxonomy): Eukaryota > Metazoa > Arthropoda > Insecta > Lepidoptera > Noctuidae > Dicycla > Dicycla oo. The sequence continues at coordinate 8,436,209 of OX411727.1, read as the reverse complement.
CTTGTTAAATTTGTTTCTTATTGTATTCTTATAACCAAGGGTGCCTCTTGTTGTTTACGCACAATAAAACTTCTACCGCTTAGAAGAATTATTTATCATTTTATAACCGCTAAATAATAATAAATCTTTAATCGGAACATTCCAATTTGGATACTAGTTGTACAAAAATAATTTCAATATAAATCTTTATCGTTGTAACAAAATGTTAAATTGTTTGTATTTAGAAAGTGGCTATTTTATCGTTTTACGTTGAGGTAGAATCGAATCTAAAGGAGATTTAAATGGATTTTTATAATTGAAATAGTCTGTGAGGCCTGCGGCTGTGGATACTTCAATAGTTAACCCAAACCGGCGGATATTTAGTAGTTTTGCAAGTTTTCCCAGTTAGCGATATTGTGTTGGTGCAAAGTTCGCGCCGGGTCGCCCAGGGCGCGTCTCCCGCAATAACGTTTTCTTCCCCACAATCTTTGCTTGTGATAATTTAAAACGTGTTTGCGTACCACTGGGGCGGAAGGGGGCGCCCTGCCCTTAGGTCCACAACAAGGACGGGCTCGTAATAAACGTTTATCGATATTTTCCAAGAAGAAATTCCTTCAGACCTTTAAGCTACTGTTCTGTTGCGTTATTAGAAATTAATGTTGCTCTTAGCTGTGGAATTATTTGTTTAGCTTAATCATTGATTACATTTTGTGACTGTCACAAAATGCAATCAATAAATCTCAAATCTGATAATTGGTGTTAATATATTCGTTTATCTAAAATAGACTATAAAGATTGTATTGTGTCGGATGTAATAAATCATTTCAGTGAATCTACAAGCAAGTAATTTGTTTGAAATCACACATAAGTAAACACAACATCTAACGTCCACTTTTGAAACTGAAAATGTGTCAGAAGATTTTTTCTAGAAATCTTCACAATAAAACAATAAACAAAACCCAATTCTCTTTCTCGCAATTTAATATCTATTAAGCGTGTTATATAGCTATTGTCTTGTTATTATAAGTCCAGCTAATTGGCGGACTGGCGTCTGATCAGTTGCTAGGACGCGTGACCAAATACCGTTACCCTACCGAAGACCACTAATACTCATTCCGATTTGATGAGTCCAACTTGATTGGCTGCACGACCACATACAACCTGATTATGTGGACATATTTTTTTTTTCGAGAAAATAAGGCCCTCGCTACAAGCTGCGAGGAAATTGACATGTCTATGATCTTACTTATTTGTCAGGGATATCAAACTGATGTGGTACTGAGATTTGTAAGGACTTATTGGGTACTAATTTAACCAATGAGTCCTTATATGGGAACGGGACGTCAACGAGAAACGAGATTATTTGGCCATAGTAAATGTACTGTCGCTACTTCGACGCCGTCATCGGTTTTCTCACTGAAGTCAAGTTCCCGGTGCGGTGGACAAACATTGTACAGATCTGACATGTCAGTTGTTACAGTAAAACATCAGTAGTCTGTCATTATAATATATCATAGCATATGTTAATAATTGAGGAGCTCGTGGCTAAGTAATAACAGCCGCACGGGTCGATCCATCAGGTTAAGCTACGCATGCCGAGGTTGGTCTGTGGATGGGTGACCATCTTTTCATACCGAGACTCCTCCGTGCCTCGGAAAGCACGTTAAGCCGTTGGTCCTGGCTGTTATTCGAGGATCTTTGACCGTCGTTACGGGTCGTCAGAAACCCGAAATTCTGTCAACCAGTCTTACCATTCAGGCATACCATCTTATCGTATTACCCAGTAACTGGGTTGTGGATGTCAGATAGACAGTCGCTCCATGTAAAATACTGGTATTCAGCTGCATCCGGTTAGACTGGAAGCCGACCCCAACGAAGTTGGGAAAAGGCTAGGCAGATTGATATGTTAATAATTTGAACGAGGAAAATTATAATAATCCTCGTAGTAATAGTAACTCATTCCTATTTCCTGGATCGTCTGTTGCTACTTACTTCCTTTCTGTTTTCTGTATGACGCAGCCCTGAGAATAATAATGCACATGATTATAAGTTATCTAGCGCATATGATTACGACCGCTAATCCATACGAAATTCAAATTCAATACCGTATCGCTGGCATCGTATATAAAGAGTTAATATTCAAACTGATGAATAAACCATCCATGCATGCTAGAGCATGCAAAAGAAACGACGTGCACTCGATATCTGACCTTTGACAGAATTTAATAAAGTGCACGCGATTAAACACGTTAGGAGCAATGCTGAAGCAATATTCAATACATTAGCATAATTAAATAGCCCATGGAGTGAGCGCGTGTACAAAGCGCGTCCACATGACAATTCCAGTAATAACTTTCTCATTGTCGCTGACCGACCAAAACTATCCCTCGCATAAGTTTATATTATAATGGAACCAATATAAGCTGTATACACATTGTATGCGGGCGCGTCTCTGCCTACATAAATCTCTAGTGATAAATTAGACAATTCCATAAGATAGGGTGCACGCGCCCCCACGGCCCACATGCAGAGAGGCCGTTGGGATAATCGACGGGACTCATGCAATTTGGCATAGTATTTATCGTCCCACGTGTGTGTACGCGCTTTTATGTTACCGGTCAATGTTTTGTTGTATAAACTTTACGAGCTGTAACGTTTACAAAAGGTTGACGGTGATGAATTGATGTTTGAACGCTTTTCTATTTTACTGTTGTTGCGATACGTACTTTCGTCACTAATGTCCGTCTTGTTGCGTCTTCAACGCGACGTCATCGAGTGTGACGTGATTTATTATTCTTTTTATGTTAAATTTACTGTATATCATCTCAAGTATGTGTTTGAATTATAATAAACCAGACTAGACTTTTATTAAGTGTTCTGATTAAGAGCCTACACAACCTCAGCTCAAATTCTAAATTCGCCCCCACTTCCCCGCGCCACCTCACCCTTTATCCTACCTGCTACGTAATGTGTGTTCAGGGCCTGCAGTCTCCGACCGAATTCGGTCGCAAAGTACTAGTGGGGTACCTAGACAGTCAAAATTGCTTGACGATCATGTGATATTTTCGTGTTTGTCATGCAATTTTGACCCGTCTAGGTACCCCACTAGGACTTTGCTACCGATTTCGGTCGTAAAGCGATCGCTATCTATGTCGAGACTGCAGGCCCAGAGCGCAAGCCACACCGACACAGCCCTCCTGTTCGAAAGCCGAAGCGAGACAGCGGGGGTGTCGGGCGGCAGAGAACAAACAACAAGACGCCGATAATTTAGGTAATTTCTTTTTACGGTGAAAATAATGGTAATTAAAAATAAAAACACATAAGACCTGCTTTATAGTATGTTCAGTTAGTATGCCAATTTTCATGATCTAATTTGAAGTATTTTTTGAATACCAGCGCTTTATTGTTCGGTTTAGAGGTAACTTTCGATCTTTTTTCTATCGAGAAAATTTTATGGAATCCTGTTTTCGTCACACATTGTACGTAACATTAATCCTCAACTTTACCATACAAGGCTATTTTTAAATCACTAGCTAAATTTTCACAGGGTGTTCTACCCATGAATATGAACAACTTTCACTATGGGACCAACTCTGAAATCACGAAAAAAAATTCAGCTGTTTCATACGAAAGTTCTATACCTACTCGACCAAAACCAAAATGTATATTTAAAAATAGCCCTGTATATTTATTTAAAAGTTAATGCTGCAGTATTTTCGACATGCCAAGCCTTAAAAGTTCCCATCGTTTAATTTATTTTGAGTCAAGCCAAGACTGCTTGAATCCAATGTCGCAGTATGTCTCTAGTTTGAAATACTTTTCACCAATCACAATTGCTGTGAAGCCATCGAAGCACTTGTTTTCCAAGCCTGAGCGAGAGTCGACAATCTCTATATCGAGCATACTCGAGATGTGCAAGTTTAGTTTAAAGACTATTGCTTCAAACTTGATAACGACAACGGCATACAACGAAGTGACAAGACTACACCGCCAGAAAAAGCTTTTGAGCAGGGATTTTATAATTATCTAACCTCATCTAAAATTAAGCATATTATTTATAACATTCCTATACCACAGGGAATTTTATACCGAGACAAAAACAAGCACGAACCTAAGAATAAACAAAAATTACATCACATCGCGTTTGGATGATTCACGACGCACAACGTAACAAAACATCAATTTATCGTGAAAAAAATTCTTTCACAGCAAAGCTGACCCGAAATAATAGCAGCTTTATAGACAGTAGACGTCATTATGGTGTTCGGTACGTCAAAACACGCCGATGTTGTCGACCCGAATGACTTGCATGATTTGCCGCCCGGCCATCTCATATCGATCCCGCTTCGCCCGCCAACTCACTTCACAGTTTTATACGTCAGAATAAAAACCTGTGTATTAATAAAATATTTTTGTTTGTTTCAGGTAAGACACGCAACTGATAGTCATCTTTGTGACGCGGACACGTAATATGAAAAGTCGCCACTATTTGAAATGTCTCTTACATTTCAATGATTTTGATTCGTATGTAAGTAGCACTGCACGGTCTTGGATTATCATTAAAGACAGCAGTATCCCCAAAAAAGGACAGCAGCAGCCACTCGATTTTATTAAAGCCAATTATCTTAAATCAGTAATGAACCTCACGAATACGTCATAGGCCTCAATTTGACCGATATCGATCCCAAATTTAAAATTAGGCCGATGTTTGTTGCCAACCAATAACTTTCATAAACTTCTTGGTAACACGTTTCTGAACTTCAGAATACAAATGGGAAATATGACCCAAAAAATAAGATGTTAAGGCTTTCATGTAATTATGGTGCATTTTTTAATCTTGGAGACTAAATTGACAAGTGCAAATGTCGAACTGGCTACATTATCATAAAGGTCATTTTAACATTTTCACTTGTCAATTTATTTAGTCTCTGAGAGAGATTAAAAACAGACCATAGTTAAGTCGAAGAGTGCAGAGCTCGTACACAACCAATTCTAGACGTTTTCGTTGATCGCTAAAAAAGAGACGTGAATGCTGTTACTGCAGTTTACCCATATTTTAATCCGTCCCTTTAAGATTAACTAGGATTGCATCGATTCGCTTCGTCATGAGATTATTTTAGCCGTGGCTGTCACGCGGGGCACCGCTGCTAGATATTTCAATCACCCGGTCAAGGAACTATTACATCGCCACCGCGGCACCATTATCTTGGCCGGGAGATTGATGGCCCAATATCGCGATGGACTCCGATACCCATACATACAACGCTTTACATATACAGGAGCCTAATAAAACGAAATACGGAACGCGTCAATAAAATATGTTTTTACGTATATCCTGCTATGTCCGGTGTTGGACTATTTATAGATAGATAGCAGTAAAACAAACTAATTTGATTTAGATTTTATAGTTTTATTTGCACGATTGAATTGCTCTGATATCAGTCGATCGTTTTTGGTCTAATCAATGTTGATTTTTTCTCTTCGAGGTGTGTGGTATTTGTTTTGTCCTGATATTGACAATTTGATTCCCGTTGGTATTAAAAAGGAACTGTTTCTGTCCGGGTATTTCCTCGCGTGATATTTTGTTGTTCCGTTTCATTATACCATTATTCAAAGATAAATGGCTGATATCAATCTGCAGACTTAGTTTCTTTTTCTTCCAATGTCTTTAGTCGCTTTAATACTTTGCTAGGATGTTCATTGTGGTCACAGTAGAGCATTGTACTTTGAGACAATACTTGAACCAATTTGCATAGAAGCAGATTAATTTATGTTCGAGATATTCATAAAAATCTCGAAGTGTGATGTCAGCAATCAGTAAAAATGAAAACGCACCGGTGGTGGTGGTGCGACAAATTCGCCTCTCTATTCTTGAATAAAATTGATGGGAAGGCCAATATCGTAATGCGAAACACGGGCGTACACTACCGAACGACTATTTTGAGACCGTATCGGAACCACGATCTATTTGATGGACTCGGTAGCGTGGTGAGGAATAAAACCCCCTATGCATTGGACGCTAATCATGTTATGTGATCTAACTTTAGTGTTTTGAGTAATTGGGGATTTCCGAAATGTTTTCTAGACCCGCGGCGTAATTGCATAACACATTTACATTAGGAATTGAATTGGTTTCATTTTGACAGTTCAATAATATTCATTGCGTTATTTACGTTGTTGAGCCGACAAATTTTTCGAGCATATGAAGCAATGGATTAGCAATAAGCTTCAAAATGATTCACATTCTGATTGATAGTGTGTTACGCAATTAGGGTGCAGTTTTGTTCTGTCCTATTCTAATAGTATTCGAATGACTATTTTGTTGCATAGAGAGTTAACTTTTTGCTGTTTCATGAATAGATGAAGTTTTTGATTCTCTTAGAATAATTTCCATATAAACTATAGAGGAAGTGCGCATGATTAATAACGCAATCAGTTACAACTACTTATCTCTGTCCAGACAGTCTACGTTACACATTGTAAAAATGTACTTATATTTGCAATATGCTATTTGAAATTCAAAACGTCATAATGAAGGTAGCTGTAAAGGTGGAACGGTGGACGTGGAACAATATAAGTGCGCGCGCGCCTGCTCGAGCCGCTGCGCTGGCGCCGCAACGCTCCAGTTGCCGCGTCTGGCCATCCAGCTAGCAGACCAGATACATGATTATACAGGGGTTACCACAAACTTTTTGCATGCTGAGCCAGACACATTATTACGAAGTAGTTGTTATGTTATGACTGACTGTCTGTGTCTTGCATACAAACGTGCAATTTCTTGGAATTTCAAATTGAAAGAGTTTAGCTATTCATTGGAAAAATGTATTCGTTAGACAGCGCTGGTTATTTCAGACCACACCTGAGTCACGTGCATGCAGATGTTGAGCATTTGTTCCAATCTTTTCCATTTCAATTTTAAAACTATTCAGAAGAACACATTCTCGGAAAGTTAAGTCATTCTTGTTTAAAATACAATCTGTTCTCGCAATAGTTTTGTTGTCAAATAATTCTTCGACGATCGCCAGCAACTCCCGTGAGTCATATACTTTTACTCTAAAAATACTCACCAAATTAGTTTAAAATAGAAGACCTCTCTTAGCGCTCGCTCGCTAATCTAAATAAAGAATTATCAGTTTAACGTTTGCTCCACTCATGTCGTGTGCCCGATGACGGTAACTATTTGTTTTCGCTACTAATTATCGTTCCTGCGACCAGACAGTGAGTTATTGCCATGATGACCTACCTAAAAAATGTAAGACAATTTATGTACATCTATGGAATCTGCTCTTCTGCTTAGTTTACGTGTTTCCAACTAAAAACTTGCTAATATGCTAAAAAAAAAATGCTATTTTTTTTAAATAAACAACATTAAGGGATGTATTTTTGTAAATAGAAATGTAAAAACTTAAATCTAAAAGTATATTACTAATGTCTGGATGTGTTGTATGTATGTGTTGTTATTAAAACACTATCAGCATTAATTAAATAACCAAAATAATATTTTATCTTAACGTTCATTCAGCCATTCCACTGGGCGATTAAACCGTATAAAGTGCATTAGTATTCAGTATCGTTCGATTTACTATATCTATTTTCGTACCGTTATAATTCATACGACAATTTTCTCAATTGACCCTTCGCAGCCGGATGGACCACCTGACAGACATTCTCAAACCGGCACAGACAAATAATAAACACGCGCTATTATTACTGAAACAAATTAACTCTCATGTGTTTACGTCTTTCATTTTTCGTAACAATATATTTTTGTTTCTCGCTGACCGCATTATGGTTAAATTAATGGACTGGAAACTGGAAAAAACTGAGTCTGTCAAAACGTTTGAAAATACTTGTGAATCTTTTCTCGGCCATGTTGCAAGGCATCCCACAATTGAATGAGTGTTTAACGCGAGAGTTTACAATCTGGCAAGTTCCCGCTTGTTAGTCGAGTTCGTAAACAGTTGACACGATTCGTTGGCCAAGTTCCGGCCCCCTTATGCACTTTTTTGGTCTTGTTGAAATGCCACCGATGGAAACTTTCACGTACCCTTACGCTGTTGAATTGCATGAGGACGTGACAACGGGTGCATTTTAAATGGTGCCATTTGATAAACATTACGGTTCACTCCCATAATAAGTTATACTTGTAACAAACGAGAATATGAAATAATTAACGGTACACTTCAAACACCCGCCGACTCTATAAAAAACATAATGATTAATGCAGTTTGCTGAATCTCAGTTTTCGGAATCGATCTTCGAAAACCCTCATCATGTTCGCATAATTTATAATTAGACAAAGGTGCGCGCCGATTTCAAAGGCATTCTAAGATACGCGACGGGTCATAAAGAGGGCACAGGTCGGCTAGCGACCTTGTGGGTGTATTCTGAGCGGCCGCGAGAGCTATTTCGGCGTGTCGACATCGATCCAAGCCAGCTAACTGGAGCAGCCTCATTGGCACCTGAGATGCATTAAGCTACATCAACGATTGCGAGATCGACGTCTTCCAACCACGTGAATCCTGCTGATGCCAATGCCTGACTGCCCTTATCTAAATTTATCTTTCACTAGTATTTTTGAAATGAAATTTCAATGCCAAGTGTCAAAGGCATAACTTTCAGACGACACCGCATTTGATATACCTCTAGCGAGTAGCGGTTTAAGTTTCAATTTTGCATGGTTTTGCTGTGTTTTCTTACGATGTAATTGGCGTGAAACTTCAGTGCTCGGCGACAATGGAATACTCTCTTATTTTTGGCACGATCGTAGTATGAACCCGGTAACAGAGTGTGGCGGGGACATTTAATTATACTATTACGTACGTCAACAGAGTCTGGTCGCGACGGGGGACGGTAATCATGACGTTTGCTCGATTACACAGTCATTGTCGAGCATGCAGTACTGTTACGTACGATAAAACGTTTTGTTGCTAACCTAATATACGTCTGTGTTTAACTTTAAACACGTAATTAAACAAACCGCAGAGGTAACCGTAAGGTGTTATTATAAAGTACGTTTCCATCGTTTATTATTTTATTCCATCTATTACGTTAGATTGAATCAGTTCTATTTTAAAGCAATTATATTCGAATTCTATCAATGAAAATATGGATTTTTAACCAATCATACCTTAACTACGTGTGTACGTGTGTTCTAATGTTAGTTGCAGTTCTGAGATATATTGCTCAAACATGTTCATTAGGCACAATACCTCATTACCTCAATGTACTAGGTCGGTCATCGTTCCCAGGTAAATTTAACTCATCAACATAGCTAAATTACGATAAGATAGTATGACATTGGCCAAAATTCTCTCGTTCACTTGAGTGGTTCGTTGGCTCAAGGTGACCGGCGGGTGCGTTGACATTCAGACGCCTTTATCAGAACAGGCGAGTTCACGGCGCGCCTATGTTTATTAGCGACCAGGTTGCCGACTGCTACCGACACAAACCCCCCACAATCATCTATAAGTCACACGACACGTCACTGCTATGGCTCTTAATCAAAATAATCAAATTATTACTAGGATTATTTTAAATGTTCTTTATCGTTTGTATTGTTGTCTTTCGTAGAATCAAAGCTGATTAAGTATGCAATTTGGCGACTATACTGTTTCCGACTTCCAACATCAGTTCATCACAGACAAGTCTAAAAGCAAAAAATCAATCTGCCTTGCCTTTTCCCAACTATGTTGGGGTCGACTTCCAGTCTAACCGGATGCAACTGAATACCAGTATTTTAGATGGAGCGACTGCCTATCTGACCTCCACAACCTAGTTACTGGGTAATACGATACCCGTTGGTAAGACTGGTTGTCAGATTTTTCGCCCCCGTAAACCCCTATATTGCAACTTTAGTCGAAATCTACATTTATTTATAGGTATACTTTTTAGCTAGCTAGCTTTTTAGGTAGCTTTTTTTGCCCGCGGCTTCGCCCACGTGGACGTCGAAGATTATCCCACGGGAACGTACCTAATATCTCGATAAAAACTATCCTATGTCCGATTTCTGGTCATGGTCTAGGTCTACCCATGTGCCAAATTTCATGCAAATCCGTTCAGCCGTTTTAGAGTGAAAGAGTAACAAATAAACAAACCTTTTCCCAACTATGTTGGGGTCGGCTTCCAGTCTAACCGGATGCAGCTGAATACCAGTATTTTACATGGAGCGACTGCCTATCTGACCTCCACAACCCAGTTACTGGGTAAAACCTCTTGGTAAGACTGGTTGTCAGACTTTCGGGCTTCTGACGACCCGTAACGACTGTCAATCCTCGAATGACAGCTGGGACCAACGGCTTAACGTGCTTTCCGAGGCACAGAGGAGTCTCGGTATGAAAAGATGGTCACCCATCCACAGACCAACCCCGGCAAGCGTAGCTTAGCCTGATGGATCGACCCGTGCGGCTGTTATTACTTGCCACGAGACAAGTCTAAAAGCATAGGTATAATAAGTTCAGCTTAGACGCACAGATGTCAGACGAAGAGTTTATCATTTGATTTACATCGAGCATATTGCATAATAATGTGATAACATTATACACGTCTAGTTAGCAACGGTTGTATATTTGCATTTCTATTTTAGTGCACGGCTTGAAGGCCGGGTGCACTGTGGCATCCGTCACTGCGGAATTCACCATCGTCTTGTCTGCAGCCAATCTGTAGGCTAATAGCTCGGATTGTACGCTGCACTGGGAACCAGTGGATTTATTGACCGATATAGCCCTCGCTCGATTACACGCCAAAGGGTGGACGACCCCATTCGAGAAGACAAGACTTAGATGTCCAAATCATGTTATGTACCAATTATTGATTCGGCTGCCTGTTGTCGAATTCGAGGATATCTGCTAGCTACTTGATTATGTTTCGATAATCTAATACGAAAAGCCCGTCCCAACTAGGCGGTTTCTACCGTTTCTACGTGTACCTTTTCCGAATTAAATCATTAGTTCTTCCTCGAGGCTTGTCGAAAACGTGGTTCGATCTTGTGTCGTAAATCGCAGCTGTCTGCACCTCAATTGCGAACTAACAGAGGCAATGATTGAGTGCAGCAAAGAACTCTATTAAACCCGAGATGGTATCTCAATGCTGTCACGTGATCCGATCGCCTGCGGCCTATACGAATCGTTGCACGATTCTGTATGCTCATAGCATTCAATCTCCATTGCCATTGCAAGTATACAGTATGTTAACCAACAGAGGGCGTTCCCGTTAACCCGCAATAGTATAGCATCCATACATGCTAAAAAAAATATTACCATTCGAAAACAAAATGTTTTTTTTTTTTTTTTTTCACTAAAAATGTTAAATTGATACGTAAAAGAAACACTCTGTACACGCGTACTTGAAGGACGGAAACATCGCAATTTAGTTTTTATGTTTAGTGAATATTTTTATATTTTTTTGAATATTTTAGTGAATATTTTTAGCATTTTTAGTGAATATTTTAATATTAAAAAAAAATAAAAACCATTTTGTTTTCGAATGGTAATATTTTTTTTAGCATGTATGGATGCTATACTATTGCGGGTTAACGGGAACGCCCTCTGTTGGTTAACATACTGTATATTAGTAATTTAGTACTTATCAATAATACTTAAGTAAAATATAATAGTTATGAGAAACGTAAGCAATAACCGGTGTGTTTCAATTTCAAGTGTTTCCCACGTGCAACAGCTATTAAAGACATTGTGAGTTGTGAGTGTTGTGACATTATTGTTGTGTATGTTCCTGTTCATTATTTATGTCCTTAGACTCCAACCTCTATGTAAACGTTTCTTTACTAGGAAGGACCATAAGAAGTGTTGTAATAAATTGCCAACCACATATTCAAAACCCAATTTCTTATACTCGTCAAGAGTGTACATTTTGCCCGTACAAAAACACATTAATCATGGCAATAGCAACAATTCCCAATATGTTTACTTGACAACAACTCTCGGTTGTCTTCGTCAACACAGCCGGCGGGCGTCGGGCGTCGAATAAAGGAAATAATGGAAATTATTCGCCGCGTCGCGACCCGCGAACGGTTATCGATGGAGGCAATTTGCCGAATAAATGGCCCGGTAATGATTGGACCCCTCCCGGCTTCGGTAACCACTCCATGTGAGGTCTGTTTGCGTACTAACAGACTCCTGTGGGATGTTTGGGAGAAACTGATCGTTGTTACGTTAAATAAAAGCTATTTAAACGTTTTTGGGATGTATTTGGGGGACACGGATACGCAGAACTGTATTGTTGAAACGTCAGGCTCCTTTTACCCGACTGACCCAGAAGAAGGGTAATGATTTTCGCGCGCATGTATTTGTGTATGTACGAGTATGTCCGTTCCATTGTGACTTCCTGTAGCCTAAACGGCTTCATCGATTTTAACATATGAGGTGTCGTTAGATTCATAGGCTATACACAGTCTGGCCATAAATACTGTTACAATTAAAAATAAGAAAGATATTACATTTGAATTTGGAATCTGTCATTTTTATACGATTGTTCATTGAGTTTTCTAATTTTGGCGCCAATACATTGTACAATATTTTGCGATATTAAAATGGAGTGGGGTGATAAAGAGAACCGAATAGCTGTGATTGCATTACACAAAGTTGGTATGGAGCCAAATGCAATTTTTATAACTCTCCATACGCTTGGTATTAGTCAAATGTTTGTGTACCGGGCTATTAATAGGTACAATGAGACCTCTTCTGTTTGTGACAGAAAAAGATCTCGTTCGTACAAAAAAGGTGGTCAAAGCAGTAAGGGAAAGAATTCGAAGAAATCCTGTCCGAAAGCAAAAGATTTTATCTCGGAGATGAAGATAGCACCCAGAACCATGTCGCGTATTTTAAAAGAGCACTTGCAGCCTATAAGAGACGCACTGGTCATTTTTTAACTGATAATTTTAATAAGAATAGGGTGGTAAAATCGAAACTACTGAAGCGATACGCAAAGGGAGGTCACAGAAAAATTTCGTTTACGGATGAGAAAATCTTTACAATTGAGCAACATTTTAGCAAACAAAATGACGGTCATTTTGTTTGCTAAAATTTATGCTCAAAGCTCTAAGGAAGCTTCCCAATTAGTGGACAGAGTGCAACGTGGGCATTATCCGACTTCAGTGATGGTTTGGTGAGGTGTTAGCTATGAAGGAGTGACTGAGCCATATTTTTGTGAAAAAGGTATCAAAACATCGGCACAAGTGTATCAAGATACCATTCTTAAGAAGGTAGTTAAGCCCCTTAACAACACCATGTTCAATAACCAAGTATGGTCCTTCCAACAAGACTCGGCGCCAGGTTATAAAGCTCGGTCCACGCAGTCTTGGTTGGAAGTGAACGTTTCGGACTTCATCAGAGCTGAAGACTGGCCGTCGTCTAGTCCCGATCTTAATCCGCTAGATTATGATTTATGGTCAGTTTTAGAGAGTACGGCTTGCTCTAAACGCCATGATAATTTGGAGTCCCTAAAACAATCCATACGATTGGCAGTGAAGAATTTTCCTATGGAAAGAGTGCGTGCTTCTATTGATAACTGGCCTCAACGTTTAAAGGACTGTATTGCAGCCAATGGAGACCACTTCGAATAAGCTTTATATATTTTAAATTATTTTATATTTATGTATTAAACTAACACACTGTAAAAGTAATAAATATTATTTGCAATTAAAAAATTTTTTTTTCTTGACAATATTTATGGCAAGACTTTATATGTATATTGCATCTAGAAACAAAAAATGGAAAGGGAAAGTTTTTTTAAAAATAAATAGTAACAATATTGGTATCAAATGAAAGCTGGTAATGAGTCAATACCAAATATATTAATAAAACTAAAAAGCTTGAAATCAAACAAATGATTTAAAAAAAAAAACAAAAAGCCCGACCGCAAAAACACAAGTGAAAAGAGACAAACAAGCATTATAAATTAGGGTTGATTGAATGAGGATTCCTCTTCCACATTCCCAAAATGAGGCATAAAATATTCCTCTTCCTCATTCATTAAGAGGAATTTATGAGGAAGTGTTGCAGTGTGACCTTTACGGAGCTGTGCGCCAGTATCTTTCAGCCCTCCATCAAGTGTCCCCAGTGAGCGCCTTTTCAGTGGCGCTGGATACTAATCCAGCGCCACTGAAAAGGCGCTCACTAGATTAGAGTTGGTTTCGTAATTCGTCGTTAAACTATTACCACGAATTACGAAACTAACTCGAATCCGGAGAAACAGTTTCATAGTTAATTTTTATTAAATTCAACCAAAAAATTGTGAATTTTGACTATTAAGTTGTTGTTTTTTTTTCTAAATATTATTTATTTATTTAATACTTTAAGCACACAAAATGTACAGAGGCGGACTTAATGCCATAGGCATTTTCTACCAGTCGACCTTTGGGTGATGCAGAGACAAACAGTGGTAGGTGCAACAGCGAGAGATGAGGAATAGATATATATTTAAATAAAAAGATATAGATACAAATAAATATAATATATACACCTAACTATATATAAATATAAACACAATAAATAGACATAAATATACTAAAACAAATAAGACAAACCATTGGGAAACATTACCGTTGTGATGATACTACCAGCTTCTTGCGAATGTGGTCGCGAACTTTAACTTTAAAGGATAATCGGTCGGTTGCCATCCTGATTTCCTGGGGGAGTGCATTCCACAGGGAGATAGACTGAACGAAGAAGGAAGAGTGAATGAAGTCTGTGCGGTGGGTGGGACATTGAAGAATACGATTGTGAGATGAACGTAAATTTCTATTGTGGTTGGCGCAAATGTATTGAAAATGGGAAGCTAGGTAACTAGGGGAAGAGGGAGAGTCAAGAAATGAAAACAAGGTGGTCAGCGCCCTTTGCTGTCGGCGCTGGCGTATGGGCAACCAATGTAGAAGCGACCGATGCGCGGAGACATGATCGTATTTACGCAGATTGAAAACGAATCGAATGCAGTTATTGAGAAGACGGTCAAGTTTGTCGAGGAGATCTGCATTCAGGTCATAATAGCACACATCACAATAATCGATGATAGGAAAAATTAAGGACTGTACAAGCATTGTCTTCGTACTCGATGGTAATAAATTTTTCAGCCGGTACAGAGCCCGCAGCGTTCCAGTAACCTTCTGGCTTACCCTAGCGACTTGAGTACGCCAATTCAGGGTACTATCAATGTGTAAGCCAAGGTCCTTCACGTCAGTGCTAAAAGGAACGATCGTTCCATTGAAGAGAACTGGTGGCAAGGTTATACCCACCACTTTGCTAATACCACGAGGACTGCCAATGATGATCGCCTGACACTTCGTGGGGTTTACAGCTACACCAAATCTATCAGCCCAGGATTTTATAGCTATCAAGTCCCTATTTAATTTGTCGATAACATCAGGTAATTCATCAACCTTCCCTTGACAGTACAACTGCAAGTCATCTGCATACAGATGATACGCACACTGAAGTTCGGAAGTTAGAAGATTAATAAAAATAGAGAACAGAAGAGGAGAAAGTATACCGCCCTGAGGAACGCCAGTTTCCAAATCACACCAGCATGAAGAAGAATCCCCAACACGAATAGACTGCTGACGTTCCTGAAGGTAAGAGGAGAACCATTCCAGTGCTTCGGGAGAGACCATAACATATGACAGAATGGCTAACAGGATGTCGTGACTGACGGTATTAAAGGCATTCGAGAAATCAACCAACACTAGAGCAGTAACCTTGGTGTCTTCCAGTCCTGCCCTTATATCGCCAGTCACTTTAAGGAGGGCGGAAACAGTGCTGTGCCCAGGCCTGAACCCAGACTGTAGAGAACTAATGAGTGAGTTGCGATGTACGAAGTTAGAGAATTGTTTGTAGACACAGGCCTCAAGCACTTTGGACAGGAACGGAAGGATAGAAATTGGACGAAAGTCGGTAGGAAGAGAGGGATTGGAAATTTGGAAACCTTAGGTAGTGGACGAACATAGGCTTTGCGCCACAGGATAGGGAATACTCCGGTGTATAGGGAATAATTTATAATATGGGTAATCGCGGGCAGGAGATGATCCAGAATAGTAATGATCATATCACGGGTGATATTGTCACATCCCACCGCTTTTGATTTGATGGAGAGAATGAACTTTCCGATCTCTCCCGGTTCAACTGGAATGAAACTGAAAGGATTAATATGAGGACGCGTTAGACCAGAAATAAGAGACAGAGTTTGTAGCTTGGTTTGACGATCCATGGTTGAAACAGTGCAGAAATGCCGGTTGAGATCGTCTAAGTCAACTGAATTAGGAGGGTCTAAATGTCGCGATTTGCCGATACCCAGAGTTCCAAGAAATTTCCAAATATCGGCAGAGGAAGAAGAGCTTATAGTGTCCAGAATGTGGCGGCGTTTAGCATTGCGTATCATCTGATTGCATCTATTCCGTGCAGCCTTGAATAATGTCCAGTTCTCGTCAGTTCGATCTCTTTTAAATTTACGGAACGCGCGGTCCCTACGTCGCATTGCCATTTGTATTCCTCTTGACATCCATGGTGCAGGGGGGCGTTTTACCTTAACTTTTTTGACGGGAGCATGGATGTTATAAAGATTGATTATAACATCATTGAAAATGGCAACCTTGTCGTCAACTGAAACGGCTTGCGTCATAGGCTCCCAATCGACCACAGATGCATCTTCCTTGAGCTTATCGACATTCATCCGAGCAAAACAGCGCCTGTACAGAACCTTGGGTTTAGGTTTGGGAGGTTTCAGGATATATGAAAGGAAAATCAGGTCAAAAATATTAAAGGGCCCATTCGCAATCTTTCTTTAAAAAATATCTCTATCTCTTTTAGATATTTATTTCTTCATTATTTTTTAAATTTCAATTCGAAATCACAGGTTCTATCTTCCTCATCCACAACCTCTTCCTCGTCAACCCTATTATAAATCTATAGAATTTTGGTATTGCAGTTACAAACCAATAACCTGAAATACGGTATCTTTTGTTTCTCTGTCTCTTTTCAGTTATGTGTTTTGGCAATCGGGTTTTTTTTAATTTTTTTTTTATTAATAATATGTGTTTACCATCAATTAGGCAGAAGAGACATTAGAAATATTATTGTTGAATTTTGGCTACGAATAAACAAATTTTTCTACGTCCGATTTACCAAAAAGTATTTTCTCTTCCACTTGGAACCTGATGTATGGTCGGCCATTCTTATGACCCCATTAAAATTAACGCCCTCAGAATGAACACCAACACAACGTGTAAGTTAATAAGGGTACACAAACAAATAATGAATAATTTTGGACTATGGACGAAAACTGAAATTGATTAGGCCATTACTTTGCAGTCTTCAGTTACACTGTTCCGCAATTCTTGCGTAAAAAAATGTGTAACAATCACAACTGTACACTAACGTTGAGTAATAGCTGGCCACAACGTAAGTATTTGTTTTTAAATATATTTAAAACAATAACTGTTCTCGTACCACACACGTGCAAACTGTTATCTATTTATTTATATATCGTCATTTTCCGTGTAGATACTGACGATATACAGTTGGTTGATGCGATCATTAACTCTTGCTATCTGACAATAATTATTATCTATTCCGCTTTGTATAATTAATTTTACTGTATTATATACTTAGTACATAAATCAAATGACGCCGCTGAAGGAACCCATGCAATTTGCATGGTGTCGTCTGATTTGAAATAAATTGGATCGATACTGGTGACCCCCGGGCCTCGAAAAGCACGTTGGTCCCGGCTGTCATTCAGTGGGTCTTTGACAGTCGTAACGGGTCGTCAGAAACCAGAGTCTGACAACCCGTCTTACCAAGGGGTATTATATTACACAGTAACTGGATTGTGGAAGTCAGATAGGCAATCGCACCATATAAAATACTGGTATGCAGTTGCATCCGGTTAGATTAGAAGCCGACCCCAACATAGTTGGGAAAAGGCTAGGCAGATTATGATTGGAATTGCTTTCACTGTGTCTTGGCGAGTTTTTACTCGCATTATTTATGACATATTAACAAATCATTTTAATTTAGTCAAAATAACTAACTAACTTAAAGAAACCATTTTAAACTCCGTTTTCGACCATTTAACTGTAGGAATTTAAGTTTTTAGCGACTGTGGCCCAATTTATCCTTTGTACACCGAACATGTTTAGTACTTAATTTCAGCTGTAGACGTTTTCAAAGAATAAAGTTTCCTAAACTAAGAATAAAAAAAATAAAAAAATTAAGATAACTTTTATTTGGCAGTAAAATCGAAATCCATTTCAAACATATTGATAATGCGAGGTGGTTGTGTTTGTTTACAACTGTTTCTTTTTGTCGTTACACTACGGTGTGAGTGTCAGCTGGCGGCGCGGGCGGCGGCACCACGCTAACGTGGCAAAATATCTTACCGAACGTTTTGACGTTAATTACGAAGCACGCACGCCGCGTCACACTTCGCCCTCTGACCAACCAACCACGTTTATTGTGTTTCCTTATTTTTACACGCCGATACCTTCACGCAATGTCACACGAACAACCAATTTTTGATACACCAACACATATTGTATTGTTAATAAATATTTCATACCCACGAATTAGGGTCTCGCTAGTCTCGAATGTTGAACCAACGCTCCCCTTTAAACCGAATAGCCTTATTTATTTCGAATAAAACAACTTCTGAGGCATTATTAAATAAAATACACTTGAAACGATTTACTTCCTAAAAACATAACATATCATCACGCCTGTAACCCCCGAGGGGTTAGGCAGTGGTGTATCTATAGCAGCAGGTACACTCATATTTCGCCAGTTATGTTTAAGTCCCATGTAATAGAGGGCGAGCCTGTTGCCATCAACCGGGCACAATTCCAGACTTGGGGCTGCTACTGAGAAATTCCAGATTAAAAACACAATAACATGTTTTTGAAATTGAAATTGAAGTGAAATTACAGATTAAAAACCTCATCACGATCAGCAGTAGCGCTTGCGACCACTGGATCAACGAGGCAGAAAATGGTTACAATAATTATACGAGTATTAAGACACAAAGGTAAATACGTAGTAATCGGTACCGCACAATGAAAATTGAATTCCGTTTAATCTGAAGCGGATGAAATGAAATTCTCTAAACAGCGTGTTCTATCTAGGAACGGTCGGGATGCTCAGTTGCGACGTTGCGACTCTTATGCATTTCCTTTATTTATTACGTGTGCTTGTTCTTACGTAAGTACGTATCTAGCGTTTGTTTATGTACACCATTGGACAAAGAAAACCGCACGATATTAGTGCTTGAATCTGTTGTGATTTTTCAGTTGTGTCCATTGTGCGGTTTGGGAATGCGCCGTAAATTCACGAATGTTCTCGAACTGAATTCAGTGTACTCGTAGTGTTGACATTTTTAACGACAAGTTACCGCAACGATTTTTGACTGAAATGGCGATAGTATGTGCCATTTGACCGAATGAATTAGGTCATTTATGTCTAACGCCTCTTCTGATAAAATTAATCCTACATTTTGCGTTACTCTATCTTTTACAAATGATAACGATAACAAGTTAAATTACAACATGTAAACAATGCACAATGCATTGTTGGACAAATGTAAGTTTGTACACACAATATTGAGAGATTTACCATGTTACTTTAAGACCATAGCCTTCTTATACGTTTTCCTGTAATCTATAGCTATAGAATTACTTTCTGTATTTTTTCCAAAATTTTAAGCTCAGTAGTTTCGGAGAGAAAGGGGGGGGGGGATGGTCAATTTTCGTCTATTTTCTTAAATAACTTTAAAACAGTTTATTTTAAAATTATAATATATATATTTGAGACCTTCACAGTAAGCCCTTTCATTTGATATATCGCACGGAACAGTTTGCAATTTTTTTTCCCCCCTAATTTGCCCCTAAAATTTACCCCCATATTCAAAATTCATTAATTTACATTACACGAAATTTGGTACATTACACGTCCGTGTTTGGTGACCCAAACACGGACGTGTAATGTACCAAATTTCAACTTAATCGGTCCATTCGATTCGGAGCAAATTGGCTGTGACAGACGGACAAACAGACACATGAGTGATCCTATAAGGGTTCCATTTTTTTCCTTTTGAGGTACGGAACCCTAAAAATTATTAGTATTTGAACTACATGATTAGCAGTTCAAAAACAAGTTACTAGTTAGGCGACGATAACCGACTTTAATGATTTTAAACTGAAGATCACATCTAAATGGTATTAACTACTGAAAAAAAGAATGTTATATTAGAGCATTTTCTTAATAACTTAATATGTACATACTTTAGATGATGTTTATATTACATAGTGTAATTAATTTGTAAAGTTATGTTTAACGCGGATAACAAACTTCGAGAATCACGCAAAACTATTAAGCGTAGGATTTTTATAAAACTACCTATTTAAAGATAATTTAATTATTTATCTTTTACTATACGTATTTTAATATATTTTTTTAAATGTATAATAAATTAATAATGCGTTTAGTTTGGGTCAGCCGTCTTTGATAGGCGAGTCGTATTAATGGCTGGACGTACGACGCATTGCGTGAGCTCTGCACAGAACACGCAAACTAACTACTCACGACCTTTGGCATACAGGATGTAGCGTAATTAATGGAAAATCTTGTATCTGCGGGTGGGGGACCCCAAGCACTATAATATAAAAAAAATTGTCAAACCCCGCAGTTGATGGGTACGCGCAATTAAAAAAAAATTGCTACCTTGCTAACTTCCTCGGCCACCGTGTTCACAAATGAGGGTAAAATATAAAATATGGGCAGCTAGGTTTCCATACATTTTTTTTTACACCAGACGAAGTCAACGTTAGGATTTTTTTTTACAGAAACAATTATTTCACTTAAAGATGTTAAAAAAAAAAAAACACATGAAGTACTCTAAAACTGTAATATACATCTTATAGCACGTTTGCGTGGTTGGTTAAGATACCACCTATCATGCCGCTGGTCGTGGGTTCGATTCCCATCCAGGACAAACATTTGTGTGCATGAACATGTCTGTTTGTTCTGAGTCTGGGTGTAATTATCTATAGAAGTAATGTATTTACAAAAAAAAAAAAAAAGTAGTATATGTAGTACATCAGTTATCTGGTTTCCATAGTACAAGCTCTGCTTAGTTTGGGATCAGATGACCGTGTGTGAAATGTCCCAGGATATTATTATTTATGAACTAGCATTTGCCGGCGGCTTCGCCCGCGTTGTTGTCGGAAATTGTCCCACGGGAACGACGGAACGGGAACGAGTAGATATACTGGGATGAAAATTACCCTGTGTCCTAATCCAGGTCATACCCTACTCATGTGCCAAATTTCATCCAAATCCGTTCAGCAGTTTTAGTGTGAAAGCGTAACAAACAAACTCACTTTCGCATTTATAGTATGTATTATGAAAATCCGGTCTTTCGACACTAGAGTTCTAGATTCACAAAATGTATTAGGTACTCAAAAAAAAAAAAAAAACAACACACTACTAAAGTTTTTATAATAATATAATTGTATCATGATTCGAAAGACACGTGGCGCCATAAGAACGAAGAATTGTTGTTTTCCTCGGGAACAGTATCTACTCTTTTTCGGGATGAAAGATACCCTATGTCCGTTTCTGTACACGTGACAACGTATTATATGCAAAATTTCAGGATGAACGGTTCAGTGGTTTAGGCGTGAAAAGGTAACAAACTTACTTTCCTTCATTTGTGAACACGGTGACCGAGGAAGTGACCAAAATTTTCGATTATTTTATTTTTTTTTAATTGCGCCGGGGTTTGATAAATTTTTATATTATAGGACTTGGGGTCCCCCGCAGATACAGGGTTATCCATTAATTACCCTACATCCTGTATATCTGCGTCTTAAGTGGCTGCAGTAAGATATTAGGGAGTATTAACGTATAAACAGTTGAGCAAAATATGCTTTGAAGATTTATAACGGAAGACTCTTGGCGCTACAGCTATTAAATGACGCCAGGAATTCCCGGAATTCAATTCTCCATCAGCGAACTGTAGGCGCTACTCCACCAGAATATTATTCATCGGTTATGCCTACTGAAAGTGTTGTAGACAGACATTCATAGTTGAAAATATCTTTGAACCCCCTATATTACTATATATTTTCTATATTCCTCATATTCTTAGAATATCATCTACCTTTCCTGTTGTTTTCTCGTATAATTAAGTAACATTTACTAAAGCATCTGGTGATATAACTATCATAATACTGAGGTAAACCTACGTACTTCCGTTTCATAATTGAATGTTATTAGACGAAAACATTACAAGAACAAGAATAAAAGTAAACCACAAAAGGTAACCCTTGAAATAACGATCAAGATGTGTATCGAAGTGGAGTTGTTGCAATTTTGTGCGATTTATCTCGTTAATCTTTATTTTTTCTTCCAACTCCACCACAGAGGAATGTGGATCGTTTGCGATTCCGGAAAAATGCCCTGTCAACGACCGACCACCCGATATAGTCCGGACCCGTTATATTAGCCGAGTGATCGACCTGGACTCCTGCCACGATCCCGGCGCCCCAGCTAATTATAAACACTCGCTCATAATATAAACAATTCCATGCTAATACCACCAAGTAATAAAACTGCTTACACTAACGCGAGCATCACTGTTCTATATCGCAAATGACGCGCTAATTGCTACAATTCCAATGCATTGACTTGTTAAGGCCGTTGGGGTCGATAACTCATACATTCCTGTCAGCTAGTAAATATTATGCTTTGATGTTTTTATTTTTGTAACAGAATTATTATCTCATCCGAAACATCTGTCCTTAATCTAAAAACTTAATGCTCCCGTCATCCGAATAGACAGAGATTAAACGCAGCTTTGTGTACAGCAGGCCTAAAGACTATTTCTATACTGCTGAAATCTTTTGCTCTGAAGTGTGTTGCTGTTGACGTGAGGGATACGCGTGGAGTCCCAAAGTGGCGCATGTAGGACGCGCGTCAACTGACCAAAACAACGAGGTCGGTCTTTATTCACGTGTGCGGCATCGTCTACTTGAGCTGGAGAATAGGTATCGCAGCGATAACGAGCCAGTCGTGTCCTCGCAGCCGATTATTGCGGTTGCTACATCAATATATTTGTTCTCGTACATTTTAACCGCTGAAAATATAATTCGCATTAACAAGAGCCTCGTCGCGCGCTCTGTGGAGTCAGGTGTCGGTTGGATATCTGCGTCTAGCCTTGCGTTTAAAACTGTCAAGGCGAGCGTGGAGGGAGTGCAACGTGTGGCTTGTATACTGTTTAGCTTGTAAACTCGCAAGTCGCAAGCAGTGGTGCAGTGACCCATCAGCCGTGCGTGAAGACTGGACGATGGTGCGCAAAGGGGAGAGGTCCACCGCCACCCTTTTCAGGACTCTGGCCGACACGCTCCGCTGGCAATCTCTCCGCGCCGTCACTTTGGTGCGTTCGGTAAGCAACACTGCAACACGCTTCAACGCATACCGCAATTTAACCAATAACATTATGTACTTTGTTGAATTATTTATGTAAAATAATTCAACAAAGTACATAAATGTCCTACACATTTCAAAATGTTAATTATAAGCGTTTAACGTGTGGCAGTTTCTACTGGTGTATTTCTAATTATCCTATAAGTACGTCTATTATTTACAATACACACAGGTGCGTACAACTGTTTGTAGTTACTCGTTATCGCTGTTTATGCTTACTTCTCGGTTTATTGACGTCACTGTATTGTGTAAAACTTGGAGGAAATTCGATTTATTATCAGATAAACGATAACTCGTATGCTGGTTATATCGATTGACGTGTGGTTCTCAATGTTTGTACGTTTGCTCACGATGCGTCCGTGTGACCGTCTAGTACAGTTCACGTGTGTTTATCGGAATCTATCGCAATCTCTGACCTCAAGGGCGGAGATCACGTTGCGTAAACAAGCGCACTGACACCGTGCCATATCATCCGTTACCTTTGATGCACTCTTCATTACGAAAGCCCGGCCCGTAATGTAATCACTGTTACGTTGAATTTCAAGTTAATTACTTTGTTTATCTACACTAAAAATGCTTTAAAGTTATTTTAAAAAATCTCGGGGAAAGTGGGAATATTCAACGAAAGCAATATCCGAATGTCAATAAACATGGACTATGAAACAAACAAAAGATTTTGGCACTCGGACACATTCACAAAAACTTGATACACAAACCAACGAACCGATAAATTAGGTCAAATAAACGTCGAGTGCGATGCATGTAACCTAGAGCGGTGAGCGAATTGTCGCGTTTTGTTTACATACATGTGTATACGTAATACGAGAGTACATAGATACAGGTGCGGCGTAGACATTCGGCCCGGGCCTTGCTCTGACCCACTTAAAGCCCGCCATTTCTTATCTATTCTACTAGATGCAGTCAGGAATGACCAGTCTAGAACGAACTTTGCTTCTTTCCTTGTTAAGTCCTGATGTGCAAACTAGTAATAGTTTGGACGGCGTAATTTTGTCTTGGAAGTTCGATCGTGTTGCAGACAATGTTGTTATTCTATTGCACCACTCTTGCCAAGTAAATGGAGAAAAAGATCGTACCTACCGCAAAATTTGAAGTCCGTTTCAAAATGTTTACTAACATACTTGAAATTCTTTAAAACCAGCCCTGGGTAGCAGAACAAAAATCAAAATACAAGGAATGAATAGCGTCTTAAAGTTTGTCCTGTTGACCGTTCCAAGAAGGTGATCATTGGCATAGTTAAAGTTTGCGCGGTTGGACCTAAGTAGAAACGAATAAAAAGGATTCTAAAGCCTCGAATTTTGATTGTGAAATGTTTTCAAAGTTATTTCGTAACTTAACTAAGATCATTAGAATCTGGGCTAAAAATGTAGGCTCTATAGACAGGAATATTTAGTTACACTTGTTTTCGAAGGTCCTAAAATAGATAAAAGAATAGAAGGTCCTAAAGTGTAAGAGTTAAAAGCGTCACCTCTCGAATAAATGGCCAAGATCCTTCATCGATGGTCAACATTCGTTCATCTATGATTGCTTAATGTTCACTGTTGTCAGAACTTCTCATCATCCCTAATGGATCCAGAGGTTTCGGTTTATCATTGTTATCATTCTGTATATTCTACACTTTATTTAGGGTTAGGGTTTCCGGGAGTCTTCTTCTCCTTCAACCGGTTAGGCTTTCCACATCCAAACCATTTCCGTCAGATCGTTGATCCATCTTCCTCCATCCGTTTCTGCACCGAATCCGGCGTATCTTTGGGTGCCTACCGCTGCTTTAACCGGATTGGGGGAAATATTGTGACAAATACTAATAACTGTAGTGTTGTACTCCCTCTCAATGCTATAGTTTTTAACGACATCAAAAAAAGGAGTTATCAATTCGATACGTATGTATGTAATATTATAGGAACTGCGAGATATTCACATATGATAATCTATTAGGGCTTGCAAACAAATATACAAAATTTCATAGATGTATGTTTGTATGTATGTTTGTCCACGCATTTCTCCGAAACTATTAATCGGATCGTGACCATTCTGTTTTTGTTGGCTTACATTTACTTCAACTTAGGGCACAGTGAAAGTTCAGTACTTTCCGAGATAATGTACTAAAACGTGTAAGTGTGACGACCTGGCTTATTGATACGAGCTACGGGTGTGGTGTCAAAGGGAAAACATCTCAAAACCTTGGTCAAATTCTAGTGCAATAAATATAACAAAACTATTAACTACTTATTACAAACAAATATTCCAGTTTTTATTAAAAACTTTAAATTACGAAATACAACATAATTTAAAAAAAATAATCGACTTCAAAAAGAAATTAACTTAAAATTATGAAATAACTTTAATTTCGGAAGTCGGTGGATAAAAACATCTAAAATGCAGATCTTAAGACACCGACTTCCGAAATTAAAGTTATTTCATAATTTTGAGTTAATTTCTTTTTGAAGTCGATTAATTTTTTTTTAAATATTTTTTAATCGACTATCGTCATGGCCTTATCCCAATGTATGTGGGGTCGGCGCAGCTATTCTTCTTCTTCAATACATCTAGCCGAAATCTAAGTAGTCATACCGCCTTTCTAGTCTTGATCCAATTTTTATAAAAAATAAAAAATGTTGCCAGCAACTCTGCTTTACCAGTGATCTAGGACGACTAATATGACAAACACATTAGTGAAGTTATAGAACATATTAATGCGACCTACTTGGTAACATTGGAATGACATTAGTCATACAAATAGAAACGTGTCAGATTCGTTGCATCAACGTCGCTGCAATGGTTCAACACTTCCTACACTATGACTTGTTTATAAAGGATTCTAGCCATCTGGAATATCATTAAGACTAATCGAATAATAAGGTGACGTCTGCAGCGTTTGTGTTTAAGTGATAACTCATAACACTGACTCATGTGTAAAGAAAGACACCTCTGACATTGGTCTATTTTTTTTTAACCTTTAACATTAGCTACGTGTCACGTACTTACACCTAATACGATTTGACACACTCCGTCTGTGAGTATGCTTTGCATTATGATCATCACCATTAGTCGGCATTCTCTTTGGGGCGATGGGACTCAGCTGTTGTGGCGGCGTCTGGGTGCTATTAATAAACCTGTTAGAACCGTCACATACCAACAGACTCCGTCTAGTGTCTAGTTAGACTGTAAGGAAATTTTGAGACTGGCTTATAAGTGTTTCATGGCTGTTGTATTGTTATTTCAGTGGTTTAACATCTGAAATTGTTATACCAGTGCGGTCTTGTATGAGGAAGGGACGAAAAGTTGTCTGCCTGAATGCAGAATTTTAGACTAGAGTTGTGAGCTGGAAGATTTTATTTCTATTTTGACACATTTACGGCGAGAAAAACTTCATGGCATCCCTAAAGAGTGGTTGACAAATTGAGCTTTTACGAATGAAACACGCATCAGCTTTACCTTTGCAACTTCGCTTTGTTTAAAAAATATAAAATGCCTGATATATTCATTACTAGCTGGGCCCCGCGACTTCGTTCGCGTGGAAGTCGTAAGATACACGGTAGCGAAAAAATTGTATTGTTGTTTTATACTGATTTTACTTAATCTTACCATAACTGTATTTAATATAAGCTAGTAACGTGTGGAAACGTAGTGGATTGTACGTTTACTTATAGCATACTGTGTTACTAGATATAATATAAAATGTACAATTATTAGTTTTCTCTAATAAAATAAAAACACGATATACTAAAATAACAGTCACATTTAATAAAATTCCCCCGTCCCCCGACCCGCTGCGTTGCGTCACTTGTCCGCGCTATTCGTACACAATTTCATGGGTTTTATTTTTCTTGCGCGGAACCCTAAATCTTTTTCTAAAATAAAAGTAGCTTAAGTTACTCCTTATAACATCTGCTATTTGCCAGTGAAAGTACCGTCAAAATCGGTCTAGCCGTTTAGGAGATTAGCCGGAACAAACAAACAAACAGACAGACAGACAGACCGACCGACCGACCGACAGACAGACAAAAAAAATAGTTTTTAGGCTTCCGTACCTCAAAAGGAAAAAACGGAACCCTTATTTATAGGATCACTCGTGTGTCTGTCTGTCACAGCCAGTTTGCTTCGAATCTAATGGACCGATTCAGTTGAAATTTGGTACACGTATGAATTTCTGTGACCCAAACACGGACGTAAATAAATGAATTTTGAATATGGGGGTCAATTTTGGAGGGTAAATAAGAAAACTAAAGAAAAAAGTTTTGCAAACTGTACCGTATGACATATCAAATGAAAGGGCTTACTATGAAGGTCTCAATATTTTTTTTATAAATTTAAAATAAATTGTTTTAAAGTATTTAAGAATATAGACGAAAATTGGCCATTCCCCTTTATCTCCGAAACTACTAAGTACCTAAGCCTAAAATTTGAAAAAAAAAATACAGAAAATTGTTCTATACCTATAGATTACAGGAAAACCTATAAGAAGTCTATGGTCTTAATATGGCAAATCTCTCAATATTGTGCGTACAAACTTACATTTGCAGTTGGAAGAACATGTTTTTCAACTACAATGTTAAGTTGGTTCTTGGGATAAGTTCGTCCCAACTACGGAACCGACCGGTCCGACACACACTTGGCCGGGTTTTGTGTTATAAGTACCGTATAAACTAACATAATTATGCATTTAGTAAAATGCTGTTATTTTGACATTATAAACAGACACTTGCAATTTTATTTATTTGTATAGATGTTACTTCCGTCCGGCATGCATGGGCCGTTAAATATGCTTTAAATGATCTTGTAAGGGTATCGTACTGGTAGCTTGTGGGCTGGCAATTTGTGAACCGTTACCTCATACACACACCCTCTAGCAATTTATGGTTATTCAGACTCTTTATTAAGCCTACGTAAAAATATAAAGTGGTAGGTGGTATTTGATTAATATTTTGCGTGGTTCTCGGGTACACCCACCATCTTTAATATCAAAGTGTGGGTGGGGAATTATTAAGGTGGCCACCGCTGATATATGAACCAATTTCCAACTTAATCTTTAATCCAGAAATATTAATTTTATTTCTGCGGAATATGTTTGTAATGATTTGTTGCGATAAATCTAGCATTCCCGTAATAGACGTTAGGAATGTTGTAAACTTCCCAACAACTTTATTTAATCTTCGGTCTCTTTCTGACAAAATTGCCGCTTTTAAATTTGTTTCGAATCTTTTAAATGTGTTTCGTTCATAACTCTGACTTTCTTGTTATGTTATTCGAAGGTCGACATCTGTTTTGTTCCGGGCACACAATCAGTGGAAAACTGTTTGTATTGTACCAAAAGCCCATTAATTGGAATTAAAAACGTATTTGTTTTATCTATTTGGATATTTGTATGAGCATTGTAAGAAAGCGAACTCGTATCACACAAAAAAGAGCGTACAAAATAACTTAAAGCTGTATAAAATTACAGCTGCAGTGTGTGCAGGGTTGATCAGTGTTCGGTTCGTTATCGTGGCGGGCAGCAATACATTGGATCGGGAGCGCAGCGGAGTCTAGTCGACGTCGGCGGCGGCGTGCCGTATCGCCGGAGCCGCCATCCGCAGAGATGACTATGCTCGCTCTCATTCATTAGAGGGGCGGGAGGGTCGGGGCGCAAGACGTCGCGCGCCGCCCGACGATATCGATTTTGTCCCACTCTCCCCCCGCGCCCGGCACACACCCCCGCACTCAGCATCCGACCTCGAGTGCTCTCCTCTCGCGCCTACGGAACACCTCCGACAGAAACTACGCCTTAACGATATGACGCCACAGCTCAAAATTCTGATCCCCGACGCCAGCCTAACGTTCTCCCGCCGATCCCTAATGGACCCTCCGGCCGAAAGTCACTCGGTCGAGATTACAACGACGCCTCCGCCGTCCACGCCGTTGGAAAAAATAAGCTTTTTGTTACAATTAAAATGGTAAATCAAACCAATTTTAGTAATTGCGAGGTCAAACTTTGAAGTGGCGGCGCGCGCTCTGGGCGGGCTTTTTAAACGCGTATGATTTTAATGGGCGCTCTTGTTCTTGTATAGTTGTATGACGGACCGTCGCGAAAATGTCACCTAATGTGGAATGCGCAAGTCCAATGCGACATCGTATGTATAAATTATTAGTTTGAATATCTCGATGGCCAGACTTGAAGGATTTATCTACTCCGCAACTGTTTGTTACTCTTCACTGCAAAGTTTGAACTCGAATGTCTCCCGCGAATGTTTTAAGCTCCACATCCAACCAAATCCCACTTCAAGACCGCATTTTCGAAAGGAAACCTATGATTTTCTTCGTGCACAGTTGAATTCATAGTTAAATGTATCAAGTTTCATTAGTCATTTAGGTACTTAAAACATACTAGTATTCAGCTGCATCCAGTTAGACTGGAAGCCGATCCCAACATACATAGTTGGGAAAAGGCTAGATTTTTTTTTAGATATACTCGTTTATTTCCATGACGGTTATTATGACAGAGAAATAACGTTTACGTAGAACGTAATTATTGTAATTAAACTGTATTAATTAACTTTATAATGTGGCCTTATATGATAACGAAAACGATCACCTGTTTTTTATTCAATAACAATTTCAGTTACATACTTGATGACTTTTATAATATTTTGCCTTAACTATGTTACTGGTCAACTACAAAATAATAATATACTTACCCACAGGCCACACAATATATCCCAATGTCACTAGAATACTACGAAACATTACCTAGAAAAATGCATTCTATTCTAGTCCTAGCTATTTACGTTACAACCTTTATCGACGTAGACCGCCCACAGTGACATGTGTAAAGCATCGGTGAACAAACATTGCTGCAGATAAAAAAAAAACCCCACTATTACTACTATTTAGTTCACCGATCCCTGATCTATAAGAGATAACAGAACTCTTGTTGCGGTAGGTCCCCAAAATTATGCATCGTTTTCATTGCTAATCACCGTTTAATACTGACATTAAATTAAACGTTATTAAAAATTGCTCACTGCTGCTTTTTAAACGTAAAGGTGCATCTGATGTTGAAAATTTAATGGCACTAAATTGTCAGGGTAAATGACTTTGGTTAAGAAGTTATTGAGTGCCTTACATGATTTTGTTGAAACAATTTCCATAATGTTATCATTCATTATTATTAATGTTGTTTTTGAGTTATTCTTCAACGTGAAAGGTCAACACCTGCCCAGTGTGTGTTTTCCTTTGCTTTTTGCTTCTCTTAGGATTTATCAAAACATTTTCACGTGTGCCTTGTCCACGTGGCTATAGTGAACATACACAAATTGCATCAGACTCACACCTGATTTCAGATAGAATAGAAGATTTACTGATCAGATACTTATAAGATAACTACAGTCCGGCCGTCGAGATAATGCGTTCTTGACCCTTTCAGTTTCATATATATAATAATATCCTGGGACATTTCACACACGGTCATCTGATCCCAAACTAAGCAGAGCTTGTACTATGGAATCCAGATAACTGATATACTACATACACTATTTTTTTTTTTTTGTAAATACTTACTTAAATAGTACACTTAGACTCAGAACAAACAGACATGTTCATGCACACAAATGTTTGTCCTGGATGAGAATCGAACCCACGACCTGCGGCATGATAGGTGGTATCTTAACCAACCACGCCAACTAGCCTGTTTCATACTAACCAATATGTGTTTGCGAATGTGATCCTTAAAGTTTCCAACTGACAGGTGTCAGGAACGCATTCTCTCGACGGCCGGACTAGATAAACCAGACTTGCTCAATCAATAATTGTTTTGCTTTAATACTCTTTGTAATTGATTACTTTTTTTATCAAATTAACAACAATCAATTATATTTAGTTGATATGAGATTTGGACAATCGTTTTGAATTCGCTTTCCGGTTCAGGAGCTAAACCTGCTTAAACCGTTTTTAACCACATGCAAGATAAAACACATTTCAGATTGTATCTGGTCATTTCACAAGGAAACAAAAGCTTGATTTGGTTTGTGCATAAGCACAAGGATGTCTCTTTTGTTGACAATGAATGAGTAGAATAGAACGGAAATGCATTTTAATTTTCATCATTACCAAGATGTCTGGTCCTTTGGAATGCATACGTAGCAAGTTGACAACGTGCATGTTAGGCAACTCACCTGGCAAGAGTACATAATAATGGCCGTAAAAAGTAGCGTTCATTTCCGAATCGGATCCAGGAGAAAGACTCGAGACCGCCTTAAAAATTGCAAAAATATAGCTAACATCCGTTACTGGCTATATTTTTTGAAATTTTTAAGGCGCAAGATCATTACTTTCATTGCGGGAGAACAAACAGTTCCTCGAGCCTGTACAAAAACAAATTTCCAACGCGCGAAGCTGCAGATAAAATCTAGCTCAATGAATCTGGTCAGAAGCCGGTTGGCCGGGGCGTCTTCAAAAAATGACGTCACCTGAGAACAGATGCTCTTCTTTTAAAAATGCATCTGGAAATGACGTATAACTACAGTGGCAAAGATAACAAAAATACTTTAATTTAAAAAAAAAGTGCATGGGCGTCAGGTGGGCAGAGTAAAAAATTTCAACCATGGAAAAAAATACTTTTAAAGGTCAACTACATGAAAGTCTAATTTTACAGAAACTGTTTTCCTAACAAGCGTCGCTTTACAACCCTTGAGAGGCAACAAGGGCCTTTAGCGGCAAACTACGAGCATTTAGAGATCCTTCGATATTTTGGAAAAATATATCGTAGTTTTGTATCTCTAAGACGGTTTGAGTTTGCTCTGGAACGGGGAACCCGAAAGTGATTGCTGTTAACGTTTTCTATAATAGCCTAGCTCAAGAAACAAACCTGCCTGCCCATTGAACTTTTTGCAACTCTTGCTTATTTATATTTTGCCTAGCTCAAGAAACAAACCTGCCTGCCCATTGAACTTTTTGCAACTCTTGCTAATTTATATTTTGCCTAGCTCAAGAAACAAACCTGCCTGCCCATTGAACTTTTTGCAACTCTTGCTAATTTATATTTTGCCTAGCTCAAGAAACAAACCTGCCTGCCCATTGAACTTTTTGCAACTCTTGCTAATTTATATTTTAAAAAGTCATGTAATAAAAAGAAAACATATTTTACGAAAAATAATTAATTACACATCCAAAGCAGTTTTGTCTAGAGAACATCCAATGTTTATAATAAATAAACTTGCATTATGTATGATTTACGAACC
Source organism: Dicycla oo (assembly GCA_948252095.1). Lineage (NCBI taxonomy): Eukaryota > Metazoa > Arthropoda > Insecta > Lepidoptera > Noctuidae > Dicycla > Dicycla oo. Next base: position 8,403,514 of record OX411727.1, on the reverse strand, counting down.
CGTCGAGAGCTCCTACATCTAGACGTACCTACTTAAGAAGCTTTTGAAGTCGTTATCGAAATGCTTGAGTATTTATTTACACAAACAGAGTACATTACATCTTCATTACTCCTTATCAAAATATTAATGTCATATTATCATTCAGAAAGTAAGTTATTAAATTAAACGGTCATAAACGTATCTCATAAAATTCCGTCTGTCAATTTGTTTATCAACTATGTAAACATAATAAATATTATTTATGAATAGTATCGGTTAGCTCGGTTATTATGGTAATGCCCCATCAAAGGCGTCTGCCCGGACCTGCCTCAACGAGGGGAACGCTTGGGGTAGGTTATGGTATTGCACTCGCCGATCCGCCGACTGCAAGGGTGGTTTTGCATAAGTATACCTCGGCTTATAGTATGCAGCCCTGAATGTGTCTGTCTAACCGCTGGATTTATGAATGCTGCGGTGCAATTATGACGTTTCGTACGAGTGTGCGTGTGTGTGTTTACGCTGTTCCGATTGCAAACAAAATTGCTATGCAAACTTTTGATATAGCTACGTGCTTTATATTATTTTACCTGATTTATGTGGACCTGTGCCTGTACTTTCCTTCGCGTCTTGGCATACAAAGATTTGTACGACGTTGTTTTCAATTATTGATTTCACGGCCATTTTAGTTTGTTATAAATATTAAATCAGTTATCTAGACTGGTACCGAGTTGGAAATAAACAGAGATCGATATGGCTCCGGCGACGACCGAGACTTCCCTAGGCCTCTCGACGTTTTAGGATCAAACCTGAAACGTATTAGGACTAGGAGCACATTACAGCGAAGCACTACGACATTTTAAAACTTATGGCGAGTACCTGTTGGATTTTTTTGCCAGGCCGGGTAATCCGACAGATGATTAAAAAAGCGTGCGTGCCCACTTGACGCACAGTGTTAGCTTTTTTGCGTGTGTGTGCGGTGTGCGGTGGCACTAATGAAACGGGCCCCGGCGTGCGTCGTGGCGGCCTACGTACGCGGGCCTTGCATTGGGTCGGGTCAGTGAACCTGCCCGCCCACTATCGGGGTAAATATGCCGAATGCACACAGATGCGCGCGCCGGCCCTGCACACCCCCTCCCGCCCGGTCGTCGCCGCTGCACTCTGCACGCATACACCCCCGACCCCTCTTAAAACTCCTAATTGATTGCACAAATTTTCTCGCAATAACTGTCTTTTTATGGTGTTAATGATGTAAACTTGCGCAGTTCCGCCGCTTTAATTGATACTCGACGATGTGATAAGTTGTAAACCAGAGTACCTAATGCGCGACGAATTCTCATTTGCATATATCACCGCGGTGTCGTCGGCGGGACTATGAAAAATTAATTAGCATACGGCGAATTCTCTTTTTCGGGATTCCGTTGTGATCTTTAGTTTTCCGCTACGATGGATAACCAGTAAGTTTTATCTAAAGAAAAAGATTCATCATCGTTCATTATGACTTTCTAATCCTCATACGACCCAGCGAAAACGTAAAATGTCGGCAAAAATTACAATAGTTCTAGGCAGATCTCTACTTCACAAAGTTTATCCTACATTTTTTATTTCCGCCAGTGTTTTCTTCGATGAAATGGTTCAATTGAAATCTTTTATTCAACATTCATTAGTTTTTATTTAGCCAAGATCAAAAGCAATCGGCGTCTTGGCACGAGTTTACATAACTCTGGTACAATCAGAAGAAAAGCTCCAGACGATCTATTGTGAGTAGGTATGTACACGAGAAAGAAAATTTAGACAGCAGAACCAGAATAACTTGTCATCGCAATCGATATGCCGATGATCCAAGCATTACATCATCGAATGCATTCGGATGATATCACGGTGACGTCACGACGCAATGCGTATAAATAAAAATTTAACGCGTCCGTGTGATGCCAACATGCCTCCATACACACAATAAATACATGCAATAAAAATCGCATAGAATTGCAATGCCATCATAAACGCGCCCGTTTTGGCATGATTGCCGCACAGCTCGGTCTTTTATAACATCTTGACCTATTCAATTGTGTGATACATTGCTTATTTTATGTTTCTATGGAGATCTGCGACTGAGAGCGAACTGTTGTCACGGTTATTCATGCAGTAGATATTCAGAAGGAAAGAAAAATGGCATATTATATTCAAATATACCTACTGCATAGTTTTTTTTTTTTTTAGAAAACGACCATATTGTCAAACATGTGACAACATTATTTAAAAAGCAAAGGATGTTTGTAATGGAAAGCCGATCAGTATCTATGATACAAAAATAAATATACAAAAAAATGCGTTACATTTACATTACGAGGGGATTTTCTTTACCGCCGAAACATTTTCGCCCAACTTTTCCACATGGCGAGTATGGCAACACATATAAAAATTTGCGCCTTAATTTCAGTCAGAACAGCATTTTTGGATTTTAACCAAATAAGTAATAAAAGGATTCTAATAATGACTGGTGCAAAGTTTGACTTTTTTATTGTTTATTTCTTATTCCGAGAACTGGGTATCTGCTCCTTGAGACTAAAGTTCCAAGAACACTAATTGCAAGTGCAAAATATCAAAGTTTTAATTGATGTTTAACTTGGAAGGTTATAACTATTGTAAAGTGCAACAATATTGTTGCCCATTAATACACACACCGGCAAAATTAGAGGAACACAAAAAATACATTAGTTTTTGAGATTTAATGTCTTATTTATTGTTTTCGCTTCATTTGACATTGTTTGTTTATTTTATGTAAGAAACAAACAAAATGTAGGGTTTATTGGGATTTATTAAAAAATAAACAAATAAAGTGGTCTAAAGTGGATGTTTTCTAATGCATAAGGACAGAGCAAAATTAAAAGAAAAAACCGGTCAAGTGCGTGTCGGAGCACGCACAATGAAGGGTTCCGTAGTTGGGATGAATTTATCCCAAGAACAAACTTAACATTGTAGTTGAAAAACATGTTCTCCCACACATTCCAACTACAAATAATAATAATAACCTGGGGGACACACGGTCATCTGATCCCAAACTAATGTCCACAGTTAAACGAAAAAGATCCAACCCACATTACACCTAATATGTGGGTTGGATCATTTCGTTTAACTATGGACAAATGTAAGTTTGTACGCACAATATTGAGCGATTTACCATGTTATTTTAAGACCATAGACTTCTTATAGGTTTTCCTGGAATCTATAGCTATAGATTTATTTTCTGCATTTTTTTCAAATTTTAAGCTCAGTAGTTTCGGAGATAAAGAGGGTAATGGTCGATTTTCGTCTATTTTTATATAACTTTAAAGCAGTTTATTTTAAAATTATAAAAAAATATAAGTATATATTTGAGACCCTCACAGTAAGCCCTTTTCGTTTGCTATATCGCACGGTACAGTTTGCAAATATTTTTTTTTTAATTTTCTTATTTGCCCTTCAAAATTGACCCCCATATTCAAAATTCATTCATTTACCTACATTACACGTCCGTGTTTGGGTCACAGAAATACATACGTGTACCAAATTTCAACTTAATAGTTCCATTAGATTCGGAGCAAATTGACTCGGACAGACAGACAGACAGACATGAGTGATCCTATAAGGGTTCCGTTTTTTTCCTTTTGAGGTACGGAACCCTAAAAAAAGTAAAATAAAAAGAATTAATAGCGCGTGTTGCCTCCTCTTGCCCTTATAAGGGCTCGAATACGTCTACCCATGCTCCTTATGACACCTTCAATCATTTCCTGAGGCAAAGTGTCCCATTCTTCAACCAACGCCAATTTCAGCTATTAAACATTTCTAGGGGCTGGATTTCTTGCCTGGACCCTTCGTCCAATCATGCCCCAGACATGTTCATGTTCTATTAGATTCATGTCTGGAGATCGTGCTGGCCATTCCATCTGGGTTATACCGATCTCATTAAGGTAGTCACACACTATGTGCGCAGTGTGGGGCCGTGCGTTATCGTGCATAAACACAAAATCTGGTCCTATGAATTGGGCAAAAGGCATAACATGGGGCTCTAGGATTTCAGTTATGTACTTGTGTGCAGAACCGCCATCGATGATGACCAAAGCGGTGCGTACCGTCAAACTTATACCACCCCACACCATAACAGACCCTCCACCGTAAGAATTTGTTTCGGAAAAAATTGCTTGATGGTAACGTTCTCCTCGATATCTCCACACCATCTCCCTTCCGTCAATGCAATTTAAACAAAAACGGCTGTCGTCAGAGAATAAAACGCGACTCCACTCATTGGACCAATTTTGATGCTGACGAGCGAACGATAATCTTGCTACTCGAAGCCTTACCTCAAGTTTAGGCGATTTTGCTAGCACGTATTAACCAACGTAGTAACCAACTTCATTTAACCTTCTCCTCACTGCTCGTTCACTAAACGTACGTTACGCACTTCTTCCACAAGATTTCGGGTCTGAACAGCCGTTTGACGACGATTTCTCAAAGTTTGCACCCTTATAAAACGGTCGTCTACGGCACTGGTTGCACGATTTCTGCCTTGGCCTCGCCTGCGCACGTAAGATCCTGTCTGTCTGTATCGTTGGCCATTACGGTGGATCACGGATACTGATATACCCAACGTTCGACTGACTGAACGGTAGGTGTGACCTTCCTCAATCATTGTTACAGCCCTAGCGACTTCAGTTGCTGGCAAATCACTCATTCTGTAAGCAATACAATGTTAACTCTCCAAACAAACAAAATGAGGTAGGGCCACCATTGACTGCTTAAACCAAATTTCTTATCAAAAACACTCAGTAGCGTAAATTGTAAACAAACGCTTATGAGGGTATAATTTATGTTAGAAGCGTGAAAACTGTCAAAAATCCCCTTAATTTTGTATGAAAAAAGGGTAAAAGGGTAAATATTTGAATAAATAACAGAACCAAATAACCACATGTTTTTTTAAAAAAGGCAACGTTTTTTTGTGTTCCTCTAATTTTGCCGGTGTGTGTATCTCAATTGGACATCACATTATTTGAAAAAAAAAAAAAAAAAACGAATAATGTGTGTTGTAAGACATAATTGTCTGTAATTACAGTAAGAATTCAATTACTTTTGACTCGACATTTCTTGCCTGCTAGAAAATATAAAATATCACACTAATTGAGATGTTTTAGATTCTAAAATCTAAACCATCGCAATTGTATTCGGCTCGAAGGCCCAAAAAATATAGAATTTACTTACAGCCTAAAAAGTTACCATACATTTTTCAAAAACTGTTATTGAATAACAAAACATAACAATACTCCAACAAAGTTAACCCGCTATAAAAACTCAATAAACGAATCACCACCACGAACAAACCCCATTACTTTTATTATCGACATGCCATAAAAGTTTTATTGGCTTAAATCAACGCGACCCTCGGTACGCGTGGTCTCCAGGAAGTGCATGGCAGAATGGTGCTGGTGAATAATTAGGATACGCAGCGGTGCACCGCTCACTTCTCATTGGTCCACCCCTAATTGAATAACTGACAATATAATATACAGAACTGAGATTTAGAGCGGCTGGAAGCGACAGTGATTTTAGGTCGGTTATCGCCTAAAGATTGTTTGTTAACCGACTTCAAAAAAAGAAGAGGTTCTCAATTCGTCTGTTTAAATATATATTTTTTATTTTGATGTTTCTTCATGAAAATATAGAGATATTTTTAAAACTTTTATAATATAGCATAGCCTGTCGACGAAACTGAGGACCTCCGGACCCCATACGAATACAAGGCTAATATTGGCTTCACTATTCACGTTTTATATACACTTCTATGGTCATCGAGCTTTTTTTATAAACTGTACGTTACGGATACGTCCAATCGGTTTCTGATATTTATTGTGGTTTCAGAGATTTCATAATGAAAACAGATAATGGTGCCGATTCTCTTATTCAATAATTAAACTAAAATAAGAGAATCGCTATCTTTTACTAACAGGCAGCGCGAGAAAAGGATGGCTATAACTATGAACTAAGTTAGAGATGTCAAACTAGTTTACGCCTTGCGCTACACCATGTTTTTAGTCGACATGTTTTTACGTGTCGTCTGAATTTGTATGGAATAGTTAAAAGTAATGAGATTATTGAGAATAAAAAAAAGACAGTTTAATATCAGCAATATTTAAGTACAGGCTACTACGGCCTACGTCGGCGTCGCCTATAAGATCTATGCGCTACGAAGTGCTACGCAGATCTTTCGGGCTACGCCGTCATGAGTCATGATGCAGGAGCATTGAACATGACGACATGCTACGCAAGACTAACGTATTAGGAAAATTCAATTAATAAAATTATGATTGTAATGACTTTATTGTATTTTTCGTATTTATATATCGCATGCTTAATAATAGACTGACCTAACTAAAAAAATCCCACACACTGACTTGTCTTACAAAATGGCATATAACTTAGTCAAAAAGCATAATAATAATGAAACAATGTATTGTAGGAATAATTGATGAACTGATTATGGATACAGAAATGATATTTTGAAGATGTTTAGTTAAAACGAATTTCTTTGTACGCTTAACTAATTTTGGACCTGAATCGTAATCGGTCAGTTTATTATTAAGCATGCGATATATCATTTGCAAAAATATTTTTCTTGTTGAAAATGAAATCCATTTTTTAATGCCACTGAACTTTTGACTGATTTAGATTAGATTTAGAGAAAATATTTCAGATTTTTGTAAATGACGTGAGAGGGTATGATTGAAAAGACAAACAAAACTCGCGGTCTCATAAATCAGGTTTGGCAAGAAAAAATCACATGAACCAATACAAATTTTGTCAACATTACAACACAAACATTGTGTCAAAGGCAACCAAGCATGGGTAGACAGACACGTTTCTGAATTATTCGCCTCCGGATTAACAGAATATTATCTCTCATAACCTGTCATATTTCATAGTAGCTAACATATTATTTTCGCTACCTATTGAGATAAGCAGCAGATGAGTTTCCGTATTGTTTATACAGTTTGCGTCGCGCCTGGCTTATGAGTTAAGACGTAGTTAGCAGATTTGTATCGGGCTCGGTTTGCAACGACAACTTCCTACCTACAGGTTGTGCAAGTTGTGCTTGCTCTTCGCGTTTCCATCGCCGACCATGTTCATTAGATAGTTTACCGTCGACCGAATAGTGGATCACGTCTCGCTATCAGGTGCGCTGCAAACAAAACGCTCAATAGAGGCCGGGTTAAACATGCACGACGGGTGTACGGGTATAATTAAAGTTTAGGAGACGCTCACGTCGCCCGTTAACCTCGTTATCGGGCGCTGGAAGTGGGTGAGACGCGGTGGGGGAGGGAGCCAGCCTCGGGGTTGGGGGGAAACGGGGAAAATCAATGACAGCCGCCGCGCGCCGTCTCTCCCCGGCCCGACGCGCTCATCTCGCGGCCACGTGCCGCGGTCACTGGCCTGACTCACCACACCATCCTCTCCCATAACCATCATCATTTGTCTCCGCGCATCCTCGTCATTACCCCTCGACCAATCAAAAACCCGCATTTAAAAAAGTAACTTAGAACTATCATTCCGAATCCGACCCAATCAAAAAAAAAAAAAAAAAACTGCGACTCCTTTTCGGTATTCAGATCACCGGCACAAGTCAAAGCAAATAGCTTGACATCGGTCAAAAACAAACAATTTAGTGGAACAGTTAAGTGTGCGGTTGCACGAAGCCTTGCCAGTTGTTTTGGGGGCGCTCGGTCGCCTGTAAAACATATAATGTAATATGTAGGTCGCTGTCAGAAATTTGGGTTATCGTATGGCCGCGTCGATATGCGACACTTCCGTACCACCGCGATGCGAATGCTATGCACTCGCCGATATTATTGCTATGTCATGTCTCCATGTTACGTAATACCGGCGTGTTACGGAATGCCAGATGTTATTGGTCAAGTGACGCACTCTGACGCATCAATCACATTATGATTTGGCGCTACAGTACAGCATCAAGTCTCTGTATCTGACAATTTAACAACCATCCATCGGACGTCCAAAACTTTTCCAACTTAAAGAAATGTATTTCCGTCGAGTCCCCGAAGTTACCGACCAGTCGCAAAACAATGAGTCATATTCGGGGCGAGTCTCGCGGTACCTAATAAAAATCGGTAGCAATGAACTTGCTAGTCCCAAATCCATGCGTTGGTACGTACGTCGTCGGTCGGCACTCGGCAGTCGGTACAAATGTTTTATATAAGCATATCGCGACCTGTCGTCGATCAATGTCAACCGCATATTTGGGTCAACGTCCGTCAACCGAGAATTACCGCTTTCGTCTACTCTTCATTTCCTATAACGCATACGATCACACTTGTGCAATGTACAGTATTTAGGAATACATGAACCTATATTTCTGGATATAAATATAAATATTTTTTTACATAGTTCTGCTAATGTTTGTATGTTTTTGTACTTATAAGATGCAAATCTTTTTGAAAATTGATTGAACCTAAACTCTTTATGCAATCAGTAAACTGTCAAAACCACAGTGGAAAAAGCTAGCTACGCTGTCATTACTGTCAGTCATCGACGGTGCAAGTTTGCAAAACATGGATAAATAAGAAAAATGTAAAAAAAACAGCCATGCAATGATTTCGTAACAGAATACTTAACTACAAAGATACAGACACTCAACAAAAAACTGGGAAATATATCTTCGCTGAAAGTGAACAATGAGGTGATCTTCGAATCTAATTATGCCTGATGTATTTTATTTTCTCATCCCCTGACTCACTATTTCATTTGGCTGGTAATGGAGTTGTTTTTCTTTACATAATTACACGACAACAGCTATTTAAAATTGTTTTGTACTAGGACGATCAAAGTCCGCAATTGGTTTTAAATATCCTTTCCAAAAGACGAATATCTATACTCATCTCCACGTATTTTGTCCTCAGGTATATTACGCGAAGAAAAAGCGGAGAGCGCAACAGTACCTGGGCGAGGATGGCTCGCACAAAAAAGAGCGGAAGTTATATAACGACGGCTATGATGATGATAACCATGATTACATCATCAAACAGGGCGAGAAGTTCCTCGACCGGTATGAGATCTCCTCGCCGATTGGGAAGGGATCTTTTGGACAGGTGAGCTTCTACTTATTTTCTACTCCTAGTCAATCATTTTAGCCTAATCGAATTCTTCTGCAATATATTGACCAAAAATGGGAGACCCAATTTGGGACTCTTGTGTCGAAGATCATACGATGTACCCGAAGAGGTTGCTAATCCCGAAAATTTTACTGAAAATAAGCCAATAGAACCCATTTCTGCTAAAACTTAGTTAGTGTTATACTACTAAAAGTGACTAAAACTAGAAGCACTTGTAGTTTATTTGCTCATTTCCGATGATAAATTAAACGGGGCAAAGGTACACCAAGAAATAATAGAATGTATGACTTATCAGGTGTGTTATATACGTTCTGAGAGAAATAAATGAGTAACCGTTGTACTTAGCGGTCAAGTATGTGATTCATACAATATATATATTAATAGTTATCCTGTTACCAGTCCTATACTAAGCTACTTACAGTCGGATTACTGAACATAATGAGTTTCTATCCATTGCACTAGTAGTAAATACATAAGCACTTCTGAAATCTCTGGGTTACCAATAGGGTATTGGTGTTTACGCAGAACATGTTATCAATACATGGCGACAGTAGGGGTTACAGGTTACAATGAAATTCCTGGAATTCCACTTCAAAGTCGCAAAGCTTTCCGTTTGAGAATGGGTATGTTGGGTGGGTAAGGTTTGTCTTCTCGGTAGATTTCCCTGTCTCACTCGAGAGACATCGTGCCACAGCTCTGGGCTTACAGTGAGAATGAGTGTCTGTGAAAATGGGAATAATACCATGCTAAGCTCGATCACAGAGCTCGAATCTCATGCGTTTTGATCATAAACGTGAGAAAATTATGCTGTTAGTAATTGGATGTAGGCTGCCAGAAATGTCAAATCGTTGTCGGTCAAGCACTCCACAATATTCCTAACCACTGCAACGCCTGAAAGCCAGAATCTACAGTGATTGGTCAGGGTGCAAACTAAGCGATGTGCCGGCGCACACTGTAGTGCTGACTGGCCATCCTACCTTTGTATAGAGTACTAACTTTCGCCTCCGAGTACGTCTGCGCGTAATTTTTACAGGAAGTGCCGCGAATTTATGCAAACCTAGCACACTAATTGAATCATTAGAGTTCTCTACATACAAACTTACAAACAAACGAATTTTACCTGTGTATAATATCGATTTGGTTATTTTTTTTTAATTTGCCCTAAAACCCTCATGATAAACGAGCAATACAATGTGCATACATATCGATAAACGAGCAATACAATGTCTACGCTAGTTACTAATGATTATGTTTCTGCATGTTACAGGTTGTGAAAGCGTATGACCACGAGGAGCAGTGTCAAGTAGCGATAAAAATAATTAAGAATAAGAAACCCTTCCTAAACCAGGCACAAATAGAAGTCAAGTTACTAAAAATGATGAACAGAGCGGATCCTGAAAATAAGTATTACATAGGTAAGTTTAAACTTGAAATATGATTCAATCGGTCTGGTTAAAACGATCTCTTAGTCGACAATGCGACAGATTCAGCTACCATAAACAAATCATTTTTTTTTAGAATGAACCCGATTATTATGTATGTTGATTTATTCAGTAAAAACCTAGCGAGGTTTTCTATTTATATCATTCCGGTTATAGCAATCTAATCTAAGCATTTACGCACGGTTAATCCGTAGATGGGTGTCCATCTTTACATACCGAACCCTTCTGTGCCTCGGAATGCACGTGAAGCCGTTGGTCCCGGCTGTCATCCGTCGATATTTGACAGTCGTTACGACGGGTCGTCAAAAGCCCGAAAGTCTGACAACCAGTCTTTCCTAGGGCTATCATATTACCCCGTAACTGGGTTGTGGAGGTCAGATAGGCAGTCGCTCCGTGTAAAATACTGGTATTCAGCTGCATCCGGTCAGACTAGAAGCCGACCCCAACATAGTTGGGATTCTAAGCATTTGTGACAAAAGTTTAAGCACTATAAGACCCTAACCTTATAAATCAGTCATTGCAGATTTTGATTTGAATTAAAATACAATACAATACAATAAAACAGTTTGAATGCTTGATAATGTAATGTATGTAATGTAAATTTATGAACCTGTAAACAATATGACATGTTTGACTGTGAATACGAAAAGTAAACAGACCATGATTCACTTGAATATTTACTTTTTCAGTTGCAATGTCAATGCAAAACACGTGACTGTGTTAGAGGAAACTAAAATAATATTTAATCTGATACAATACTCGTAGTATTAACTTTTCAAATAAACTCAGTACAATTTCATAATGATCTGGCTGTATTATGTATTTTCTGCCACATCTGCGTCGATCATTAAATAATGTGCTCAATGGACTGGGAAGTCGGAAGTGTTGGGCTGGCTTATATAATAAGTAATCTTTGACAGATTTGTAAAAAAATTGGCAGTCGCTCGTCTTCAGCACTCCTGTATTCAGAGACAATCGTTGAGCTCATTAAGTTCTGAGTTGAGCTGCGCGATTACTGATAAATGCGTGCAGTGACTAGACAGGTCCTCTCAATCTGTGTGGTTCCAAGGACCATTTCAGACACCAATCTACATGGTCTTCACATGAACTGACCAAGATTATGTCTGGACTTTAAAAGAGTCTTCTGAGTTTGTTTCAGCCTTTCTTCTCAGAGTATTCAGATAGGAAACCCCGACCTCATCTAGTTTTTAAAAATGATTGACGTGTGTGTTTGTACAAACATACTTACAGAAATAAAATTATATTATCATTTACACTGATCGACTTCAGTTATTCTGGCGACTTGGCTGTCATTATAAGACCTAAAAGTCTGCGTACTCCTTGAAACAGATACTTTATGTTTTTGACCTAGACCAGTACCTTTATTTACTACTAGCTGTTGCCCGTGGTTTCGCCTATGTGGATGTCAATAGGGAACGATTTGATGATTGTTAAAAAAATATATATAATATCACGAAAAACGTGCAAAAAGCACTGCCGTATTTTGATAACTTTGGAGTATAAGTCATCACAAGGTTATCCTAAATCCACTTTTTTCACTGACTGTTGAAACTCTTGAGGTAGCCAGACGTTTTTTTTTACAACTTCTAAACTTATCCAAAACCCCTAATACGATTTCCTAGTGCTGACCCTTTATTAATGTGCTTTTTCTTTAATTTCCAGTGAAACTGAAATGTCACTTTATGTGGCGGAACCACCTGTGCCTAGTGTTCGAGCTGTTGTCCTACAATTTGTATGACCTGCTACGTAACACCAACTTCAGGGGCGTATCGCTCAACCTGACGCGCAAATTCGCGCAGCAGTTATGTACGGCGCTACTGTTCCTTAGTCAACCTGGTAAGACTTGCAACACATACAAAGATATCCCAAGAAAAAGTATGCGCTTCGGGCATCTTCGTTTATTATCGGAAATACTAACGCATGAAACCTAATATGTTACAACCATAGGAATACTTGCCTATTTTGTATTACCATAATTGCAAAATTATGGATTAACAACTATGTACTTAATTCCAAAAAAACTTTTGAGTGACAGATGATGATTTTAGACCGGAGTAGGTAACAATAAGAGGCGCAATGATAGGTGCACGTGCACGTCTACAAAGCGCGGCAGAACAAAACTTAGAAGCTGGCAACTGACAGAGGCAACTCTGTGGAGGGTTATTCTGTGCGCTTCGTTCGTGCTAATTCGGAAACGAAGATTACCGAAGCGCATACCATTTCAGGCTTACCTGTACGTAGTACCTACAATCTGGCCGTCGAGAGAATACGTTCTTGACACCTGTCAGTTTTATGCTAAAAATATGTATTTTACGAATTTGATCCTTATTACTACAAGAAATTGTCCAACTGACAGGTGTCAGGAACGCATTCTCTCGACGGCCGGACTGTAGTAGAAAAGCCCTTTACTTACGAAACAGCTCTTCCCTTGGATGCTCATATCCACTTGTACCGCAAAGCATTATTAGCTGTATTTTTCATACAGAAGTTCTCGGGACCTATATACAACGTACATTTAACATCATTCCAAACTCCAGATACCGAACTGACTGAAGCTCCATTAAAAAGGATGTCCCGAAATTCCATTGTCGAGCGAATCTCGATAAGATAGAGCTCTTATCTACGATACTAATACCTCTCTCTTTTGTATTCCAGAACTAAATATAATTCACTGTGATCTTAAACCCGAGAATATACTACTATGCAACCCGAAAAGGTCAGCCATTAAAATTGTGGATTTCGGGAGCTCGTGTCAACTAGGTCAAAGGGTAAGTCTGCTTCTACTTTAGAGCGAGAATACACATGCGTGTAACTTGTACAAAAGTATCCAGTAAGTAACTTGCATGCCGTGTGCCATAACAACTTCTAGTTGGTGAATTTTAGTGTTAAATTACGGGGCGGCAAACCGTATTGGGCCGGGGCGCCAAATCTTAAAATGGACGTAGTTATGCTATAACGTTCCAATCCACACGCAGGTCGAACTGAGTAAATCGCGTTTTTTTAATTTTGTGGTACGCTTTTTTTTGGTAGCGAGTACAACTAAGTAGTATGTATCACTTCAACTAAATAAATAAACATTATTTTATTATATACTTGTCAAAATACCTAGCTTGGGCTCAAAAACTCAATTTTGACCACCTTGTGGATTGGAACGTTATAGCATAACTACGTCCAAATATGCCATTGAATGTCACAATGGCATGCCAGTTGCTTGCATAGTTTTGTACAAGCTACAGGCATGTGTATTCCCGCCCTTATAGTCTAACACCTCCGTATTTTAGTCTAGACTTAGCTTCTAGATAGACATGTTGATACTAAACATTTTGTCTGAAAAATTGCCTTTGTAGTCAACTGCATGTCAGTATTTCAAATTCAATTTAGGGCCGGTTTTTTGATCCGTAGTTAACTCAACCAATGGTTAAACATAGTAACTAATGGTTGTGTTTTGGCTAAATGTCAAAGGCTAAAGATGAATATATTCATGTTAGCTCATTTATATTCAAAAATAGTAACTAATGGCATAACTCATTCATGTTTAGCCTTTCACATTTAGCCAAAATTCAACCATTAGTTATTATGTTTAACCATTGGTTGAGATAACAACGGATCAAAAATTCTGCCCTTAGATGTAATATACATAGCTGTCAGTTTTAGCCAGGGTTAGCCTGCAGGTAAACATGTTAATTTTTAACTAAACTGTCTTTATTTTTACTCTCGAAATGTAGGTTGAAACTGTTTTTGATGGAAACACTCCAAAGGTTAGAATAGAAAAACAAGGAAATATTTATTGTTATTTTATTTGATACAGTTTGACTCCCACGCGTTATATCCCGAAAATACTGAAATGTAACTAAGAACTGAATTTAGCGCAGTCGTGATGTTCTATTATTTTGTGAACTGACTTTATATAATTTGAAAGTCTAAATTATTCACTCGTCTGTAGTCTAAAATATTAATTTGCAAGTACCAAGAAATTCAATAGAACACACTAAATTATTGGAGTGCACCTAACGCGACTCCACCAATTTATAGACTCGATTCCCGTACACGCTAATTGCTGAGATAAATCACATCGGGGTCGTGTGATTCAGTGGTAGAGGAGGCCAGGTTATCGCCTACTCTCACACACACTTAAAACGTAATACCATCTTCGACAATGCACACGATAAAACCCATTCATGTACGATGTCGATTAATTATTTACGAATTTATTAAAGGTTTTATAAATAACTAGATTTTGTCCGCGACTTCGTCCGCGTGTTATTTCTTGTCCCCCCGACCCACTGCTATACGACGAGGCAGCTTTGTCGTACGAGCGCGCAGCGCCCGCGAACTGTCAACGCGCCTAAAGAAGTTGTCACTTCAAAAACGACGGCACCGCGTCCAATTTGCGCGAAAATATCAAGCAAACTGATCGTGTTCGTTTCGTTTCGCGCCGCGGCGCATCGCACCCCACGTGCGTTTGGTCATCTAGGCCAGTTTAATAGGTATCGACTGTTTGTTGTTTTCGCGGTGCGCCACACATTGTGAAATATGTCGTGGCTAGGCGACACTTCGTCATATTTACTTTTCTATGTATGACATATTGAAGGGTGTCAGCTAAGCATTTGTATACTTGTATATAAAAAAAAAAAAAACAGATTTTTTTAATAATGAAAATTATACTAATTCATTTTCTACTATTAATTGCGTATTAACGGTAGAAAATAAACATAAAAAAAGAAAAATAGTATTAGTTGATTGTATACACATAGAATTATTTGAAATAATTTGTTTTAGATACTATCATCATCCGAGTTATTTATAGTTTCTTCTTCCACCGAGTAGTTGAGATCTTCTTTATCCGAGTTCTCTAGTCTGGCAATTTCTGCAGCCCTTAGGTGTGTTATCATTTCCTGTTTCCTGAGGAAGTATTACGCCAAACTTCAAAAATAGCGAGTTTCTTTATTTTTGACATGGGGCAATAGGGGCATGGGAATACAACTGATTCCTATAAAGCACGAGTCAGGGAAGAAGTAAAAATGTTTCAGATCGGATACATTTTCTAATGTCTTAACATATGCATAACTAAAAATGTAAACAAAACAAAAACAAACATGTACGGGGTTATTGGTAAAACTCCAACAACCTCTTAAGGGGTCATTGTACTCATCATTATGAACAACTTTTACTATGGGACCAAAAACGAAATCGTGAAAAAAATCAGCTGTTCAATTTTGACGAATTATGCGAACATAATGTACTGAACAGCTGATTTTTTTCACGATTTCGTTTTTGGTCCCATAGTAAAAGTTGTTCATAATGATGAGTACAATGACCCCTTAAGAGGTGGTTGGTGTTTTACCAATAACCCTGTGTAAGCAATACATAACTTTCAAACTTACCTTCTAAGATAAAAGAAACACGGTAGGTGATAATATAACAGCGCTTCTGTATGCGTATCTAAAATTTCACTCGTGAAACACCTTCAATCAATCACTTTTAAAGGCGAATAAACGTCGATAATTTCTCGATTTTATAGTATGAAAAATATCGACACCAACTCGCAAATTACTATCAAATCATACAGTTGACTTATCTAGCTGTCATGTAAAATTGTATCGTTGAATATTGCATGTTCAAATTTTGGATAAACTGATGCTAGATACGGGTTATTTCACAGTGTGCGCATACGTAAGACGCAGAAAAAAACGCTAAGCGAAAACGAAGTCTTAAGCGTTTTTTTTTCTTTTGCTCGGCCCCTAAGGGTCCTAGCGTGATGTTAAATAGCCTATAGCCTTCCTCAAAAATTGGGCTATCAAATGCTAAAAGAATTTTTAAAATCCGTTTAGTATTTTTTGAGTTTATTCATTACAAACAGATGTACCAAATCTTTTCCTTTTTAATATTAGTTTTGATAGAGATATAATCATCACTATTTACAGGAAGGTTAGGCAGAGGGGTAGAGCACCCAAATTTCACCAGATATGGTTTCAAGTATTGCCACCAACAGGCTTTGGGGTGCTTCTGAAAAAATCCTATTGTAATAACAAATCATGTGGCATGACCTTGGGATTTAACCCTGGCCCGCATGTTCAGCATACGCGTTTGCTACCACTAGACCAAAGAGCCAAGGTTAATTAATTGCCGATAATTGATATTCTATAAATAACGTTACATAATCCGTATCGTAGCATCCTTAAACTCGTGAATGGAAATATTTTTTTTGCCTCTTTTTTGTAATGATTAGGTTAAATATGATTGTTTCCTTTATTAATTCCCTCACTAGCTGTTGCCCGCGACTTCGTCTGCGATCCAGGTTGAAAAGTAGCCCATGTCCTTCTCCAGGTCATGGTTTACACATGTGCTAAGTTTCATCCTAATCCATTCAGTCATTTTATCGTGAAAGCGTAACAAACAAACTCGCTTTCGCATTTATAATATTAGTTAGGATCAGTCCAGTAGGCGCGCTAATTAGGGTCATGGTAGTCTTGACCCTTGTTATCTTTCTTCAGTTTGTTCTAATTTTGGAAGGGGCAGTTAATTGGTACTTACATTGTAATTTTACTGAGACTTATAAACTAAATGTTGGTGATTTAATTGTAACATGATCTTTTTTATTATGACTGAGCTGGTAATCGAAAATATTTGGAATTTGCATGTACTTATCTAAAATTTAAAGCATTGTGACCTGCGAATGCCTATTATTATTGAGCAAAGCCATAGCGATGATGCTTTTTACATGAGTCAAAACTCATGTAAAGTTTATCTCAAGTACAAATACTTGAGACAAACTTTGAACTCCGATAAGCTAAAACATTGGTTTTAATCACTTAAGGACTGTACTAACAATTTAGTTTATGGGATTTCTGCTTTCTGATTAATGGTGCTAAGAATGTCAAAAGCTACAAAAGGGGTTCTTCTAATCTTTAGGTATTAAATCGAGAATCACACACTAATTCATTGTTTGCTAAATTGTTAGTAATAATCGGCTTCAGTACAATATTTGTAAATATGTGAGCACCATGTATCTATCAATATTATTAATTGATCTGTTATGGCTTAATGTGCAAATAGGTTATACCTACCTGTTGTATCGCAGTTTAGTAGAAATTCGTCTTCACATTTAATTATCAAATTAAAGTATTTAAAGAAAATTATTATAAAACCATTTTTTAACTAGTAACTATGGAGTTTCTAACCCATTCTTCTGCATACGACTTACCCATTCTTCTTTCCCACCTTCTGGAAGGGCGAACTAGAATCAATTCTTCTTTTTAGGGTTCCGTACCTCAAAATGAAAAACGGAACCCTTATAGGATCACTCATGTGTCTGTCTGTCCGTCTGTCACAGCCAATTTGCTCCGAATCTAATGGACCGATTAAGTTGAAATTTGGTACATATATGTATTTCTGTGACCCAAACACGGACGTGTAATGTAATTTAATGAATTTTGAATCGAGAGGGGGGGGGGGACAATTTTGGGGGGAAAATAAGAAAAAAATAATAAGCGTACCGTGCGATATAACAAATGAAAGGGCTTACTGTGAGGATTTCAAATATATATACTTTTATAATTTTAAAATAAACTATTTTGAACTTATTTATACTGACCTTAAAATTAAAAAAAAAATCAGAAAATAATTCTATAGCTATAGATTACAGGAAAACCTATAAGAAGTCTATGGTCTTAAAATAAAATGGTAAATCTCTCAATATTGTGCGTACAAACTTAGATTTGAAGCGGCTTACTGTGAGGATTTCAAATATATATATATTTTTTTTATAATTTTAGAATAACCTATTTTAAAGTTACTTATACTGACCTTAAAATTTTGAAAAAAAATACAGAAAATAATTCTGTAGCTATAGATTACAGGAAAACCTATAAGAAGTCTATGGTCTTAAAATAAGTCTATGGTCTCAAACTTACATTTGACCATAGTTAAAACTAAAAGGATCCAACCCTCATTAGTTGTAATGTGGGTTGGATCCTTTTTGTTTAATTATGGGACATTTGTAGTTGGAATGTATAGGAGAACATGTTTATCAACTACAATATTAACTTTGTTCTTGGGATAAATTCATTCCAACTACGGAACCCTTCATTGTGCGTGGTCCGATACGCACTTGACCGGTTTTTTCTTGTAAATTATGGCGTTCAAAAGTGCCTTATAGTGAAATATACGATTTGAGTTCGACATAAGGTGTTATCAGCACATAGGGTCATATTGTTTCGGTCACAGTAATCATTGCTATTTTCCAATGTTCCAGATATACCAATACATTCAGTCGAGGTTTTACCGGTCGCCGGAAGTACTACTCGGCGTTCCGTACGACCTCGCGATAGACATGTGGTCGCTGGGCTGCATACTCGTAGAGATGCATACCGGCGAGCCGTTGTTCAGTGGCGCCAACGAGGTCGACCAGATGAACAAAATCGTCGAGGTTCTCGGCATGCCGCCTGATCATTTGTTAGACCAGGTGAGACATTTGTACCTTGTTTTATTTTGCTCCTGTAAGCCAGAATCTACAGTGTGGACCTACTAGAAAAGCGCCGAGACAATGAAGTTCAGGGAGTTTTCGAAAAATTATTCGGGGAACCATGAATTTTTGTTGTGGTGGAAAGAGAAAGGGTTTATGAACGAAGTTAGCAACCTTAAGAGACTAACTACATTTTATTCAGCTCAATTCAGCTTTTGTCCATAGAAAATACCAGTTTTGTTTGGAGATGCGTATGCATCCGCTCAACTTTCCGCGTATGAACGGTTGCGTACGCATCTTCATACAAAACTGGTGTTTTCTATGGACAAGAGCTGGATTGAGCTGAATAAGTGTAGTTCGTCCTAACTATTCCTGCTAAAGAGAGTATATTCTGTTAGTACTCTCGTAACCATATAAATCTCTACTTAAAACATCTAGCAAGTTTTCCAACGCATTGCGTTTACACTAGCTTTATGCTTCTAGCATGTGAACAAGCGTCCAACATTTAAGGAACCCCGATATCTAGCAGGAATCTTAATGCTTATGGACCTTGTGTTACATCAAGATATTTTTATGTTCACAGGCGCACAAAACAAGAAAATTCTTCGACAAATTACCAGCGTCAGAAGGCGGTGGTTATGTATTAAAGAAAGTAAATGGAAAGGATGGAAGGTGAGTTTTAATAAATTGTGGCATTACTTATTTAGTATTCAAAAATATATTAGTCATATGTAATAAAATAATTTCAAAACTAAGCTTGACTATTCCTGAAATCACACAAGAACACCAGGATTTGCAATATTATAACCAGGGACCGGACAACCCCGCTTAAGAGTTAAGCCTTTGGACAGGGTAACCCGTACATGGGGTAACTCATATCGCAGTGTTACCTTTTGTTCGAGTTACATCCTCGAAACCCAGCGAAATGGTTAACACCTTTATTATGGTAACCACGTGAAGGGGTTAACCCCTTCAATGACTTAAGCCTTTGATGAGGTTACCTTCTCGAAAAGCTTTTTTTCGTGTTACCCTGGATTACCTAATAAACTTGAGCTAGTAGTTGCTAGTAGTAGCTTGAGTAGTTCCGTCCGAGTTCCGAATCAAATGACGAATGATGAAAATAAACAAGTATAGACACGAAAAAATAAATATTATTACAATGTTTAGCATGTGTGACGAGCAAAATTGAACTATAAGATTATATAGAACAATAGTTATTTCCATGTTTACAAGTCGCTCGGCAAGTCGATACACGCAAGATTGGCGGACAACCGGGCGCGGTACGATGTCACGTGCGGTCGTGGTTATGCAATTTTCAAACTAATATCGATTGTAAACAGTGCATATTACAATGTCTTGAGTTGGAATGGCTTACCCTGTGTAAGGTGTTACAGGGTGTTGAACTATAAGATTATATAGACAATAGTTATTTCCATGTTTACAAGTCGCTCGGCAAGTCGATACACGCAAGATTGGCGGACAACCGGGCGCGGTACGATGTCACGTGCGGTCGTGGTTATGCAATTTTCAAACTAATATCGATTGTAAACAGTGCATATTACAATGTCTTGAGTTGGAATGGCTTACCCTGTGTAAGGTGTTACAGGGTGTTGAACTATAAGATTATATAGATAATAGTTATTTCCATGTTTACAAGTCGCTCGGCAAGTCGATACACGCAAGATTGGCGGACAACCGGGCGCGGTACGATGTCACGTGCGGTCGTGGTTATGCAATTTTCAAACTAATATCGATTGTAAACAGTGCATATTACAATGTCTTGAGTTGGAATGGCTTACCCTGTGTAAGGTGTTACAGGGTGTTGAAAGGTAACCCGTTGGTAATGGGTTAACTACACCCGTTCGAAAGTGTAACATGTATCATAGGGTTTTTTTTGAAGCGCTTAAAAAAACCCCCTCAAAAACCCTTTCAACGAGTATCCGGCCGGTCCCTGATTATAACTCTCAAATTGGTCTTAAGCCGTGGTCATGCCCCATTCGACCAAATACTGTCATGATTATTTTTCTTATTGGCATGAGTTTCACATGCTGTGGTAAAAAGTGGGCTCAGCGAGTTTGAATAACAAACAATAATTTTCGAAGTTAAGGCTTTGTTCATGGACGAATTAAGAAGTAGTCATATAGTTGTAAGTACAAAGGTTGTGCAAACAGATGTGTTGATGTGTGCAGCGGTTACAGGAAGTACCGGCTGCCGGGCACGCGGCGGCTGCACGACATCCTCGGCGTGGAGGGCGGCGGGCCGGCCGCGCGCCGTCGCGGTGAGCCCGGCCACTCCGTCTCTGACTATCTCAAGTTTAAGGTGAGTTTGACGCGACTATTGCCTGCACTACAATACTTGCGAAGTTGCTTCGACGGAGTACTGGTCGAAGTACGTGACTATACATTCGTGTAAAGAAATACAGGACTCTTCGAGTCTTTTGACTCGGGCGCAAAAACCGACAACGATCGGAAGCCGGATCGGAGCCGAGGTTACACGAAGCGAACCGAAGTGCCCGTCTACACTCTCGTTCGCTTAGTTTCCATCAACTTCGCGAGTAGTGTAGTACAGCTTATAGAATATTACGGACTTGTTGGAACAAAGTTCCTTAACACATTATCTGCGCGAAATTTATGCAAACGCTTCTTTATGCTGCACTAATCCTGTGTGGCAAACGCTCGGGTGCGTGCAAAAAATATCTTGAATGTAGACACCGATGTTTTCGAAACAATATAGATGCACAACGAACGCACAGGTGCGGCGCGCCGCACTCGAAGAAAGTTATGTAAATTGTACGGACGCGCATACGCGCCGTCAAGCACATAGTGAACGTCCGAAAACGCGCATGCGTGTCGGCCGCGCCTAATGAATTAACGCGGCTTGCGGAAGGAGTTGACTGGTATAAATCGCCACGTAAGGAAAAAGCGTTATGCCCCCTCCATGCGACTTTCGCACGTTAGAAGGTCTTCTAATGTGCGAGCGCAATGGCAATACATTTGCAATACATTTCTTACGAAATTCTGTCTGCTTTGCGACCGGGCTTTAGATAGACCAACGAAGCACTCGGCTGTTGTTCCCAACCATAGTTCACCAAAGGGGCATCAATTCCTAAGAAAAATGGTTGCTACTATACTACAGGGTATCTGAAAGTAACTCGCACTAGTGTCCATCATCAAATTGAAGGGTTCTTCTGCCTTCAATCAGTCATATCAGCTGCTTCATATTGTAGCAAGCATCGCATACATATACAGTATGTACCAGAAAGGTGTGGTCAAATTTAAGGGAGTGGTACAGACTGAAATTCTTTCTCTATGGGACCAAAATCGTAATCGTGAAAAATTTATCAACTGTCCCATAGAAAACTTCTGTTCGACCCAAATGTATGGTATTTTTTTCGCGAATACGATGTTGGTCTCATGGAGAAAGTTGGTCAGTTTGATGGTCTGTACCACACGCTTAAATTACTGTTTGACCACACCTTGTATAGGATGTAATGAAGCTTCGTGATTTAGCCTCAAATGAATTTCCTTACCTCTTGCAAAACGAATTCTAACAACATTCCTAACTGTTTCCAGGACCTAATCCTCCGTATGTTGGAGTATGACCCCAAACAGCGCGTAACGCCGTACTACGCGCTACAACATAATTTCTTTAAGCGGACCGCGGACGAGTCCACCAACACACAGCAAGCACAGTCGCATCACCAACACGGTTAGTTCCACTTTATTATTTACAAATTGCTTATAAACTGACGGTCCTTGAATATTCCCTAACAGACATAAAGTTTTCGCTAAAAATATTCTATTTCTAACAAAATTATAACTATATTATCTAAGCATAGCTTACTAACCCCGCCTGATTGTTACTAATGATTACTAATGAATCATTTTGTATAAAATCGTGATCAGAATGCATATTCCATTATTTCATTGGTTATTCAATGAATTTGGTCTGTAGAAAATATTTAACTGGAAAAGGATAAAGCGCACAAGCAATTTTGAAATATGTGCATAGTGAAGGATATATTATTTCACTAAAGTTGTAAGGTCCCTTAGTAAATCTCTTGCAATTATATATTGCTTTTAATTCAACTAACTATCACAATCATATTATATTTCTAACAAAGCCATACGTAGTATAAGTCTAAAATTATCATTTCAAGCTTCTGTCGTGTTCTTTGCTAACATAAAACGCTTCACCATTTCATATTAAGTGATTAATGCAAGTCTCAAGGATATCCTGTGTATGAAATAATAATAATTAGATGTTACCCTATTGTTAAACTAACTCGATCTTTACAAGTATTTTTTTTATAAACAGGCTAGAAAAGTTGGCAACATTATTATACCAAAAAGCGTTGCCAAAGCTAAAATGCCGTCTTGATTCATATTTAAGAATTCTATCTCTCAGGCTGTAAATAAAATTTGAAGAACAAATTAATCAGTATGCTAAGTAAAATATAATCTAGCACGAAAAAAAACATGTTTGCATTATGAAGAGAGGCAGATAAAGTCTTCCCTGGCCAAAAGCACAAGATATCCCCCCAATAAAAACAATGACCCAGTAACTTCCATCGTGTGTGTATCAATGGCCCAGTAACTTCCATCGTGTGTGTACGAATGGCCCAGTAACTTCCATCGTGTGTGTACATTGTTAACATTGGCTATGTTGTGGCGGCAGATGGCCCGTCGGACCCGCGATGACTAGAGCGGTCCGGCGGCCCCGGCCCGCGACACTAGCGCCGCCACACTAGTGCCTAACGATATCGTGCCAGGTCTGCCTTCTACTCACTATCGGAATGTTATGCGCCCCCTTCGTAGCATGCGAGCATGTGGCTCACGCATGGCTTATGTGTACTTGCGATCTGCGGCCTCCGTTTACGACTGACTTTAAAAAGAACAGATGATATTTTGACCAGTCAGAAACAAATTTGGACGTAGCTGGCACAAGGTAAGAACTGCCACTGCCTCGAAAAAAAGTAAAGCCCCATTTACACGATGCAAGTTTCTTGATCGGGGCATATCATTAAAATGAAAAAAAAAAAAACAATGAGTTGCGTCCTCTAAACACTGTTTAGACAGTGCAGCTTTTATCGTTGCTTCAACTTAATTATGGTATGCCACAGACAATTAAATCGCACCTTGTACATCAGGCTTAATTAAATAAAGTGTCGACGAAGGTTGGCCGCAGATCATGACTTGTTAGTTATTTATGTTTTCCATGTGTTCCTTTTTCATCTATTTCTAAGTAACAAATATTATAACCGTAAATCGTATTATCTCTATTATTTTCTAGTTTTATAGCAACACCCTACTTTTCACTTCCATTAAATTGTGAATGTTCTTTTTTTATGTGTCAACACTCGTCGAGTGCACTCTGGTGGTGCGCCGGCGCAATAGTTTTATTTCACCAATCAAGCCATGTAACCGAATGAAATGTTTTAGGTGATTTGTAGTATGATTAGAATGCAGGCTACCTACTATACAGATACTTGTCTATATCTATTACTTATATCCCTTAGTAGAGTACTATAGTTTGACCCATACCGATGTCCCGCGGGGGGCGGGACCCTGCCGTGAGCATTGACGAATGAGCGGCCTGTACTGCCCCGCCGTCTCGCCGCGCACATGCCTAAGGCGCGGTACAGCGGTATCGGACAAACTATACAATATTTTTTTTGGAGCCTGAATGGCATTGACAGAAATTGTATTGACGAAACAAGATGGCGGCGTTAGTACCGATTTTGGCCGCGCGCCGAAAGACGGAAGTATCTGTACAGTAAGTAGCCTGAGGTACAGTGGTGTCTGGTGCGACAAGTAACGTGATTGTTGTGAACAGTGGGCGCGCGCGTGTGGGGCGTTGGCGTGGGCGGCGCGGGCGCAGCCGAGCGCATGGACGTGGAGGCGGCGCGCCGCTCGGACGAGCTGCTGGCGCCCGTGTGTCCGCTGGCGCACAGCCCGGTGGCCATCCACTAGCGTGTGTGTGGCGGTGTGGCCCCACTCCTGGACTGAATCCGATATTTATGATTCTATATTTTTATTTAATACGATAAGTCTGACTGTAAAGAAATATTATGGTGACGATTTGTTACGTTGTACCGTGTATTTGTATTATTTGTTTCTTGATCGCTTCACCGACAGTACTTAGTAAACGTTCCGTGTGATCGCCGATGATCCCGTTCAACGCATCCGGACGCATCGAGGGCATCAGAGCTAGGTTTTTTTATTGTTACGCGATGCATATCAAGGACGCAATATGGTAGAAAATAAATATTGTATATAAAATTTAGGAAACCGACTAATCGATACAGACTGCGACATAAACTGGATAATCTTTAGTTTAGTTACGATCTATGCTAGTTAGGCTTCTGTTCGGTTTTTATTATCGCAAGCTTTATATTCTTAAAGTGTCGGCAACTGATGACTGAAATTCAAAGGGCCAATGAGAATTTGTTTATACAAATGAAGAAATAGATTAAGTATTTTTGTTAATGCACAAATTGATTCGACTCGACACAATTACTTACACATACACAATTAAATTATTTTATTAAAACTATGCCCTCGCATTTCAGAGTTGTTGTATAATGTAAAAATGTTTTATTTCCATTGATTGCTTGTGATTTAAGTCGTGTATGTTACTTTGACCCATTGGAATATTCAGACAATGTGTAAAACAGAGAATAGTGTATAGATAATTCTATAAAACACAAAATGTACTTGTAGGTTATGAGAAATGTTGAAGCATATATAAAAAATTTGGGTATTTCAGATAAGAGTTAATAAATTGAATTAAACTGACTTGTTCAACCTTTTTGGATTTGACTCTACAATAGACTAACCTCATTGCAACAGACTGGTTGAAACTTTCTAAACGGAGATATTTTGTATAGCATACACTGAATCACTGCCTTATTGTGCCGGAACTTTTTATGTGTAAGGCCCGCTACTAATTAACGACTTTTTGGTCGCTCGATATTAAATAATCAAATTATTGTCAATATTTGGTTATTGATTTTGTTGACTTTTATTTGTGGATAATCTTAAATTGCATTTAAGATCGACGAGAATGTGGATGCACACATTCTAGATAAAGGTTAGCAAATATGGTGTATAATATGAGGAATGGGTGATGATGTTATCTCAAGTTGTAGATACTACCGAGTATGTGTACAGTAGTCCATTGACGAGAAAGATCTTGTTAGTAGCGGTCCTGGAGCATAGCTCCTTTATTCTGATCGAGTCGTGATATAGTAAAATTTTTATGTTGAATTATTTTTAGTTAAAAATTGACTGAAGTGACCATTGTTCAGAATAAAGCAGCTATATATGACGAATTGCAACTGATAGCAAATTATTTCTTATCGCAAAGTATTGTTGCGAGTTTTTATAAAAACCTTCCTAAAATGGATTTATTTTTAAACAAAACACATGTATGGTACTGCTATTCGTTAACATGAAGCATTAAAGTATTTTTCTATCTTTAATTTATATAACTATACGTGCTATCACTTTCGTTTCATTGTAGATTTGAATCTATTTCTAATCTCGCTGTTCTGTATTATAAATTTTTCAAATATCTCTATAATATTTACTGTAATACTTTTATGCTTCATGAGATATAGGGTTGTTAGAAAGAGTATAAGGAATAAGTATGGGATACACGTTTAATTTGATAATGATAGAGCAATAATAAAGTAATAGACAGGCAGGTTTCCAAATGTATGTAAACATTATAAAATTGTGTTCATCAAGTGTACCTAATTGTAATATACGTTATTATAATTGTTTTAATATTTTAGTTCCTTTTAACTTGATAACTATGCTAAAATAGATGCTGTATCCACCGTGTAATGTACAGTTATATGGTTTACTCACTGTAACACTTGTGTATAACTTAAGACAATTTTAATTTAATTTTGTGACATACCTACCTTGTTATGGTACCAGTTCAGGGGAAATCTGCCGTGACAATGTTTATATATGACATACTAGTCGGGATGTTAAGTGATAAAGAACACGTAAAACACCAACCTTTGATATAGTTCTAACTAAATCCATTACTCAAGGATGGCCCTAGATGTTTGCGCTTGAGTATGTAATATACTATACTATTTATTTGTACTGTGACAGTATGGGATTATATGGAATGTGTGAGTTGGCATATGGTGGTGCGCGAAGCGATGAGCTAAAATGTTTATTTCCTATCGGATTGTCAGTTCGCAGGCACTGTAACAATAAAAGGATAGAGCTTTATGTCACTAAGTTTTGTATTTTAAATCAATAAACGATAGCAATTGACCGAATTATTTTTATTTACCTTCATTTATTCTTGAAATGGAAAGCAGTAGTGTGTAATGATGCTTATATACAATATTTGTCAAGGACTGCCCGAATATTTTCGCTTTCAGCGCCGGCTAGGTGACAGCATCAACGTGTGGAAGAGCCTACACCATTCGCCTGTGACATGTAAAAGTCTCTGATGAATGTGATGATTCAGTGTTTTAGATGTAAATCTGAAGGGAAAAGGGAATGCGTTTTTTCGATAGTGACGAGCTTTATGGGGTTTTTAGCCTGCTGGAGAAAAAGTACCAGCTCACTAAAGCTAGAGTATAATGCGAGATATATGATGTGTAAAGGACCTATCACCAAGTATGCATAAAAATAACCACGATCTAACTTCAATAATGATTTTCCGTCCATTTACAGCTATTCTCACTTCATACATACTAAAATTTTTCACTAGCCCCTCATTCAATGGTTTAGTAGAGCCAGTGCACATCCGGCGACTTATATTTACAGTTTGCACCACACATACAAGTTATAGGTCCTTATTAGTAATACACAATCATAAAATTTTATTAAAATACATAAAAACAAAACAAGATGAGAAATTAAACAAAATAGGATAAGATTACACAAAGTTAGTAAAAATTAGATAATATTAAAAATTAGATAAAATTATACAGATATGGGAAAAATTGGAATAAAATTATTAATAACAAAATACACAATTTAATTTATTTACTCCAAGGAGATTGTACTGGAAGTGGTAACGGACTCCAGGTAATCCAGGTATCGAGTAGCAGTGTTCAGGAATCTCAGTTCAGTACTCGCGAAGACATCTGAGGATTCGTCATATAGCATAATGTTGTTAATAAGGGTGAGGGCCAGGTACAATGGACTGGTCTTAAGGGTTATGGTACTGGTTTGAGGTATTGAGAATAGGGGTCGTTGGCGAGGGCGAAGTGTGTGACTAATGGGTAGTGGGATGTTAAAAGAGATGTATTGTAGTAAGGAGGAATTGATGTGGGTACCACAAATTAGGCGGATGAAATATTTTACCAGACTAAGATTTCTCCTTACTTCTAAACTTTGGTATCCCACCATACCTAGCACAAATGGTATTGGGTACATGTAGGGGTAATATCCATAAAGTTTTAAGTAGAGGTAGCGGACAAAAGACTTCTGAACCTTTTCGATGACCAGTGTTTCGATGACCTTTTTCATGGGGGTTCCAGTCTCTAGCAAACTGCGGATAAAGGAGTTGTACAGTATGGTTATGGTTTGACGATTATTGAATATTTTGACCTGGCGCAAGACAAAACCTAAGTTTTTTCGGGATTTGTTGCAGGTCTGTATTATGTTGCTGGTTAAATGTAAGGTGTGGATCAAAGTGAGTACCTACCCAGATCGCGTACGGTTGAAACGCGTTTCAGGGGATCATTGTTCATAGTGTAGACGTTGTGTATATATTGTGTAGCTTTTGAGTAGGTTATGACCGCGCACTTACTAATGTTTAGGTTGAGGTTGTTTATGGTGCTCCAAATGTGAATGTTGTCGATGTCGAGTTGAAGTGCGGCCGTATCGCTAGAGTTAGCAACTTTGACATTATCAGCATACATTAAGACTGAGGAGTGTTTTACATATGTGGGAAGATCGTTAACTACTATTAGAAAAAGAAGGGGCCCGAGGTTAGTGCCCTGCCCTATGCCCGAAGTGACCGAGTAGCGCTCCGAACTGGCATTTTTGTATGTTACAAATTGCTTGCGGTCGCGCAGATAGTTCGCAAAGAATTTCAGAGATGTCACAGAGAAACCTGCCAGTGCCAGTTTACTTAGAAGTATGTCGTTGTCGACCAGGTCAAATGCCTTCTGGAAGTCAAAATAGGCTACATCGATCTGCTTTTTGTCGTTAATATTTTTGGCTATGAGTGTAGTAATGTTCAGTTGATTAGACGTGGTTGAGCGGTTCGGAAGGAATCCGTGCTGCTCTTCCGCGAACCACTGTCGCAGTTTATTAAATATTTTTTTTATAGAGTACTGAATCGAATACTTTGTCGAGTACAGATAAAACAGCTATAGGCCTATAATTTTTAATGTCATTTTTTGGGCCACTTTTATGTACTGGGAGTACTTGAGATGTTTTCCACTCCGTCGGATATAATGTTCGTCATAATATGACAGGTTGAAGATAAATTGCAAGGGCAATTTGAAAATTTCGCAGCCATCCTTAACCAAGTACTGTGGTATTCCATCTGGTCCTTGAGTAGACTTTTGAGGAAGCCGAGCCATAGTGCTACGAACTTCAGATTCGTGAATGTAATCAATATTAACAAGATGGGACATATTATTAGGAAACGCATTCGCAGTAGCGATAGCACGCTCGGGATCTAAGATGGTAAGTTTGATAGGAACACGCTACTAAAATATTTTGAAAACGCGTCTGCCAGTTGCGTTGGTGACATGTCCCCAAAGGTAGCCTGCTTATTATTTTCTCCGTTACTTTTCACATAGGCCCAAAAGGTTTTGGGGTCACATTTGATATTTGACTGAATACGATTAGTGTAGGTAGCAAAATCTGCATCCGTACTTCTCTTTAATAAACGTCTATAGTAGGTAAAGAATGCATAATACAGTTGGTTATTATTACTCCATTTGTAAAGCTTATGATAATGATTTTTAAGTTTATTTAGTTCAAAGAAACAGACTTAAACCATTTGGCGAAATTCAGTCGCAAAGTTTTTATCTTTTTTAAAGGAACAGTTTGACACACAATATTGTTAATTAACTCATAAAAGGTCTCAACAGCAACGTTAACATCACCGCACGAATACACGGGCTCCCAGTCTACTCCAGCCAGTTCAGAGTACAACATTAAAAAGTCTGCTTTACGGAAGTTACGCTCTATCGTTATACTAGTGGTCGAGTCCAATAATACCCACTACCCTAATGTAGTGGGTATTATTTATGTTCAAGCTTGTGTACGGCGTGTTAATATTGATAGAGATATCTAAAGGCTTTTGATGTATTTCAGGTGAGACAATGCCGGAACATGCTGAAACTAAGATTCCCGCCACACATGAGTTAACCAAAATCAAATCCAACATTCTGTCAAGATCATTCGAAATTGCGATTTTCTGTACTAAATTACATTCAGAAAGAAACAAATCAAAGTCATCACGTATGGTTACACTAGCGGAATAAAGGTTGAAATCTCCTAATACAACTAGAGGCAGTTTGTTAATGTCATACATAATCCTTCTTATACATTTAAAAATAGAATAATATCTAGCGCCGGGTACATTAGGTGCTAAGTAAACAACACAGTAAGCAAACTAGCAAAGCGTAGTCGACCTTTGGTAACTATTGCACATATTATCTCGTCGCACTGTTCAGGCCTACAGTCCAAACGTGTGAGTGCGTAGGGGCGCGCGCGCGGCTAGCAGCACACCCTCGCCGCCGCGCCCCACACGGTCACACCGCAGCACGGCGTATTCTCGCGGGAACATCTCAGAGTCAAATACGCTGTCATCGAGCCTAGTTTTTGTTAAGGCTAATAAATTATTTGGAAAGATGTGAAGCAGTTTTTGGTTTCCGAACGTCTTGATTTTAATCCCCGGACATTCTGGTAGAAAATCATATCCAGCTTTTTAGTTTTACACACGAAAAAATGATTCACCTGATGATTGAAAATGGTTTATTGGGTTCGGTCTTCTTCTTCGCATTCCGGTAGGTGAACCATTCTTGGAGTGATGTATTTGTAGGCCAATTGTTGGGTGACATATTATAGAAGTCGAAACAGGTGCAATGGGACTCCCAATATGAAACAGTTGTGTCTGGAGTGTTCAGGTCAGGCTTTCTTACTGAGAAGGTCACGATGTTTGGATGTTTTTTGTGTAGGTAAGAACGAATGCTCTCCACTGATACGTCTGGATGGAAATTCCAAGCATGAATGTATTTTACAGGCTCCAGGGTTTTTAAATCAGCATCGGCAGCACAAGTCGCGCGTATGACAGATCGGCGAGGGCGCGATTGAGTTTTCCCCGTCGTAAATATTCTTGTGCTGTATGTGTTTGTGGAAGGCCCGTCACTTATCTGTGGTCGGCGATACTGTACTGCAGGCCGATGGTGGTAGTGAGAGAGGGTTTGCATCTGCAGAGACGAATCTACGGGATCTGGTGCATCCAAGGATAAGTGGCGATTATTATTATGTAGCAAATTTATTTCTGTGACTGAAGATTTTTCGTTGCCAATTATTTGTTTTTCTATGACATCAATACGTTGTCTTTGGATCATAATTTCACAGCCAAAATTTTTCATCTCCAGGTCAGCTATACGCTTCGTATTTTCTGCCATTTGTATTGTTCGTTTATTGTTTGCGACTCAAAAAAATGTCACTTGATGCAACTGGTGCAGCTAGGGCAGTGGCTTTAGCTATAGCTGGGTGTCAGACGATTTCGGGAGATTGGTTTATATACCCGGAGGCCAGGTCAAGGCCGACATCGATGCAATTCAACCCGAGATGACCGCTGCGTTGTCAGCAACTTGTTGAGAAATCGCTTTTGCACCGCTACTGAAGCTCGTATGCGGCTTTTTGAGGTAAGAAATGTCAGTGTGAGCCAACGTATGATTGCGGAGATCTTCGGCAGAAATAAATCTAAGTGCTTTATGTCCAGCTCGCGCCCCACAACTGCTCCCACAGCACCCAAGCAGCAGCAGCTGAGCAGCTAGACCTGAACCAAACCATTATGGGCCGACGGTTCGATGTATCGCATTGGACTGTGTGGAAGTTGGTGCATGAACCCATACCATATTAGACCCGTTCAAGAACTCGGGGTCAACGACCACGAACCATTTGTGATTTTTTGCCGCTGGTTTTTGTCTAATTTAGACAAAAACATTTTATTTATTGATGAACCCACAGTTACACGAATGGGGATATTTAATGTGCACAATGAACATTGGTGGAGTAATGAAAATCCCTAGTTCTGCGATCGCTAGCGCATACACGTTGCGAGACGTTTTGCGAAATTTTTGGTATGGTTCTGTCTGTTATAATTATCAGTTTTTTTGTTCATATTTTTATTAGTGTCATGTAAGCATGAACTATTGTGGGTTTGGATACGTTCCTTGTTTAAACCAACATACTGTAGATATACATGAAGGTTTCTGCGGGCTTGCGGGCACGTTCGCACGGTAGCGCAGTCACGGTCACCGTCCGGATGGCTGAACCAAACGAGATATGGACATGAGACCAAGTGCACTGTTTAATACCTATTTAACAATATGGCTTTACAAAAGGTCGTTCGACTACAGATGCGAGTGTTGCTCTGCTGAAACACATATTTAACGCATGGGAGAATGCTATTGAAGTTTTCTGTGATCTCTCCAAAGCCTTTGATTGCGTGCACCATGACACACTTTTGTAAACTACATCATTACGGTGTCCAAAACGAAGCTCTTAAAGTAATAAATTCATATTTACATAATAGGTTTCAATGTGAAGATGTTAATGGTGTGAAATCTTCCGGGTTACCAGTTCAATTAGGTGTACCTCAAGGCTCAATACTGGGCCCATTCTTATTCTTAGTGTAAATCAATGACTTACCATTATATTTAAAGGCTATCTGTGAATTTGTATTGTTTGCAGATGAACACCTCTCTCATGAAGGAAGCCATTTAAATTAAAATGTCTTCGCTACTGCTTGAGTATTAACTTTCAAATATTTTACTAAATGCAGGTAAGATAGAAATAGGCCTAAAATTGCCTACGTCATTTTTATTACCTGATTTAAATAATGGTATGATTTTTTCATGAGGTCAGGAAAAGTTCCTAAATCAACACATTTGTTAAAAGTAACAGCTAGATAGGGATAGGGGGCTAGTGACCAACAATGGTCATTGGCCCTGTTCACTCATCCAGATTTGAGATGAACACGCGTTTGGATAACTCCAGGCAGAGTCAGCCGTCTCAGACATCCACAGGAGGTCCACTCTTACCGAGGCGAGACAATTATGGAGTAAAAAAAAAACAGCTGCTTTTTTTTCGCGATTTCAGGTTTAGTCCCATAGTAAAAGTTGTTTGTTATCACGAGTTATGCGAACATAAATGTAGGAAACAGCTGATATTTTTTTCGCGTTTTCAGGTTTGGTCCCATAGTCAAAGTTGTTTGTTATTACGAGTTATGCGAACATAAATGTAGGGAACAGCTGATTTTTTTTCGTGATTTCAGGTTCGGTCTCATAGTAAAAGTTGTTTGAACGACACGTATGTATGTAATATTAAATTATTAATTACTATGTAATATTAATATTAGAACTGCAATATATTTACATGTGATAATCTATTAGGGCTTCCAAACAAATATACAAAATTTCATAGATGTATGTATGTTTGTCCACGCATTTCTCCGAAACTATTAATCGAATCGTGACCATTCTTTTTTTGTTGGCTTACATTTACTTCAACTTAAGGCACAGTGAAAGTTTCATCAAAATCGGTTCAGTAGTCTTCAAGAAAATGGACTAATAGTTGTAAGTGTGAGGGCCTGGCTTATTGATACGAGCTACAGGTGTGGTGGTATCAAAGGGAACAAAAAAACCGGTCAAGTGCGTGTCGGACCATGCACAATGAAGGGTTCCGTAGTTGGGATGAATTTATCCCAAGAACAAACTTAACATTGTAGTTGAAAAACATGTTCTCCCATACATTCCAACTACAAATGTTGTTTATTCAATAGCTTAGACAGAAATTGCTCTATCAATAAACACTACCTACACATTTGAAGTAAACTAGAACAATAAAAACAGAAATTTCGAAAAAAACTAAAAAATAAAAAATATCGAAATTCAATATTTTTTTTATATATATATATATATATAAAAATAAACTATATGCCATAGGCTTTCACTCAATTCACCTATTATGCCCTATTTTTTTCAAGACGGTAAAAAGAACCATCCAGTATACCACTTCCCAACGTTTTTTTTTTGAACCCATTACAAATTAGATCAGGGAATGAGCCTAAAAACTTGTTTAAAAGGAACATGTTTCCCATATAATATAGTCCAAAATGTTTAATTCCAATCAAAACTGATATATTTCTGCTACAATGTTCTCTCAGGTTTTTAAACAGAACAGGCATATTTCTTGTACAAAAAGAATCTTTTATTGATTGTTCTGTTCAAAAGGTCATATTTTTTTCCATACTTCTTAACTTTAATACGAATCGATTAAATCGATTTTGTGAAGTTTGTTTATGACAGAAATACGAGCTTTTGAACAGATGCTCCTCAAATAAGTAATGCGTTAAAAATTAAAAATAAAATGCAATTTGTTTCTTGACAATGATTCTTTGATGATTTGATTGATTAATTGATTTGATTTGTTTCTTGTTCCTTTACAATGTATATATTTATATTATGAAAGAGTTTTGCTTTTGAATTACATGTATATCCCGTATTATAAAATATAACTTTAAGGAATCCTTATTAATATTATTAATGCGAAAGTTTGTTTGTTTGTTTGTTACCTTTTCACGCCTAAACCACTAAACTGATCATCCTGAAATTTTGCATATACGTTGTCACGTGTACAGAAACGGACATAGGGTACCTTTCATCCCGAAAAAAAGTACTGTTCCCGAGGAAAACAACAATAACGTTCTTTATGATAATAGATGGCGCCACGTGTCTTCCGAATCATGATTGAATTATTACGCTTTCACGCTAAAGCTGCTGAACGGATTTGGATGAAATTTGGCACATGGGTAAGACTATGACCTGGATTAGGACATAGGATACTTTTGACCCCGGTAGTACGTTCCCGCGGGATAATTTCCGACAACCAAACGGGCGAAGCCGCGGGCAAAAGTTAGTTTTAAATAATATTACAACTGTGTAATAGGTATGAATAATAAATTATTTTCACAAAAATATATGTAAGTATCTCATCTTATTAATTATAATTATTTTCAGTACTGGAGTAACTTCAAGAACAACACAAAATAACTAAGAATATAATCATATTTAAGGTATACCTAATACTTATTTCTTTAAATAGTATAATTAACACCCAGTTATAATGTTGTAAATTGATGCTGGGGCACACACATCTAAAACATTGAGTTTTGTGTCTTTTTAGTAATTAGCATTCATTAGTTGCATCTTAAGCAGTCATTTACGTCACTAACCCGCTGTGACGCTGTCTATTTGTTCATTACAAGTAGGTATAAGCAAATAATCTTGTATATCTGATGCCGATACAAGAGAAGAATAAGAAGTTCGCCTTTAGGTACATGAAAGGTCAGCACTATGTCAAGGAAAATCCACTACCTAACTCACCATGACCATAATTTCCATCTGTTTAACTAACATCACTTTTGTAACCAAAGTGTTTAATACCTAGCTCAGGAGTCAGATTATCACATAATCAGACTATAATATTCCCACATACAGGCCTCCTCTGAGAGGGAGGCTCCTGTGAGAGGGGTGGGCCGTAAATCCACCGCGCGGGCCCAGTGCGGGTTGGTTGGTGGATGTCACATGTCTCGAATTTTCGTTTCTAGGTCATGCTGGTTTCCTCACGATGTTTTCTTCACCGTTTTGAGAGCAGTGGTGATGAAATAATTTACACAAAGTAAAGTGCCTGCCTGGGTTCTGAGTCTAACCCACGATCGGCGTAAGCCTCCGCCGTCACCACTGGGCCACCACTGCTCTCATATCCTCGCTAATACCATCAAATTATTTTTATACCAATAAATTGTATTTGTACTATTTCAGGCCGAAAAGTACAAGAAGACCCGTGTGAGAAGACTTGCTTTTCACCAGTGTCACGACCTCAGTGTTACATTCGCGATGTGGCCATGGAAGTGGCAGGTCACAGAAAGTTGTCAACATCCCCATTTACGTCGGAAATTAGGAATGAAGAAACCTTAACTCGTGGGAACAGAAAGAAGCTTCAAAGATAACAGATGGTGCTGAAAAACCCCTTGAATTTGAGCGAGAGAGAGAAAAGCAGGCGCATGAAAGAGAGAATATCGCCGCCGGAATAAAACAGAATGATCAACTCATTACGATATTTGGGAAAATTGTAAATGAAACATTTAACTCCGAGCATATAAAAGTATTTAGTGAGTACTAATGAAGTTAGATGAACATTTTTCTTATTTTGGATCTCTATTTTTAACCGACTTCAAAAAAGGAAGAGGTTATAATTATGCTCGTATGTAGCTAGGTAGTATTAAATTCGGAAGTCGGTGGCAAAAAACTAAAACACAGATCCAAAGACACCGACTTCCGAAATTAATGTTATTTTTCACTTTGTAGTGTTTTTCAGTGTTCCGTACCTCAAAAGGAAAAAAAAGGAACCCTTATAGGATCACTTTGTTGTCCGTCTGTCTGTCAAGACCACTTTTCTTCTCCATTTTCTTCTTTAAAAAAAAATACGGCCATTTATGCTACATATTTTGATACTCGCAAATAAATCAAACCTAAGGGTACTTCTCGTTGACCTAAAATTTGGCAATTTGCCAAGAAGCAAGGTCTCACAGCACAAGTAAAGGAAAAAGCCCGAAAATTGTGGGTTATTCCTTTTGTCAATCCTAAAACAGCCACCCTAGGGTGGATACTCGGAAACGCGTGTTCATCTATCCTCCCCAGACGGGGTGGATAATTCGTATATTATTTTTCTTCCGCTTTTCTCCCTCGACTGTGTACAGTCATTTAGGAAAACATGATAGAAACAGGCCCAAGATACCATTAAAAAATGAGTGCCTATACATATGTACCATACATTTTCTTTGAAATGTCAAAGCTGAAATCGTTTTTAATTACCTATCATTCAATGTGACATAATTTCTATTATGTTGGGTGACTGGTAATTAGTGACCGATACTTAAAAACACATGATTGTACTCATGATAACAACTTGTTAACAAACAACTTTTACTATGGCACCAAATTTGAAATCGCGAAAAAAAAATTTCGTTGTTCCTTATACTTTGACGAGTTATGCGAACATGAATGTATGGGACAGTTGATTTGTATTCGCGAATTTGAATTTGGTCCCATAGTAAATGTTGTTTTAACAAACAACTCACGATCACTCATGAGTACAATCATGTGTTTAAGTATCGGTCAGTAATTACCAGTTACCCTATACTTATGTGTAGTTTTATTGGTAGATATTTAAATAAATCACAGTACGGTTTAAGAGGGCTGTTTCGTTTTGTCACCTCTCTCGCTCACATGTGACCAAATTTTTAAGAATTTTAAATGAAACACAATTTATTTCAAAACATCAAAAACAGATCATAATACTTTTTGAGCTGATTTCATTAGATAATACAATATAAATGTGTTTTTAATAATTGCATATTAAATTAATAATATTTACTCGTTCGCTAATTCATTTCATTTTTCAAAATGGCATCCTTTCATTTAATAATCTTAAAAATTTGGTCCAGTGTGAGCGAGAGAGGTGACAAAACGAAACAGCCCTCTTAAACTTTAAAAAATGTCTTTTATTGAGAGCCAGAATCTAGTAAAAATAACGACAAAATTTTAAACTTGACATTGGCGAAATGCACAAACTGTGCGAAGCCAAAAAAAAAAAAACGATAAAAATTGATATTTTGACTGGTCGATG